>OW240914.1:291084562-291173168 GCA_933207985.1 Pelobates cultripes
AGGGGAGGGGAGGCCAGTGTGTGTGTGTGTGTGACTGTGTCTGCCTGCGTGTGTGTCTGCCTGCGTGTGTGTGTGTCTGCCTGCGTGTGTGTGTGTCTGCCTGCCTGCGTGTGTGTCTGCCTGCCTGCGTGTGTGTCTGCCTGCCTGCGTGTGTGTCTGCCTGCCTGCGTGTGTGTCTGCCTGCCTGCGTGTGTCTGCCTGCCTGCGTGTGTGTGTCTGCCTGTGTGTGTGTGGCTGTCTGTCTGTCTTTGTATGTGTGGATATTTTCCTCGTTGTCAGTGACTCTGCCTCTGTGTGTGTGTGCATGCACATCTGCTAGTGAGGGAGACTCTGTGTGTGTGTGTGCCTGCTAGTGAGTTTGTGTGTGTGTGCCTGCTAGTGAGTGAGCTTGTCTGTAGGGATAATATGTGTGTGTGTGTTAATGAGCTTGTCTGTAAGGAGCATGGGTGAGTCGGAGCCTGTCTGTGGTGAGCATGTGTGTACAGTGAGCTTGTCTGTAGTAAGCATGAGTGTGACCGTGAGCTTGTCTGTAGTGACCATATGTGTGTCAGTGAGCTTGTCTGTAGTGAGCATGTCTGTAGTGAATCTGTGTGTTAATGAGCTCTTCTGTAGGGAGCATGTGTGTGTCAATGGGCTTGTCTGTAGGGAGAGTGTGTGTGCATCAGTGAGCGTGTCTGTAGTGAGCGTGTGTGTGACAGCTTGTCTGTAGTAAGCTTGTGTGTGTATCAGAGTTTGTCTGTACTAAATTTGTGTGTGTGCCAGTAACCTTGTCTGTGTGTGTCATTGAGATTGTCTGTCAATGAGCCTATTTGTGTGCATCAGTAAGATTGTCTGTGTGTGAGTATGCGTTACTATATAATTTAATTACCCTAAAAGAACTAATATTTTGAAGAAGAAGAAGAAATGTATCAATAAAAAAATAAATTATATATATATATATATATACTGTTGCATCACCAGGGCTCCAGTATCCAGTATATATATAGGAAATTGAAATAGTTGGCTGCACGCTTGGATTTCCTTAAAATGTAACTTTTATTGAAATATTTAAGAGAAGATCAACGTTTCAGTCCCTCTTGTGGACTTGCATCAGGATTATGACGAAAGTCCACAAGAGGGACTGAAACAGTGATCTTCTCTTAAATATTTCAATAAAAGTTACATTTTAAGGAAATCCGAGAGTGCAGCCAATTATTTCAATTGTGTATATGTGTGTGTATATGTGTATGTATATATGTATATATATATATATATATATAATTTTTTTTATTTTTATTCTACATAGCACAATGAATTATGGGGCTGGCATAGATTTTTTTTTTTTTCCAGGGCTGCTTCGTATCCCCAGTCCGACCCTGTGTGTGTGTGTGTTTGTATGAGTGTGTGTGTATATAATGCAGAGTGTGTGCATTATATACACACACACTCTGTGTGTTTGTGTAGTGTGTGTAAACTAGGTGGGGGGAGGGCATTTTTATTATTTTTAATATTCTTTTTATTTTAATATATTATAAAATGAAATCTATTTTTATTTTTATTTTTTTTAAATCCCTCCTCCCTGCTTAATACCTGGCCAGGGAGGGGGGCTATGGCAATCCCTGTTGGTCCAGTGGATGGGCTGGCAGGAAGCATTTACTTACCTTTACAGCAGCTCCGTGCGGCTCCCCTGTTCAGCACACAGTGTAAGTCTCGCGGTCTGCATGCTGCGCTGCCACGGTAATCCGTGGCAACGCTCTGACGGCCACGGGTCTCGCGAGACTTACACTGTGAGCTGAACAGGGGAGCTGCACGTAGCTGCTGTAAAGGTAATTAACAGCTTGCTCCGGCCCCCAACAGGACCGCTGGGCTTGTAATGAGCTTGGTGGTCCTGGTCTGTATTATGGCAATGTAAGTTGCCATAATACAGACACTGACTCGAGTATAAGCCGAGTGGGGCTTTTTCAGCACTAAAAATGTGCCGAAAAACTCTGCTTATGCTCGAGTATATACGGTATCTTAAACTTTAGATTGTTCTTTTTAATAAAAAGTTGACTTGTGCACAAACTCTTTTCACCTGCCACAAACAAATCAAAATCCTGTTACTATACGCACAAGCAAATCAAGACTCCAGAGGAAAATTATTATTATTATTATTTAATTATTTATATAGCGCCATCAGATTCCATAGCGCTGTACAAAGGGATCCCTGACTAATTTAATTTATTTGTTTAGGCATAGAGTAACAGGCATTTGATTAGTTTGTTGCAGGTGAAAAGGATTTGTGTTGGTTTATTTTTTTTGTTTGTTTTGTGTTTTTTGTTTTTTTTATTCTTGTATTACTTGAGAAAGGAATAAATCTTGGGCGTTTTATTTACAAAGCTGTAAAATGCAGTAAAAAAAACATTGGCCTGAATAATAAAGTTTAGCTGGAGAAATTCTCCAATTTTCTTATTTCCCCTGGAATTTCCAGTTCTCCTGCTATTTCTCCACAAATCCCAGCATAGCAAATAAACCCCATTGTGTTTGTTTTATAAATACTCTTTATGACCTTTGCGTAAAACTTTAAATTTAGCAAAGAACTATGTCACTGCAGCTCACAGTTTCTTCTATGTAATGTAAACACACGGTCTCCAAGTACACAAACTACGTCCAGAATACCTTTTCTCTTTAATGAGAGTGCACTAGCAACAGTAGTCTGTGTGGAATTATACCAACAGATACATTATTGTTCTAACTTCTCTATTACAACCTGGTGATACTAGTTTCAATTTGATCACTCATGCTTATAAACATAGGTACACATGCTTATAAACATAGCAGAAGGTACAACGCTGCAAGCTCAGCTTCAAGCTAGAATTAAAGGCCATGAAGTTTTTAAAAACCCATGACTCCATTAAAAATAATTTTGATTTAATTTGTCACCCTAACACAATTTACAAAGTCAAGTTTTACTTTGTACCATCATAATGACTGCCATTATGAGATTGGATATTTCAAGTTTTATATAAAGCCTGTAATAAGGCATCTGTGGAGGTGAATAGGGGCCTACCCACACGAGCTAGCAATTTATCAGGGCTTTGGTCAGTGTCGAATGTTATGTATAAAATAGAAGAGCTGTGTATTCTGCACTTGTGTGTGTCTTCTTTGATGGCAATAAAGATTTCGATAAATTTATTTTTGTGTGTTTTGTGCTGAGCATGCATGTTTTCCTTGTTTATGTCCTGCTATCTTATAGAAATTGACAGCTTCCAAGGAAAGTATGTAATATAGTTAGAGTAAAGGCAGAACTCTTCCCCCAGCTCAGTCGGTCAGGCTCAGTCATGGCAAGTATGACGGCCTCTTTTTATAGATTTCCTCATTTAATCTATACATTGTGCTAGCCAGGCCACTTTCAAATGTATACCTATAGTTGTTTTTTTTTTTTTTAAAGTACTTGGTTACCCTTAGTTTGTGGGATTGTTTGTGCAGTGTATTTTAATCTATTATTTATCTCTCTATTCATACATCTATAATATATTTGTCACCTTAAGTAGATTTACTTTAGATGTTTGATCTATATGTTAGCAAATTTATTGATCACAAGTTGTATTTTAAAAGTACACTCAATGCTGGAATGGAATCTTTCCTCCATTCCTTTGACTACATTAGTGTAAATAATGCATTAAACATGCAAATCGATGCTTTCAAGCTAAAATAAAAAGGGCTTGCTTCCAAATGTCCTTTTTATTTGGAGAAAATTCCTAGGACCTTCTGAAATAATGTTTGCAAATACCAGGATGTTACCCAGGTCCATTCCCTTTAGATGCACAGTAGGATTTTGGGGTTATGGAGCAAATACTGTTATTTTTATTTTTTCCTATAGCTCTCTCATAAGGTTTGAGACAACTGTATGCTAACCATAATCCCTTGCAGAACAGAATTTTACATGAAAAGTACATTGGTATTTTTACCATTCCCTGAAGGGTCTCTCCAAGCATTAGAACTACTACAGCTTATTGTAATGGTTATGGTGATAGGAGACTGCCTCCTAGCATCGTACCCACTACACTATGCCTTATTGGTAATGTTGCAAATAGTTTCCCTCTTAGTTTCTCTTTCTTGTATTTCTGTAAAAAAAACAAAAAACAATGCCTATGCCATCTTCATAGAGTTTCACTTCTAAACCTATGTTTAGACACTCCCACGTGCAGGTTTTTTATCCTTTCTCAATATTAGGGCATTCCATGCCTTCATATTCCCACTGGGTTTTAAAATTACACTACAGGTTCCGAGACAATCATGTTCGTTTCATTTTATCCTTGCAGTGTTTTGCAGGAACGGCCATGTTCACATTGCAGGGTTCAAATGCCTCTAGTCGCGGTCACTCTGACAGACACTAGAGGTGCTTCGGAGGATATGGCCGGGTCAAATGCAGCTATTTAACTCAGATGGCCTCATACAGACAATCTGCTTGGCGCAGTGCAGCATTTTACCTCACATGTGCACTAACCTCCCAATGCTTTCCTATGGACATTGGATTCTCTGAGATAATCAAGCCAAGGAGGCGGGGCCAGCCATCGAGTGAGCATTTGTATTCCTAACTTCCTTCTCCCACCACTCCTCCCCAGTACATACCTACCAGCTGAACTCTGACGTGGAAAATTTCCTGACCGCTAAGGTGGCCCCCCAGGATCCAATCAGAGCTGGCAGTCACATGATCGTGGTGACAACCAGTCACTACGACCATAGATACAAAGTGACCGCCAATGAATACAAACATTGGCTTTGTTCACTGACTCTGCTTCTCTATTTTCTCACTCTGATCTGAGGAGGAAGAGGACAAAAGATCCGTGATACAGTGTCCTACCAGTGTACTACATAGTGTTAAAAAAATAAAAAATACAAGTTAACCCCATTCAGTGCTGATCAGTTTTATTAACGCGATCCTTCCTATTAGTACAGTACTGTTCAGTATTTTTGGTATGTGAATTATGGATTATTTTATTTTTTATTTTTTTATTTCAATTTAGAATTTGACCTTTTTTTTTTTTTTTGTCAGTTATCATTGTATGTATTTTAATCAACGTTACACCCTCATATTGGATTTTATTAACCCCAACAGGTTTGTTTTTTGTTTTTTCCCTTTTAATAATGGCACAAAAGAAGACCCTGTGGAGCAAGTCTGATTAATTTACCTAAGGCAAAGGCCCTACCACTATGCCATTAGACAGTGCAAACTCGAACTCTAGCTAACTTGGAAATTAATCTGGAATTCTGTCTGATTGCAGTATAAACTGCAAAACATTATTTTTAGTTTAAATTTATTATTTTTGAGTGCTAGGCAGCACACACAAAAAGACTGTCCATGCAATGTACGATGAAAGTGCACTGTCTGTCATGGGAAAGGATACACAAATCTAAAAATCAAAGTGCGTTGTTTAGTACTGGAACTAAATAGGGGGAGTAGATTTAGCTTGTACAAAAAAATTGCCATATACTTAACACAGATGACAGTCTATAATTGGTATGTAATAAAGCAGGCAGAGGGAAGCTATGCAAATTCCTGCAATTTACACATTTTTTTTTTTTTAAATCCTATTTTATTTAGCCAGGTCTCTAATCCTCCCACCATTATATCAGAGACTTTGCAGCAAGCACGTTCCTTGTAGGACAGCCGACAAGTGCTGTGTTTGTATGAAAAACGCAAATAAAATACGAACACTAAAGTAGGCCTGGTTTTTGTGACTTATTGGATACAAAGCCAGACTGTAAATACCCTATTTGGAATGCCCTGGGTTGTCTACTTTTGAAACTGGCTTGCTATTATTTCTGAACTGCCATACTGTTTCAGAGGCGACATAGGCCTGGTTAATATCTAAAGATTTGTCTATAAAAATAATATATAATACGTGTGGATGCACTTAATATGAATGAGGTAAATTTTGGTTGAACAAGCTCAAAATCTAGGTTTTTTTGTTTTAAGTTGAAGTTTATTGAATTCAACGCAATCAACAGCCAACCTACGTGGAGGCGGGGTGGGGGGAGAATTTCACAGACCGAAGGCCCCTGAAACATAGGAATTAACATAATGAGAAGCCAATGTTGTTGCGTACAAAGAAAAACATAAACCGCTCATTTGGTGTAGTGCTTTTAAAGTTCTCGGTTTTTGTTTTGTTTTCAAATGTGGACTGTTGTCTCCGTACTTAAGGGGTTAAACATGCCAAAGAAAAGGATCTATTCTACGTAAATCGCAAACCGATAATCTGCAGGATGCATGCAAAGCGTGAATATCTGTGTAATGAGCTGCAAAAACATTAACAAACCATATACTAAAACAAAGGGAAAAATGCTGTTTGGCTAGTTTGACATGCAACTCCTCTTCTTTTACATTGAACTCCTGTATGGTCATTAAATCTTACCGAAACCTCAGTAATATGTTTATTTAAAGCTCTCGCTGTCCATTATTATTTTAATGTGTTTTCTAATACATTTCACTAATTTGCCCTTTTGAGTTCTTTATGTTTATGTGGTTAACATTTCTTAGATCCCATTAGACCATTTTTAGCTCGAATGGTTTTTATGTAAGTTCAACTGTTCAATAGAAGTGGTGTCAAATGCGTAATTGTGAGACCTTTCTCATTTAGAAGAGTAATGAATGAAATCATTAGTACTTCTCTTTGTGTTAATAACATAAAACTATTATTTCGATTGATTGTATGGAGTGGTTCTTGAAGGTAACCATTAAGTCCAGGGTTGTTTTTATTGTAATGGTAAAATGAGCTAAAACATTTTAGATGTGGATATGATTTTAACCTGTGACATTAGTACACTAGTATATTGTACATAGTCTAATAAAATATTTTGAAGATACTTCTCATTGAAGACTTCTTGATAAAGACCCAGAAGGGTTGTAAAATCACCACTGTTTGATTTGATTGAAATACTGTTTTTCAAAATTCAATAGGTTTTTTTTTTTTTTTTCTGCCATTCTTTTGCAATATTTTAGGCCTGACTGAGCCTTTGACCTGTAAATTGGTTTGCATCTCTGCAGATAATTTTGAGTCATCCATAAAAACATAATCACGGCTCCATTTTGTTCTGAATATATGCAATGTGCAAGATCAATATGTGTATGTTTATTTAGCCACCTTGCACCTTCATGTTTATCTAGCAAGCAGCTTCAATTTATTTTCATACAGGCTGGGACATTCCACAAATTTGACTACTGTAAAATGTTTATTGGAGCAAAAATAGATTCAAGACCTTTGTGAACCCTTAGGAAATTTGCAGTTCCTTCTTGGCTTTTTTTTTTTTTTCTTCTTCTAACCCAACATTCTGCTTTTTAGCCCTGCAGCAAAATTATCTCGTATTAAAAAAAAAAAAAAAAAATTTTGTAAACCAGAAAGCACGTTATTTGAAACCGCCCCACGGTAACGATTTGTGATAAGCCATTTTAATTCACCTGCCACTTAATGCATTTATGGGGCCTTTGTTGAATGTAAATGTGCAGCATTTGAACATTCACAATCCCCTCTGTAAGAAGGCATTATCTGTCTTTTTTTTTTTTTTGAGTGATTCTAAAGCAAGTTTTAAAATACACCGATGACGCAATTAGTCACATCTTGGTGTTTGTGTGCGTGTTTAAAAGTGATTGAAGTACAGTAATTCTTATATGGGAGCTTTATTTTGTTATATTATTTTTTTTTCATGATTTTTGAGATGAGATGTGAAAAATAAAATTAAATGTAGGCTTTCATATCTCTTTATCCTATAAATGGGTGCTTTCATCTTTGCTTCCTGGGAACCATTAGTATAAGCTGTTTAATTTGCTCCTGGTTGACAGCAGAGAGAGAGAATACACAAAAAAGGAGACCTTAAACAAGCTTGACGCTCTTAGCAATGGTTTGCTCTGTTTACGGAATTGTATTTTTTCCATAGACTTCAATAAAGAAATTGTTATTTAGTATGCTGAGTAAAACCTTACTGTGCTAAGAAAATCCAGCCCCATTATCCTATTTCTAATTTGTAATGTCTGTCCAGGCTGTGCCTAGACTGAACTGGATTGTGATGCAGTTTCCCAAACCTTTCAAGGAACACAAACCTGTATTCCTGGCCCTAGCCCTCTCCCTCCGCGCTCCAAGCTGGGTAGAATAGGGCATTTTTTATTTACTGTAAATGCAGGAGGTGGGAGGGAGTGCAACTCAAGCCTCCCCCTGTTTTGCTGATGACAGATGTGACTTTTGCACAGAACTGATATTGGGAAGTTTAGAACAGTGTCTCGGGCTGCTTAAGACACGTGTGCTGGTGGTGTAACTTGTTCAAATAGGTCTGGATGAGCATCATTTCAAGTAGAAACATTACACATACAGATATCTATCACCATGACCACCTCTAAAAACAGAAGTGGTCATGGTGGTTTTTTTTTTTTTTATATATATATATATATATATAAATCTAATTCCACCTCCTGTCATTCAACCTATCATTTGTGGATTACTTTAAATATTAAAGTTTTCCTTGCAACCTTTTAAAGTATTCCGACTATAGTGCATTAAAAAATTGGGGGTAACCTTGTTTAAAGTTATCAACAGATGGTACCTCGTTCCCACAAGAATAGCTAGAATGTATAGTCCAAGTTCACCGATAAGCTGGAGATGTAAGAGGAGCTTGGGCTTCTTCATGCATATCTGGTGGGAATGTGAGATCGTAGTTAAATTGTGGCAGGAAATATTTAATTATTTAGAGAATCTTTTATGCGTGCCCATTCCAAAGCTACCTCAAAATGCCTTACTTCACCTTAATATCGATCCACTACAACAAAAAGATAAGGTAATTTATATTCATTTCATGATAGCGGCCAAATTAAGTATAGCACGCAACTGGAAGAGTTCTTCTCTATTTTCCTTGGACAGGGTGACATCCCAAGTCAAGTTTCAACTCGGAATGGAAGGTCAGCTGGATAGGGTTCACGGAAGAGATCCAAAGAAGGTATACAATGCCTTCTGGTTGGAGAAAATGTAAGGAGAGGGTTAGGCAGAACCTGAGTGTATAGCTATGCATGAAATAACCTCTTTTTGAGGGAGTCTCATGCATATAATATAAAAACGGCCACGGAAATCAAGAGCTAAAGAATTGGCTATCCCAGTAATCTCGTCAGCATGGGAAATGTTATGTGCTTCGCTGGGTACTACGTTGTATCTGTAAGAGGAGTTTTAGTGTATAGTAGATAACTCTATAGGTTTAAATTCGAATTACTCCTCTAGAACGACTAAGATATTATCAGGGTTATTTTGTATAATAATTTATTATAATGACACTTTTGAATGCTTACAACTATCTGTCTTGTTGATACGATGTGATAAAATAATAAAAAACCTTAAGAAAAAATAAATAAATCCTGAAATGAAAAAAAATATATAAAAAAAAAAAATTGGGGGTAAAACAGTTGCCATACATTCTAACCTGTGAATGTTTTGGGTGTCTTTTCATAATGTGCATTGTTTGTTGATTTTCTCATCAGTTTTTGCAATGCTGCTGAGTTGCTTCCACTATTACCATATTAGTTTAGCAAATTGTGGGCAGCTTAAAAAGGTCAACCCTGTGAAATCCTTGTTTTGTATACTGTGGTCAATCAACTAGTATTCAGCAAAAGCAGATTGAGTGGTTTTTGTTTGTTGTTTTTTTGGGAGGGTCTTTTTTATTTTTTGCATGTGATTTTAATATGAAGACAAAGGTCAATTTAAAGAACTACTATAGCGTTGGGAATAGAACACCTGTATTCCTAACATTATAGTGTCCCTCTGCCATAAACTTATTGGCTGCCATAAAACATTTTACATTGCAGTGTTAAGGGGCAGGCACATTGCATCCAGACCACTTCAATGTGACAACGTGAGCTGGGTGCCTATAGTGTTCCTTTAAGTACCTTAGACAAAATAAAAATGTGTTTTGTTTGTCTGTCATCCTTCACATATATATATCGAAGATAGTTTATAATCCAATTTTGCTGTTAAAGAGATATATTTTGCATTTAGACTCTTGCTTTGTTTTTTTTTTTGTTGTAAAAAAAAAAGTACTTGAAAAATATCAGCAATTTAGTTAATCATAATTTGGATGCTGGTTCACGAATTTATTTATTTTTTCTTTTTTTTTTTTTCTTTTCTCTCCATTGGCTCCCCTGAGTAGCCTGGTGCTTGTGAAATTCTCCTCCTAGTGTTTTCCTCTTGTGAACATCTCCAATGATTTTATTTGGGACACAACTGGGTGAGATAAACATGGTCAGTTGTAGAGCAGTGAAGAGGCATCAATAAGGGCAGGTGGGAAACAAATACCCTAGGTATTGTCTCATTTAAAAAAAAAAAAAAAAAAAATCTATTGGCATTGTAATGACTACTTATAATTGTGTGACACATTGTGACCCATATCTGTTATGATTATAAATACAGTTGCCTTTCTCCGTTATTGATAACTGATGACACAGTGGGTTTTGCATAGGGCATGGCATCTCTTGTGGTTAAGTGGATAGAGCCCATCAAGTCGTCATCAACCACCACTGGTGCACAGCCTAACTAGAGCGCACTACAGTTTATTTTTTTATTTTTATGTATGTCTGTATATTAAATTTTATTTATTTATTTATTTGCCCTTTAGTCAGTGTTTTGTTGCTTTCTATTGTCCTTTTGCAGAGTGAAGACTACATCTCTGAGGTTCCTGAACAGCTGGTCAGTGGCTGCATAGAGAGCCTAGAAAGTGAGCCTTGCAAAGAACTTTTTAAAGATTGCTCCAAGTAAGCTGGGGACTTAAGAGGACATGGATTATGGTACTAAAAATGTTTGGATCCAATTAATATTGCCCACATCACAAAAGGATTTAATTGCTGTGTATCTGTAATTTGTGTGGGAGGTGGTTGCAATTTACAATTCGGCTATAGATGCATTCCTACTGTATGTATTTTAATATATGTTTAATTACCAGTTTGCAAAGTCCAGTGTACTTAATATTTTGCCCATGATAATTCAAAGAGACACTATAATTGCCAGAACAACTGCAGCTTAATGTATTCTGGGGAGTATAGTCAGACCCTCTTCATATAAACCATGTCTTTTCAGAGAAAAGGCAGTGTTTACATTGCAGCCTAGGGACACCCCCAGTGGCCACTCCTCAGATGGCCACTGGAGGTGCTTCCTGGTTTACTGCATCTCTTTGGAGAGATACTAATTGGCCAGGGTGGTGGTTGGCTCCACTCACTGGCCCTGCCTCCTTGCCTGAGATTATCGATTCTGATGTCAGCCAAAGAGGCGGATCGGGGATGGAGCCAGTGCCGGTTAACCCTTACAGTGCTGAAAATAAGGTAAGATTTTCCTATATTTAAGGAGGGGCCATAGGGGCTAGATAGTTTAACCCTATAGGGTCAGGAATACACATTTGTGTTCTTGACCATGTAGTGTTCCTTTAAGCAAATATTTCAAAAGACAAATTAAGAAACTATTTAAATTGAGAAAATTCATGAGTTATGTTGCACTATTTTGTGTGTGTGTGTATATATGTATGTATATTTGTGTAATTTTATTTATTTATGTTTTAAATTTTCCAGTGTTTTCCTCTTTTCCTTCTGAAGAGATACTGATATTGTGTGTGTGTGTTTCTATATATAATATAGAAATTAAATACACACATGCAGTATATAAATATACAGGCACTATGAATTAGATGGCATACCATGTCCAATTAAAAAAAAAATGTACTTTAACTTAAGGCACTATTCTATATTTATAATAGACATTTCTATTTTCGTGCGTACCATCTCACGTTTGCCAGAATTTGCTTCAGGCATTCTTCCTGGCTATTGTTTGGGTTCACGTTATGCTAAATATGTAGTTGCTTTAACTACATATTTTGTTCCATGTTTGTCTTTGTAATGCGTTGTTTTTGTTGAATTTATTTCAGGCTTGTTCATGATTTCCTCAGTATGGCTCCATTTTCAGATTACATAGATAGCTTATATTATAACCGCTTCCTGCAGTGGAAATGGCTTGAGAGGTGAGTTGTTAATAAATAAGTGATAAGTATATGTATGTGTTTATATAGGTGTTTGTGTGTGTGTGTGTGCATAGAAGCATCGTTGCATAGGAGGAGGACAGGTAGGTGTGTGTGTGTGTGTGTGTGTGTACACACACACACCTACCTGTCCTCCTCCTATGCAACGATGCATTAAAAGACTTTGAATGTATTACTCATAAATAAAGTAACCAATGGTCACCATTTTATGCATTTTTTTTTTTTTTTCCTAGAGGACCCGTTACAAAGAACACATTCCGACAGTACAGAGTTTTGGGCAAGGGTGGCTTTGGCGAGGTAAAAAAATATTTGCACTTTTCTCATTGCTGCTCTCTCATGCGTTGTGCGATCTGTCCACTTTCTATCAGTCTTGTATCTCTTCTTGCCTTGCTTCATTTTGCAGATATTGGTTGTCTACTTCTATGTACACCTGTCTTTAATTTCTGTAGATAACATCTGTTGTGCTTATGTTTTCCTTCCATTAATCTGCTTTTCCTACAGAAGGCAATGTGAATATAGATTTTGACATGTCTGACGCAATGATTTTGTTGACACGTTTCTGCTCTTATATCATGAACAATTGAGGCTTTCTGCAGCTCCTTTATATATCGGACCACTAAAGACACCACAAACACTTCATCTCATTGAAGTGATTTGGGTGCAGTGGTTGTTTAGTTTCATTTAACCCTGCAGTGTAAAACATTGCAGGTTATTTTTTTGTTGAAAATCCTCCTCTGGTGGTTGTCCTACTGATGGCCACTAGAGGTGCTTCTTCTGTACTGACTGAATAATACTCAGTCATGTGACATTGCAGCCCAGGAAACATTATGATTTTTTCCTTCCTATGGAATCTTGAACACACTCACCACACACGCACATTGGTTCCCCCAATGCTCCTCTCAGATGTGACATCACAGGAGGTTGAGAGGTGTGTGCAAAAAGTGAATGTTATGGTTTTTACTTTGTACTGCAAATGGGAGAGGGACATATCTAGCTTGAGACAGGGGAACTATAGCTTTGAAAATACAGGTTTGTGTTTCTGATGCTTTTGTCTTCCTTTTAAAGGGACACTGAGCATCATAATAACTAAAACATTTTATTGTGGTTATGGTAAAATGAGTTTTTGGGTGCAGCCACACTGGGTTTTGTCACACGTTTTTAAAGTTGTTTGAGATAAAAACGAGACTCGTTCATCACCCACGACAATGTAATGCGGAGGTTTTAATTCCACATTTTATATATATGAATGATTCCTGTGTTCAAAACCATTTTATTTTCTCCCTCCTAGCATTATGCTCTCTGAAATCACATTGAAGCCCACTGTGACCTATTTTTCTTTAGTATTATTTTTTGGGGTGAAGGTAATCAGGGATGTTGTGTGTTTTTTTTATTTATTTTTTTTTTTTTTTAAACACGATTTACTCATTTGGCAGGTCATGGTTTTTACCACTGTCCTGCACGGATTGTGATTTCGTCCGTTCAATCTCTTCTTTGTAGTCTGGGGGCCCCAATATTGGCCAGAACCTGAACATGCATGTCATAGTGTGCTTGAGACTAGTGGGAGTTAAACTCCTGAGCTGCATCTGCCAACATTTTAATGACTGCTGCTAAAATAGCTGCTGCCCTGGACTGTAACATTCACTAATCCTAGACAGCACCGGAACATGAATGCAAGTTTGCCCCTTAAATCCTACACTATCCTAGCACAATACACCAAACATTAACACCTATGCTGCACTATACCATTAATAAACGTAACCCATACACTACACTATTGCTAAATTTACAGTGTTATGTCTTAATTACACAAGTTGCAGTGTTATGTCTTAATCACAATTTCTCTGTAAATTTTGCCCTGCTAGAGGAAACTAGTGACCACAAAAAGCAGCCACACCTCCCAAAACATAATTACCGAAAGCAAGTTATTCGAGGTCAGAAAGCTTGAGGTTTCATTACTTAATAGTGAGTTGTAAGATGTCAACAACAGTGTTGTGAAATGTAGGTCAAAAATGGGAAGTTGTTTGGTAGGAATCACTCCAAATATAAAATTATTTTACATCGGTATATACATACGTCTTTTGCTTTGATCCTTAGCGCTGCTTTTTGGAGTAGAACAATTGTACGAGTTCTTTCCTCCAGCTATTGATGGATCCCCTATTATCCACCATGTTTCCCTTCTTTTAGTTATAGGGGAACAATGACAACTCACAGGTGTGAATTTGTACATGCAATGGCCATATTTTCACTTGCTTATGGCTGACAGTTAGTGGAAAATGTGAACTCTGATAATGCATTAAAAAAAGTTCCTAAAATTGAGTTGACCGCTTTGTGAACTAGGTTGTAAGCAGGGAGCTCCTTAACCACTGACTGATCACGCATGGGGTCACAGCTCTTGCTCTTTCCAGAGCAAAGGTAGGGAGGGGACAGATTTTCATTAGACATGCAGTTTTAAGATGCACAGAGATTTTATAAATCTACCAGTCAGTCCGCACACTTCACCCAACACAAGCACTATGCAGAAAGTAATGCGTGCCGTCCCCATTCCTCCAAAAAATTCATAGGTGTGTGTTCTCCCTTAAGGACCAAACTTCTGGAATAAAAAGGAATCATGACATGTCACACATGTCATGTGTCCTTAAGGGGTTAATGTGACTAAATTATAAATCATGTACTTCAAAATTACAGGGATATCGAGATGAGACGGCATGAATCTTATCTCCTCAAGACTCTGTCCCCATGGTCTAAATGATGGGTTTTCTTGTGCCCACTTTATCTCGATTTTTTTTTTTTTTTTTTATTTTTTTTTTACCTAGACTTTTACAGTCACCTCTGATTAACAGACTGGAATGTCATTTTCTTTTTTTGATTTATTCCATTTAGTTTTTGCCTTATGCTGTCAGTTGGTTTTCTCATGGTATTCATTTATGCATGTTGCACCACACTACAATTTGCTCTTTAAGGCACTTATATGCATAAGTTGGCTTGATGAATGGACTCTCTCTTGGTGATAGGATGAATATGCCTCAGTGGTATGAATTATGAGGGTTCACTCAAAGCATGCTTGTTGTACATTTATTCCATCTTAGTGAGTGGTTTATAGGAAGACATTCTCTAGAAGCCTTAAAAGCCTCATTAGACCGATATCCGATTGCTGCACTTATCCTTTCATGTGTATGCCCCCTCCGAAAATAATTATTGTATTACATAATCATAGGGTTATTAACTACTCATTGGATAAGTCACTTGTTATATAGGATATTTTTTAGTGTTTAGTTTTCATTATAACACAGTATTGATTTTATATATATATATTTCATTTATTAAGCAGGATACTTATCTGTCTTTTTCTTATACATTCTGTTTGAGTTGCCGCTTCGTCTGTATGGTTTTTTTTATGTTAACATTCTGAGTTTTGGCAGACCCTCTGTCACTTGTCAAGTGTATTCGTTTAGCTGACCATGTTCATTGGCCTTCAGCATAGGAGAGTAGTTACTCCCCATTTTCTTTGTCTCCCGTTAGGAGTGCCAACCAGAGATAGGAGTTCAATGTTGATTTGGTAGCTACCACATCTTTGCATTGTCTTGCGTTGTATGGAGCTTTGTGGGTAGAGCTGTGCGGCATGTCCCAGTGATAGTATGCTCATTAGTTGCCTCCTTTGCCCCATGGTAATCTTTCTAGCTGTGGATCTAGCCCTGTACATCTATCTGAAGCCTGTTTATACCCTCCTTTTTCTTAAGATCACCTTTACAGATTACATGGGTTGAGACGGTCACAGGTGTCAATCCTTTCAGCTGACTCTTCACCTGTTGCTATTGAAAGCATATATGCTTTGAGAATTGGTCATAGAAACATAGACGGTCACAGGTGTCAATTCTTTCAGCCGACACTTTACTTGTTGCTATTGAAAGTATATATGCTTTGAGAATTGGTCATAATCCTATCATTGTGCCTTCATGAGTTGAGTTTGTCCTCCTAGCCACTGATGGGATTGGTTGGTTGTCCGCACACCTCCAAAATGTGGAGAACGTAAGTGCGTCAAAGATGATCAGCCCTCATTTTTCCCTGACGAAGGTATAACACTGAAATGCTTATCGGGCTTGTGTTTTTTTTTTGTTTTTGTTTTTTTTTCACTGTCAAACTATGGGTGCAACTTTTTCCCTTTACTTTAAAGTGTTCTGATCATATATATGTAGAAGCAAACAGTTTTTTTTGGAAGATTTTTGTGTCATTCGAATGTCACTACTTCCCTTTTTTCACATTGTGTGATTATAGGGAATGTCAACCTTTTTAGTTCATGTCCCTCAAACTTACAGCTATGTAGGTACACCCACCTCTTCAAGGTGTACTGTGGTAGTCTCAGAAGACTTTGTATACTGCCTCTAGCTTAGTATTTTGAGTAGCTCTCAAGCTATTTATTTTTTCTTCACTTTTGATTATTAAGGTTAGTAGTAGGATACCTCTTTCATTTCTTTGCTATACACTTCCATACTCCTCTATACTTCTTTATGCTATTTCATAAATTCTCTGCTCAGGTTTAGGTGCTATACTTAGTTTGAGGATTGTATAGGCTATATATACCTGCCCCCTCTTCCTTTGCCTTGTTTTTATTGCAGCTGCTTATTATAGTACTACATTTTTCCATAAAAGATACTCATCCCTTTTATTTGTCTCCATAAGATAATTGCTGATAAAGCTTTTCCAAATATGTTTTTTCCTACATGTTAGTATCTTTGTTTCCTTGTTAAGTTTCATTGGGTTGATGCCCCTGCTTTGGGATTAAAGATTTGGAACTCTCTCCACAAGCCCTCTCCCCTTTATTAGAGGGTGATGCTGTGATTATTTTTTTAATTGTGTTTAGCTTATGGTAAAAATGTAAATGTTTCAGTTTTAATACAAATTAAGGAACTGCGCACAAATAAAAAAATTTAAAAAAAAAATAAATATATATATATATATATATATATTTTTTTTTTTTAATTTTATTTTATTTTTATTTTTTTTAAAGGCTACTTAAAATTACCTATCTCGGCAAACAAATATGGGGATTCAGTTCCACCATATGGCCATATTGTATTAGCCCTCCACTACTTCCCAGTACCACAATAGCCGTGGGTCCTACACGAATTCCAGCTTGGGAGATTAAAATTATGTGCTAGTGCTAAATAATTATAATAATGTATTTAAATGATCTGTTCCTTTTTGTCTTTGCTATGTAACGGTTCAGTTTTGACCCCAAAAACCTTTAGCAGGACCAATGTTTTTGTGGGCCAGCACAGTTTCTCGACTAATTTTTTTTTATATATATATTATATATTATATATATATATATATATATATATATATATAACACTACGCCTACACCACTTTGCCCATGGCACTTTATTTCTGGTTTCTGTTTTGAGCTCTTACATGATCTATGTAATGCATGTTAAAATTGCAAGATTGTTGTGTTCTACACCATCCCATTGGTTTGTTCTTCATTCAGGTATGTGCGTGCCAAGTGCGAGCAACCGGGAAAATGTATGCTTGCAAGAAATTAGAGAAAAAACGCATTAAGAAACGGAAAGGCGAGTCCATGGCTCTGAATGAGAAACAAATCCTAGAGAGAGTCAACAGCAGGTTTGTAGTAAGTACAGATCCATCCGCAGGTCAAGGGGTCACAATCCAGCAACTTTGGGATAAATGGGGTTAGACATGGTTTTTCTATTTGCAGCTCAATGGAATGTAATTTTCAAGCTTTGCATGTTTTTAGGATCTGTTCTAAAGGTTTGTTTTTATTATAGGCCCATAACACCAATGAACAGATTAAAGACTTATGCAGTGTGACTAGTTATCATATTTTTTTATTTAATGTTTACCTTTTTTTTTTTTTTTTTTTAAATGCACCAGAGTTTCATCCTCTGTCTAATTTCTAACAAGAGGTCTTGGAACACTGAACAGCTGCTAATCACTATTCTAAAAAATAAAAACATATATTCTCTGACATACTGGGAATTTCTCCTTAGAAATAATAGGGAACTCTAGCACATATGCAATGCATCCTATCTTTTAATTGGGAAAAGAAAACAACTTGACCATCTAGCTTTTATTAATTGATGCTGGTTCCCTTGTGCAAGATTTTTTTCTTAACATATATCGAAGGTCATTCAGAAGTATGTTACACAAGCACTCTATGCAGTTCCGGATTAGAAGCCCATTGGTGCCTGGTGCTGAAAATTACGATGGGCCTAATGACAAAATCTTATCGATAGAAAACACTAAAAGTGTCCTGTATCTGGCAGAAGTGGTGCTGGAGGGAAACTCGCAGGATATAGCTATAAGAAAACAGACACCCTATGCTAATCTCTCAATTGCATCTTTCAAGTAAATCCATTCCCCCTAACAGCAGGTCCGGTGAAGCTGAATGTCGGTTGGCGGGTTAAAAGGGTGGGCCACTGATGCGAGTCATATAACCAGAACCGCCCATAGGGGAGAACATGCCTGAAAAGGAAGCGTGTCTGCCCAAAAAAAATAGGTTCGCCTGGTGTAAATGGTGCCAATCATGCATGCTGACCAACAAAGGCCATACCATGCAGACAGCACCCTGAGCTTGGTATAAATGTATCTAATGATGCCCTCGCTCCCCTCTTTGTAAAGATTGTCCCCTAGCACTCACTTGTCCATTCTTTTCCTTGGTTTCTTACTAGCAGGCATAAGCTCCTGTTATACAGTCTGGGACAGAGAAAAGGTGGATATATTGAGTTTAGAAGAAAGGGCATTGGAGAGAACGAAGCAGCAAGAGCATTTGCATAGTACACAAAGTCAGCTTTACCTTAACTAACTTCATTGTCAGCCAGTCCACACCAGTTTTGTTCCCATGCATCCCTTTTAACTTTCCATACTTAAGCAAGAGAATGTGAAGAGTAGTAAAACAGTTTAACAGTGGGCCTATTCCATTTGCAGCTCCATCAGCCCCTACATTGGCCCTGACTCTATGGTTATCAATGCATTGGTGACCTCCTAAATTTTGCTAATGCTCCGTAGTTACCTCGTTTGTTTAAGTGGACCTAGCCTGTTTTTGGTTATAACAGATGTCAGTGAATCAGGATAGTCACAGAGATTTATTGTGGAGGAGTGTAAAGCGTAAATGCATGTGTAAATAATATAGTGGAACATTTCCACTCAAATTAACGTTAACCAATATGGACTATATCATATACTGTTTATTAGGAAGACCCCTTCCTTCTTAGCACTATAGTTTTGCTCAATTTACTTTACTGTTTCTGTTCAATTTTCAAAATGCAAGGTCCTGAAGAATTAGATCTAATCTTTTTTTACATTCCTACCCTCTACAATAGGTTAGTTTGGCTTATACATATGAAACAAAAGATGCTCTCTGCCTGGTGCTCACATTGATGAACGGAGGAGATCTGAAATTTCACATTTACCATATGGGTGAAGCTGGATTTGAAGAGGATCGCGCAGTATTCTATGCAGCTGAAATTTGCTGTGGGCTACAGGATTTACACAGTGAGCGAATAGTGTACAGGTATGTAGATGTAGAACGTGCCAAAGAAATAGGAGGTATAAATATTAAATGTAGAAATCAACACCGCTGTATTTATTTATTTTATTTTTATCGTGGAAACGAGCAACTCCATCTTGGCTCCCATTCCATTTGTTTGTTTCTCCCCCAGTGCAGTATGTGCCATGGCTGTGCCTGGACCTAACTGGAAATTAATGTAATTTACTGAATCATTAATATATTTAAAATAAAGCCGAGAATTACATGGCAAGGTTAATATAAGTTAAAGGTTTTCTATATTTTATTCAGTGGTGTAATTTCTAGAGAAGTACCCATTCTGTTTTAAACTTGTAATTTAGTGAATATATATGGATTCTGCAAGCATATGTCCAAGGTTGGTTTACTAAACCATAATATTTTATCACACGATTTTATTTTTTTTTGCTAAACAAATTTCACTTTACCAAAGTTTTCTGTACTGATTACAAACCTTGCTTATGTCAAGATGGAATTTGGTGTTGATAGTTTGTAAATATTACACTGATCAACCGCAGCTTTAAAAAAATACCTACCTAAATCGTGTAGGTCCCCCTTGTGCTGCAAAAACAGCCCTGCCACTTCGAGGCATGGACTTCAGAAGACCTCTGAACGTGTTGTGTGGTCTGTCACCAAGACATTAGCAGTAGATCATTGCAGGTCCTGCAGTTTGCGAGGTGGGACCTCCATGGAGCTGATATAATCTAGCATGGGCAACCTTCGGCACTCCAGATGTTTTGGACTACACCTCCCATGATGCCTTGCCAGTATTATGGGTGTAAGAGCATTGTGGGGGTGTAGTCCACAACATCTGGAGTGCCGATGGTTGCTTTTCCCTGATCTAGCACATCCCACAGATTCTCAAACAGATTGAGATCTGGGGAAAATGAAAGCCAAGGCAACACCTTGAATGTTGTCATGCTTCTCAAAGTATTCCTGAACAATTTTTGCAGTGTGGCAGGATGCGTTATGCTACTGAAAGAGGCCACTGCCATCAGGTAACATAATTACCATCACTTCCCCAGGTAAATGACGCACATGCACCTGGCTATCCACTTGACCTAAAAGAAAATATGATTCATCAGATAAGGTGCACTGTGTGTTCTGACGTGTTTCTGTAATGGCCAGCATTAACTATTTGAGCTACTGTCTGTGCAACCGAACCAGACAGACTAGCCTTCGCGCGGCGTGCATTTACAAGCCTTGCACACCCATAACCTTGGCACCAGTTTAACGGTTGTCCTTCCTTGCACCACTTTTTGTAGGTACTAACCAAGACTTCTGTAAATCTCATCCCTTGACAGATGCCATTGTAATGATATAATCCATTTTATTCACTTTACCTCTCTGTGGTTTTAATGTTGTGGCTGATCAGTGTACATGAGATTTTTCCCTTACTTGTGGTTTTACAGGAGGTAGCTGGTATAATCAACTTGACATGCCGGTGACCCTGTTTTGTAGGATGTAATAAATTACTATTTGCTTAGAAAGTCCCAATCTGTTTAACAGCCCCGTTACAGTCTATAATGAATGCGTCAGCAAGGCTCATCTTCCTGTCCGCCCGCACTTTTCACCCCTCCCATCTCTGTCCGTCCCTACATTGGCTTCCTGTAAGATAAAGGGCTCAATTTAAAATTCTGGTACTTGCTTCTAAATCTCTGCATAATGTTAGGTAGCGTACCTAGCATTTGGCTCTATTCTTGTTCTCTTGTTCTCAATCTGCATAATGCTACCTATCCTCCCTAATACACAAGTGTAGGACTATGCTCTACCGAAGACCTACGTCTATCTTCAGCACATACTCCCACCTCTGATGCTCGCCTTCAAGACTTTTCTAAGGCTACCCAGTTCTTGTGGAAATCCACCTGGATTACTATGGTTACAAATATGTCAGTCATTCTATTGTACAGCGCTGCGCAATATATTGTATAGCACTGCCCAATAAGAGTGCATACATAATTTTGAACCAATTCCGAGAGCCTTGGCATCCAGTGTAGAAGTGAAGTTGAACAAACAGCACAGGCATTCTAGGAACGTCATCATGTAATTTAGCTTGGCCACAGATACCAGTAGGAAGCAGTGGAACATGTGGTTATGACACATTGTGTGTGCCAAATCTATTGCCATCTTCTAGCGGAAGTGAAGAGTATTGTTGAGGAGTAAAGGTGGGTGTAGTAAGGAGACGTTTTTATACATATCTGAGAGTCCCAGGTTTGGTTCCTTGCACAATTTCAGTACTTCTTTTCATTCATCCTAGGGCAGTAAAATCTGCATGAAAGAGTCATGTAGAAACGTATAGAGCACGGGACATACTTGAAAATTTGTGAAACTCTAAATTTAGTTTTTAGTTTCGTATCGTTGGAGAGTCCTGGTTTAATCCTTGCGATGATTTGTAGAAATGTAACCATAAGTGCAGTATAGCCTAGATGTAAGGGTCTGGCCTGAAAATTATAAGTTCTCTTGTTTCGATTAGAAATATTATCAGCAAAAAGGTATTAAAATCACATATTTATAGTATCAACATTCAGTTGCTTCTCGTTTTGGTATAATGTATTTTTTGGTAATAGTCTAACGTACTTCCAAACTAAAAGGATATGTAAGCATACTCTGAGAAAAAGTGGAACTTCATCAACGAAGGATAAAAATATGAAAGAAGGTAAATAGGAAACATCTTACTGAACAGTGTATCATAAAAGTGTAAAATTAAATGCCATATGAGATTTAAAGGGACACTGTAGGCACCCAGACCACTTCAGCTCATTGAAGTGGTCTGGGTGCTATGTACCATGGTTCCTTTACCCTACAGTGGGTTAGGTCTCCGCATTAGGTCTCCCCCCGCCATCTGACGTGGGTGGAGTCTGACCCAGCGCCGAGAGACAGTCACTGGAATCAGGTTGTGTCGAAAGCCACTTCGCCTCTGGGGTTTGGAGGGGACTACTTGCCAGCCTTTTACCCTGTGACTATGGCCCCTTTAATTTATTAAAATTAAAAACCCCTATTTGTATCGATTAGGACTCATATAAGGCCAGCTGTGGCACCATAAAAAATTGAGTCCTGCTCAACCCTCAACGTGTAGCTTGGTCTCGTGATTGGAAGGGAACTGCTATACTGCTATATCACTAGCTCTTATAAGAGCTATACTCTCCTGGAGGAGAGGTCTTTCCCACACTGTCCTGGATATCAGAGGTTGGTCCAGGGTGGGATGAAGACGGTGAGATCCCTGCTAAGCTACGGCGGTTGGTGAGTCTGCGGTGCTTGTGGTGTCTGGTACGGTGCTTACGGTCCTCTGCGTCAGCTACAAAGCATTTGTTGGCGGGGGTGCCAGGTGGACCGTCACACAGGTAAATACCTGAAAGGGTTTTAATACCTTCATCCGTGCTGGGAAGTGGGGGTGGGGGGGGTGTTGTGAGAGGGTGCAAGGGAGGGGTGCACGGGAGGGGTGCACTGCTGGATTCTTCGGTGCCAGGAAAACTTTATTTTCCTGGCACTATATGATCCCTTTAAAAACAAAAAAAAAAAAACACTACCTACACTCTGTATATATCTTGATGTCCTACACTACTAGCCAGGACTTGAACGTTACTGACCACTTCTAGGCTAAAGCGTCCATGGTAATAGCTAATTAGACAGTTTAATTTGACACTTTTAAACTTCTTTTTCAAGGAAATGCATAAAAATCTATAGCTACACCTTCAAAATGTTAATCCAATGAAATCACATTCACAAATTGAATAAAAAGAAATAAAAAATTTCCTGTGTCTTTTAAGACCGTAATATAAAGTGAAAATTCAAACACTTATTTGTGCAAAAATTGCAATATCTTAATACAGTGCAAAATACCCTTTTTATATCACTCTCCATAGTGTTTGTGCTGAAATATATATAAAAAAAAGTGTAAAGTGCACAGTGCAGTAGAAAAAAGGTGCAAAGTAGTGTCCTATTAGCACACTTACAAAATTAGATGTTTTGTCAGACCTCTCAATAAAGGTTCCACAAAATGTAGTTAGGTGTCGATACATATGTATAAAACAGAGAAGGGTGGAGAGAGAATATATATAGTGGCACTCTTGGCAAACTTACTATGGGTAAATATCTACTCTCCAGGGCTAAATTCGACAGATCTATTGGGATAGGATCATCCATTCACTTCGCAAAACATTTGCTTGACAGACGTTAATTGAAACTCATTCTAATTGAAATTTCAGTCTAGAGTGTGGATATGATTTCTCACCCATGCTCCCACCATCGACACACACAGGACTATTTACTAAAATGAGAATTGCAGGCGAATTCAAAGTTAAATTAAAACTTTAGACAAATTCTGTCTCCAGTTTGAATAACCCCGTAATTGTTGCAGAATTGTGCCTGAAGATAGGAACCTAGAATGCAATTCTTGCAGGTTCTCAAAAATTGTTCAAGAGTATGAGAAATGCTGGATAGCATGTAGACTGTGAGGTCTGACTAGTAAGTTTGTGTATATGTAGAGATCACTTTGATGAATATTGGAAAGTTTATTTTTTACTACTTTTATAGGAACAACATTCAGCAACCAGTCAACTACACTTGCTGGTTATGCTTCCTCATTGCTGTACTGTAGGCCAAACTAATGGTCATGGTAAGGTTCATCTTAATTATTTACCTGTTGGATAATACCTCCCAGCATAAACCACCATTAGCAGTTAAACTGTCATTTATGTACTGGGCAAATCTGATGAACTCAAAATCATTTTGGCTAAAATATATTAGCTCTTTAAGTGTCTTTGAAAAAACAGTCCAAAAATATATTTATTTTTTTTCCCACACGTGCAAGTTATCCATGAAGCCTTGCCAATTAATTCTTTCAAATTGTGCTTCCATAGTGATGTTAAATGGAGTTTGTGTAAAATTTGACCCAATCTAAAAAAGCCACTCTCTTTTTGCAGAGATTTGAAACCTGAAAACATTTTGCTGGATGATGACGGTAGGTGTCAATTTCTACACGATAATCTTTTCTTGATTATTCAATGGCTTGTAATGGCAATATTGTAATTTGCTCTTTATCCAACTTGATTTTTTTTTTTTTCCTTCTTTTCTATTATGACAAAGGGCATATTAGAATCTCAGACCTTGGGCTTGCTGTTCAAATCCCGGAAGATCAGACCATCAAAGGCAGAGTAGGCACTGTTGGCTACATGGGTAAGTGAAAGATCTCTGGAAAATATGATGCTTGGGTAATGTGAGAGGACATGGTAGCACAATGAAAACGACCATGGCTTATTTTTCAGCACCGGAGGTAGTTAGGAATGAGCGATATACATTCAGCCCAGACTGGTGGGCACTTGGCTGTCTATTGTATGAAATGATCGAAGGACAATCTCCGTTCCAGCAAAGGAAAAGGAAGATAAAACGAGAGGAAGTGGAACGCCTGGTTAAGGAAGGGCAGGAGGATTATTCTGATAAATTCTCTTCAGATGCAAAGTCTCTCTGTACCATGGTGAGTGAAGAAACTGGTCTGGTAATATTTTATGTCCTCTCTTTCAACGTGAGGGATATACATGCATAAGTAAGGTTTCCAAATTCTGTGTTCGTGTTGTAACTTTAAGGGTTTGCATCTAATTGAAAATTAGCCATTCAAGCTTGTAAAAAAGATTGAGCAGTGCTGAAAGCATTTTAGTACATGTAACGTAACATATGTCTCTACTCTCACTCTCTTTATACCTGCATTTCTGTGTACAGAAGTTAAGAATCCTCTTAAAGTGAAATGTTGTATCCTGATCTACATAAATTATATGTTGATTCTTAGAACAGAGGAGAAAGCACACAGAATGTATAAAATGTTCTAATATTGTATCTATGTATGTATTTTATGAATGTAATCATTTAGGGAGCAATAGAAAATTTGTCTTCGCATAGCTGAGAATGTAGGACATGTTTCATATGTTAACATTTGCCAGGGAAGCGATTCTGTGGTGAACCACATTTGCATGCAAACAAAAGTCTCTATCTGTAGACAGGAAGTAATGTGATCTTGTCTTAATATTGCAAGTTGCTTTGCTTTTATTCACTACACTGATTTATCGGGCTACGTTTCTTAAAAACCTCTAAGCGACTTCTACTCATGCAGTTTTATGATCCAAATAAAAGCAGAATCTCTGGTCCGCCACATCGAAGTCTTTCTGTATTCCAGTTTAGAGAGTACAAGTCCTTAATGACAGTAAAGGAAAACAAGGTTTTATTTAAATATTTTTGCACTTGGGTCATTTCCTTGAAGAAAAAAAAAACTTAACTGTCACTGCTGTGGAAAGAACACTGCCCTGTGAAGGGTTAAAAAGAAAAAAAAATTACAATTGGCTGTTGGCAAATCTATCTATGTATATGAAGAAACAGAATTAACCCATCTACTCATTTTGTATGGCCAACTTTGCTTTTGCAATTTCAATTTTTATCCCCCCATAGGTAGTCTCTGTACATAGCGGCCCATTTTAATTATTTTAATTTATTTTTAAGATACCTGTAATGAAACCTGTGCTTCGTTACTTTTCTCAATTAAAGAAGGTGTTATGTTCTCTTTTCTTTCTTCGTTTGCATGAAGGTAGTAAATTAATGGCAAACTTTAAATTTACTTTAAATTAAGCAGTTTTATCAGGTGAACATGTAAAGTGTAGAATCCATGACAGCCTAATGGCTTGTGTTGTATGTCACTAACTTGAATATGAACATCTTTGGGGCATCTAAAACACTGTTAATTGTGTTGTTTCTACACTGTCTAATAACTACTCTATAGGTTCGTCCTAGTTTTGTCATTGGCCTCCCAGCTGTTAATGAATTTCCCATAATTCTTTGCTGGCACTTGGCTTACAAATAGTCTTGGCAATTCTAGCCTAGAAGTGACTGGAGAAGCCATCAGTTCACACCACTAGCCTGAGTGTAATACCAAAATTCTACAGAGAATCACACATGCAAATTGCTGTCTTTTTATTTTTATTTTTTTTTAAACAAATTAAGTTTGACCATACTCAGGTTAAAAATGTAAGGCAGTGTGTGGCTCATAATCAATATAGATGTGATTCCAACATGGAAAGTTTTACTCTTGTGATTGATATTTTTATTTTTTATTATCTCTAATTCATAGTTGCTATGTAAAGACCCTAAGCAGCGTTTAGGATGCTGTGGAGGAGGTGCTCAGGAAGTAAAAGACCATCCACTGTTTAAAAATATTAATTTTAAGAGGCTTGAAGCTGGGATTTTGGAGCCGCCTTTTAAACCAGATGTAAGTACATCACGTGTCACCTTACTTGGCATAAGTAATGGACCACCCTAATTACCTCGCCTTTGACTTAAAACAAAGTATTTAACACATGATTTTATTACTCAAATTGTGGAATGACAACGTAAATATTTTTAATTTACTCTTATTGGTGGCTGTGTTTGTGTATAGAGTTTTTAGTTTTTATTTCATTTTATTTTGCAGCCTCAGGCCATTTATTGTAAAGATGTTCTGGATATAGAACAGTTCTCTACTGTAAAAGGAGTGGAATTGGAGCAGACTGACAGTGACTTTTATCGCAAGTTTGCCACCGGCAGCGTGTGCATCCCCTGGCAGAATGAGGTAATATAGAAAAAGAAGGCAGAGCATGACACAGCTATAACGTTTGTTTGTATACGTAACAAAGATTAAGCTGTGATCTAATCACCTAAAAGGGCAAAAAGCCTAAAATCTGAGTTAACGCTTATTCTTTGAGAGGAGAGCCTATTGTCACAACAGCAGAGAAGCTATCATTTTAACCCATACATTTTTACAGAAATATATGTTTTGTGTTTTAAAACCAAACATCCTTTTATCATTAATTGTATTTTGAAGGACAAACAATGAAAGTGATGTTTTAGATGGGACTTGACAAACTTTCACAAACTGTGATGTGGATATATAAAATGTATGACGTTCCTGTCTTAACCACATTTCAGATGATTGACACTGATTGTTTTTGGGATCTGAGTGCGCTCCCCACAGATGGAGGCACTCCACCTGATTTAGACTGGAGGGGGCTTCCTTCACCAGAGCCAAAAAAAGGCCTGCTGCAGCGTTTTTTTAGCAGACGGGTAAGTAGCCAGACATCTGTACGTTGTAAACTGTTAGTCTATATTCACTGTTCTGTAGAGTAAATGTAATTTGGATTTACTGTAGTATAATGTTGTGAAAAAACTGAAATAGTTTCCTATTGTAAAATATTTACCACAATGACAACAGACCTGTTACACCTCAATATTCTCAACCCGTTCCTGCTGTAGACACCCTTTTAAGGGACTCTGTAGGCATTTAGATCACCTCATCACAATGAAGTGGTCTGGGTGCCATTGCCTTCTGCAAAAACGGCAATGCACACATTGCAGAGTTTACATACCGCTCGTTGAACTTTTCTCTCCAATTATATTGTCTCGTAGAGGAGACCAATTGATTGGCCCAGTACAGCATTTTACTGCGCATGCGCACGAGCCTCCCGATGTTGACCTATTCCATACGTTTTATGGAACTATATGCCCACCTAGTGATCATTTATGTATTTTAGAACAAAATCAATCTTGTAATCCTGTTTCCACAGCCTAATTTGTAAACTTGTATTGCAGATTAGATATAGCTTGTTGTGTTGCTGTGAAGATCTATTATGTACTGGGCTTCTTGGAAATATGGATTTGTGCCCCCTGTGCTTTTTTTTTTTTTTTTTTTTTTTTTTTTTTTTTTTTTTTTTTTTTTTTTTTTTTTTTTTTTTTCCCTTTATGTAGAATCTGAAGTATTCCAAATATCTTATGAGAAAATAAAGTTGATGGAATGTATCCATTTTTAACACATTAAGTATGCAGTATGCAGTATGTTAACTTGATCAACTTGTTTAGGGAATTAATATAGCAAATACATTTCCAAAAGAAGAAAAGAGGTGCAAATGACTGATGATGGCGGGATGAAACTGGGCAGATCCCCTACAGTCATGCATATGTCCAATCAACTGGTGCTAAACAGTCCTTTGATGCAGCACAGAGCACCATATTCTCAGATGTACACATCTTGCTCACACACACTTCACATTAACAGGAGCTGCGTAATTCCACCTGCATTTAAACACACTGTCAATTTGCACGAGTGCACCTCTGCATTCAAGCACAATCTGCATAACCCAAAATACTGGCAATGGGCATAAATACACACTTGAATTCACCCACACATTTCAGCTATGTATAAGCAGTTCTGAGTATTTTATTTTTTTATTTTTTCCAATTAATAGCAATTTGAAGCACAGTCCTGTGGAACTCATATTAAATATAGAATAAACCCTCCTCCCACTGTAGCACATAGAGGAATGTGCAGACACTCCTGCCCCAAAATTACTTAAACGAGCTTAAGTTGCTATTAAGGTGGGAATGTATATTTAATGGAAAGTCCTCTATTAGAAACAGAACTTCTAATATCTGGATGATTTTGTTTTATGTAGAACTTTTTATCAATGTTTGTTAAATAACTAACTAGTTTTGTCAAAACCGTACATCTAGAAGAGTGGAAAGCACAATTAGCACTACTTGCAGGTGTGCTCTCCCCGGCAGTGGTACTTAATTAACTACTTTCTAGCGAGTGAACAAAAAAATAGAACATTACAACGTTGAGCAAACTCAGAAAATGGTGTTTAGAGGACCTTTGGCTTTCACAGTAGTATAGCACTTCATGAAGCTCAATTAATTGTTTTGCCTCTTATTAATGATATCTGGACTTGAGACCCCACTTTAGGTTGAAGCTAAGAGATAAAAGTAATATTCTTACTCCCTTTGTATCTGGCACTGGTACTTCATATTCCACAACCTTTCTTGGCTGGGCTATGTTTTGTTGTACAATCTCCACGTGCAGAATGCGGTTTAGAAACATGCAGGTTCTGTTTTCCTCCCCTTTCTAATCTGACTGTGCTTTACTCTTTTTAGGAATGCTGTGGCAACTGTAGTGACAGTGAAGATGAACCAACTCGCCTGTAGCTCTCACGGAACCTCAGAAGATTTCTCAAAGTTGAACCAGTTTACAATTTTTTGCACATTCATAGCCATACACTCCTGCTTAAAGGGGTTACAGAACAGTGCCTCCAGTTTCTCCCGGAGCCAGTGTGTTAAAGATAATATTGTAATGTCTATTCAGATGTATAACTATAGGAATGTATATTTTCAGTGGTTTTAAAAATCCTATTCCCATCACATAGACTTCAATAACACCACATACCCTTGCTACCAGAGGCCAAAGGACTATTACACTGGCCAATCAAGAACAACTATGCTTAAGGAAATATCCTCGAAAAAGTTGCATCCTCTTTGTTTGTGAATGTGTGTTAAGAGATTTCTATTTTATTTTTTAGCATATTTACATATATGTAAAATAATAAGTTAATGAAAAGAACATTTTCCTCTACAAATCAAAATTTTAGGAATAGAAATGGCTCCAATATATTGTGCATTTCATTTTTTTCATTTTAAATTATATATACATGCGTATTTTTTTTATTTTGTTTTGTTAATGAATACCTGCTGAAACTCAGAAAAAAAAATGTGAAATAACTTTTTTTTTTTAAACTATATAAAAACCAATGAGCTATATATCATAAACCCTAATAATTTATTTACCTTTCTTTTTGGGTCTCACACTGGTAACTTAGTGTTTTAAAATGTTTGTTTTGATATTTTGTCCTGTTAAATCACACATTATTTATGCATTCAAGGACCATAGTAGGCGAATAGAAGACAATTCTACCTGTCAATTCTTCCACAATATAGTTGAGAGGACCATTGTAAGTGGCAATTTTCAGTGGTTAGATGCATGCTTCACTAAAGCTGCTATAAACCATTCATTTTTCAGAGCATGACACCAGCTGATGAAAACATATATTTTTGTTTTTTGCACAGGGTAGAGCAGGGTTTTAGAACTTATTCCAAGTTCTGTTTTATGTCCACTCCTCCCATCCTAGTTGTAGGAGGTATACCAAAGCACAAATCACCCACTCCAATGTGCTGTGATACAATAAAATCATACTCCTTCTGGTTATTAGAAGAACATTCCTATGCATAGCTTTGCTTCTTGTGCCTAACTCATCTTTGACTTTTTTTTTTTTTTTTAAGCATGCAAAAAGGCCCTATCTACTCTTACTCCTATTACTTGGTAGAGGTGTGGAATATAAAGCCTTACAAATGATTCTGACACATGTGCCTTTGTACTTGTTTCCAGAGCACTACTTTCTTCCTGTGCTGCTGTTGTGTCAACATTTTTTTTTATTTTTTTTTTTATTGGGTTTAGTATAGCACTCAAGTAATTTCCCATCTTTGAGGATCTGACTTGTTTTATTTGTATTTTTGTTTTTCTTTCTGGATTTTATACATTTTTTTTTTTTCTTTTTCAAAAAAATAAATAATTTTATTAAAAACAAAAAGCATAATTGCATTCTGTGTGAATATTTTACTGTAGATGACCAGTAGAGGGCCTCCTAAGATGCATGAGAGCTACCATGTATTCAGTCTCCAAGTTACATGTTAGTCTGCCTCCTTGACGCTTCATATTTATTGCCTTGTGAACTAAAATAGTATATCTACATTGTAGTTGCTGCCTATAAATACATATTATATAAAAATGCATCTCTCTCAAAACCATGGTTGAAATTAAATATAAGTTTTAGGATCTTGTCTTACAATGTTCTGGACCACGGAGAGCCAAAAGTAGCCACTTTAAGGCTGACAAAGCACCATGGGAGTTATGTTTCCACAGCTGAGGGACTGACTGACTGGCTACTTCTGGCCTAGAGTATGACTGTTATGGAAATGCATCAAACTGCACAGACGAACCAGAATTGTTACTCTACCATTCTAATATTCCATACATTAAAAAGACGTTTCCGTCCAAGATATCTGCATCACCAGAAATGATGCAAGTGCTGTTGAAAGACCAGGCCATCTGTGATAAGAATGTTCTTGAGAAATCCATTATAAATCTAGATTTTTTTTTTTTCTTGTATGGAGATTTGATTAATTTACTGCAGTTCTAAATTATGTTTATTATTGCTCAACACACATTAACTTTACAGGCCAATACAAGCATGCATCCAAAAAAAAAAAAGTGTCACAGATTTTCATTCTGTACACACTTCACTTGCTTCTGCTTAGGTTGTCTGGCAACTTTACCAGGACAGCTGAGTGTGTACAATATGCCAGACCACTTATGAATATTTTTTTCTCTTTTTCAGAAATGAACACATTTGCAACAAACCAGTAGAGAGATCATTTCCATTTTCATCTTTAAAATAAAATTGTAGATATTGTTTTTCTTTTTATCCCTTGTTTTAAAATTTAAGCAGACCGTTTTTGTTTCCCTTACTGGCAGCCCAGCACAGTCAAGATATCATGGGGCATTGGCTTGTAATGTGACCGGTGTTCCCACACATTCTGGGACGTTGCCATTATGCAATGACAAGAAAGCAGTGATCGGTGGCAGAAGTGATAAGTTAGCAACTCTTGACTCTCAAAATGCATATCCTGCACATACAGTTTTTGGTACACAATCCATTTTGTAAACCTCAAACTGCATCATCCTTAGTGCTGGAGAAGCGTGATTGTTGTGCATGATTTATTCATTTATTGCAACTTGCACCTTGTCTATCAAGAACTGGAAACTGCAGTTTTGAGTGTCAAAGTACAGTTTTGTTGTAACATGCAATTTACAGTGGCTTGTACATTGTAATCGTATTTTCCTTCCTTTGGATTCCTTGGACCTCTTGTATTTGCACCATCTACTGTCCAAAACTCACATCTTTAAAATTATTCTCAGATTGAACATTTAGAATATTGTCCTACATATCAATTACATGTAATTTCTTCTTATGGGTAAAATAAAGTCAGAAATGTATGCAATCCGTACAAATTAATATTATTGAGGTCCTAGGCAAGTCTATGATTGGGGTAATCCCCCTCCCAATATCTTATATTTCCCCCCTAACTGTTCCTGTTCATCACACCATATCAACACATCCCTCCCATCTCCTCAGGACCGCATGACACTGATCTCTCTTTATTTTAGCACCTTGACTAGATATCAGTTCATCCAAGTTAGCCAATCTCTGCCTTTCCCCATGTATTGTGTCTATACAGTTCTCAAGCTATGCACATGCTCCTTTCTCTCCCCTTTTTACACCCCCATCCCTGAGCAGAAGGATGTGAACCCAAAGGCCAGGGGTATTTGAACTTGCAATAACAATATATGTCCGTTATGGGTAATATATCCATAATTCCATATTAATACACTTGTATTCCCATAGAAGTGACTGAGTTTGCTATTTGTATGGACTTTCTGTGTTTCGGTCTTCAATCCTGGCATCACTTCTTATAGCAGGATACTGCTGTGTTGCTTTACTTGCTGTAGTTTTGCTCTATCAGTTTCTTTCTCCTTTAATCCTATTTTCTATCTTGCTTACGTTTTCTTTTTTTTTTTTTTCACCTTCATTCTTTTGCCCTCTGTTGCATCTGTTTTAATAAACAAAATACAGTGGGTTTATCACATTTGATATAGCTCCTTGTGTCTTTGGTGCTTTATTGATTTCCCTGGTAAAGACAAAACCTTTTTACTGCAGGGGATTACAGGGCTGTTCACCTAGTATACATTCACACATACTGATGTACATGTAAAGATTTACAAACACAGATCAATACACTGACACACAGAAATGCTGACACAAAGGCACAAGTCAAAATACATTGGGCAAATCAGTTACTTTAAATGGAGGCTGAAACTTGAGTGCTCTCATCGTGCCACCGCCGTCTCTCTCGCCGAAATCTGCCATTTGCCTCCACAGTCTCACTTGATGCGCCATAAAGTAAAAGCACAGTCAGAGCCGTGCGATGGCCACAAAGTGAATCCACAAATGCGCGAAATTCGGCAGTTGCGAATGCAGAAGCAGATGGAGAAATTACATACGGTCACAGTAAGGAGTTCATACAAGAATAGGATGAAAGGTGAATATGATAGAAAAACTTTATTTGATGCAGGGATTGGAGCCAACCTTAGCTCTTCCCTAGGTCAAAGAAAGTCAACTGTAGGAAAAATACATAAGGCAAAGTAGTCCCTAGTTTGACTTATGTTTATTGTTAGAAAATGGAAAAAGAGACGAGTAGGCTATTAAGGAAAGGTGAGTATGGTGGGACAGTGCCGCTTTAATTAAAAAAAAAAAAAAAGTAAATTGTGGCTGTTGGGGTAGAAGGAGCTACTGCTTGCTCTGCAAATGGGCCTCTGGGCAGGTTGAAAACCACCACTGTGCTGTGAAGCACCGACAAGTTCCTTGATAGGGGTGGAGCCTAACTGCTTAGCTGACCAGACGTATTTTGGATGAGCTCAAGGTGACAAATGCCAAATACTAGACTAAATAGGTTAAAATCGACAATCAATTGCACACTTTTGTGAGCTCCAGCATCTATCAATCTGACGGAGTTCAGATGTCCAGCGGCACCAGATCGCGGCAGTTTGCGGTCTATTACAAGTGTGAGAGGAAGACTGCCAATGCCTGTGCCCTCAGACTCTCTGTGTTCCGCATGGTCTCTTGGAACATAACCTTCTCCATCCCCTCCAGCCAGTGAGAGTCATCCTAATAATCTAACATTGGTGTTGTGGGGTTTGATTAGCTAAACCTCGAGATGGATACCATCATCGGAAATATGGCGGTCATTCCCTGCACCCATACTAGCAGAGATCGGCAACCCAACATTCTGAGCAAACTGGACCAGTTGTATGATTTCTGGGCTAAACTTCAGAGTCTGCAACACATCTTTCAGTGGGACCCAGCCACCGAATGTCCACCAATTCGTCGGAGACAGAGGCCATCCCTGAGCCAACTGCATGGGCAGTGCCTATGCGCACATGGGAGGAGTCTTGTTAAGAGCACCTTAAAGCCGCAACAATTGCTGCTTCCATTGGAGAAGCAAGCTGGGCCTCACCCATGCATATATATCCGAATCTACTTTGGGTGGTCAGATCCTTACGGTTCCAGTCACAACAGAAATCTTGAGTACACCTATATCCTGGTCTGCTGGGGAACTATGCTGCAAGTGGTGCCTCTTTGGCATCTTACTAATAAGCAGGATTGTGCTTTGCCTCTGATGGGGATTGGGTAGCAGAAGATCCCAGCCAGAGTATGATCCAAGCTGCAGGTTTAACTCTGAACTGAGATGCACACCAGTAGCCAGACACACCAATATAGCTTGTTACATTATTCCTAATGAAAATTCTCCCAATGAAATTGTTTTGCTCTGTCTTCTTTACCTGTGGCTTTAATCTTATTGCATTTTGTTATTCTTGTTATATGTTTCCCCGCGTTATTTCATAAATATCATTATCATTCTTGCTGCGTGTCTTGTAAATGTGCACTATCAGGAATGTATTAAATCACAAAAAAAAATGTTTTCAAAGTGTTCCTTGACAAGCGAGGCTGTGAGGGCACCATAACCTGGTTAGAGAAGTAATAAAATAAAATCTCACTCCAATCCACCTGTATTTGCCAAAGATGACAGGAAGCAGATTCTGGGGGATAATTAACACACTTCAATAAATCTCTCCATCAGATTCTTATTTCTGAAGCCAAAGCTGATCAGATTTTCCCACAAGACCCTGGAATCACCTTTTCAACCAAGGGAAGGTGGCTGGCCACCTAAACATCTCTTTAGACATATAGTGACAGCAATACACATTTGCATTCCTAACACTATAATGTTCCTTTAAGTCCTCCTAATAGCAGCATAGTGGGTTGGTATTGAGTGCCTCTTGCCAGGATGAAGACAAACAAAAGTATGCTTTATCATGACAGGCTTGCAGGCAGGCCACTAGAACTGCAAAACATTTCAGCGCTTGTGATGTAAGCCCGCCAGATCACTAAGAATTATGCTTGACCCCAGATATCTCCTTGGATCAAGAAGCTATTACCCCACTAATTAAAAATTATATCCCTGTATATTGTGTTTTTGCAAGTATTTAAGTGCTGTTTAAATATCTGTATACAGGTGATACTCGAAAAATTATATATATATCTCCATATATCCCTTCCTGGCAATCAGTTTCTGCTTGTAAACTAACTCACTGATCAGAATAAGAGGAATCCCGGACTAATGAAATGGACAATAATTAACTATGATGTAATTGCTTCTTTACACACAAAAGCGTGGCATAAAAACACTCTCCTTGAGTTAGTATTCTGGTTCTATAAACCTTTTAATTGGACGATTAACTTTCACACAAAGATTACTGGCCAGCTATTTGTGTAAATGGAACACAAACTCTCAAAAAAACAAGACCTTTATAAAAGTTTGTGAAATATTTATTTTAAAATTTTTCTTTAAAAGATGTCTAAGCTACGCCATTAAAAAATTTTTATAGGCAATTAAATCAGTGGGAATATATATATATATATTTATTTATTTTTAATCCAAAGTGAGCTAGCATTAGAGAGAGGCCACAAAGATGGATTATTTCTTGTTTTGTTCTGCAAGCTCATACAAACAAAAGAAAGAATATGAGAACGGACAAAAGCTTAGAGAGACTCAATAGCTTGCCCTTTGGTAAATCCCTGCTCAGATTTCGCCCTAGGCGGAAAAGAAATTGCCGCCCCATTCGTTCCACTCACTTATGCAGACTTATCTAAACTGACCAATACACACACACGGTGACCTATACAGAAACACACTCACACTGACCCCCCTCCACTCACACACACACACACACACACACACACACTGACCCATACACACAAACAAACCCATACATACACACTGACTCATAAATACACACACTGAGCCATACACACACACACACACACACACACACAGACCCATACCCACACACTGACCAATAAAGACACACAGTGATTCATGCACACACACTGACCAATACATACACAGATCGATACATACATACACACACACACACACACACACACAGACTCATAAAGACAGACACACAGTGGTTATGGTATGGGCAGGCGTATGTTATGGACTACGAACGCAGGTGCATTTTGAATGCACAGAGATACCGTGATGAGATCCTGAGGCCCATTGTTATGCCATTAATCCACGACCATCACCTCATGTTGCAGCATAATAATGCATGGCCCCATGTTGCAAGGATCTGTACACAATTCCTTGAAGCTGAAAACATCCCACTTCTTGCATGGCCAGCATACTCACTGGACGTGTCACCCATTGAGCATGTTTGGGATACTCTGGATTAGCGTATATGACAGCGTGTTCCAGGTCCTGATAGAGTCCGAACCTCAAGATCTGAGGAAAGGGATTTAGGGGTGATTATTTCTGATGACTTAAAGGTAGGCAGACAATGTAATCGAGCTAGCAGGAAATGCTAGCAGAATGCTTGGTTGTATAGGGAGAGGTATTAGCAGTAGAAAGAGATAAGTGCTCATGCCATTGTACAGAACACTGGTGAGACCTCACTTGGAGTATTGTACACAGTACTGGAGACCGTATCTTCAGAAGGATATTGATACTTTAGAGATAGTTCAGGCTACTAAACTGGTTCATGGATTGCAGGATAAAACTTACAAGGAAAGGTTAAAGGATCTTAACATGTATAGCTTGGAGGGAAGACGGGACAGGGGGGATATGATAAAAACATTTAAATACATAAAGGGAATCAACACAGTAAAGGAGGAGACTATATTTAAAAGAAGAAAAACTACCACCACAAGAGGACATAGTCTTAAATTAGAGGGGCAAAGGTTAAAAATAATACTAGAAAGCATGACTTTACTGAGAGGGTAGTGGATGCATGGAATAGCCTTCCAGCTGAAGTGGTAGAGGTTAACACAGTGAAGGAGTTTAAGCATGTGTGGGATAGGCATAAGGCTATCCTAACTATAAGATAAGACTAGGGAGTAATGAAAGTATTTAGAAAATTAGGCAGACAAGATGGGCTAAATGGTTCTGATCTACCGTCAAATTCTATGTTTCTATGTCCTGCCAATATCCAGCAAGTTCTCACAGCCATTGAAGAGGAGTGGACCAACATTCCACAGGCCACAATCAACAACCTGATCAACTCTATGTGAAGGAGTTGTGTTGCACTGCGTGAGTCAAATGGTGGTCACACCAGATACTGACTGGTTTTTGGGACCCCCCCGGACCTCCCAATACAGTGAAACTGCACATTTTAGAGTGGCCTTTTAATGTGGCCAGCCTAAGGCACACCTGTGCAATAATCATGCTGTCTAATCAGCATCTTGATATGCCACACCTGTGAGGTGGATGGATTATCTCGGCAAAGAAGAAGTGCTCACTAACGCAGGTTTAGACAGATTTGTGAACAATATTTGAGAGAAATGGGCCTTTTGTGTACATAGAAAAAGTCTTAGATCTTTGAGTTCAGTTCAAAATGGGGGCAAAAACAAAAGTGTTGCATTTATAATTTTGTTCAGTGTATATATATACACATACACACACTAGCCAGAATGTACTAAACTGTAAAAGACTAGTGTCTTATTTAAAAATGTAAAGTGTAAGGTTATCCTACTTAGCATCTGAATGTTTATACAATTTCTTCAGGTTCTGGAAAGAATTCCCAAGTACGGTTAAGTTTTCCTTGGTAACTGTTGCCATAGTAACATTGGGAACGGAGTGCCACATACATATTTTTTTAGTGCATACATAAATATATATATATTTTTTTATATATACTGATTTTCGCGTTTGTGTGATGAACTGACAAGATCAAGAACTTTGCTTAAGCTTTTTACATGCATAAAAGATGATTCTAGATTATAAGAGCCTTATATTTTTAGCAATCTACCAATGCAATTTTTTCTTTTTTTTTTATGCATTGCATTTATCTAAATTAAACATCATTGATACACGTGCATTGTCTGACAGACATTTTGCAGAATGAAGCTAGCTGGCAGATGGGGCCAAATGATTCATTCATTCTACAGCGTTCTCCCAAGTTTAAAAAAAAAAAAATCACTAATATCAGGACACTCAATAGATCTATTCACTGCTGGGGGCTAATTGTATAATTTGTCTTGTCCTCTTTGTCATATGATGTAAGAGGGGCTGAGGTCAACATAAAAGGATGGGATAGGATAAAATGAGGGCTGGCATAAAGGTAGGAATGAGCAGAGGGAGACGGTAATTTAAGGAAGGGGAAGTAGAGGTTTACTGGCACTACACAAAAATAGAGGTGCTCTGGAATAAAGACAATGGACCTTTCCTGCTATTTGCTCATCACTATTCCTATTATTTCTAGGGTTAGAATATTAATTGAGTGAAGCTAAATTAGTTCCTAACCCTAATTTTAAACCTAACCTTTCATCCGCCCTCCACTATTTCCTAGGGTTATAGTAATAATTAAGTGTGGCTGACAGTTAAACAGTTTTGAAACAGTTAACATTTTCAAAAAAAGAAAATGCGAAAGAAAGTTAAGGTTAGGAGCTAATTTAAAAGATAGTGTCCTACTGAGGGAGACTAGAAGAAGGAGCTCCACTAGCATAAGGGAGAGAGGGAACGAAAAGGGGACCCTACTTTATTTAATCAATCTAGGGATATGCATAAAAAACTAAGTGAAAATGGGTAACAAAAGGGAAAATAATTATACGGTGCCACAAGGATATGTGATCTAGAATGCTCTAGGTCACATGAAATTGAGGGAACCAGAAGGGAACACAAATTAGCTTTTGAAACGAGTTTAACAATAATGTAACTACTGTTACTACTGTGATTATGATGCTAAAATCCCCCAATCCCCAAGCATCCGACTAAATGGAGAGAGACTGAATGATAGAGGTGAGGCTGACATTATTAAAGAGGTTATTAAAGGGGACGGGAGCACAACGATTAAGTGACGAAAAGTGGAGGATAATACTAAGGAGCAATTGCTATAAAGTGACGGGAGGTAAGAGATATTCATCTAGAGCAACATTTCCCAATTGGTGTTCGAACAAAATTCGGGTTCCGCCGCCGCTACCTGCTGTTCCCGGAAGGTCGGAAACAGCAGATTTTGCGGGAGCACGATCTTAAGCCCGCCTTGCCGTCAGTCCGCCCTGCAGTCAGAGCCAATCATGGTATGATGGCAGAAAAAACATTAAAACAGAACGGCCATAAAATATAAATAATAACCAAATTTAGCTAGGGTGGCGGCGCTGGGGGCTAAACACAGCCCACGAGAGTATACGGCTCAACCAAATCCTGCAGCGGAGCACCCATTGCATCTGCCCAAGCAGAGGAATAAGGACAGCAAGGGAAAATGTTCGGTATGGCCACATTGAATGCAGACTGCAGGCTGGCACTGCAGTTGGGTCACTGTCCAAGAGGGGGAAAAGTCCAGCCGCCTTGCCACCGTCACTCTCGTCCTCTCTCTCTGCACCATGCCCTAAAGCCACACCCTCTTGCCACAAGAGATACAATGTCTTGCCGCCAACCAACAGCCTTTATAGTATTTGTTTGTTTGTTTTTTGTAGCGGGTTAGAGCAGGGGCACCAGAGCCTCATGAAAGTCAGCCAGAAAAAGGTCCAGACCAGCAGCGCTGATGTGGACCCCATCAGGCATAAAAAGCTCAACCCGGTCGGCAGAAATGCCCGGATGCCCAATGATGAACCCAAGCATCTCAGCAACAGCCCGACCTACCAGCCTATTAAGTTTCTTCCCAGCCCTGTAAGCAGTGCTGGGAGAAGAAAACCCACGCCACTGAAGCCTGTGCAACACATTGGACCACCCGATTCCCACGCCTGGTAACCAAGCAGATCTGAGCAGACAACCTGAGCCAGGTCTAGCACTGGAACAGACCCCAAATCGTTGCCACTGAGATGGAGCACCAGGATGTGCGGACTCCCCCATCGAGCCCGAGCCTCCTGAAGCAGCGCTGGGAGAGCAGGCCAGCAAAGGACGCGCTGTCCCAACCAGCGGACACACACCTGAGAGGCTGGGGACCCCAGAGTCTGGCCCAGCGATGAGGAGAGTGCATGTAAAGGTAGCCCAGTGGACAAAGGAGTGACCCACTAGCCAAACACGCGTGTGGGGAGCAGCTCCTAAAAGGAAACCAGAGTGAATAAATGAAAAACAAAACAGGTACCACATCAACCTATGTAGCAGAGAGGGGCCTAACATATAGCTTGTACCTCTGCGATCTCCACCACCGCAAGCGACGAAGTTCATCCAGGGGGTGGCCCAGCGCAGCTGCACAAGTTGCCGCGCCAATCCTGAAAGAATGGGAAGTGATATGGCAGGCTGACAACCCCACCTGACGCATCGCTAAGCTCAAAACCTTAGTAAACTAAAATGCGAAAACTCAGAACCGTTGGCATGGACTAGAAACTGGGTGCAGCTCAGGGGACGCAAGCGAGCAAGGAACTAACCAGTTGCACAATGCAAAGAGCGCTATCTGTCAAGGCAGGCATGGACACCCATATACAAAGATAAAGCACTGAGCTTAGAGCAGCAGTAGCTTAGTATCCAACAGCTCAAAATACATAGTAAAAACAAAGAGAATGTTACCTGCGCTCTGGCCTAAATCCCTATGTACATTTAAACAAAATGGAGGCTCTTTAGTTTTATTCCAATGGCCATTTGAATATATGCTCACCTGCCATGTCAAGGCAAGCCCCAAAAGGTGTTAGATTTGCTGATATCAGCCAAGAATCTCCAATGAAAAAGGAAGGGGTATTTTATAAACCCTTTCACATTTAACCCTTTATAGGGCTTCTACACATACAATAAACTTTGCTGGTATTAGACATCTCTAATGAAACATGAAGTGTTTTATAAACCCCATATACTTATAAACCCTAAATAGGGCTATAAAACTTACAAATCACCTTGCTAAAAAGCAAATTCTTCTGTTGAGACACCCATATACCTCTCCCCTCTTGGTCAGTCTTTGAACGGGGAATGAACAGTAAACTGCCTGAGGGGAAAGGGAGACATGAGCAGCTTGTATCCCACGGCCCACCACCCTGGATGACGGAGCTACAGGCTTCCCCACCCACAGCGCACCATGATAAGCCAGGGCAAACGCTGCCCGAAAAAGATAGACCTCAAAAGCAGAAGAACAAACTAACGGTAATGCAAGCAGGAGTGATAGCAGACAAGAAGGGGTTATGGGTTCCCAAGTATCTGGTGGATGAGACTCTGACCTACTTCAACCCCTGAGAAACTGCCTAACCATGAAAAATCTAGAGGGATCTGGCTTACCTACAAATCTCAGAAAGAAGGAAAGGGCAGCGAATCTGGTCTCCACTATAGCTCTAGAAAGGCCACGGGAACTCAGTGTAGCCAGCCAACTCAAAACCGCCACCTTGGAGGCATCCATGTCACGAACCCCTTTACCCATAGAGAAACTGACCCATTCGCACCAGCAGCGGATGTACGACCTCCAAGTTTTAGGTGCCAGTGAAGCGCTCACCAAGGGGAAAAGGAGCTTCTATTGTCCATCATCTGCCAGAGAAAAGGAGGACAATCAGTGCCCTGCGCTGCCGCCGAGGGAGCAAGAGATCTTAAAATATCCCACTGAAAATGTGACAAAGCATCCGCCAGTGTATTACTGACCCCGGGAACATGGCGAGCTGCCAAGCAATGTAATGTTGCAGGCAACGGAGAACTAGCAGACAGAGCAACCTATCCACAAGGGGTGAAGAGGCCTACAACCGATTATGGCGTGCATCACCGACTGGTTATCAGTCCAAAAAACAATGGACCAGTTGCGGAAACATGAGGACCACAACTCCACTGCCACCATGAGGAAAGGTTTTTCATGAGGCCTCTAGCATGCCACAAAGGCGGCCAGGGGGCGGCACATCAAGACAAGTCCATAACCACAAGAACCAGAAGCGTCTGTAAACAAATGGAAAGACTGGTTGGAGGAAGGACCCGACTGCCAAAAACAAACTCCGTTGAAGTCCTGCAAAAAACACCCCCAGACGCGAAGATCCTCCAATATGTCCTTAGACAAGAAGAGCTTAGCTTTGCCCCAAGGACTGACGTGAAGGGCCATCTCCAGACACCTATTGAAAACCCGACCCATGGGGGGCGGGGCCTGACCGGGGAGCTGAACAGACACGCTTTCTTTGAGCTCCCAGGCCTGAATCAGATTTTTGGCAGAAAACAGTGGGAATACAGCCTATAACTTACCCCACCTTGCTAAATGGAGGCAGGGATCTGTGAAGCAGCTCCCCTGTCCTCCCGCGCGATGCTGTGTGGAGCGTTGCCATGGTAACGTGCGGCAACGCTCCACACAGCTTGCTCACGGAAGGACAGGGGAGCTGCTTTACAGATCCCTCCCCCTGCCTCCTGAAACGGAAGCAGAGTAGGCGCCTGCCATTTTGGGAAGGCAGGTGCCTACTCTGCATTGATAGCGAACCTATGGTCGCCTGCCCACAGAAAGGGCCCGGCGTGCCACCCGTGGCACGCGTGCCATAGTTTCGCCATCACTGGTCTAGATGGAGGAGAGCCACTGCAGGTGACCTAGTGATTTTAGGAATACCCATTTGTGAGAGACAATCAAAGAATTTATTCCAAACTCTGAATATTTTTGGATAGTTCCACCAGGTATGGATATATGAGCCCGTAGCTTGATTACATCTCTAGCATGTATTCCAGTTTGTAGCAGATATTTGATGTAATTTATCTAGAGTATAATACCATTTATAAATAACCTTAACATGAGTCTCTACATAATTTAAAAAGTGAATGTTTTTTGTGACTAGATAGAAACCTTTCGCCCATTCAATTATATCTATTTGATGGACTAATACTTTTTCCCATCTAGTGATTACTGAAATATCCGGAGGGGATAAAGAGGATATAAATTCCATAGATCTTGACAAGGGTCTATTTCCAATATCGCAATATAACAGCCTAGATATCTTCGAAAAATACTCTAATGGGGAATCTATCTTGTAAAGACCTATGAAATTTTTAATTCTCAAATATGAGAATAATTCAGAGTTTGGAAGAGAGAAACATAGAAACATAGAAACATAGAATGTGACGGCAGATAAGAACCATTCGCCCATCTAGTCTGCCCAATTTTCTAAATACTTTCATTAGTCCCTAGTCTTATCTTATAGTTAGGATAGCCTTATGCCTATCCCACGCATGCTTAAACTCCTCTACTGTGTTAACCTCTACCACTTCAGCTGGAAGGCTATTCCATGCATCCACTACCCTCTCAGTAAAGTAATACTTCCTGATATTATTTTTAAACCTTTGTCCCTGTAATTTAAGACTATGTCCTCTTGTTGTGGTAGTTTTTCTTCTTTTAAATATAGTCTCCTCCTTTACTGTGTTGATTCCCTTTATGTATTTAAAGGTTTCTCTTGTAATCAAGGAAACGGTTTAATATTAATGCCATCCATAATTTGGTCTACATTTTTAATACCATGACTCATCCAGTTACTTAACGTAATATTTTATATATTAGCTTCGACTATCTCAATTTAAGAAAGTTAAAAATTCTTTTATCTAAATTAGTTTTATTCTTTGAACTTTCCCACTCTTCCATTACATTACTTACAATAAAATATTTCCAACTTTGTTTTAGATTATAAAGGTCTTCCATATTCCACATAGCTGTTTCCCAATTATTTATATTAGTCATTTAACATTCAACTTGCCACCAGAATTCTTTCTTGGAACTATGTAGTTGTGATCTATATATAAAATGTTAGCACTATAAAAATACCCCAATAAAGGCATATTAATTCTTCCTTTTTTAGTTTTCAATGCTAAGCTGTTTCTACCTTTTCTCAGGGTCCTGCCCTTCCAGGCAAAACCATCAAATATTCTCTGGATCATTATTATCCATGTAGAGGTTACCTTCATGGGAATCATCTGAAACACATAAGGCCATTTTGGTAAAACATCGTTTTGAATGTTATTTACTCTTCCTCACCATGATATTTCATACTGTCTACATTCTTTTCACAATATGTTGGTCTGTCTTAGAAGTTTTAAAAAGATTAACTCCATGGTCCTTTGAACCTCTCAAACCACTTCAAGGCCTAAACATTTCAAACTCTGTTCTGCACAAATAAATTCAAAGTTACTTTGAATTTGGTCTATTTCAGTTTTTTTTAAACATTAGAAGCCATAATTACAGATTTATTGGTGTTTAACTTAAAATTTTAGACTCTGTTTTTTAATCTTAGGACCTTTGATATTATTACAATTTTGAATATTAGCTCCCAGTGGCTCTATAGTTAAAATGAAAAGAGGCGATAGAGGGCATCCTTGCCTGGTTTCGTTAGTAAGATTGATTCAGGAGGAACAGATGTCAGCGCCTATTATTCTAGCTGTAGGATTGTCATAGAGAGCATATATAAAATACATATATTTGTATTTAGCGATATTTCACGTATAAAACAGTACCCCCTATGTACAGGTTTTATGGTGTTTTGGGAAGTTACAGGGTCAAATATAGCGTGTTACCTTTTTCATTTTTAACGTATTTACATATTTATTTATAGCTTGTAAAAATCTCCCTGTGGGAGGCGGAGCCTAGCCGCAGAAGACAGCAGTCGCACTAATCCGGAGCTCCTAGGCCCAAACGGGGAAAACGAGACCTAATACCCAAACGGCATACCCCACAAAACGAAACCAAGACCCCCTACGCATCCCCAACGACATGGGACGCAAATCGAAGAAATTCAGCGCAGACAAAGCCACCCCCGGGCTCACAATAGGGGATATGTGGAGACAAGCGCGTGGCGCCGGCGGGCCCAACATGGCGGCGCTCCACGGAGGCTGCTCAGACTTCTCCGATGACCTGTCGGATGAAGAACACTCACCGGCCCCAGCACCAGGAATACCTCCACAGCCCAATAGACCCGCACCGGACTCCACTCCGTTAACTAAGCTGATCCTGCAGCAACTGCTCGCAGACCTTCAAACTAACCTGCAAAAGGATATATTGGCGCTGAGGGGAGATCTGAGAGGCCTGACAACCTGTATGGACACCCTCGAAAATACTTCCACAAAGAACACACGAGATATCGGGAAGCTCCAAAGAACTGTGAGCGACCTGCAACTGCAGCAACGGAACACGGAGCGCCGAGTGGCGGAACAGGAGGATGTCAGAAGGCGCAATAACATTAAACTGAGGGGGATCTCTGAGGCAATACCCACAGCGGCATTACCACAACTCATCAAACGCCTGATCACAAGCATACTGCCGCCTACCCAAGCGGACAAAATAGGCCCCGAACACCTCTTCAGGATACCCATCTCACCCAAAGCACCAACTCCAGCCTCCAGAGATGTAATCCTGGCCTTCCGCACAAGACAAGACAAGACGGCAATCCTCACCGCCCTACGAGGAAAGTCACCACTCCAATTTGAGGGCATGACACTGACTTTCTTTGCGGACCTATCGAGCGACACCCTGGCGTGGCGGCGCTCCTTCAGACCACTCACCACGCTCCTATGACAACGAGACCTCCAATATCGATGGCAGCCTGCCCACACACTGACCATCCACCAGGGAACAGACTCCCATCGGATCCGCGACATGAGCGAAGCAGCACAGCTACTGCAGGCTTTGGGCCTACCACTGGACTCTCTTACGCCGCCTAACTGCCAGAGCACACCATCTCCAAATCTCACCTGGGACCTGTCCCGAATAACCCCATTTGTACCGCAGGGACTAACACCCGACCCCTATGCTACAGTCACCACATGAACGAACTATGGCGACATCGCACCCAACTCGGGACTCAATGACCGCCACCACAAGGCTAAGCGACCCACCTAACACAGGCCGTATTATTGTCTACACGCATTTTATTTTGTTTTTCTCCTTTTAATGTTTATGTTTATCTTGCATGCATCCTTTTAAGGTTTAACTCCCAGTTGACGGCGGCCACGGCCTTGCCGAGACACGTACCACCTGTCGCTCAATACACAGTGAGCACTAACTATAATACCCCCTGTTACTTACCCACCGCCTGTTCCGGCACAAGGTGGCTAGTATACTCCTACCTTAACTGACCACCCAGCGGATGCACGGCCGTATCTCAGCACATGCACCCTACGTTCTATCTAATCTTTTAGTGCCCGGTTTCTCCCTGAGATATCCAGCACAGCTGAACCGTTCATGCTAGCAAATCACTTGTCACAAGCAAATGGTATAGCTGCACTCACGTCCCTGTTTGCTTATTTCGTTGTTTAATTATTTTTACCACGCTGCAGAGGCATACATCTAAACGAATAGCACATTTCATATAACCAGTGCAACTAGAACTGTTCCACGCCTGTCTAGATTAGCAGGGCATGCCATGCAAACAACGTTCAATAGCTTGTAATATAACCTAGCACTGCATTAGGCCACCTGACAACATAACTTAAGGCGGCAACCCAAATCTGCCTATAAAATGGCATAACACTGAAGACTCACTTCTTTTTCCTTTGTCTGAAGCAAGGTATTGCTAAACCGAGTATAACGATATCCTCTTGAGCATGAAAGGCAATGTTATATGCTCTGCAGCCTTTGTTTACCTAAAGCGAGAATTTACACTGAACCTCATATGTTTTGTATTAGGTGACGAGTAGCAAACTAACGCTCACTTTCCTAGCACGTACCCCTAGGCAAAAATGTCCCTATACCCCTGACACCACTGTATTGAAGACCATAACTAGCAGCGCAGATCGAATGTTGGTTTATAGCACCTTTGTCCTCTCTAAGCACATGCCCCTCTTGCCCAGACAACGGGGAGAAGGTGCGCGAAAAGCAATATTAATTCAGGTGCACACAGGTGCAGCTTTATTTCAAAAGTTCCAAACGTGAGGCCACGCTAGAATAACTGGTCACCCAAGCAATGTTACTGTTATACGCTGGCATAGTAATACTCAAACCTCCAGATTTAATCTTATGTTATTTTATTACACGTTGCTCTCTCTATACTTGTTACCTTATTTGATCATCGCATCATTTTATACCATATTCAAAAAAGTGCATTGTTTGACCATTCACTACTGTATCTATTGTTGTTGAAATAAGCATGCGGGTTGCCGTTGGGGAACCACATGCCTGTCTGTACCAACTATATGCACTACAAAAATAAAGAATTTAAAAAAAAAAAAAATCTCCCTGTGATATCAAACGTCTCCAGAACAGCGGTCAAAAGATCCCACCCGACTCTCACAAAGGCCTTCTCTGCATCCAATGACAGAGTCAGGAGAGGAGTCCTCTTCTTACTCACATAATCCAAAACATTGATAATCCTTCTAAAATTTGATGACAAAGTTTTTCCCAGGACAAAACCCACTTGAGCTAGATCAAGCATGTCAAACTCAAAGTGTGGCATGGGCCACATAAACAAGGTTTAAGTTTATGTGGGCCTCAAAAAAAAAAATACCTTAAATTTTCATAGAAATGTAGGTTTATTTTAAAAAGTACAGTATAAAAAAAACAGCAGTCCCTCACCTCTACTAAACCACAGCACCCACCTCTACCATCCTGTGCCAAATCAGATCCTCCCACTACTTCTTGAAAAACTGTGAAGGTGGAGCATGTCGATGTCACGGGACGTTGCATGCCTCCATGCACCTCCAGGTACTCCACTATCCAGCCAATGCAACACTGATCAACACACACACACACACACACACTCACTGACAGACACACTCAGTCACTGACAGACACACACACACTCACAGACAGACAGACACACTCACTCACTCACAGACAGACACACACACAGACTCACTGACAGACACACACACAGACACACACACAGACACACACACACACATGCAGACACACTGACAGACACACACACACTGACAGACACACACACACATACTCACTGACAGACACACACAGACAGACACACACATATACTCACTGACAGATACACACAGACACAGACATACTCACTGACTGACAGACACACACACACATACAGACACACTGACAGACACACACACACACACTCACTGACAGACACACACACACACACACACTGACAGACACACACACACACCTGGCTTCACTATGACAGTGCACGCCAGGGTGCAGTGAGGAGCAGGAACACTGAGCTCCTTCGCTGCATCCACCATCCCTTCCTCCCCGGCCAGGTAAGTTTTAGTAGAGTAGGCACCTGCAATGTGGGGAAAACACCAGCATGTACTCGCAGCTCGCAGTGTGGCAAAGATGGTCCTTGTGGGCCGCATGTGGCCCACGGGCCGTGAGTTTGACATGCTTGATCTAGATGGATTAACTCTCCAATAATGGTTTTCAGTCTAGAAAAAAGCACTGACGCATATATCTTGATATCAACATTGATCAATGACACTGGGCTGTGATCTCTGTTGGGGTCTTACACTGCTTTAATATTGGGATAATATTTACACTTGTCATCTCTCCAGGAAGTTGCCCACCCTCGATTATATCGTTAAACACTTCAGTCAGGACATCTGTAATCTTAGAAGACTATGTCTTGGAAAAAAAAAATTGGAAAAACCATCGGGGCCTGGGGATATTTTTTTAAATCAGGTATAGCCCTTCTTATCTCTTCTCTGGTGACAGATCTATTAAGCTGTTCTTTTTCAGAATTTTTAAGGACAGGAAGAGACGTCTTAGAAAAATACTTCTCTATTATTGCTATTCCAGGTTTAGATTCTATGTTCTAAAGTTTACAATAATAGTCGTTAAAGGCTCGCCTAATTTCTACTGGATTAATATATGTTTTAGAGTCAACTATTAACTCCTTAAGACCGCAGCCAAATGTACAAGTTGTGATCAAAACATAAACAAAACCTGGCATTTGTGCTATATGTCTGTCCAACCGTAATTCACCTCTTTCATTTTTTGTGCACCCACACTTATTATATATCATTTTATTCAGGGGAAACAGGGCTTTCATTTAACAACAAATATTTAGCTATGAAACATAATTTAATATGAATAAAATATTTAAAAAAATGGGAGAAAATAAGATTTTTTTTTTAATTTTCTTAGTTCTACGTGACATTTTAAATGTGAATGTAAAAATACTGTTTGTTTTTACTGCAATAAAATACATATATTTGTATTTAGCGATATCTCACGTATAAAACAATACCCCCTATGTACAGGTTTTATGGTGTTTTTTGAAGTTCCAGGGTCAAATATAGCGTGTTACATTTGTCATTTTTTTCACATTGAAATTCGCCAGATTGGTTACGTTGCCTTTGAAACCATATGGTAGCCCAGGAATAAGAATTACCCCCATGATGGCATACCATTTGCAAAAGTAGACAACCCAAGGTATTGCAAGTGGAGTGTGTCCAGTCTTTTTTAGTAGCCACTTGGTTACAAACACTGGCCAAAGTTAGTGTTAATATTTGAAAATGCAAAAAACTAATTTGAACGCCAATTTTGGCCAGTGTTTGTGACTAAGTGGCTACTAAAAAAGACTGGACATACCCCATTTGCAATACCTTGGGTTGTCTACTTTTGCAAATGGTGTGCCATCATGGGGGTAATGTCACCGGCGATATTGTTGTTGTCAGGGGTCAAGTCCTGGGGGAAAAAGTGTGGGAACTCACCCAAGATTCCCGCCTCCCCTCCCCCCCTTAAAAAATAAAATAAAATAAAAATTACACTCCTATGCATATAGTGCAGTGCAGTGTGTGTATAATGAATGTAGTGTGTTTGTAGTGAATGCAGAGTATGAATAATAAATGTAGTGTGTTTGTAGTGAGTGCAGTGTGAATAATAATTGTAGTGTATTTGTAGTGAGTGCAGAGTGTGTATAATGAATGTAGTGTATTTGTAGTGAGTGCAGTGTGTATAATAAATGTAGTGTGTATAGTGAATGCAGTGTGTATAGTGAATGTAGTGTTTTTGTAGTGAGTGCAGAGTGTGTATAATGAATGCAGAGTGTGTATAGTGAATGTAGTGTGTTTGTAGTGAGTGCAGAGTGTGTATAATGAATGTAGTGTGTTTGTAGTAAGTGCAAATTGTGTATAATGAATTTAGTGTGTTTGTAGTGAGTGCAGAGTGTGTACAATGAATGCAGTGTATGTAGTGTGTTTGTAGTGAATGCAGAGTGTGTATAGTGAATGTAGTGTGTAGTGAGTGCAGAATGTGTATAATGAATGCAGAATGTGTGAATGCAGAATGTGTGTGCATGTGTATAGTGAATGCAGAGGGTGTATAGTGAATGTAGTGTGTTTGTAGTGAGTGTATAGTGAATGTAGTGTGTTTGTAGTGAGTGAAGAGTGTGTATAATGAATGCAGTATGTGCATGTGCTGGATGATGTGTGTGTGAGTGCTGGATGATGTGTGTGTGTGTTCTGGATGATGTGTGTGTGTGTGAGAGTGCTAGATGATGTGTGTGTGTGTGTGTGTGTGTGTGTGCGATGGATGATGGGTGTGTGAGTGCTGGATGATGGGTGTGTGAGTGCTGGATGATGTGTGTGTGTGCTGCATGATGTGTGTGTGAATGCTGGATAATGTGTTTGTGAGTGCTGGATGATGGGCGTGTGAGTGCTGGATGATGGGCGTGTGAGTGCTGGATGATGTGTGTGTGTGTGTGTGTGTGTGCTGATGAATGGTGTGTGTGGATGTGTGGTGTGGATGATGTGTGTGTGTGTGTGCTGGATGATGTGTGTGTGTGCATGTGTTGCTAATGATGTGTGTGTGTGCTGGATGATGTGTGTGTGCTGGATGGTGTGTGTGTGGATGACGTGTGTGTGTGCTGGATGAGTGTGTGCTGGATGGTGTGTGTGTGCTGCTGGATGTGTGTGTGTGTGTGGATGTGTGTGTGTGCTGGATGATGTGTGTGTGTGAGTGCTGCTGGATGATGTGTGTGTATGTGTGTGGTGCTGGATGATGTGTGTGTGTGTGTGTGTGCTGGATGATGTGTGTGTGTGTGTGGATGTGTGCATGGTGTGTGTGCTGGATGTGTGTGTGTGTGTGAGTGTTGGATGATGTGTGTGTGTGTGTGCTGGATGATGTGTGTGTGTGTGAGTGCTGGATATGTGTGTGTGTGTGTGTGAGTGTTGGATGATGTGTGTGTGTGGATGTGTGTGTGTGTGCTGGATGATGTGTGTGAGTGCTGGATGAGTGTGTGTGTGTGCTGGATGATGTGTGTGTGTGTGTGCTGGATGTGTGTGTGTGTGTGAGCGCTGATGATGTGTATGTGTGTGGGTGCTGGATGATGGGTGTGTGTGTGCTGGATGATGTGTGTGTGGGTGCTGGATGATGTGTGTGTGAGTGCTGGATGATGTGTATGTGTGTGAGTGCTGGATGATGTGTATGTGTGTGAGTGCTGGATGATGTGTGTGTGAGTGCTGGATGATGGGTGTGTGTGTGCTGGATGATGTGTGTGTGAGTGCTGGATGATGGGTGTGTGTGTGCTGGATGATGTGTGTGTGAGTGCTGGATGATGTGTGTGTGAGTGCGTGCTGGATGATGTGTATGTGAGTGCTGGATGATGTGTGAGTGCGTGCTGGATGATGTATGTGTGCGTGCTGGATGATGTGTGTGTGTGTGCTGGATGATGTGTGTGTGAGTGCTGGATGATGGGTGTGTGAGTGCTGGATGATGTGTGTGTGAGTGTGAGTGCTGGATGGTGTGTGTGTGTGAGTGCTGGATGATGGGTGTGTGTGCTGGATGATGGGTGTGTGTGCTGGATGATGTGTGTGTGACTGCTGGATGATGTGTGTGTGCTGGATGATGTGTGTGTGAGTGCTGGATGATGTGTGTGTGAGTGCTGGATGATGGGTGTGTGAGTGCTGGATGATGTGTGTGTGTGTGAGTGCTGGATGATGGGTGTGTGTTTGCTGGATGATGTGTGGGGGGGGGGGTAAGCATTTTTTTACTTTATGTATATTTTTTATTTTATTCCCCCCTCCCTGCTTCTTACCTTGTCAGGGAGGGGGGAGATCGCCTGGTGGTCCGGTGGAGGGAGCCAGCCGCTGCACAGAGGGGCCATCACACGCTGTGTTCCTTCTCCAGCTCTAACTCTCGCGAGACTCGCCTGTGCGGAGCGTTGCCATGGTAACAGCCGCGGGTCTCGCGAGAGTTATAGCTGGAGAGGGAACACAGCGTGTGCTGGCCCCTCTGTGCAGGAAGCAGGGCCGGTCCTGCAGGACAGGTAACGGGAACGGCGTTCCTGCTTTGGAAAAAGTGCAGGAACGCCGTTCCCATGCGTTCCTGCAGGACTCGAGCCCTGGTTGTTGTAATACATTTTATTGTTTCAAACACTAATATTTGTGTTCAGCGAAGTGTTCCGAGTAAAACATTACCCCCCATGTACAGGTTTTATGATGTCTTTGAAAGTTACAGGGTTAAATATAGTGCTAGCAAATTAAATTCCCTGAACTTTCGGCCTGGGTTGTCAGGCAGGTCCTACAAATTGTAATTAATAAAATGACCTAATTATGTAAAATTATTACAGAAATATAAACGTAGAATTATTATATATATATACGTGTGTATATATATATATATATATATATATATATATATATATGTATATAATTTTTTAAAATAATTTTTATTTATATATGGGTATATATAAATATATATATATAGTGATATATACGTATATACTTATGTATATAGATATATATTATTTCGTTCTATATGTATTTTGATATCTATATATATATATATTAATTTTAAAATACAGTTAGAATGAAATTACACATGTATTTATTTATTTATTTATTTATTTATTTTAATAATTTTTTAACGTATTTTCATATTTATTTATTTTTTATTATATATAAATATATATAATGAAGATTATATATATATTTAATCAATATCATTGTACGTGTATATTGATATTAATATATATATATATATATATGTAATTATGTATATGTTAATATTAAAATACACTGACAGTGTATGTGTATGTGTGTATATATACTTAGATCATTATATATAATAAATATATATATGATCTAAGTATATATTTATTTTTACACTTGCTTAAACTGTTTTATTTTATTTCAGGCAGCAGGGGGGGTACCTGTCATTGCAGGCACTCCCCCTGCTGGCAATGCCTTGGACAGCTTTGCCATCCATGTGATCGCGAGGTCCTCGCAAGGACCTCACGATCACATGGCCCAGGGGGGCCAAAGAGGATGGAGTGGGACTCCCTGGGCTCCCAGGTGAGTCTCCATATCGCGATCGCCAGCGTGGGATCCCCGGCGACCGGGTAAGTACATAAGATCGCAGGGCGTTCTATGCCGCCCTGCGGCTTTTAGAGCCATCTAAATAAGGACGGCATAGAACGCCCTACTGTCTTAAGGGGTTAACTTATGAACTCTATTACCTGTTTGATTTTTCTTTAATTTTTTTTGTGAGAATTTTATCTGCCCTATTTCCTATATAGTAATAATTTATTTTCATTTTTTCAAGATTTGCTGTTATTCTTTCTGTAATATTATCCTTGATTAAAGTTTTATTTTTAATAAGTTTGTCCAGAGTGTCCTGTGATAAATTTACTTTATACTTACTGGACAATTTATAATAATCTTGATATAGGTATGATAGCTGTTGCCCGGCTTACTTATTTATTCGGCTTTGCAACTTTATGGCTTTGCAACTTTATTTTAAAATGACTACGAGTCACAGCCTTAACAGCACACCAGTACAGCCTGAAGAAGTATCTGATATGATTTGAGTATCCTCCCAAAAATCTTCTATTTTATGTTCTATATGTTTACGATTTTCTTCATTTTCTAATAAGGAATCCCTCAGTCTCCAGGTTGTTCTATTAAAGGAATGAAAATCACTGTCCAACTCCATTTCCAAAATACTATGATTGGACCACACATTATCAATAATTTCTATGCTTTTCACCTTTTCGACTAACATATGGTTACCCCAGATCATGTCAATTCTTGAGAGAGAGTGATGAACCCTGGAGAGATAAGTAAATTCCCTATCATCGGGGTGAAACACCCTCAAAATGTCAAACAAGTTAAGGGTATTTGTTAGAAGTTTTGCTTGTTTTAATATATATCTACTAATAGTGGCTCCTGCTGGAATTTTTTTATCCTGAGTTGGATCTAGGATTGAGTTATAATCCTGTGCTATGACAAGAATACCCTCCTTGACCTCATCTGCTTTTTCTAAAATGTTCTTTAGTAGAGTGATTGGGACGACATTTTGAATGTATAAATTCACCCAGTTATACTTAATGTTATTAATTTTAGACACCAAAATCATATATCGTCCATCTGTATCCAAAAAATTATATAAGATCTCTACTTGGATAGTATTAGAGAATAATATGGCTGTAACGAAATCCCTGTTTAAGCAGACTCAGAGAAACAGCCTTTCAGCTATTCATTCGTATGTATGGCTATTTCGTGCAGTTTCAAAGAACCGAACAAACTACCGAATCACCCGACCTCCCACTGAGGTCGTGTGCAGCTCATTTACCGCCCAGACCTTGCGGTTAACCGCAGGGTAATTGATGAAAGGCTTGGTGGTCCACGTTCATTTGCCGAACACGTGGCGGTCGCCATTTTAAAATCATCGAACGCTCAGCGGTAGATGGCGGCGATTCTCTGGAACTATTTTCTGACACTTATTCAGCCGAACACCGCTGGCGTGTACCATGTTCCCGTTTAAACGGCTAAAAACTCACAAATACATTGAACACTTTACCGTTCGGGACTTTTCTCCTATACGAGATAGACCGACCCCAGGTAGCTAGAGTTATGGAACTCTTTTCGGATTCAATCTCCCGAACAACCGGTGAATTAAAACTTCACTCGACGATATTGAGACCTGTGTTCGTGGGATCTGAGCGCTATTCGACTATATTGTGCACTCAGATCCAAGCTATCTGGGGGTATGTGGAACGTATAGTCTGCTTTCGGTGAAATATAAGTTATAGATTTTAATACTGTGAAAATATAAAAAGGACATGTTTTTCTCTACCTGGAGATAATTAGGTTCTCTTCAACCACTTAAGTTAATTATCTTCAGGATAGAGAGGAGGGGTTGCACTGTTACTGTGGGTGTGTTTAACTTTTGTATTGTAAACTGATTGGTTCTGTATATTTTGTCACAGTCTTCCACAAGGTCCCATGTGGGAGTTCCCTTGCTGAGAGACCATCATAAAAGGGCTAAGTTTGGCCATCAATAAATCAGATCGTTTTACCCTTCATGAAGTCTCGAAGGGTAAGTTTGGGGGATTGGGAGCTGTAATCACTACTCTCCTCTACTTCAGCTGGGATTTCGGGAGAAGGCTACAGGGATCAGCGCTGCACGAATAGTAGGGTCCTTTACAATGGCTACTCCACATTTCTTTTTATTATCTGTTCTTGAGACATGAACTACCAAAGGAAATCCAATTGGATTCCATTGACGTTTATCCACGAATCTCCAGTGGGTCTCCTGCAGAAAGCATTTCGCTCTTCTCATGTGGTTTAGCTCCAATGATCTCTTAATAGGTGAGTTATTGTGAGTTAAGACCCTGCACATTCACAGATATCAGTTAAACCATATTTCCCCTTGTTTAAATTCCACTCTCTGCTACACATACAACAAAACAATACAAACAAAGTTATCTATAATTTTCACATTATTATAATGAGGACCTATCAGGAAAATTACACACCCCTTAAGCTTCCCTCTCTTTATATTATCCACCCTAATACTCATGTGAAATCTTGACTTTATATTAACAAAAACAATTATTTGTTGTTTTCCTCATACTGTGCCTGTGTCTTATGATTTAATAATTTGTTATATCTCCTTCTATCCTTATATCTCCTTGTATCCTTTTATTTCTCCCCTTCCTTTTCATACAAAATTATTTGTGTTGCATATTAAATTGGAATTGTATCCCTAATAGTGCTAATATATTAGTGTATTAATAAGAAGTGAGATCTTTATAGTTCTTTCCAGTTATATATATATATCCTTTCTCTTAGAATCTAGTGTCTAATTTACGTTATAAGTAAAAAATAAAAAAAAGTCCTTTTAAAAGTTCATATTTTCCCTCTCCATTACCTATTGTTCTCCTTTTATGCCTCTGTGCAGATCTTTGTTAAATCCACTATCTGGCTTCTTGTGGTGACCTGAAAGAGTTCCATCTGTCGTCCCAATATGCTCTTAGGATGGCCGGGGCGCTCAAGCAAAATTTGATATTGTATGTTTTAAGCAAGGTAATTTCTGTTGAGAAGTTTCTTCTGTGCAGTCTTGCTATATTATTATTATTATTATGTTATTATGTTTATATATGTACATATATATATATATATTATATATTATATAGCTCCAACAAATTCCGCAGGGCTTTACTGTGGGTGGACGAACAAACATGTAGTTGTAACCAGACAAGTTGGACACACAGGAACAGAGGGGTTGAGGGCCCTGCTCAATGAGCTTACATGCTAGAGGGAGTGGGGTAAAGTGATACAAAAAGTATGGCTAGTATTAGACTAATGACAGTTGCAAGAGAGGAATCAGTCGGGAGCTATCAACAGTTTAATTGACACGCTTTTATGAAGAAGTGGGTTTTTAATGATTTTTTGAAGGAGTGGCGACTGGGTGAGCATCTAACGGATATGAGCAGTCCTGAAATACTTGGATACTTCTTAAAGGAGCTTCTAAGTTTGAGGTTCTGATTGCTTTGAAAACGTGTTCCTTAATTTGAAATGAGAAAAAAAAGAACTATTACATCCCTAGGAGTGCTTTCAGGGATACCCCTTGGTTTAGGCAGCCTGTGCCAATGATTCATTAGAAATGGGTGTATTTTAGAGTTAACTCCCAACTTTCTAAAGAATTCTTCCAGAAATGTTTGTAATCTTTCATCATTTACTTCTTCAGATATATTTCTAAATCTTAGATTCTGTCTTCTTGCGCGGTCTTCCATATCTCCTCCTTTTAATTCTATACCAGATGTTTTCTGTTCAGACATTACTCGCAGCTTCTTGAGTGATTGATTACCCTCCTCCATTTCAACTATTTTTTGTTCGAGTTGATTTAGGCGTGTACTTAAGTTTCCAATTTCTTGTTTGATGTCTATAGCACTTGACTTGATTTCGTCTTTCAGGGTTTCCACCATAGACTGTATGTAATCTTTTAAAAAAGATTATATATGTATCTTCAGGGTCTTGGCTAACCTTTTCTGTATTTTCTATTATAGACTTCTCTTTTTGTGTGACTGAGGAGAAGAATCCAGGCAAGCTTTTGTCCAGTTTGTTCTCTCTTTTATCCCTTTTTATCGCCTGGCTTTTAGTGGCCATTTTTAATGTGTAAGTAGTTTTAATTGTATCCCTTTAAGATGGTAAGGGAATATTGCCCTCAGGGTAAATTTTCAGTGGGCTAATAGCAAAGCCAAGAAGTGGGGAACATATGCAGCAAATCCAGAAATAAAAAAAATTAAAAAAAAGGGACTCAAAAAAAGCTGTAATGAAAAATAAAGTATATACATATAAGGGGAATATTTGCTTTTTCCTTTCTCTTTATACCACTCCTTCTCTATGCTTCCTCACCTCCCATTACAGCACCAGAGAGTATATAGTATGTTTAAGGTATTTATGTTGTACTCTATTTTGTGCTGGAGGTGCTGCATCTTCTCAATCTGGTTACTGTATTGAGTTTCTTCGGCTTCTGCTCTTCCCTGCCCTTAGGAGTGTAACAATGCAGATGCTTTGCAAATGCTGCAGTCCTGCTCGACCCCAAACACCAGCAGCATGTGGGAAGCAAAGTCTCTCTGAACTGAGTCAAAACAATCTCCTCTCAAAACAGGTTAAAAGCAGGTCACTCCAATCACTCCAATCAGTACCGGGTATATAACTCACAGATCCCGGGACAAAACGGCTATTCGTTCGATGCTAATTTACCACGGCATAAACACTCTCCTTATTTACAATGTGGCCAGTCTCCTTCTACAGGAAGAAGAGAATCATTCACGCCCCTTCCACCCTCCACAGTGAAACGAGCGGGTATACTGGGAAAAAACGCTACCCTCAGGAGGCAAGACCTTCTCTGGCCCCAAGTGCGACCACGTGAGAAAATGGCAATGATAGCCCTGGCATGCCCCCCCCCCCAAAGTTACTGAACACCCGTAGGCCCAGATCCAAATGGACCCCACAGCCCTTGGACCCTGAGAAGTAGGCAGCAAAACCCTGGATCTTGTAAAGCAGAGTTTAGGCTTAGCTTGCGGCAGCTGTCGCCCTATGTCCCCCCCAGGAGCTCCAAACTTACCTTTCTTGGGCCTGGCAGAGCACAAGGGGACCTCCTTGAAGGCAGCTGATGAAAATTGTGTGTCCGGAAGTGATGGTCGCGTCAGTTCCGGCGTGCGGCAGCGCCATTAATGGAGACCGCAGAGGGGCCACGTGGAACTGCCGGAGCTGAGGGAATCATTTTGGCGGCCACAGACAGCGGGGGAGTAGAGGGGGCAGCTGGAAGCTCACCCTGAAGGACCCCAGGAGCCGTATGGGTCGAGGTCTTCCTGGGGTCTGACAAACCCACACAAGTATGGGGCATGGGCATGGGCACTGGATGCCCCAGGGGAAAGCAGAGGGAGAGAGGGAGCAGGGATGTACTTGGCTGCATGAGTAAATGCAGACCACACAGAGAGAGCATGGGAGGGCAGGGAGGCAAACTGAGCAGCCAAGTGGTGCAAGGCCTCAGCTTAAGGGGGAGGGAAGTAGGGGATACAGGAAGGGGTGGGAAAAAAGCAGGGGACAGGGAAGGAAGGACAGGAGGGGGTAAATGAAGCTGAACAGCAGTAGAAGGAAGGGAAGAGACAGATAGAGACCAAACCTTGGAAACAGGAGGAGTGGAGATAGATCCAGTGGAAAGTATCGACGTGGGTGGAGGAGTTGGAGAAAACTCCTCAATTTTCATACGTCGCCTGGTAGTCCCCACAAAGTGGTTCAGAAACTCCATCCCTTCTTCTCCTCAATACTTTGATAAAGCCACCTCTTCAGGCAGAGAATTCCATATCCTTATAGTTCTTACTGTTAAAAAAAAGACAACTTTCCTTTGCCTTAGATTAAATCTATTTTCTTCCAGCCTAAATACATGACCTCGTGTCCTATCTATAGGCCTGTTTATGAATAGATTTCCAGATAATGGTTTGTACTGGTCCCGGATATATTTGTATAATGAGGCGCCGTTTTTCCAAACTAAAGAGATTTAAATTTTTTAACCTTTCTTTGTAACTTAAGTGCTCCATTCCTTTGATCAATTTTGTAGCTTGTCTCTGCACTTTTTCTAGTGCCATGATATCCTTCTTCAGAACAGGTGCCCAATATTGCACAGCATATTTAAGGTGTGGTCTTACCTGTGATTTATAAAGAGGCAAAATTATATTTTCATCCCTAGAATTTATGCCCCTATTTATACATGACAAAGCCTTACTGGCAACTGCAGATTGAGATTGCATATTGCTGCCTAGTTTGTTGTCTATAACAGTTCCCAAATCCTTCTTGTGTGTGGTTATCCTTAATTCACTACCATTTAGGGTGTAAGTTGCTTGTGCATTCTTGACCCCGCAGTGCATAACTTTGCATTTCTCTACATTAAATTTCATCTGCCATTTTGGTGTCCAGTCCCCAATCTATCTAAATCCCTCTACAGCAAAGCAATATCTTGCTCATATTTTATTACGCTACAAAGTTTTGTGTCATCTGCAAACACTAATCTATGGCTTTCAATGCCTATTAGAAGATCATTTATAAATATGTTAAATAGAAGCGCTCCCAAAACAGAACCCTGAGGGACACCACTTACCACTTTTTTTTGCAGCTTGAAAATTTACCATTAATGACAACTCATTGTACTCTATCCTTAAGCCAATGTCCTAACCAAGAACAAGAATATTCATCTAGAACAATTTCTTTTAGTTTGAAGACCAACCTATCGTGAGGAACCGTATGAAATGACTTTGCAAAATCCAAGTAGATCACATCCACTGCAACACCCTGATCTATACTTCTACTTACTTCTTCTAAGAATGCAATCAGGTTAGTTTGACATGACCTATGTTTCATAAAACCATGCTGATTATTGCTAATAAAAAAGTTCTTCCCAATGAATTCTTGAATATTATCCCTTAATAGCCCTTCAAATATTTTCCCAGTCACAGAAGTTAAGCTCACAGGTCTATAATTTCCAGGCAAGGATTTTGAACCCTTTTAAAATATAGGAACGACATCTGCCTTCCTCCAATCCTCCGGTACAATACCTAAAACAAAAGAATCTTGAAAGATTAAATACAGAGGTTCACTTATTTCCCAACTTAGCTCCGTAAGTACTCATGGGTGAATACTGTCAGGCCCTGGAACTTTATTTACATTAATTTTCTTTAAACACAATGCTTACTTTGCAGTAACATTTTGCCAAACAGTTCATTAGCACGTGGTAAATTACATCCCTAGATTATACTGCACTAGGCATCTCATTAATAAATGTAATTACTCAATAAAAAGAAAATAAATAAGGTGAATGGGAATGATAGAAAAGATGCACTTGCTTATTTTATCAAAGACATGTCTGAGCACCCTCTGTTGCCTGTAGTATCCCTCCTCTGACCCTATCCCACTTCCTTTCTTCTCTCTGTCCTTTAACTCCTGCTGACCTTTCCATCCACCCTCTTCTCCTTACCCGCCATATTATTTTTTTTCCTTTCTCCTCCACTTCATGTCCCCACATGCTTGCCTGGATTTGAGCACCTAATTGTGACCAATGCCTCTGCACCTCTGGTCCAACAATGTTAAGGACCTTTAATGCATGACAACTGCACTTACTGCAGTCCTTGTGGGCAGCTATGGCTTCAGTAGCCTTTCTCCAGGAGACATACTTCCGAGGGGTTGATGGTGCATCCTTGAGAGACTCAGACACCCGTTATTTCGCAAACAATCCTACAGTGAAGAAAGCAGGAGTGGCGATTCCATTTGCTAATACTGTCCCATTCCAGTGCAGGGAGGAGCGAGTCGACACTTTGGGTTGATATTTGTTCCTGAAATGGCAATTGCTGAATGTACACCTTTGCCAGCAATTACGCCCCCCACCGCAATCAACATTGATTCCTGACACGCACCTTTTTGGCCAGGGTCTCTGGTGGCTGGAGATCCTGGCACTCGACCCTAGACGTGACACATCTAGAGGACATAACTCTCTCCCTCTAAGTAGCCTCAGAACTATTTTAACAGCTCTACGTGACGCAGGCCTCTCAGATTGTTAATGGTTGCTGCACCCCAACATCAGAGATTATTTTTTCTATTCAGTGGTCCTCTGTAAATACAGTTGCTAAGATTATATCGTGATTGAGCAGGAATATCTGCATCTCCTAGAGTCTAATACCATCCTACCTACAACATGGTCAGGCCACTCACCGATGTGCAAATCCAGTCACCACTGTTTAAACCTAGCGATCACTAATGGAAATTGAATGAACAAATTCTCTGTGATCTATAAACTACAGAAGCGGCAGGTATGGCCCTACGAGAATCCTTCAAGGAAAAAGCTTACATCAACATACACCACAATTGGTCACTAAGATATAAGGAAAAACTGTCGGACAACACCTACAAGGACCTCCTGGAGGCACACATGGCCCTCTTGCAATTATTGTCCCTGAAAATAAGAAAAATAGGCATCTGTGCCATATTGTAAAGATCAAAACCAAAAGTGATACCTGTCACGAACGCACCCTACTCCAAGAGTGTGCGTGACGTAGTTGTGGTGGTGAAAGGGTTAAAGTACACTATTTGTCTGCACTAGACCGGAAATAATGACAAAATCCCCCTTTAACACCACCCACACTTAAACATAATAATATAACTATTACTACTTTAACGCTGCCACCACCAAGACAATTTATAAATGGGGTGCCTTGGTCCCCCAGGTAAATCAATAATAAAACCCACCAAATATTACTTAGTACAATATTTAAGGAATTACAAAAATACTAACTAGTCTCTTCAGGTAACGTGATTCTTAACCAGACAAAGGCAAAACTTAATAAATGAATGTTTATTATGAGCAAAAGATAGTCACAGTGCATATAAAAATATATGATAAACAAATTATTTACACCAACAACAGATAAAAACAAAAAGGATAAAATACAGAAGTCCTAATTACTCACTTAGGTTTTCAAAGTACAACTTCTGTCCAGGGGGTCTCTGGCAAGGAAAGATGGTGACTCACCCAAAATTAGATCTTGGCCCCAAGCAAGTACACCAAACACCCTTCAGGATCATTAGATATATACCCTGTGGTTTATCAAGTCTTGCCCAGGGGTGGAGTTAAGGCGTACCTACAGAAATAATAACTGACCACCTCCTTTGTTCCAGACCACTGTCAATCCAAATGGAAACATTTGACTCTATCTTCTTTTTTGTACCTGCCACAGAAATAATAATTGCATCTACAAATTTGTTATTATTTTCCCATTCCATAGACATGTTGCACGTCCCACCCACGATCCAATAGGACGGACATCACAATTCCTTTCCCTAGGGTCAAGTTAGGCCACTCATGTTTGGACTTGGTTAGAAGATGGCGCTTGTCACATTCCAAATATAACAAAAATGAGGCTTAATTATTATTCTGTGGGGGTAAATATGAATGTTTTTGTCCTTCCTTTGGATATGATACTAGAACAAAGCTAATGGCATTTACATATCAAAGAGATTTACTCATCACTTACAAGGTACAGGCCAAATGGATGAAGAGACATTCAGACTTTTTCCAAGTGTAGAACCTCACACCTTGCAGACTTCACATCCATACAGTAAAATCCTTTTCACATTCCTATGCCATTCACACTACCCCTTCTGTCATCTGCCCTCTGTGGGGGTCCCAGCTTCAAAAGATGTAACCCCTGTTGACCTCAGCAATAGCATCTCTGTAATTTGTGCCATTTACTACAAGAAATCACATTAAAAGATGATATTCCATAGTGTCATAATAAATTATACACCCTTGCCGTGACAATACCGTCACAAAACTGCCAGATAAAATAGTGGACGGATTTAATCGATTCTACTCGAATCTATGTAACTTGCAAACACACACAGGATCGACTGACACTCCATCCCGATTGTGTCTTATCAAAGACTACCGAACAAAGCATGTGGCAAAATCATTATCCCAGGAAATGGCAGAAGAATTAGAAGAGCCAATAACGCTAGAGGAACTCCAATCGGCTCTCAAAATCTCTAGATTTCCCAATTTCTACACTGTTTCTCTTATCTACAAACCCCATCTCTAAAGTGTACATTTCAGTGCAGACACGATTGTTACCCGACTAACCAACCAACCATAGACATACGCAGCTGATACAGTCCAAGGCACAACCGAACTTTTTTGCGGCCCACATAAAATTAAACCTTGTTTATGTGACCCGTGCCAGACTTTGATTTTGACATGCTTTCTTTAGAGAGAGTACAGAGAAGGGCTACTAAACTGGTTCGTGGATTGCAGGATGAAACATGTATAGCGTGGAGGAAAGACGAGACAGGGGGCTATGATAGAAACATTTAAATACATAAAGGGAATCAACACAGTAAGGGAGGAGACTATATTTAAAAGAAGAAAAACTACCACAACAAGAGGACATAGTCTTAAATTAGAGGGGCAAAGGTTTAAAAATAATATCAGGAACTATTACTTTACTGAGAGGGTAGTGGATGCATGGAATAGCCTTCCATCTGAAGTGGTAGAGGTTAACACAGTGAGAGAGTTTAAGCATGTGTGGGATAGGCATAAGGCTATCCTAGCTATACGATAAGGCCAGGGACTAATCAAAGTATTTAGAAAATTGGGCCTAATGGTTCTCATCTGCCGTCACATTCTATGTTTCTATTGACTGAGAATTGAACAAAGGAGATTTTGCTTGCAGCAGATATTGCCTAAAGCAAAGGGATCTCTATAGTAATAACAATATATTGAATGGAATTAGCACCCTAGATAAGTTATTTTAAGAGATAAAGTTGTTATCTTTAATAGAGGTTGGGATATCGGCTGGTTGAGAGACGGGGTTACCAAAATACAGGAATCAAACATAGTCACTTAATGGATAAACTGGCAGGCGTGGTAAGTAACGCTATGGATAGGTTTCACAAGTTGTGGTAACCATGGGAGTATTATACTGCAGAAGGTGAGGGTCAAATTAAAAGGGGAAAATTGTGAAATACAGTATTTGAAGCGAAGACCAAATACTGTGTTTTGCAGTTTCCTGCTTTTAATTCGATTTATTTAATTTACCACAGACATTATCAGTGGGACTTTGTTGTATCAGTTTTTTTGGAAGATGCACACTTAACCCAAACTTCCTGTCTTACTACGTGCGCTTTTAATGTTGGAAATATACTAGTATTTCCTCAGTCATTTAAAACCCAGAAAATGCCATGTTCTATTGTACTGTTAAACTATGTGCCTACTTATAAATAAAGAATTATAAAAAAAGAAATTGATTGACACTTTCTAAAAATAACAAAAAAAGATATATAGTCAAACTGGTTTATAGGGTCAACAGCAGAAAAGTTTTGTAAAAGGTTGAACTTAATAGACTTAAGTCTTTTTTTAGCCTAATAACTAAGTGACCAGCATGTTAGATACGCCTTTCTAATAACAGATAGGATATCCCTTTGCCAACAGAGCAGCTTGAATTCTTCATGGCATGGATTCAGTAAGGGGCTGGAAACATTCCTTGGAGATTCTTATCCACATTGAGAGCTTTGTGTTGCCAAGGCAGATTTTTTTTGCTGCACATTCATACTATAAATCTTCCATTCTATCCCATCCCAATGATGCTCCAATGGATTGGATATTTCAGTTAACTGTAGAGACCATTGAGTAAAAATGGGTAATGTTATTTAGCTAGCCTTTAGTATTGAAACAATGCTTGATATTAAGGGACTGATGTTTACCCAAAAAATATCCTCCACACCATTACACCATCAGCTTGAACCAATGACACAAGGCAAGGTTTATGTGAGATTCTGATCCTACCATCTACATTTTTCAACAGAGACTTGTTAAGCAAGGCAATATTTTTGCAATCCTCTACCACCCAGTTTTAGTGCACTTGTGCCCAATACAGCCTCAGTTTCTTATTCTTGCACCACAGATGTATTATTATAATTATTTTATTATTTATATAGCGCCAACAAATTCCATAGCGCTGTACAATGGGTGGACTAACAGACACATAATTGAGATCAGACCACTGGACGTACAGTAACAGAGGGGATTGAGGGCCCTGCTCGATGAGCTTACATGCTAGAGGGGTAACCCTGTGCTGCCACAGCTCTTCCTCTCCAAGGTACAGTGTGTTCAGGGTTGCATTATTACAACACATGGCTATTTTTATCTGGCCATTTTCCTCTGATTTTCTTTTCTTTTCTTTTTTTGCACCATCCTCTGTAAACTCTGCCTTAAAACTATTGTGTGCAGAGAGACGCAAATAACGTGTATGAAAATGTAGTTGTGCATGCTCCACCAGAGGGCACTAATAAAAACCCAAGTACAACACATCTTTAATGGAACACTGTACTGTACTTCATCTAGATTAAGTTATTATAGTGCCTACATTTTCTACCCCTTCCTAAATTACCCCAAAGCTCAATGTTCATTAATTCTAAGCACGGCTTCAAACTATGCCTACAAGCCATCTGGCTCTGAGAGTCAGAACTGCGTTGCCTGACTCTTATACTAGGGCAAACTGTGACATCATGTACACGTTTACAGTTCTGTCACGGTCTTACAAAGAGGCACATTAAATGCAATGGCAGAATCTCAGGCACATTGCGGCGAGCGCCACGCATGCACCTGTGTTTTCCAATGCTCCTTTTACGAGGAGCAATGGATTGGCCCTGGAGGCGTCATCCTGAATGACGTAACACTTGGAGAAGGTCGCAGCAGCATGGGGGAGACACTAAAAAAATGTGAGTTATTCAATTATTTTCATTTTTTACATTTTATTTACATGGGGGGGAGGCTGAAATTATAGGGGGCATCAGGATTGTAGTGTTATGAATACAGATGTGTATTCCTAACATTACAGTGTTCCTTTAAGGCTCTGCCTAACTATTTTTTATAATAGGCTTTCTCTGGGATGCCAATTAAAGTTGATTGTTGGAAACATTGTTTTTTCTGTGTTTTCTGGTGATATCACAAGCAGAATCCCCCTCATGTGCAACCCTACAAGTAACCTCCAAACACGTGTTTGGAGGATAAATATGGCGTTGTTTGTATGGGATGAAGCTTGAAATGTTGTGTTCCTGTATGTCAATGTTTTCTGTTAGAATTAATAGTTTGTCTTGTTTTATACATTGTACAGCACTGCTGAATCTGTTGGTGCTATATAAGTAATTGTGATAAGTGTGTGTGTGTGTGTGTGTGTGTGTATACAGTATTCCACGTGTGGGAATGCTGCTTATGTGGTTGTGTGCATATAGTGAGGCTCCTTGTGCATTTGTTTGTGGATGGTGCTGTTTGCAGTGTAGTATGCAAATAATAAGTAATTGCGATAAGTGTGTGTGTGTGTGTGTATGTGTGTGTGTGTATGTATGTATGTATGTGTGTGGGAGATAGAGGCTGCAGTAGACATCTGGGGGAAAATGGGGCTGTAGTGATTGTATGGATCTACTGTGTGTGGAGGATATAGAGGATGCAGTATGTGTGTTTGAAGGGGATAGTGGCTGCAGTGTGCGCATAGGGGAATTGCAGCTGTAATAGGCACAGAGAAGGGATAGGGACTGTAGTGGGTGCAGGGGAGGCATGAATGATGTAGTGGGTCCAGTGGGGATAGTCTGTAGTAGAGGCAGTTAGAGATATGGGCTAAAGTGGGTGCAGGGGGGCATAGAGGCTGTAGTGGTAGCAGGTGGTGGAGTCACATCTAGCCCATGCATCCTCCATGTGCCTCTGCTCTTTTCACTTTCCAATGCCTATTTTCCCATAGACCCCTGTTCCCTTCCTAAAATATTTTCATGGAGCATACCTGAAGTGTGCAGTCTCTGCTAGGCTGCTCCTTATTTTCCTACAGCTCACGGTTCAGGAGCACTCTGCAGGAGAGAACTAGAGGTGATGTCACTTCCCATCCCTGGACTCTAAGAGTAAACCACTTACTTAGGAAATCCTTCCTTCTAGGACATTAGAAGGTTAGTTAATACAACATACAAGATCTAGCACTCACTCACCCACTATACACCAACTTTAAACTAATTGTTTTGTTTTGTTTTTTTTTAAAAACATGATGAGAATAAATAATGGGGATTTAGTTAGAGTATGTGATCATACATTCCAATGCCCTATTTAACCTTGCACTGTAGAGAGGCCAAGGTGGATGAATTTCCCAAGTAAGTGGGTTAATCTCTTAAGAGCAGACATTAGGTTGCTAGAATAGGATACGTTTGTGTTGTGGCAGGTTTATGCGATGTATTATCATGGCAGCAAGCTCTCTGAAGTCCACTGTGCCCTTAGGAACCTTTAATGCAGCGGAAAACGGTATATAGATATATAGATAGATAGATAGATGAGACACAGACATGTATAAATATATTTTTTATTATTACAATTTTTAGGTTTCTGAGCCCATTTTTCCTGTAAAATAAAGCAATTATCTACCTCTAATATAGAGGCGAGGTGGTCTCCTTGTCACAGTATCTCTCTACCCTTGGGAGATCATCACTAGTGATGATCTCCTGGACAATCCTGTGCTTCTTACAGAAAAGCATTGATTCCATGCCTGACAATGCTTCTCACAAAAAAAGCATTGGATCCAAAGCTTCTCTATGAGAAATCTAACATCTCCTTTGAGAGAGCATAGATTAACATTGAGGAGTGTGCAACCTAGGAGCATTATAAAAGTGCTGATGTCTCCTGAAATTGTCACTGTTATAAGTATGAAATAGGGGACAATCTGTTAACGCCTACAGCACACTTATCACGCTGGAGTTCTTTAGGGGCTTGGAAAGTACCTTTAAACACATTATCTATAGACATTGATTCTTTTTGTTTTGCACTTAAACTATGATATGCTATCCGAACAACCTCCCACATACTGAGGTCCACCTCACCTTACCTGACATGTTAAATTTGCTTCCATATCTGTATAACATCCATTATATCATTTAGAATGTACCATGATTTGTGTTGTTTTTCCTTACTTTAAACCACTAAATTGCATTTTCCTTAAAGTGTTTTCATTTCTGTAAAAGCATTGCATGATTATTGTTATTATTATTATTATTTTTACTTAAGTAAAGTGGCTATATGAACTATACAGGTTATTCTGACAGCGTACATTTATTATCCAGAACCAGGACATGACATCTTACCTGAGGTCCCCTGGTTGCTGCTCCCAGCTTCTCTGCAGCCTGGAACTCAGTAGTGCATAACTGACTAACCAGCTTTCAGCCATTGATGTGAGGGCTTAAAGGGACACTGAAAAGCTTTATGTGTGAATAGTGTGCCCTCTTTATTTCATTTTGCAAAACGTGCAGATTTCAGTAGAAATTTACACTTTTATACATTAACCTGGTAACACCCCTTAGATTTTCAACAGGTTCTGTTACTTCCTGGTTTAGTTAGCTCGGTGGAGCTAAACGCAAGAGTCAGCAACAGCTCAGAGCACATGCCTAGCAAAGACTTATCATTGAGCTGTATTGGAAAGTCTGTGATTGGACAGGCACAGGCAGTCTGGGCGGTGTTACAAGGGGAGGGATTGCAAAGGCAGAGCTGCAACATAAGAAGTCAAAGTGATATCAAATGGTGTGACTACTTACATTGGGGAGAACAAGGGAGGGAATTTTATAATTGAATCATCCCTGGGGGCATCCTACAAGAAGTAAATGAATGGGGTGTAGATAAGAACAGAGTGGTGGCATTAACATGGGTTGTAATTATGAAATTAATAAATATTTATAGATTTTGGCTGTGCTGTGAAGAGCTAAGTGAGCACTAAATTTTTAGATCAAATAATAATAAGAACCCAAAATACAAGCAGATGACATAAGAAAATAGTGTGATAAAAACATAAACATGGTGGCTGCACTCTTTGTGGGCTGTGAGAATGGGATCTGGGCACGTAAGTCCAATCAAATGTGGGTTACAATAGCAGAGACTGGAGAACGTGGGGACGATTTATCACAGCATCCCGTTCTAAAAAGTAATCTGAACTACTAATAATAGAGCAATCGCCACAGAAACCAGTGGAACCAGCAAGAACATTTAATTGAAGTCTCTTCCCTTTTTCCTTTTTTGCACCACTTGTTCCAAAAACACTTTTGGTAATCTCCCTCAGACTGGAGACCGTGGGGGCAATTTATCAAAGTGTCCTGTTTTAAAAAGTGATCCAAACTACTAATAATAGAGTAATCACCATGGAAACAAGTCGAACAAGCAGGAACATTTAATTGAGATTACATTTTTTGCACCACTTGTTACAAGAATACTTTTAGAAATCTCCCTCGTGTCAGCATGTTCTTTGGTTGTGTCTTGTATTAGAGAGAGACATATCTGAGTGATAGGTTTTAAGATTAAAATGACGTGCTTTGGAGACTGGTAATTGTGAGAATATAACACATAACACTAAGGCAGTGAGCCTTGGGGGTAAGGTTGATTAGAATTATTTTCAAAGTGACAACTGTTTCAGCCCATTATTAAATGAGTTAATGAACGCAATAAGAATATATAAGAAGACGTAGATAAACTGAAGATTTCATTTAGTGTTTGAAAAAGAACTCAATTATCAATTAGAATGTCAGTGAACAGGTGGTGGGCCGAGAGGGCAGAGGAGGTGAAGAAAGCTTCTTTTCAGTAACGGAGAACATTTAGAATATGGAGATACTAAAAAGAGCGTAAGGTGACTGGGGGCGGAAGAGTGCACAGGGATTTCTGTCTAATTTTATCAGTCATTACCATAACGCATGCTGTAGATTTGATAGCTGAGGTTAGTTCACAGGCAGTCGTGACAGGGTGAAGTAGTGAATTAAAGATATAAACGATGTATTTTGGTTTGTGACAGAAGTGAAACCAAGGTAGGTAATTTTGCTTGGCAAGTGAAAGGGTTAACCTATCTACAGGAGTTATTTTGGGGGAGATGTTTAGGGGATAAACTGTAAAATCAGGCACAGTTGACAATACAGTAACACAAACATAGCTTATTTATATCAGGATTCGTTCTGAAAACATGAAATGAGCTTTATCAGAGATACTCTATAGCAACCATTAATAAAAATGACATGTTTCACTTTCTGTGTTGAGGATAAAACCAAAGATAGGACGCAAAGCATTAACACCACTTCACTACCCCTCCAATCCCCCTTCCAAACTAATTACCTGTATACAAAAAGACCCCTTATTAGATCAATCTTCCTTTCATACCCCCCACCAGCTTTCCCACAGCAAGTGCTGACACATTGTGTGTCTGCGAGTGTCGTGATTTCCTGGTTACCCTGTTACCATGACAACAGCTGGGTGCAATGTGTTGAATAGGAATTCACATGCCAACACATACAGACTGCATGTGTGCACACACACATCCATACAGCTATTCAGTCATTACATTCATAAAAGCTCATTCGGAGGCTGATTTCCTCCATTTTACGTGATTGCTATTTGTTCAGCAGTATTTAACCCCTTAAGGACACGTGACATGTCATGATTCCCTTTTATTCCAGAAGTTTGGTCCTTAAGGGGTTACAACAGTGTTGCATTGCTAAAGGTTCCTGCAGATATGCAGAGTGAGGACTAAAACACGATGCCTGTCTGTGCTCATTTGCATGTTAAGCTAGGAATTCTGGGAGAACTGAGGAAGCATAATTGCTCTGAATTGTTGTGCCCCAAGGTCTAACTTGAGATTAGCAGATGATGCACAAGTGTAATATTTGAATTTCCATTCAATTAGGTAGGAAGCCTTTTTGTTCATGAATGGGGAGGAGCGGAAAAGGGAAAGGGGGAGATATTTGTAGGAGGAGAAGGTGGGTGAGCAGTGGGAGAGAAGGAAGCCTATGCACTGGGGACACAGACAGTTCATCCTAACGTCACCCTCCCTCAGGGAAAATAGAAAACCCAGCCTGTTGAATGTGTTTAATCCTTAAACCAGGGGTTTCTCCAAAAGTGTCAGAGGTATAGAGACAGATTAAAAGAGAGAGGGGGGTGAGCGAGAGAGTGAAGCAGAGAAAATCAGGAAAAGGAGCTAGAAAGGAGGTCTGAAGGAAACACGCCAGGTAGAAAAAGCAGGAGAAACGTAGCAGTGTGTCGTGATTTAGCTGAGAGAAATAAAGACATTGAGACAAAAAAAAAAAAAAGCTACTAAGTAACAATCAAACAATGCAGCAAGCGCAGAACAGACCAAAGTGTGACAGGGAGGCTGGGAAAGAGAGGGGGGAGAGAGCCTAAAACAGGGAAAGGGAAGGGATCAAGCATAGTAGGTAAGAGGTGGCAAGAAAAAAAAAATCAGAGAGACGTCTAGAACATAGACGTGTAAGGGAAGGAAATGTGAAATGACATAAGGCAGGAGGAAAGTGAGTGAAATTCATGAGAGGAGGGGGAGAGAGCAGGAACGATAGAAAGGAAAAGAGAGAGGCAGAAGAAGTGTTGGTGTGAATAAGGGGTGATGAGAAAGAGACATATAGAAAAAGCAAGGGGCATTAAATCAGGGGAGGGGATGGGAGCATAAGGGAATTCTCTCATCGTCACAAGCCAGGACAGCTCGGGACTCCCAGATGCCCACAGTATTTCTTTATAACGTATTGGTTTTACTGGTGCTTGCTGATGATACAGCCTGTGGGTGGACTCTGAGATAAGGTTGCTGGTGCCTGAACGGAACTGCCAGCCTCCCCAGCTGCGGGCATTGGATGAGACAATGCCTGTCCCTTGGAGTGTGCCACCAACATCACCTGGAGGAGCTGCCGCTGTTTAATGAGACAAAAACACAGCCCGAGGAGGGTCACATCATCATCATCTGAAACCAAATCAGGGGGAGGGAGTTGCATGAAGGAGGAAGACAGACTGTCAGCTCAGTGTACCAGGCAACAAAAGGCTGGCACCGTTCTGTCTGCCTGTCTCCCGCAGAGCTTTACTTCATATCACAAGGCTACCCTACAACCTCAGGTACCAGGGAACCTCTGCAAAGGGAGGGGCAAGAGATAGGATAAGGGGTGATATATCATATGGGATAGAATAAGAGCTGATGGAATCATGTAGAACAACATGTGTGGGCAGCATTCCACATAGAACTATGCATGTGTCATTCTTACTGTATGCGCATCTATATGCACACTGCATGTGCCCTGCAGATAGATAGATAGATAGATCAAGATAGATCGAGATAGCAATATTTAAACACTGCATTAATATCATGTACACATTTCTGCTCCTATATATCAGTGTTACACATGAAGTTATATATTTGTAGACAATATTTTTTCTGTAACGATAGGTACTTATATTTACCACTAACATGTTCCTGTGTTGTTTATATTGTATTTAAATGTACTATGCCCCCTGGTTTTCTCCAGACCCACACAGGCAATGGTAAGATATGGTATTTAGGATATATTTGATTTCCTAATAGTTTGTGGTCTGCTATTGTGCTATAACCATGGTGTCTCTATGTTCATAATGCATTTATAACAAATATCTATACCACCTGTTATTCGGATCAGAGGCACAAAAAATGCTCTCTGTCTCTGTTTGCATTATTCAAATGAATCACTACGGTAACAGTGTTATATGCATGTTTGTATGTGTATATAGATATATAGATATATATATACAGATCTACTTTCTTATATATATATATATATATATATAAATATATATATATATACACACACACACACACACACACATATATATATATAGATATATATATATATATAAATATAAAATATATATATATATATACATACACACACACATAGATGCAGATACATAGACAAACATAGATTAGAAAAACAAAAAACTCTGGTACTTATGCAAGTTCTATTTAGTCTCTGTGTGGAGGCATTAGCATGTGATCAGGTTATGTATAGTTCTTTAGTAATTTATATTCTAATAATCTGGATTATGTATCACTTACATCACAGTTTGCAGATTATTTTGGTAACTTGAAACATTTCAAACAAGCTCTGTGCAAACATAGAGATGCTGCAAGTAACTCCTCTGTATTTTTTATATCCTGCTGTGTAACCCACCACATGGCTGAGTCATACATGAAGAAATAGCATGCATACCTGGGAATTTTGCTAGAGACCTAATTTTACAAGACAGGAACCCTAGAACGACAAATAACCCACATATTAAATAGCAATGCACATTGAAAGAATATCTGTCATCATAGAAACTCTTACTTTTTAGAACTTGCAGACTTTTGTATGAGTCACCTGTATTCAACCAAGAATTTCAGCAATAGTTTACTAATATGGTAAACAAAAACCAGGAAGCTCATTTAGAGCTCACATGTGGAGCTCTGCTCCAGACTGTATGACTCTACAGATTTACTCAAACACCGTATAACCCTGATATCTGTAAAAACACAGAAGATAGCTTTATCACTGTAGATAATTACTACAGAATTGGACTAATAATGTGAGGACAAAGTTAATATTCTAACTTTAAATATAAATACGTCAATAAGTAGCATTGTCAGGGAAACATAAAAAGAAAGGGCATGCATAGTCCATGAAAAGAGAAGAGAATAGAGGGAGTTATAATAGTATAGTGGAGACTGAAGTGTAACCAATGTAGAAGCCTTTCTGTATCATGGAAGGGTTTAAGGCCAGGAGGGGGGCGGGAGGAGGTTCCAAGTAGAACCTCATGTACTTACCATGAGGTTGAATCTAAAGTAGATAACAATTTTTGATGGAACGTTTGATTCAAAATGTAGGGATTGCAGCGTTTAACAATATAAATTGAGAATATTTCCTATCCATGAGCAACAATTAAAAACAGACATGTGATAGCACAGCATTCATAGGAAATATATCTCGGCTTACTAAAAGTCTCATGTTCTAAATGTTGTGGACTACATCTCCTTAATGGTCTTACAGCTATTATGCTGACAAAGCATCAGGGGAGATGTTGCTCACAACATCAGGAGTGTCAAAAAATGCCTAGCCATGTTCTAGAATCTAGATTCTACATACCCCACTGTTTCAACTTTCTTACTACTTGGTGCAATGATACAGATGTTACAATGTTCTATCACATCTGTTGGAAAACACAAGTCCTCAATCTGAGCCTGATTTTAGCAGGAACTCGTGTCTTAGTCATGCACCAGGAACCTAAGCAATGACATGTACTCTTACTGTCTCTCAGCCCACACATTATTCGAGGCAGCCACTTCCTTTTCGTGCTGTTTGCGATTGTTGCATGTACAATTGCACAGTATGATTTATGGGTTTCTATGGAAGGCAGTGAATATACAGCTAACATAGTGTGGCAAATGAACAGTCCCTTGTCTCCCGTACATATATATCTGCATTTTGCATTTAATCAAATTTCACATTCTTTATCTATTGATTATCAACAAACATAACAATACAACTAAATAGGATTGAATATGTTCCTTGCTTCAACATGAAAATTCCAACATGCCACATGCCACCATTTGATTAAAACAAAAAATAGAAATTGGAGAATTTGTGCCATACTCAGGGTGATTTTACCAACTCCTTTTGCTTATGCAATCCATGCCCAACAAGCAATTATAGAGCTGCCAAGTCCATTAACATACATGGTGGGATCAACAACAGGTGTAATCTTTTTGATGTTGACAAGCTAGCAAGGAATGTTAAGGACAAAATGTTCATAAACACTAGGTAATCAAAGAAATACACTGACATTTCAGCGTTAGATACAAAAAATATGTTTTGTTCAAACTCAATTATGATTGCTTTGAACAAAGACATTTCCCATGGCAAATTGTTCTACAGCCTGATGGTGGTAGATATTTGCTGTTGTTCTTACAAAGTTCTCAGGAAATATAATTAGAACATAACTAGCTGTGCATTTCGATATCTGGCCAATCAACCAATAGATAATCAATGCTTCTTGGATCGGAATTTCCATTGGCATTTTTCCTACTTTGTGACGGTGTTTCAAACTGTTGTTATTGAATGTTACCATTAATGTTGTAGGAACATAATGCTATAATTTAAAGACTTCAATTTAAAGATTTTGACCAAATTGGGATTCGCCAGATTTGGGGCAACTGTCTGTTGGACTGAATTCTATATATCCGAAGCACCGTGCGGACATAATACCAGACAAACTACCAGCACAATGAACAGACAAAACTGTTCGAATACTTTGGGATTTGTGATTCCGTTCTCAGCACCAAAAAAAGTGGGCTATAACTGAGAATAAGCTGATTTTTTTTTAAAGGGAGGGTGAATAATAAGCAAGTTAGTTTGTCAGGACGGACAAGAGGTTAACCCAATGATGTGAGCTGCATCTCCTGTCCAATCAAGAGATGATGAGGGGACAGCTGCTAAATGTCAATCATATTCAAACATGAAGTGAGAAGTGTTTAAAAGAGGGGGACAAAAGGAGGAATAGTAAAAAAACAAAATTATATTTTCAAGCTTGATTCCTCAAGAACAGCGTTTCCCAAACCAGTCATCAAGACCCACCAACAGTCCAGGTTTTGTTAGTATCTCCATTGTAATAAAACATGGAAATACATAAATCCTGGACTGTTGGTGGGCCATGAGGACTGGTTTGGGAACCACTGCTCTAGAAGACACTTTGATTTCAGCTATTGAGGACAACAGACCAGCCAACACCGATTGCCTGTTTTTACCATTGCTATGCTTGTGTGTGAGTGGGAGATCAGTGCCCCTCTGGAGTTGGTGTGTAAAGCATAAGAAAGAAAAAGCAGATAAATATGAAAGAAAAAAAATAATTAAATGCTTTTTAGCCTGCAGAGTGAGGCAACTGTCTCATTTAAAGCTCAAGCTTTCGAATTAGACAGTTGTCTTCATAATAGTTTAATTGATCCTAGTGAGAGAGTGGTGGTTAGGTCACTCCTGTGTCTCTAGCCACTGATGATTAGACAACTTTAATTCACTGACTTAGAGTTGTTACAGGTTTTTTAAAATCTGTTTTTAGAAATATTATTGTTCAAGTTTACAATCACTGTTCAGTGCAGTGTTTCTTAAAGGGACACTTTGGTCTGTGTCCCTGGAAGTAAAACTTGTCACATGATGTAGGAAAGCACTTACGTGACTACTGCCACAACCACTGCTGCCACTACCACCATAAGTACCACCACTAGTAGTATTATTATGTCTCAGGATGGTAGGACTAGCATGTTCGTTACTTCTGAATCACCACCAAGGAGGCAAATGTGTTATTCTATTAATGCTCCAATTGGTGATTCAAAAGCAGCAAAAATATCTGTAGGTCCACAAAAAGATAACTTCTGCTGTTGCTTGTACTGACACTGTAGCTTCTTCTACCAGAACTAATCCAAGAGTTACAGCTTCTGTGATTAATGGTACACAAAGCAATGGATCAGTGAAACCAGTGAACTTGTTGCCATTCAAAATATTACCCCTTACTTCTTCTAGTTGCCCCCAAAGTAGCTATTAAGGAAGAGCACAATCTCCTACCTGTGCACAAGTAGTCCACCCAGTACGATTATGATTATTAACTCCACCACATGCCCATTAGTATTATTCAACCAATGCTAGTATAGAGGCTAGTGTTGAGACAATTTCCACTGCCATCAATGATAAAACACCTGCATCTTCATCAGCCACATGGAAAAGGGTGGAGGGTAATGTATCACGCCAAAGCAAAGATTGGAATTACTTTGCGAGCCTCCAAGAAGGCTGATTTGCAAAGTGCAAATTGTGCACAAGGAAGTGTGTGTTGGGGTGGGGGAGTGAAGGTTTTTCACCCAAGTGCCAGCATGACCCAACTTATAAAAAAAGATGCCACTAGTTGGTATTACTGAGGGAAGAAACAGAAAGAGGAAGCCATAGTGCGGGCAGTCACTTGCACTGTCTCTGAATTTTCGCAAACAACTACCACCAGCAGTATCTCATACACTTCTACCACCCTTTGGCAGATCAGGGGGGATGTTGAGCATAGTGCCACTAGAGGATGGGTATAGTCTTTATCATCCCAGGGACGTGCCGACCAGTTCACTCTTTAACCTTGTTTTTGCTTTTCATTCCAGGGACATGTCAAATCAGCAGGATAGCAAAACCACCCACCTGATTTCCCAGCTGTTTGTTGCAGGGGGAGTTTATTTTTTTTACATTATTAGGGAGTCCTTCAGGCAACTGATAAAGGGCCTTGTTCTGCATTATGTCCTTCCCTTGTGATTTACTTTCACCAGGAACATGGTCCCATCACGGTAGTGTTCCTGTCCTACTATTAAAAGAAAATGCTGTAGACCAGTCAGTGCACTTCAACACAGATTTTATGGAGTTCTCCTAGTGGCCAACATGTCTTCTTCTTCTTGATGGCTCACTTTTGACAGCCCATGGTATCTGGGGCTGATATTGGAGGAGGTTCTTTAGGACAGCATGGCTATATTATTCTCTCCTGCTACATGCTGAAGTGATGGATGAAAAGCCCACTTAAACATCTTGCAGGCAATCAAATAAATGGTGGAAAATTGGCTGGAATAGCAGGCAGACACCAATGTTTATGTTGGGTTTGTGGTTGCCTGATGGAGCTTCTAACATAGTCACAAAAACAACACAAAGTTGCAAACCATACTTGATTGTTTCAGGAGGATTGCCAGGCATTCCCACCATAGTGTGAGGGCCAGTCAACTGTTAAGGCAGTAGCTAGAAAAAACAGGACTTCCCACATACCTTCTACAACAGGATTGTCAGCACATGGTGGAACTCCATTTTAGACAAACTGAAAAGCATTTTGAAAAAATAGAGAGTAATCTATAGTATATCGGTTTACCACTTAATTGGCACCACTTAATTGATTACTCCCCACTGGGGTGTGAGAATTGGACATTAATAGGGCAGCTAGTGGCAGTTCTTATTCAAATTAGGGGTGTCATAGAAAATTTCAGAGAAAATACAGTGTTTACATTGATTGATAGGAATACCAGACGGCCACCAGAGGGACTTCCTATCATGTATGGCCCTAAAAAGGCCATGTACACATCAGAAAAATACGTCTGATGTGTGCAGGAGAGAGAAGGCACTGTGTGCGCTCCTTCTCTCTCCTGCCTGTCAGCAGAGGAGAGGGGGCAGGCAAAGACCGCGAGCTGAGCTGTCAATCAGCTCAGCTCACGGCCGCGCACATCGCGCGCATGCGCAGCAGTGCGCTCAGGACTTCATAGGGCAGCATGAATGCCGCCCTATGAAGTATGTGCGCATGTGCGCGAAGCTGCGCATGCGCACAAGGGAGCAATGACGCTTCCAAATGGAAGCCTCTGATTGCTCCCTGCTCGCGCCCGCCTATTTCATAATTTTAACGAAATAGGGGGCGCAGCTTCACGAGGCTCCCTGCGCTGGAACCAGGTGAGTAAAAACGGCTGCCTGGAGAGTCCCTTTAAGTCTTATTTCTGCATAGGTTATTTGACTTTCTCTGTTAACCATCTAGTTTGGAATTTAGTCCTGGAAAATAAAAATATAGTCTTCTAAACTAATTAAAAAATAAAAATGGAATACCTAAAAAGCATACTGAATTATATAAAAGCAATACAATAAATATTATACAGTTGTGCAAGCTTGCATACCCTGGCAGAAATTGTTAAATTTTGGCATTGATTTTGAAAATATGACTGATCATGCAAATAAATGTCTTTTATTGAAAGATAGTGATCATATGAAGCCATTTGTTATCACATAGTTGTTTGGCTCCTTTTTAATCATAATGATTTAAAAAGGAGCCAAATGATCACCCAATTGGCCCTGACCAAAAGTTTAAAAGCACTTGAATGTTCGGCCTTGTTACAGACACACAAGGTGACACACACAGGTTAAATAGTAAATTAAGGGTTAATTTCCCACACCTGTGGCTTTTTAAATTGCAATTAGTGTCTGTGTATAAATAGTCAATGGGTTTGTTAGCTCTCACGTGGATTCACTGAGCAGGCTAGATACTGAGCCATGGGGAGCAGAAAATAACCGTCAAAAGACCTGCATAACAAGGTAATATAAATTTCTAAAGATAGAAAAGGATATAAAAAGATGTCCAAAGCCTTGAAAATGGCTTTATGGTCACAACTAGTCAGTACTGTTCAATCACTTATTAAGAAGTGGAAAATTTGGGGATCTCTTGATACCAAGCCAAAGTCAGGTAGACCAAGAAAGATTTCAGCCAGAACTGCCAGAATAATTGTTCAGGATCCAAAGAAAAACCCACAGGTTACCTCAGGAGACATACAGGCTGCTCTGGAAAAAGACAGTGTGGCTGTTTCAAGGGGCACAATACGACGATACTGGAACACAAAAGAGCTGCATGGACGAGTTGCCAGAAAGAAACCTTTACTGTGCCAATGAAAAAGCCAGGTTATAATATGTCCAAAAACACCTTGATACGTCTCACAGCTTCTGGCATACTGTAATTTGGAATGACGAGATCAAAATAGAGCTTTATGGTCACAACTATGTTTGGAGATTGGTCAACAAGGCCTATAGTGAAAAGAATACAATCATGGTGGTGGGTCACTGGTGTTTTGGGGGGGTGTGAGCTCTGAAGGCACCGGGAATGTTGCAACATGTTTTCAGAATATACTGGCAGACAATTTGCATTTTCTGGATGGAGACTGCGCATGGGACGCTCCTGGACTTTCCAGCATGACCAAGACTCTAAGTACAAGACCAAGATGACCATGTTCTGGAATAACCATCACATTCTCCATGCCTCAAAGGACCACTATACGCACCCAGACCACTTCAGCTCAATGAAGTGGTCTAGGTTCCAGGTCCATCTAGGGTTAACCCTGCCTGCTGTAAACATAGCAGTTTCAGCAAAACTGCTATGATTACATATGGGTTAATCCAGCCTCTAGTGGCTGTCTCACTGACATCCGCTAGAGGCGCTTCCGCGCTTCTCACTGGGATTTTCACAGTGAGAAGACGCCAGCGTCTATAGGAAAGCATTGAGAATGCTTTCCTATGGACTGACTGAATGCGTACGCGGCTCTTGCCGCGCATGCGCATTCAGCCGATGACGTCGGAAGGAGGAGGAGAGTCCCCAGCGCCGAGCGAGCCTGTCACTCGAGAAAGGTAAGAATTTAACCCCTTCCTCCCAGTTGAGCCCGGCGGGAGGGGGGCCATGAGGGTGAGGGGGACCTATTAACACTTTAGTTCCAGGAAAATGACTTTGTTTTCCTGGCACTATAGTGGTCCTTTAATATCATTAACCCACCCTGGGGAGATCTCAAATGTGCAGTTCATGCAAGACGACCAAAAACTTGGCATGACCTGGAAACATTTTGCTAAGACGAATGGGCAGCTATACCACCTGCAAGAATTAGGGGCCTCATAGAGAACTATTAGAATAGACTGCACGTTGTAATTGATGCTAAATTGGGGCAATGCACAGTATTAAGAACGGGTATACAGACTTTTGAACAGGGGTCATTTCATTTTTTCTTTGTTGCCATGATTTGTTTTATGATTGTGCCAATCTGTTATAACCTACTGTTGAATATGAATCCCATAAGAAATAAAAGAAATGTGTTTTGCCTGCTCACTCATGTTTTCTTTAAAAATGATATATATATTACCAATTCTCCATGGGTATGCAAACTTTTGATGCACAACTGTATAGAGAATTGAAGTATGTAAAAAGGAAATTGGACATATTATACACAGAACATCAAGTGAGTAGATGAAAAAGTATTTTAATACAGTGAGCACACACAAAGTGTCAAAACATACACTCTTCTCAATATCCACTTCAGATATCACATATAGTCCGTTAAAATGATAACAGCTATCTACCACAGTATGTGTAGAAAATATACATGGTGAAGAGGCTAAGTTGGGTTTCACGTTTTTACGCAAGCTGGCAAAATAAGGGGAGAAAGACTTCCGTAGAAATAAAACAAGTATTTTTAAACTTGACATAAATATATCGTTATATTCAATGAGAGAAAAAAAAAATTCTGAGTACTTTTGTCAGAGGCTTGTAAATGTCATATTTACTTCAAAAGTATACAATGCAAACCATTAGTGTTGACTATACATCCTAGCCCATGAAAACGTCCATTTGCATAATGCCAATCCACCGGTAAAATATGTATGTTTAAAGAGGCTAAGTTAGTTTTTACATCTTAAGGAAGTCTAGCAAAGTAAGGTAGAAAGACTTCGTTACAAATAAAACACATATTTACCAACTTGACACAAATATAACTATATCCATAAATAATATGAGAGACCAAAATATTCTGGGTACTTTGGTTAATGGTTAATGGCTTGTAAATGGTATATTTACTTACTAGAAAGGTATGCACCACAAACAAACCAGTAGTGTTAATTCCTGACTGTGCATGTCAATGTGGAAGACCTGCACGTGAATTTGCAGCAAAGCTGTAAAATCTGGAACAATTTTGCAAAGAAAGAAATATTCTCCAATTTATATCTTTTGTGACACCTATTTTTTTTTTTTTATTCTTTATTTTTCCGTGGATTTCTTAAGTCAAACGTTGTACATTGACACTTTAGTTAAGTTTAGTATACATGCGTTACAGGAGAGAAACATTGCACATTTTTTTTTTAATAACAGGTATATTCTAAGCTAAGTATCAGGAGGGTCTAATATGTGTCTGATTACAAGCAAGATTGTTCCCTACTTAGTACGTGAGATATCATATATGCGCTGAGTGGTAAAATCAAGGTGAGTGGAGTGTGCCCTGGCATATATGTGTGTGTTGAGCTACAGCAGGATTTAGCATGTGTGTTGTGCGTGCCGAGTCGTGAGATCTGATTGTAATTCACTGCTATGCATTGAGTGGAATACCCCTAACCAAGGGGGTGGCGGGGGGAAGGGAAGTGGGTATTTGCCCTGCTGGGTCAGTGATTCTAACTGCCCTTGAGCGGTATAACAAGTTGGGTTTAGGTCTCCCAGGTGCTAATAAAACATTGAACATCATGGATTAGCCTAAAGCAAGCGGCAACAAAAAGAAAATAAAAAAGGTTTGCATAAGTAGTCAAGAAGAAAACCTTGCGGTATCTAAGCATAACTGTAGCGTCTCTATAACTTTCAGGTCCCTTGTCTGTGCAAGATGTGTGCCTCCTTTGGCTGTGTGGACCCCCAGCCCGAGAGGCTCTGGCCCCGTCTGCACAGTCATGTTACGGCTGCCTGGGAGCTTTGGGCTCTTGGGACAAAGGGTACAACATGTTCAGGGTCCCATGTCTCTGAGGTTTGGCCAGTGTCTGTAGTCTGCAGTTCCAGTGCCAGGAGAAAGGTGGGTGCTTCTTCCATTGATGAGATGGAGTGTGTGGCTCCGTTGTGTTGCACCGTCAGGGATCTTCCTGTCCCCTATCTCTAAGTCATTCCTGCTGTTTGCAGGTGCCTCGTGACCGGACCAAGGGTTTTTCGTCACATGAGTGTGCCTTTTGTTAGGTCCTGGAAAAATTTAAGAGATGCGTCCTCGAAGGTCAGAGGTGTTCTTCCCCTGAGTGCCGACATGATTTGGATTTTGTCAGGAACTGTGAGGCATCGGAGAATAACATCCCGAGCACTGTTGGGTGGCAGTTTGGTGTTGCTGGCAGGCGGTATACCCCCTCTATGGACAGCTTTTTGGCCACGGCGTGAGGTAGTATGGTTGCCAGTAAGCGTCTTATGTAGTGGGGTAATTCCTCCCCTGAGATTGCCGTGGGTATTCCCCTTATCTTTATGTGTGTGCGGCGTTGCCTGTCTTCTATGGCAGTTACTTGGGTTGTCAGGGTTCTTTGCAGGGTCCAGACCCGATCTACTGAGTCTTGTAGGGTGGACAGGTGGCCCTGTAGGTCAGATATGCTCTCCTCTGAGGCTTGTGACACCTATTTTTAAGCAAGGGCTAGCTATATACACTGCCCCACTTAGGCCTCAATTTTCTCAATTTTGAATTAAGTTAAAGCCATCCAAAATTCTAACAGCAGAATCTAATTAAAAAAAGGTTGTCAGTTTGGAATAAAACTACCGATAGATGTGCTTAGTAAGCACATGTATTAGCATTTTTTAAAGACTAAACTTGTTATTTATTAATAAAAAATATATATTTTCCTTTTTCCTCTTTATTCTTCTTCACCCCCTTCTCTTTTCCTCTACCCCTTCTGATAAACGTATGGATGGTTACCTAAATGTATTGATGGTCCAACAATGGCCTGAGATGCCCAATCTCCTTGGGCCATAAAGTCCCCCCCCCGAATGAGCAGGGTCTACAAGCCATAGCCATCTCCCAAAATATGTTCCTACCTATCCATATCACTAATGATATTGAGAAAGCTATAAAAAAATCTAAAATAAATAAATCCTTTAAAAAATATTTACCATTCAGTCTTGATTGAAGTCTTGATTGAAGATTTTGTTTGTTGAATATTGGGGGACCCTAGACACCAATTTATTGGCTGTGGATACCAGACATCTTTTATTAGGCCATATATTTAAAAGGGACTAGGCATCTTCTGACCTCTACTCATAATGAGTAAAAGAGAATGCTAAAGGATGAGGATGGTGGAAAAGACTCTACAGAGTTACATTCAATGAACATACAAATTAGATGCAAATGTGAATGCATCTCTATAAACCTTTTGAAGTCATTTAGACAGGCAAAACTGAGAAAAGATTATGGTGACAAGAGCAAGAGCAAATTGCTACAGAAAATTGTGTTAAACTAAGCTGTGTGAAAGGATTATGGACTATGGTAACTATAGCAAATCCCAGAGTATTTAACTGGAGGGTACTTTGTTGGAACATTAGAATTTAAATGAGTTAAATACTTGATTACTTGAATATTTTTCTGTCCATTCCTATGTTAATTTATTTTTTAACTAAGGGATACAGAGATATAGAGCACGTTTTCCAGCAATGCACAAGTGACGCAGTTCCACCTCGACGCAGTTTTGTAATATATTTTTTTCTTTATAGTATTATAATTTTTTTTTTTTATCAGCTGAGCTTCCTTCAACTCATTCTCAGAGTGTTTTCTTACACTGAACCTGCTACTTTTGTACTTTGTCAAAATATTTAATATAATATTTAAAGGTATAATCTGAATCATTGTATACTTATACACTGCATATCATAGTATTCACAAGACTGAATAGATCAATAGAGAATTACATTCGATGTACACGTACATTAAACACAAATGTGCATGCGTTTCTATAAACCTTAAGGTAAACATGGATTGATGGATGGATGGAGAGTTCTGTAGAAAGAGCATAAAAATAGGAATTACGTCTGATGAGTAATACAGATCGAACAGGACACATATATTGTGGGTGTTACATAATATAGTTATGAATCATGTTCTCTAATATAACCCCTTCATAGTGACAGATATCCTGTATGTACCCTTCAATAATGCTCTTCCTGATGGCAATCATTCACTGTTTAAGTGTTCCTTCAATCTCAAGTCTCACAGATACTGGTGGGACCTGGCTACTGCTTAACTAATTGCTAGTTGCCCCATGCTGGTTGCTGCTGACATCCGTTTATTGTGGCTGCATTGCACAACTTTTCGATGACTTGTGCCATGAGGCAGCATTGGGGCTTGGGTATTTTTAATGCCTCGGGTACGAGGCAGTCCAACAATTCTCTGTTTGAATTTCCTCTGCAGTGGTGTATTTTGGATTTGTGCTGCCCTAGGCACAACCAAATTCGGGCACCCCCCAAATCTAAATTTGCCCCCCTAATTCGTGTCAAGGCCACTTTTGTGACTGACAGACACAGGCCCTCATTGATACATGCACTGACATACACTCAATTGCAGATACACAGTCATTGGCACACTCATACAGTCATTGGCACACACACTGTTTAACCAACACACACTTTCACTGACAGACACACACTGACACACCCACTCACTGACAGACACACACTCACAGACATACCCATCCTCACTGATTTGACACACTCTGACAGACACACACTTTCACTCACTCACAGACACGCACTGTCAGCTACACTCACTCACTCACAGACTCACAGAGCGTGAGAGAGCAAGAAGAGCGGAGGACAGCGCTTCCTTGCTGCCTGGCTAGAATATTGGTAGTTTAACACCTTGGAGAGTGGCCCTAAGAAGGACAGCCCCAGGACACGAGGCAAACAAGGCATTTGTGTGGGAGCTTGGGGTGGCATTTTTTTGGCACCCCCTGAGAGTGCCGCCCTAGGCAAATGCCTTGTTTGCTTTGTGGTAAATATAGCCCTGTTCCCCTGTCATAGTAATTGGTTTTCTTAGTCAATACTATAAGGCTAGAGACATTCTCTGAGCCCCGTACATGCTGGCATTGGAATGTACTTGTGTACACAAGTGTGGCAGTACCACAATAGACTGTGATTGGTTTCCAGGCTCTGTGATTTGCAGAGAAGGTTCCATCACATTATATCGAGGACTCTTCAAGTCAGCAGGGGTATATAAAAGCTGTATCTTGCCCAAAAATATTTAATTCTTGAGTCCTCCAGTCAATGGGCCTGAGGGTCTAATTTATTTTGGTTCTTCAGAGCAATTTTTGGTTTTCTCTGGTAGTTTTTTTCAATCCATATTTATTTTTATTTTAATACAAGTTGCATTAAGTCAGGATGGCAGTTTAAGCATTTTTTTATAGCTGAAGAAAGACGATCTTTCAACTTTAAGACTTTATCAGGTGAGAATGTAATATTTTTGCATAGATTTCTTTATTTTATTTGGACATATTACAGGCTTACCCTGATACTTATAAGTATCAGGGTAAGCCTGTAATATGTCCAAATATAATAAAGAAATCTATGCAGCTAGGGTGTATGTGTTTTGATAATGGGTTTTTTATAATGATTATTTTGAAAAGGGTGGGTTTGTAGCTAGAAGCTTGGGGACCCCTATCCAACGAGACATTTTAACACTTTTGGACGAATGGATTTATGCTAAATTGGATGTATAGTTCCGTGGTAGAGCATTTGACTGCGAGGTCTCAGATTCGAAACCTGATGCCACCTTTAAAAAAAAGCCATGGATGCTATATTTTTTTTTCAGAATCCCTACCTAACTTTCATTGACTCCTCAATTTGAAAATTGATTATTTTTTTTTAGGGCAGAGTACAGAATATTTGATAGAGTCCTAGCCTCAACATCTGAGGAAAAGGGATTTAGGGGTAATTATTCCAGATGACTTAAAGGTAGGCAGACCGAGCAGCAGGAAATGCTAACAGAATGCTTGGTTGTATAGGGAGACATATTAGCAGTAGAAAGAGAGAAGTGCTCATGCCATTGTACAGAACACTGGTGAGACCTCACTTGGAGTATTGTACACAGTACTGGAGACAGTATTTCCAGAAGGATATTGATACCTTAGAGAGAGTTCAGAGAAGGGCTACTAAACTGGTTCATGGATTGCATAAAACTTACAAGGAAAGGTTAAAGGATCTTAACATATGTTATATTATACATATCTGGTGGCATTATTGCTACATTATGAAGAAGTTTCCATGTTTGGAAGGTGTAATTTGCCAGTTACGCTTTCCTGTTTTTTTTCGCAGCGACATGTAACCACTGCATATATCTCTGAAAAAAAAGATCAATGACCTTTAGATTGTGAATTGGCAGTTTTAACACTAAAGTAGCAAATTCAAGGGCATGGTGATGCAGTGGCGTACTAAGGGGGGGGCGGTCCGCCCCGGGTACCACTCACTGAACTTGCACAGGGGCAGCATTTTGCCGCCCCTGTGTCTTATGAAAAGGGACCGGTGTGCCGCGTGTTTGAGTATCCACGCGATTTCCCATCCAGCAGCAGTAGGTCCTCTGTTCTCGCGATCCGCGGCAACGCTCTTGCGGATCGCGAGAACAGAGGACCCTGCTGCTGCTGGATGGGAAACGAGCATGGAGAGTACTGGGCCCCTCTTCACTGCCCAGTGATGTGGTGCCACCGGACCACCAGTCGAGGAGGATGGAACGGGCAGGTAAGTGGCAGCACTTATTCCACACAACATATACACTGCATCTGCACACACTATACACACACTGCATACACACACACTGCATACACACACTGCATGTATACACACACTGCATGTATACACACACTTCATACACTATACACACACTGCATACACTATACACACACTGCATACAAACTTCATACACTATACACACGCGGCATACACATACTGCATACACACACTGCATACACTATACACACACTGCATACACATATACACACACTGCATACAGACTTCATACACTCTTTGCAGCGGCTACATACTGCATACACACTGCATGCCTATACACACACTGCGCTTACACACACACTGCTACATACACATATTGCACACACTATACACACACTGCATGCACATACACTATGCACATGCTGCATACACTATACACACACTGCACACACACATATTACACACACCTGCATGCTGTTAAGCCTGATATGCACCGCGCAAAGTACAGCATACACACCAATACTCACACTTCATACACTATACACACGCAAAAGCCACACACGCACTGCATACACACACTGCATACACACTATACGCACCATACAAACTTCATGCACACTATACGCTGCATACACACTGCGTACCACACTGCACATACACTAATACACACACTGCATTACACACACTGCACACTATACACACACTGCATACACACTTCATACACTATACACATACTGCATACACTATACACACACTGCATACACACACACACACACACTGTATACACACACTGCATAATACACACACTGCATACACTATACACACACTGCATACACCATACACACTGCATACACACACATCATACACTATGCACACACTGCTTACACACACTGCATACACACACACTGCATACAAACACTGCATACACTATACACACTGCACACACATACTGCATACACACTGCATACACTATACACACACTGCATACACACACATTGTATACACACACTTCATACACTATACACACACTGCAT
>OW240914.1:291173268-291265169 GCA_933207985.1 Pelobates cultripes
AAACAACTACCACCAGCAGTATCTCATACACTACTACCACCCTTTGGCATATCAGGGGGAATGTTGAGCATAGTGCCACTAGGGGATGGGTATAGGCACTCTCCTAGTCCTTATCATCCCAGGGACATGCCGACCAGTTCACTCTTTAACCTTGTTTTTGCTTTTCATTCCAGGGACATGTCAAATCAGCAGGATAGCAAAACCACCCACCTGATTTCCCAGCTGTTTGTTGCAGGGGGAGTTTATTTTTTACATTATTAGGGAGTCCTTCAGGCAACTGATAAAGGGCTTTGTTCTGCATTATGTCCTTCCCTTGTGATTTACTTTCACCAGGAACATGGTCCCATCACGGTAGTGTTCCTGTCCTACTATTAAAAGAAAATGCTGTTGACCAGTCAGTGCACTTCAACACAGATTTTATGGAGTTCTCCTAGTGGCCAACATGTCTTCTTCTTCTTGATGGCTCACTTTTGACAGCCCATGGTATCTGGGGCTGATATTGGAGGAGGTTCTTTAGGACAGCATGGCTATATTATTCTCTCCTGCTACATGCTGAAGTGATGGATGAAAAGCCCACTTAAACATCTTTGCAGGCAATCAGATAAATGGTGGAAAATTGGCTGGAATAGCAGGCAGACACCAATGTGTATGTTGGGTTTGTGGTTGCCTGATGGAGCTTCTAACATAGTCACAAAAACAACACAAAGTTGCAAACCATACTTGATTGTTTCAGGAGGATTGCCAGGCATTCCCACCATAGTGTGAGGGCCAGTCAACTGTTAAGGCAGTAGCTAGAAAAAACAGGACTTCCCACATACCTTCTACAACAGGATTGTCAGCACATGGTGGAACTCCATTTTAGACAAACTGAAAAGCATTTTGAAAAAATAGAGAGTAATCTATAGTATATCGGTTTACCACTTAATTGGCACCACTTAATTGATGACTCCCCACTGGGGTGTGAGAATTGGACATTAATAGGGCAGCTAGTGGCAGTTCTTATTCAAATTAGGGATGTCATAGAAAATTTCAGAGAAAATACAGTGTTTACATTGATTGATAGAAATACCAGACGGCCACCATAGGGACTCCCTATCATGTATGGCCCTAAAAAGGCCATGTACATATCAGACGGATTAAAATACGTCTGATGTGTGCAGGAGAGAGAAGGCACTGTGTGCGTGCCTTCTCTCTCCTGCCTGTCAGCAGAGGAGAGGGGGCATGTACAGCAGTGCGCCCAGGACTTCATAAGGCGGCATGAATGCCGCCCTATGAAGTATGTGCGCATGTGCGCGAAGCTGCGCATGCGCACAAGGGAGCAATGACGCTTCCAAATGGAAGCGTCTGATTGCTCCCTGCTCGCGCCCGCCTGTTTCATCATTTTGACGAAATAGGGGGCGCGGCTTCACGAGGCTCCCTGCGCTGGAACCAGGTGAGTAAAAACGGCTGCCTGAAGAGTCCCTTTAAGTCTTATTTCTGCATATAGGTTATTTGACTTTCTCTGTTAACCATTTAGTTTGTAGTTTGGTCCTGGAAAATAAAAATATAGTCTTCTAAACTAATTAAAAAATAAAAATGGAATACCTAAACAGCATTCTGAATTATATAAAAGCAATACAATAAATATTACACAGTTGTGCAAGCTTGCATACCCTGGCAGAAATTATTAAATTTTGGCATTGATTTTGAAAATATGACTGATCATGCAAATAAATGTCTTTTAAGATAGTGATCATATGAAGCCATTTGTGATCACATAGTTGTTTGGCTCCTTTTTAATCATAATGATTTAAAAAGGAGCCAAATGATCACCCAATTGGCCCTGACCAAAAGTTTAAAAGCACTTTAATGTTCGGACTTGTTACAGACACACAAGGTGACACACACAGGTTAAAATGTCAATTAAGGGTTAATTTCCCACACCTGTGGCTTTTTAAATTGCAATTAGTGTCTGTGTATAAATAGTCAATGGGTTTGTTAGCTTTCACGTGGATTCACTGAGCAGGCTAGATACTGAGCCATGGGGAGCAGAAAATAACCGTCAAAAGACCTGCATAACAAGGTAATATATATTTCTAAAGATAGAAAAGGATATAAAAAGATGTCCAAAGCCTTGAAAATGGCTTTATGGTCACAACTAGTCAGTACTGTTCAATCACTTATTAAGAAGTGGAAAATTTGGGGATCTCTTGATACCAAGCCAAAGTCAGGTAGACCAAGAAAGATTTCAGCCAGAACTGCCAGAATAATTGTTCAGGATCCAAAGAAAAACTCACAGGTTACCTCAGGAGACATACAGGCTGCTCTGGAAAAAGACAGTGTGGCTGCTTCAAGGAGCACAATACGACGATACTTGAACAAAAAAGAGCTGCATGGACGAGTTGCCAGAAAGAAACCTTTACTGTGCCAATGCCATGAAAAAGCCAGGTTATAATATGTCCGAAAACACCTTGATACGTCTCACAGCTTCTGGCATACTGTAATTTGGAATCATGAGATCAAAATAGAGCTTTATGGTCACAACTATGTTTGGAGATTGGTCAACAAGGCCTATAGTGAAAAGAATACAATCCCCACTGTGAAGCATGGTGGTGGTTCACTGGTGTTTTGGGGAGGTGTGAGCTCTGAAGGCACCGGGAATGTTGCAACATGTTTTCAGAATATACTGGCAGACAATTTGCATTTTCTGGATGGAGACTGCGCATGGGACGCTCTTGGACTTTCCAGCATGACCAAGACTCTAAGTACAAGACCAAGATGACCATGTTCTGGAATAACCATCACATTCTCCATGCCTCAAAGGACCACTATACGCACCCAGACCACTTCAGCTCACTGACAGCCGCTAGAGGCGCTTCCGCACTTCTCACTGGGATTTTCACAGTGAGAAGATGCTAGCGTCTATAGGAAAGCATTGAGAATGCTTTCCTATGGACTGACTGAATGCGTACGCGGCTCTTGCCGCGCATGCGCATTCAGCCGATGACGGCGGAAGGAGGAGGAGAGTCCACAGCGCCGAGCGAGCCTGTCACTTGAGAAAGGTAAGAATTTAACCCCTTCCTCCCAGTTGAGCCCGGCGGGAGGGGGGCCATGAGGGTGTGGGGGACCTATTAACACTTTAGTGCCAGGAAAATGACTTCGTTTTCCTGGCACTATAGTGGTCCTTTAATATCATTGACCCACCCTGGGGAGATCTCAAATGTGCAGTTCATGCAAGACGACCAAAAACTTTGCATGACCTGGAAACATTTTGCCAAGACGAATGGGCAGCTATACCACCTTCAAGAATTAGGGGCCTCATAGAGAACTATTAGAATAGACTGCACGTTGTAATTGATGCTAAATTGGGGCAATGCACAGTATTAAGAACTATGGGTATACAGACTTTTGAACAGGGGTCATTTCATTTTTTCTTTGTTGCCATGATTTGTTTTATGATTGTGCCAATCTGTTATAACCTACTGTTGAATATGAATCCCATAAGAAATAAAAGAAATGTGTTTTGCCTGCTCACTCAATGATATATATATTACCAATTCTCCATGGGTATGCAAACTTTTGATGCACAACTGTATAGAGAATTGAAGTATGTAAAAAGGAAATTGGACATATTATACACAGAACATCAAGTGAGTAGATGAAAAAGTATTTTAATACAGTGAGCACACACAAAGTGTCAAAACGTACTCTTCTCAATATCCACTTCAGATATCACATATAGTCCGTTAAAATGATAACAGCTATCTACCACAGTATGTGTAGAAAATATACATGGTGAAGAGGCTAAGTTGGGTTTAACGCAAGCTGGCAAAATAAGGGGAGAAAGACTCCAGTAGAAATAAAACAAGTATTTTCAAACTTGACATAAATATATCGTTATATTCAATGAGAGAAAAAAAATATTCTGAGTACTTTTGTCAGAGGTTTGTAAATGTCATATTTACTTCAAAAGTATGCAATGCAAACCATTAGTGTTGACTATATATCCTAGCCCATGAAAACGTCCATTTGCATAATACCAATCCACCGGTAAAATATGTATGTTTAAAGAGGCTAAGTTAGTTTTTACATCTTAAGGAAGTCTAGCAAAGTAAGGTAGAAAGACTTCGTTACAAATAAAACACATATTTACCAACTTGACACAAATATAACTATATCCATAAATAATATGAGAGACAAAAATATTCTGGGTACTTTGGTTAATGGCTTGTAAATGGTATATTTACTTACTAGAAAGGTATGCACCACAAACAAACCAGTATTGTTAATTCCTGACTGTGCATGTCAATGTGGAAGACCTGCACGTGAATTAATATTAGATTATATTGAATTTGCAGCAAAGCTGTAAAATCTGGAACAATTTTGCAAAGAAAGAAATATTCTCCAATTTATATCTTTTGTGACACCAATTTTTTTTTTTTTGAATTCTTTATTTTATTTGTGCATGGAATTTCACATAAAGCGTACCGTGCCACAATAGCCAGGGTATGCAGAGTTAAACAAAGGTTTACATTAATTAGGCAGTGGAAAAAAACTTTGCACATTTTTTAAAATTTTTAAACACTTAACAACGAGTTATATCTAGGTTGATTGTTGGTAAACAGTAGAACTGGATTAGCGTAAGATAGGCAATAATGGTGTTAGAGAACATTGCAGGTTAGTTGTTCAAGCTTACGTTACTATATTCATGGACTAGGAAGTCCTGCAGAGGGTAGCTTAGGCAAGCTAAGTAGACTGGTATTGTTAGAGAGATGAACCACAATATGCCTTCATTGATATAGGGCACAAGAGTAAATATGAAAGGTCACAGGCAATATGACAAATACAAAAAGCGAATGCCATGTCAAAAAGTATTATGGCTGCAGGATTATGTACAATTTTTATAGGTAGGCATAGGTTAGGTAAGTAATAGTATGTGGTCTAACAGCTGATTCTATCTCATAGTTAACTGTATCAGGCTAAACTGTAAGTACCCAAATAAACTGCTTACATAGTGTAAGTTATGTGATCATGCTAGAGTAATCTGCTTGGGATAGGGCCCATAAATCCCCTGAAGATAAAAAGTGGTGACTCGTAGCTGAGAAAGCCACCGGGCCCGGTAACCCTGCTAGGTCACTGTCACTCGTTGCACATATAGAATGGAGAGAGAAAAGAAAAGTGAGAGTGCACTGCGAGCAATTCCCCTGTGTTGATGCTGTTGTGCAAGGTGTTGTGCTGGATCGGAGTTGCCGGTAGTAGGAGCGATGTTGCATACCTACGGGGGAGACTATATATATGTATATAGTGTGAACGAGGAGGAGAAAAATAAATAAATTATATTCCTGAGGAGGCGGGGGGGGAACCGTGGCGGGTACCTTCCTCCAATCTAAGGGAGGTTAATGAGCGGTATATGCTCAGCTTGTGAGTGGGTATGTGGGTTTAAGGGCCTTGTATGGATCGGGCTGCCAGAGTGTGTGGGTCCTGTACTGGGCCTATGATAGGCTGTCTCTCATAAAGTCAGGTCTTGGTACTGTCCTGTAAGCCCTGGGCGGCCTGTCTGGGTGCAAATTCCGCCGTAGTTTCCGGGTTCCAGTGTGACACCTATTTTTAAGCAAGGGCTAGCTATGTACACTGCCCCACTTAGGCCTCAATTTTCTCAATTTTGAATTAAGTTAAAGCCATCCAAAATTATAACAGCAGAATCTAATAAAAAAAAGGTTGTCAGTTTGGAATAAAACTACAGATAGATGTGCTTTGTATGCACATGTATTAGCATTTTTTAAAGACTAAACTTGTTATTTATTAATAAAAAAATATATATTTTCCTTTTTCCTCTTTATTCTTCTTCTCCCCTACTCACCACCCTCCGGGTGCTAGAACTTATCACCCCTCCTGGCTCAGTCTCCAACCTTGCCTCCCACTCTGGACAATGACCTGGGCCAAACTACTCTGAGGTGAACACTGAAAACATGTACTATAGTAATGGCCTCCCACAAGGGCTAAGTTCACGCACACTTGATCATCTACATAACCAGGGCCAGATTAAGGGCCTGGTGCTGACAATTATGAGGCACCTAAGTACAGAATCTTATCGACCAAAAACACTAAAACAGTCATGCCTCTCAAGCTTTATGTATCTGGTGGCGATGTTGCCGGAGGGAAACTCATAGGATGCAGCTATAAAAAAAGCTCAGATTCTCTTAAAATATTCTAATCTCTCTCTAATTCATGTTTTCATCTTTCAAGTAAATCCATACCCCCTAACAGCAGTGTCCAGTGAAGCAGGAACTCAATGGCGGTGTAAAAGGGTGGGCCACTGATGTGGATCATGTAACCAGAACTTCCAATATGGCCGAACATGCCCAAAAAGGAGGCGTGTCTGCCCAAAGAATTTGAAGGCTAGTCTGTCATTCATGCATGCTGGCCCACAGCATCCTGAGCCTGGCATAAATGCGTCTAATGATGCGCTCGCTCCATGCTTTCTAAGGGCTGTCCCCTAGCACTCACATGTCCACTTATCTCCTTACCTTCTTACAGACAGAAGCTCCTGGTATACAGTCTGAGACATAGAAACGATGGATGTAGTGAGTGAAGAAGAAAGGGACCATGCCACAGTGTTAGAGAGACCAAAGTCAGCATTACCTTAACTAATTTCATTTCAGCTCGTCCATAAAAGTTTTGTTTCCATATATCCCTCTTAAGTCTCCATACTTAAGCAAGAGTATGTGAAGAGTAGTTAGGGTTGCCACCTTTCTTGAAAAAAAATACTAAAACGATACATAAACGATCTAGTGAAACACGCAGACACAGGAGTGAAGCCGAAGGGAACGTAAATACACTCCTGACCCTCCTGTCACATAACCATAGACAGACACCACCCCTCAACGGCGACACACCTGGTTGCAGATCTTACAAGGTATTGTTTATTAGGAGCAGGGACCTGAGATAGCGACACAAAGGACCTACGATAAAAACCTTCTTAGCTCCACACCTAGTCTCAGAACCGCAACTATAAGCTTCGATTCACCCCATGAGCACTGACATGCCCTGTTGCACCCGAAAAGCACTCACCTCATCACCGACATGTCCTATCAAATGCAGTAGATATATCACAAAAAGTGCTGTCTAATCGTTGATACTTACCTATGCCTCGCAATTGAATGCTTGTTCATAACCTACTTCTGCTATTGTGGCAGAATAGGTAAAATTGTTCTATTATCGCATGACTAAATAAAGAATAAAAAAAAAAATACAGGCCTTACTAATTTGCATAACTAATTATTTATGTGCGACATCACATGATGTAAATCACAAGGAAGGAGTGATAGAGAAAATTCTGTGAAATCACCAAAAAACAACTTAGTTTGACTCTGCTGTATAGATGGATTGCTCCCAGTGTCTCACTGTCACCTAGTGTCCCCTAGTGTCTGTGTCCCTATGTCTCTCAGAGTCCCCATGTCACTAGGGGACACTGAGACACTTAGGGGCCACTGGAAGACTGGGGGACACTGAGACTATGTATCAGTGTCTCAGTGCCCCATGTCAACCCAGTGTCCCCATGTCTCCCGGGAACACTGAGAGACATGGGGACACTGGGAGACATGGGCACACAGACACTAGGGACCCTGGGAGACATGGGAACACTGAGACACTAGGTACACTGGGAGACATGGGGATACTGGGGACAATGGGAAACATGGGGACACTGAGACACTGGGAGACATGGGGACACTGAGACACCAGGGACACTGGGAGACATGGGGACACTGAGACACAAGGGACACTGGGAGACATGGGGACACTGAGACACTTGGGGATATTGTGTCCCTAGTGTCTGTATCCCCATGTCTCCCAGTGTCCCCAAGTGTGTCTGTGTCCCCATGTCCCACCACACACACAGCGATCCCTACTGGCCGGTAATGGTATTGCAGCGTAATCTCTGTTTATCCTGAGAAAAATAACCACCTTTGTATTGCCAGTATTACTGCAATATCGGCACCGACCAGGCAGCCTCAAATAAATACCAGCCAGGTGCACAACCCTAAGAGTAGTGTGTTTTTAAAAAATTTATAAAAAAAAAACATTTTAACATTTTTTTTTTTTTTTTTTAATCAATGGGCCTATTCCATGGGCCTGGGCCTGGAGCTGCAGCTCCATCAGCCCCTATGTTAATCCGGCCCTGTACATAACATAACCCACTGTGACGAACTGAACCTCGTCACAGGTTCTTGGAGGGGCCTGCTGGCCGGCCTCTTGCCTCAAGACTATGGGCCCTGCAATATATCTTGCCAAATGCACTTGAAAAGGCTCTGTTCATGTGAGTTATGTACTTTTGTACTCCAGACAAAGATACCGACTACTAGCCCTGATTCCCTGGAACTGTTTTGGGCATAGGACCATGTGCACGGTCGGTCAAAAATAAGACTTCCAGGAAATTCCTGAACCCCTGAACTGATCTAGGTGTTGTTTGGATATGTTGGTCACCCAGATCAGGGCTATCAGGGGATGTAATGTTTGTGGGGGGGTTGTGTGTTTTAAGATATTTTGGGGGGTTTGTAGAAATGTATGTTTTTTTCTCTGCTTGGAGATAATTGGATTAGATTAGTACAGTTCCTGATCGAATTATCTCCCAGGCACAGAGGAGGGATTATCTGACTTTGTATGAGAGTGTCCTGGACCTGAGAGCCAATGTAATTGTGTATATGTTTTTACTGTTGTCTACTCTCTGGTCCAGGGGGGAGTGCCCCTTGCACGGGGACTGTCATAAAAGGCCAGTTGTGGCTACCATTAAACTGAGATTTGTTTTACCCTTCATGAAGTCAAGGCTCATGTTTGGGGGATTGGAGAGCCATATTCACACTCTGGGGATTGCTATAATCACTATACTCTCTTGGATCACAGCCTGCTTCGCTCTCTGGAATAGGAGAAGTCTACCCACTGGAAGCTGGATCCTGGTCTTGGGTCCAGGGTGGGTGGAGGACAGCAAGACCCCAACCAAGCTGCGGTGGTTTGTGGGGCTTGAGGTGGTTATGGTGTTCCAGTACAGTGCTTTTGGTGCTTGCAAGTACTAGGAAGAAGCGATTGACGGAGGTACCCGGTCGCGGTGCCAGGCGGCCCGTCACACCCACCCCTCGTGGGATGCACTGATTGGGGGGTGTGTTCTAGATGCCCTGACCCTACCTTCATTGTTTGCATACCCTATAAGGGCCAATTGCAATGACCAACCTCTGACAACCTGAACAACTACTGTATTAATTTGGTTATGTTATGTACCTTTCTCACTTCATATTGTTGGTATAATGATTGTTTTGTACGCCAAATGCCTCATAGAAATACCAATTTGTTCTATGTTCATGACTACTGTCTAAATGTTACTATTCTCATTTTCTTGACAATAATAACAATTATAAATATAAAAATAAATAAATAAATGAAAAATATGACCCCCATAATAGTATTAGTTTTAACTTAAAGCTGCCTTCTGCCCCCACTTGCATAAGGACAAGTACATTAAACGGTGAGTAGGCAATGCCTGCTCACTGTAATAAAAGGCTAGATTTATTGCCCACGCATTATTATTATTATTAACATTAGTAGTTTTTTTTTATTGAGGGAGTGGCTAGGGGCTTGAAGACCCGTAACCACCTGGGGCAGGACATGGGCACAATTTTGTCCCTTCTTTAATAATATTAAAAGTCCCCACCCTCTTTCATTGGGTTGGGGCTGGGGGACCCCAGATTAGTATTAGTTTAATTGACCTAAACACTAACCAGAGGTGGAGGTGGGGGGGGACATTAGATTCCCCGATTTAATATCTATTAGGGCTCCCCACCGTGGATTGTCCATCCCCATCATTTAATTTGAAGCTGATGTCCTCCAGTGGGGAGGGGGACCTGTGCCTGATTACTATGCACTCAGTAAATGAGACTGGATTTGATACACCAACTGATATTTTTAGTCTCCCAATAACCCTTGAAAGGACAACTCTAGTGCCTTGTGCATTGTACTAGCAGTTTTGCTAACAAATGTATAATTGGGAGAAAAACCTACTTTAAAAATGTTTTTTCTCCCACCTGTCCAACAGTTCTTTGGCATAGAAAAAAAAAAGCTAGTGTGTTTGCATCATGGAGGGCGTTTGCCCTGCAAATCAGTGAAGAGTACATGAGGAGTGAAAGACGGACTAGAGGTGGTTGTTATCTCCTCTGTAAGTAGATCGCAGCAGGAGAAGGAAGGGGAGGGTATGCAGTACCGATTTCCTTTCCCTGGTCTAATTAAAATGATCCAAAATGTTAAAATGCTTATTGGGAGCAAAAAAACTTGCTGATAAACCTAATAGTTTGGAATGTAAATTAAGTGTTAACACTCATCTTCCCCACGATCTCTTTTTTATGTAACAACTTTAATGTGTTCTCTTTTATCTAAATGTTAGCCTATAGTTTCTATTTCGTTCCATGTTTTTGTTTTTTTAAATTTAATTTCTACATATTTTACCAGTCTCATTGTTTTTTATCAAATGTTAGGGGTTGGCAACCTTCAGCACTTCAGAAATAGAGATTAACGCATATTCAACCCATATAAAATGACCCAGGGAATGTGCAATCTCCAGGGCCCTCTGATTCAATGTACATTCACAAATAGGGCATCAAAAGATAAACGTATTGATGGTTACCTAAATGTATTGATGGTCCAACAATGGCCTGAGATGCCCAATCTCTTTGAGCCATAAAGTGCCCCCCGAATGAGCAGGGTCTACAAGCCATAGCCATCTCCCAAAATATGTTCCTACCTATCCATATCACTAATGATATTGAGAAAGCTATAAAAAATCTAAAATAAATAAATCCTTTAAAAAATATTTACCATTCAGTCTTGATTGAAGTCTTGATTGAAGATTTTGTTTGTTGAATATTGGGGGACCCTAGACACCAATTTATTGGCTGTGGATACCAGACATCTTTTATTAGGCCATATATTTAAAAGGGACTAGGCATCTTCTGACCTCTACTCATAATGAGTAAAAGAGAATGCTAAAGGATGAGGATGGTGGAAAAGACTCTACAGAGTTACATTCAATGAACATACAAATTAGATGCAAATGTGAATGCATCTCTATAAACCTTTTGAAGTCATTTAGACAGGCAAAACTGAGAAAAGATTATGGTGACAAGAGCAAGAGCAAATTGCTACAGAAAATTGTGTTAAACTAAGCTGTGTGAAAGGATTATGGACTATGGTAACTATAGCAAATCCCAGAGTATTTAACTGGAGGGTACTTTGTTGGAACATTAGAATTTAAATGAGTTAAATACTTGATTACTTGAATATTTTTCTGTCCATTCCTATGTTAATTTATTTTTTAACTAAGGGATACAGAGATATAGAGCACGTTTTCCAGCAATGCACAAGTGACGCAGTTCCACCTTGACGCAGTTTTGTAATATATTTTTTTCTTTATAGTATTATAATTTTTTTTTTTTATCAGCTGAGCTTCCTTCAACTCATTCTCAGAGTGTTTTCTTACACTGAACCTGCTACTTTTGTACTTTGTCAAAATATTTAATATAATATTTAAAGGTATAATCTGAATCATTGTATACTTATACACTGCATATCATAGTATTCACAAGACTGAATAGATCAATAGAGAATTACATTCGATGTACACGTACATTAAACACAAATGTGCATGCGTTTCTATAAACCTTAAGGTAAACATGGATTGATGGATGGATGGAGAGTTCTGTAGAAAGAGCATAAAAATAGGAATTACGTCTGATGAGTAATACAGATCGAACAGGACACATATATTGTGGGTGTTACATAATATAGTTATGAATCATGTTCTCTAATATAACCCCTTCATAGTGACAGATATCCTGTATGTACCCTTCAATAATGCTCTTCCTGATGGCAATCATTCACTGTTTAAGTGTTCCTTCAATCTCAAGTCTCACAGATACTGGTGGGACCTGGCTACTGCTTAACTAATTGCTAGTTGCCCCATGCTGGTTGCTGCTGACATCCGTTTATTGTGGCTGCATTGCACAACTTTTCGATGACTTGTGCCATGAGGCAGCATTGGGGCTTGGGTATTTTTAATGCCTCGGGTACGAGGCAGTCCAACAATTCTCTGTTTGAATTTCCTCTGCAGTGGTGTATTTTGGATTTGTGCTGCCCTAGGCACAACCAAATTCGGGCACCCCCCAAATCTAAATTTGCCCCCCTAATTCGTGTCAAGGCCACTTTTGTGACTGACAGACACAGGCCCTCGTTGATACATGCACTGACATACACTCAATTGCAGATACACAGTCATTGGCACACTCATACAGTCATTGGCACACACACTGTTTAACCAACACACACTTTCACTGACAGACACACACTGACACACCCACTCACTGACAGACACACACTCACAGACATACCCATCCGTACTGATTTGACACACTCTGACAGACACACACTTTCACTCACTCACAGACACGCACTGTCAGCTACACTCACTCACTCACAGACTCACAGAGCGTGAGAGAGCAAGAAGAGCGGAGGACAGCGCTTCCTTGCTGCCTGGCTAGAATATTGGTAGTTTAACACCTTGGAGAGTGGCCCTAAGAAGGACAGCCCCAGGACACGAGGCAAACAAGGCATTTGTGTGGGAGCTTGGGGTGGCATTTTTTTGGCACCCCCTGAGAGTGCCGCCCTAGGCAAATGCCTTGTTTGCTTTGTGGTAAATATAGCCCTGTTCCCCTGTCATAGTAATTGGTTTTCTTAGTCAATACTATAAGGCTAGAGACATTCTCTGAGCCCCGTACATGCTGGCATTGGAATGTACTTGTGTACACAAGTGTGGCAGTACCACAATAGACTGTGATTGGTTTCCAGGCTCTGTGATTTGCAGAGAAGGTTCCATCACATTATATCGAGGACTCTTCAAGTCAGCAGGGGTATATAAAAGCTGTATTTTGCCCAAAAATATTTAATTCTTGAGTCCTCCAGTCAATGGGCCTGAGGGTCTAATTTATTTTGGTTCTTCAGAGCAATTTTTGGTTTTCTCTGGTAGTTTTTTTCAATCCATATTTATTTTTATTTTAATACAAGTTGCATTAAGTCAGGATGGCAGTTTAAGCATTTTTTTATAGCTGAAGAAAGACGATCTTTCAACTTTAAGACTTTATCAGGTGAGAATGTAATATTTTTGCATAGATTTCTTTATTTTATTTGGACATATTACAGGCTTACCCTGACACTTATAAGTATCAGGGTAAGCCTGTAATATGTCCAAATATAATAAAGAAATCTATGCAGCTAGGGTGTATGTGTTTTGATAATGGGTTTTTTATTATGATTATTTTGAAAAGGGTGGGTTTGTAGCTAGAAGCTTGGGGACCCCTATCCAACGAGACATTTTAACACTTTTGGACGAATGGATTTATGCTAAATTGGATGTATAGTTCCGTGGTAGAGCATTTGACTGCGAGGTCTCAGATTCGAAACCTGATGCCACCTTTAAAAAAAAGCCATGGATGCTATATTTTTTTTTCAGAATCCCTACCTAACTTTCATTGACTCCTCAATTTGAAAATGGATTTTTTTTTTTTAGGGCAGAGTACAGAATATTTGATAGAGTCCTAGCCTCAACATCTGAGGAAAAGGGATTTAGGGGTAATTATTCCAGATGACTTAAAGGTAGGCAGACCGAGCAGCAGGAAATGCTAACAGAATGCTTGGTTGTATAGGGAGACATATTAGCAGTAGAAAGAGAGAAGTGCTCATGCCATTGTACAGAACACTGGTGAGACCTCACTTGGAGTATTGTACGCTGTACTGGAGACCGTATCTCCAGAAGGATATTGATACCTTAGAGAGAGTTCAGAGAAGGGCTACTAAACTGGTTCATGGATTGCAGGATAAAACTTACCAGGAAAGGTTAAAGGATCTTAACATATGTTATATTATACATATCTGGTGGCATTATTGCTACATTATGAAGAAGTTTCCATGTTTGGAAGGTGTAATTTGCCAGTTACGCTTTCCTGTTTTTTTTCGCAGCGACATGTAACCACTGCATATATCTCTGAAAAAAAAGATCAATGACCTTTAGATTGTGAATTGGCAGTTTTAACACTAAAGTAGCAAATTCAAGGGCATGGTGATGCAGTGGCGTACTAAGGGGGGGGGCGGTCCGCCCCGGGTACCACTCACTGAACTTTCACAGGGGCAGCATTTTGCCGCCCCTGTGTCTTATGAAAAGGGATGGTGTGCCGCGTGTTTGAGTATCCACGCGATTTCCCATCCAGCAGCAGCAGTAGGTCCTCTGTTCTCGCGATCCGCGGCAACGCTCTTGCGGATTGTGAGAACAGAGGACCCTGCTGCTGCTGGATGGGAAACGAGCATGGAGAGTACTGGGCCCCTCTTCACTGCCCAGTGATGTGGTGCCACCGGACCACCAGTCGAGGAGGATGGGACGGGCAGGTAAGTGGCAGCACTTATTCCACACAACATATACACTGCATCTGCACACACTATACACACACTGCATACACACACACTGCATACACACACTGCATGTATACACACACTTCATACACTATACACACACTGCATACACTATACACACACTGCATACAAACTTCATACACTATACACACGCAGCATACACATACTGCATACACACACTGCATACACTATACACACACTGCATACACACACACTGCATACACATATTGCACACACTATACACACACTGCATACACACACTTTATACACTATACACATACTGCATACACTATACACACACTGCATACACACACACTGTATACACACACTGCATACACACAATGCATACAATATACACACACTGCATACAGCATACACACACTGCATACTCACACTTCATACACTATACACACACTGCATACACACACACTGCATACACACACTGCATACACTATACACACACTGCATACAAACTTCATACACTATACACACGCTGCATACACATACTGCATACACACACTGCATACACTATACACACACTGCATACACACACTGCACACACTATACACACACTGCATACAAACTTCATACACTATACACATACTGCATACACTATACACACACTGCATACACACACACACAAACACTGTATACACACACTGCATAATACACACACTGCATACACTATACACACACTGCATACACCATACACACTGCATACACACACATCATACACTATGCACACACTGCTTACACACACTGCATACACACACACTGCATACAAACACTGCATACACTATACACACTGCACACACATACTGCATACACACTGCATACACTATACACACACTGCATACACACACATTGTATACACACACTGCATACACTATACACACACTGCATACACACACTGCATACACACACTGCATACACTATACACACACTGCATACACGCACACTGCATACACACACTGCATTCACTATACACACACTGCATACACTATACACACACACTGCATACACCATACACACACTGCATACACACACACTGTATACACTATACACACACTGCTTACACACTTCATACACTATACCCACACTGCATACACACACTGCATACACACTTAATACACTATACACACTGTATACAAACACTGCATACACACTTCATACACTATACACACGCTACATATACACACACTGTATACACACACTGCATACACACACTGCACACACTATACACACTGCATACACACTTCATACACTATACATATACTGCATACATACACTACATACACACACTGCATACACTATACACACACTGCATACACACACACTGTATACACACACTGCATACACTATACACACACTGCATACACCATACACACTTCATACACTATACACACAATGCATACACACACTGCATGCACACTTCATACACTATACACACACTGCATACACACACACTGTATACACATACTCCATACACACACTGCACACACACACTGCATACACACTTCATACACTATGCACACACTGCATACACACACACTGCATACACTATACACACTGCATACACACACTGTATACACACATTGCATACACACTTCATACACTATACACACACTGCATACACACACTACATACACACACTGCATATACACACACTGCATACACACACTGCATTCACTATACACACACTGCATACACTATACACACACTGCATACAAACTTCATACACTATACACACACTGCATACACATACTGCATACACACACTGCATACACTATACACACACTGCATACAAACGTCATGCACTATACAAACGCTGCATACACATACTGCATGCACACTTCATACACTATACACACACTGCATACACTACACACACACTGCATACACACACTGCATTCACTATACACACTGCATACACTATACACACACTGCATACACACACTGCATTCACTATACACACACTGCATACACACACACTGTATACACACACTGCATACACTATACACACTGCATACACACACTGCATACACCATACACACACTATACACACACTGCATACACACACTGCATACACACACTGCATACACACTTCATACACTATACATACTCTATACACACACTGCATACACACACACACACACTGTATACACATACTGCATACACACACTGCATACACACTTCATACACTATACACACACTGCATACACACACACTGCATACACTATACACACACTGCATACACACACTGTATACACACATTGCATATACACTTCATACACTATACACACTGCATATACACACACTACATACACACACACAGCATACACACACACAGTATACACACACTGCATACACACACTGCATTCACTATACACACGCTGCATACACACACTGCATACACTATACACACACTGCATACAAACTGCACACTTCATACACTATACACACACTGCACACTTCATACACTATACACACACTGCATACACACTGCACATTTCATACATTATACACACACTGCATACATTATACACACACTGCATTCACTATACACACTGCATACACTATACAAGCGCACACACTGCATCCACAGTGTGTTTGTGTTTGTTTCGGTGTTCAGTGCCAAATACATTTAAAAAAATTGCAGTTGTTTTTTTACATTTCAAGGTTGGGGTGGGGGGGTGCCAAGTGCTCCAGGTACGCCCCTGTGGTGATGTTATAGTAACAAATATCGCAAATCTGGTATCAGGAAATTTGTTGTGTCTCTTCTGGATATATATTTTTATTAAACATATATATATATATATATGAAAGTAAAACCAAAAAGGTTATGGTGGGTAAAAAATTGTAAATGAAAACCCCTTCCACCTGAAGTCTGTGGATAGTTAATACAATGTTAAACAAAAATCTGCACAGCAGTCAAGCCATAAGACTTGCTTTTCCCACAGATATCAGAAATTTGCAGAATCCCACAGAAATCACAAATTTGCAATCACAAAGGATTCTGGGTGGGAACATGCAAATTGTTTGTTAAACTAATTTGCATATGCCCATCAAGAATCCTTTGCGGTAGTAACATCACTGCAAATTTGTGATTTCTGTGTGAAAAGCAAGTCTTATGGCTTGACTGGTGTGCAGATTTTTGTTTAACATTGTATTAACTATCCACAGACTTCAGGTGGAAGGGGTTTTCAATCACAATTTTTTCCCCACCATCACCAAATTGGTTTTTGCTTCCCAAGCACCACCAAACCTCAATAGCAAACCAGTAACCAACCTCATGCTGATGATTTGCATTAACAATGAAACAGCTGTCCATGAGTGGTTCACTGGCTTTGCATCGCACTTTGTGTTTCAAAGCTGTTGTATACAGCACACACACACTCAAAGGAATCCATGTTTAAAATGGAACGAGGCAAAAATGTGATTCTTTGTTGAACTAATTTGCATATGCCCACCCAGAATCCTTTTTGGTAGTAATGGGGGATTTCTGTCAGAAAAGCAAGTCTTATGGCTTGACTGATGTGCAGATTGTTTTGACATTGTATTAACTATATATATATGTATATATATATATATATATATATATATATATATACACACATTTGTGTTCGGGGCAACATTGATTATGATATGAAATAAGATTGTTGTTAGCAAACCTGTGATAGGAAAAAGTCGGTTGAGGTGTGCTGAAACCGAAGTATGCTGTAGGCCAGTAAATAAATGATATTTTGCAAAAAAATATCTCTGGTCATTGGACATTTTGAAAGTAATCTGTAGCAAAAAAAAATAACTAAAATGTTTATTTCTTTGTTGCATTTTAATACATGATGTCAAGGAACAATCTTCAGGTCCCAAACCTCGCTGGTTAAACAGAATTATGGTTGAGTTTAGTAATTCTTTGTTCAGTACTGTCCCTGAGTCCCTATAGACCCTCGTTAGTAAAATTGACCTCTTGGAAGACTTTCAATTCACAATAAATTGGGAAAAAACAGCACCTTCTAAAATAATTTTAAGGCTTCCCAGACCAAATTAAAATCTTATATATCTTGGCACTGAGCATGGGTTTTGTTTATGTTCACATTTAATATTGCAATGTGAGTTTAATCAGATTATGGAACACATTTGTGAAAGATTTCTCTTTGTATTATTTTCAGCAGCTAATGATTTTGGCACAGCCATTTTATGCAGCTGGTATACATTTTAAACATGTTCTAAATTCATTTTTGATTTTTTTTATAGCACTTTATTTTATTAAAATATTTTGCGAAAGAAACTCCCATAATTCTCTCCAAACCAGATTCATATCTGTTCTATGGGGTCTGATCTTAGCCCATAGACCCCTGGGCTAGCTGGGTTGGAGAAAATAGGGGTAAAAAGCAAGGGTGTAGGTGTTACACAGATGTACCACCCCAAATCTAGCAAGATGTTGGCCATGACAGTGTGTAAAGAAGTACTTTTATGATAAAGATCTCCTATCTAAAGTAATAAAATGTTATTTACCTTTATGATAAATAATATATTTATTGCTCAGATATGTTATCACATAAAGTTAACCTATAATGACATGTCCACTTAAAAAGTGGGATGCTCTACTTTTAAATGCCTAGGCACAGTTGTCTAGGGCTGTATACATCAACGGCAACAGCCTCCATAGGTGAAAGCATTGGATTGGCTAAAATCGGCACGGGGCGGGGCCAAATGCCTTTTTGGCCAATCAGGACCTCCTCACAGAGATGCATTGAATCAATGCATCTCTATGAGGAAAATACAGCATCTCCATGCAGAGCGTGGGGACACTGAACGTCAGGGCTGCTTTTTCGTCAGCACTGACCCAGGAAGCACCTCCAGTGGCCATCTAAGGAGTGGCCACTTGGAGGTGTCACTAGAGGCAATGTAAACACTGCCTTTTCTCTAAAAAGGCAGTGTTTGCGTGAAAAAAAGCCTGAAGGGAACTATTATACTCACCAAAACAACTACATTAAGCTGTAGTTGTTCTGGTGACTATATTGTCCCTTTAAGCTATTGTATCTGTAGCTCTCTCTATACACTGCTATACATATAACAGTAACCCTTTAAGTTGGGGTAAATAATTGCAAGCTGATTTTATAATCCAGTGGATTAATTACTAAACTAGGAATTTTGGAGAGTTATCAAAGAATTTGTTCATGTTTGGCCAAGACATTTAAAAATGATAGTTTAAAGAAAAACTCGTTATGATAACATCCATTAAAAAGATTTAAAATGTACATGCTAAAGCACAATGTTTTACTGCACTGTTCAAAATGGATTATGTTACTACAGTATGGGGTACAGTAGTTATTTGCCCTGTAACTCATCTTTCTTAGATTACTCCCTAACACATTTTACACACTGAATTAGGATATGTCATGGATTGTAACATTAAGAACATTCTAACTTTCTGTATAATAAAGTTTAGTTCACAGCATCTTTTGTAATTTCTGGGAGTTGGAGTAGCTTAACCCTTATACCTATGTACCCCATGATGTAATTACAAGAAGCACTACAGCTCCTCCAATCATAATGATACCTTTAAAAATAATTTGCTTGTAAATGGCACAGTAATGATCCTTAAAACTACATCATCACATGACTGGGGTGAGATATGGCTACAGCATCAATTACTATATATATGTATCAACCATTTAGAACACGCCTATAAAACATTACTACGCTGGAACCTCACACCACCCAGATCAGATTTGGACCTTTGCTGGAAGAGATGTGGACAGAAAGGACTTACCTACACCTCTGGTGGGAATGCATGAAAACTGCACCACTGTGGTTGGAGGTTTCACAGATAACTTCCAGATTTTTGGATCTGGCTGTTCTCCAATCCTCATAGCGAAGTAACCAGAACCCAAAACAAAATGGAATCCAAGATTACACTATCCACTAGAAGGGCCATTGCAGAACAGTGGGACAATCCTACTATCCTGACAATGGTAGCTGAGTGGAGCAGAATTAAGGATGCAGTAGAGATGTACAAACTCTCCGCTGTGGTACATGCTACCACCATGTATTTTTATAAAAAATATGGGACCCTTGGCTTCTGGAGCATACTGGGGTGGAGTATTTCCCACGAGGCTAACAAGGCATTTGCCTTCGGCGGCACTTTCTGCAAGCGCCCAGGCAGATGCTCTGTTAGCCTCTTTCATGGGGGGCCCAAGAGCTGGCCAGCTCTAAACTTTTCCTCTACCACCCCTCTTTTTTCTCTTTTTCTCCTCCTCATCTTCTTTTCCTCTACAGTCCACTCTTTACAGACCACCTTTTTACATCAGCTCTTGTTACATACTTTTGTTCTCACTGAGATGCAGTGGTAGCACAACCCATCTCACAGACTCTGGAGTCAATACTGTTGAAGCCAGTACATGATTTTCAATGCAGTATTTGGGATATCACTTCCTACAACCACGACTGTCATCCCAGTCCCAGCATGCATATAAATACACTGTGTATTGTTTAGATATCTAGTTATAAAAGCAACTAATAATTGCAACTAATAAATGCCTGAATGGGACGATTCTCATAATAAAAGATCGCTACCACCGTAATGGTGCACAACACTGTAAAATATGAGCAGAATGCAACAACTACATCCGGTGCATCAAATACATATCCCCTTATGTATATATATCATTAATGCTTACTCCATGTTATTTAAAGTTACTTATGGTCATATCTGTACTAAATCATGACCATTACACCTTAATATATTATTTATGTTTATATTTCTTTTTCATCCTCCTTGTATCGACCAACAACATATGACAATTCCACTGTGTATGTTTATATATCTATCATTTGTCAACACATGTTTTGCACTATTCTTTGACTATTTTGAAATCTAAAACTCAAAAATAAAGAATTATTAAAAAAAAACAACAATTAAAAAACAACAACATCATTATTGATATAATGTTTGTCATTTTAATTTCACCATTTTAACTGAACTATTATTGCTAGGAGTAAAACCATATGTTTGGCTCAATAGTCCACACGGCCTCTAGGACAATAATAACTTGCCAATGGGATGCCAAGTTCCTGATCCCAAAATAACCCAAAACTTTAGAAGTGACTAGTGGCATATGTTTGGTGTCACATTCTACTAAATTAAATAAATATAGTCTGTATATATATATATATATATATATATATATTTATATATAATAAGCAAAAAAGGAAAATCTGGCACTCTACCTCTATTTTAGCAATGATTTAACAGACCACGGTGCTGCACAGCGTAAGCAATATAGTAGATATAAATGAAGAGAGCACTCGATGGATTTTCAAACATAATATCGTGTTGTATTAGGCGATCAACGTTTCGACCCGGAGGTCTTTATCAAGATGTGTATAAACATAATCACAGTGTTTATATAGGGTATAAAGCATAAAAAAGGTAAACACTTACCCAGCGCAGGTGTGTCCCCTTAGATCCGTGCTCAGATGCTGAGTGGACTGGTGGACGTGACCGCGCATGCGTAAAAAACATGTGTGTGATGACGTAGTGTGTATGGCTTAAAGGGCCCGGGAACGCGTCTGGTAACCATGGTGACGCAATAAAAAAAAGAATAAGTGTGTGATATAAAGTCAATAAAAGCAGAAGGAGGATGAAGTATATACACTAAAGTGTGTAAAGATAAACTAGTAAAACAATGTGAAACTGTAGAATGTAATAAACCAGAGAAGTAGAAAGCCAATACGTGGATGAAAAGAAAGAAGCAGATATGTGTGTGAGAAATAAAGTGTGGGGAGTGAGGAACAAGAAAGTGTGGAGAAGAGAGAAATATAATAAAAGAGAAAGTATGAAGAGGGAGGATAGTAGATAAAAGAGGGGGGGAGAGAAGATGATGAAAGATGGGAATCAATGTGATGGTCGTGAAGAAATTATGTGTCAATGTGAAGTGTGGGAAAAATAGAACAAGGTGAATGCAACTGTGACACAAATTTTTTTTATTTTTTTTTTAAACGTGAGCAAAGCCAAAGTCCGGAAAAAGAAGAGAGACAAGAGAAAAAAAGGCATGGTCTATGTACAAATTTACATCATACTTATGTATGCTAAAAGGCATGTGTAACGGATCACCTTGCACCCCGACTGGGTACCTCCGTTTAAGGATGCTCCTAGCGCTTTCTGAGGATTCCAAGCACTGCAGCAGACACCACAACCACCGAACCAGAGAAGCATACAAATGCTCTCAAGCATATGAATGCTGTAAGCAGCTGCACAGGAAAAGCATACAATCAGCTTACACTCCTGGCAATCAGCATACAATCCAATTCCCCCAATAACGAGACGACACTTCGTTTTGAGGTCAAGCAGAACTGACTGGACTGGCACATACAGCCTCTTTTATTCCCAATCCACAAACTTAGTACTGCCCACAGGGTTTTACAGAACAACCAATAACACGTACAATACACTCAGACACTCCCACACAAAATCCTCCCCTCTGCCTTTGATACAATTACCTTACACAATGGGTAATCTAATTATCACAGACAGAGAAATACAGTTTCATAAAACACATCGCAGGGACCCCAAAACATGCAATAACCCGATAAAAATCTCCAATATCCTTGGAACCGGGGGATCTGGGTGAACCACATATCCCAAATTCACCCAGATCCGTTCAGTACTTTGGAAGATATAGTTTAATGCAGATTCTGCAGAACATATACAGGCTAAATGAAAAACAATCACTGTATAATGTGTCCCCTGCTGTATAGTCCAAAACCACTGCACGATGTCTCTGTGCACTAAATACTGGCGAGATGGAACCGTGTTGAAAAGTCCAAACAGTGTCTGTGAGTTAAAATGGCCGCCATCCATTGTTCTCACCATGTGCTTCATCCATTTTTCTCACCATGTGCCTCTGATACAGGAAATGGTGGCCACCCAGTAATTCCACAGTATGTCCCCAGATGGTTCTTAAAGGGCCAGCAGCAGCACAACACAAATCCATTATGCCCAAATCATGTCTTTAAAAGGGCAATACATCCCAGGGGCCATAGTCACATGGCGGGAGGCTGGCAATCAGTCTTCTCCAATGCCCAGTGGCGAGGTCGGTTTCGCCAGAGCATGTCTTATAGCCGAAACAGTAAGAGAAGAAACATATAATAATATATATGCAAGAAAAATCTCATGATGATTAAGACAACAAAAAGGTATATGAAGGTCATAATATATATTCGACCTTGATTTAGCCAAAGAAATGCGAGAGCACATAGTGGAATATATTTCATATCCACATGTTCCTGGGAAAAATTAAAAAAGAAGAGAAAAAAGGAAAAAGAGGAAAAAATACAAAAAAGTCATATACATGGGTATGAGTTATATCCCTAAAGGTTTAGAAAAAAATCAAACAAATAATAAATTAAAATTAAAATGAGGATAAAACTGAAAATAAAAACAAAATGTGTAGGTTGACCAAAAAAATTATTATGCTTAAATTGTCATAAATTAAATATTCAGATCATTAACATGAGCTTAAGAAAGAGTTGAATGAGACATATTCATTAAGGCCCTTTGGGTACACAGTGTCCAGTGTCTTAATCCAGTATGTTTCCCGTTGAAGAAGCAGTTTAGATCGGTCTCCTCCTCTGGAGAGAGGGGGGATGTGATCGATGGCCATGAATTTGAATGTTGGAAGACGATGTTGTGCCTCCAAGAAATGTTTGGCTACTAGTTTGTCCGTTTTGCCATCTCTAAAAGCTGTCATAATCCCCGATGGGTGGCCGCATATTCTGTCGCATAGGGTGAGATCTGTTTTCCCCACGTAATGTAGGCCCCAGGGGCAAGATATCATGTATACTACATGATCAGTTAGACAGGTGATGTGATGCTGGATAGGATGTGGTTTCCCTGAGTGAGGATGGGCAAAAGAAGAACCTGTAAGCATGTGTCCACATGTTACACAGTTGGCACATTTGAAGCAACCCTTTTTGGTGTGAATCCTCTTGGTTTCATATTGGTGTAGGTAGTCGCTTTTAACAAGAATATCTCTTAGATTTTCTATTTTCGACTGAAAGCAAAACGAGGAGGTTGAGTAAAACTGGGATATAATGTTGCTTGCTGTGTGGTATAGGAATGGTACTGTGATCTTGGGCACGTCAAGTGAGGGATGTCCAACACTGGTAGAGGGTTTCTTGTATATTTCAAATGCTCTTTGTAAAGAGTGTTCCAATGTGTGTTTAGAATAACCTCTTGTCAAGAAGGCTCATTTCATGGATGTCATTTGGACTTCAGTGTTGTGGGGATCTGAATTGTTCCTAAATACTCTGAGAAATTGGGAGATGGGAAGAGATTTCTTCAGGGCTGTAGGATGGAAACTGGTGGCATGTAAAAGAGTATTACAATCCAAGGATATTTTGTATAACGTGTATCCAATGGAGTTCTGTGTGCGGTATATCTCTACATCCAGAAATTGTATCTTGTTGATGCTACTGGTGAGGCTTAGGCGAACAGGATAATCTTCAGTGTTCAAAATGTTGATCATTGTGTCCAATGATGAAGATGAGCCCGACCATAACATAAGGTTTTCATCCACATCTAAGATATAATAATAGATTGGTTTGATATTTTGGTAGTATATGCCATTGCTCATATGAATACATGTAGCAATTGGCAAAATTGGGAGCTATGTCCAACCCCATCGCCGTACCGGTTTGCTGTAAATAGAAGGACTTCTCAAAGTGAAAATAATTGTTGTTCAGAGTAAATTCCAAACATTCGAGAAGATACTCAATAGGTGGTCCAGTGTACTGGTCTGATGTAGACAAAATATTGTGCATGGCCTCAATGCCTGCCAAGATTTTTCTTGGCAGGCATTGAGGCCAAGTGCAATATGTGTAAAGATTTTTCATGTCAAGTGTGGCAAAAATAATAGGTTGATCTGGAAGAACCACTTCATTGAGGTGTGTCAAAAGATCATGCGTATCCTTAAGGCAGGTAAATATTGATGTAGTTGTTTTTTTGCAGTGATGATCAACATATTTAGCCAAGGGCTCCAAAATTCCACCCCTGGCTGAGATGATAGGTCTGCCAGGGGGGTCTTTTGGGTCCTTGTGTACCTTAGGTAAGGTATATAAAAGAGGAATCTTAGGTGAGGTTCTATAAGAAACTTGGCAGTCTGGTAATCAAGCCAACCTGTGGCAAGGCCCCTGGTTACCAGCCTTTGTAGTTTTTCCATAATATTACTTGTGGGGTCAAAAGAGATCTTTTTGTAAGTTGAAGTATCTCCGCTCTATATGTCTCATAATTTTGTAGAACGATCGTTCCGCCTTTGTCGGCAGGTCTGATGGTAATATTGGTGTCGCCTGCTAGGTCTTGAAGGGCTTTCTTCTCCATAGGTGTGTGATTCTGTGGAGAAATATGTGGGCCTTGTACGTCATTTTTGACAAGTTAAGCGAAAGTTTTAATAGAGTGGTGTTCTTAGGTCCCATGTGCTTTTAAAACAAAGTTAATTCTGTGTACCTTGGTGTGTATCTTGTCTCAACATGTGTAAATTTAAAAAAAACAACAACATAATTATTGATATAATGTTTGTCATTTTAATTTCACTGTTTTAACTGAACTATTACTGCTAGGAGTAAAACCATATGTTTGGCTCTATAGTCCACAATGCCTCTGGACAATAATAACTTAACAATGGGATGCCAAGTTTCTGATCTCAAAATAACCCAAAACTTCAGAAGTGGCTAGTGACATAATTTTGTCACATTCTACTAAAGTAAATATATATAGTCTGTAAATAATTTTAATATTAATAATTTATATAATATTGACTAAGGGTTTGCCTCACAATATAGTGGAGCCCTTAGGGATTCATATTAGGGATTTAGGTTACATGAAAATTTTGACAAACATGTCAAGCTTGAAAATGCTGTAGATGTCCTTTTGCAAGTGAACTGGTATATCAGGTAATGCACGCTACAGCAAAGGTAGGGTTGATGCCAACATTAAATCTAAACACACAATGCATTTTAAAAGTACAGTGCACGTAATTCGCAGAGTGAAAATTATTTAGCAAAGATTAAACTACTAGGGATGAGAACTGGCAGCCGATTCCAATATGTTTAGTGCTTTAGATTTTTCCCATGAAACTTAGTGTCAGAATTACTAAATCCTGACGTGATCAGCTACTTGTGCTGGTGTTTCAATTCCACGAGTTGGTGGATTCAATTGCATACCATTTTCACAACAGCTAAGGTGCAAATTGAAACTGCTGATGGGTGAGAACAAATCCGGCTGATGTATCGTCTGAAGATTCCATTGATCTCTGCAGAACAGAATCAGTCCTACATTGATATAAATGGAGGTATTTATAACCTTTGTAGCATTTAAAGATAGCTGTCCCATGGAACTCACTAAGGTTATATTAGGTAAACATTGCAGTTGGGAGAAGTTGTGAATATTAAACATTAAAGCAGCTGCATTAACAATTTCTGAGGCTTTTTGTAGCCAAGGGCCAACATTATCCAACTTTATAAAAAGAATATTTTCATTTACTTTGAAATTAAACTGGAACATAATTACCGCTAGTTACTTTAGACATACAGTCAGGTCCATACATATTGGGACATCAACACAATTCTAATCTTTTTGGCTCTATACACCAACACAGTGGGTTTGAAATGAAACAAACAAGATGTGTTTTAACTGCAGAATTTCAGCTTTAATTTGAGGGTATTTACATCCAAATCAGGTGAACGGTGTAGGAATTACAACAGTTTGTTTATGTGCCTCCCACTTTTTAAGGGACCAAAAGTAATGGGACAGATTAACAGTCATAAATCAAACTTTCACTTTTTAATACTTGGTTGCAAATCCTTTGCAGTCAATTACAGCCTGAAGTCTGGAACGCATAAACATCACCAGACGCTGGGTTTCATCCCTGGTGATGCTCTGCCAGGCCTCTACTGCAACTGTCTTCAGTTCCTGCTTGATCTTGGGGCATTTTCCCTTCAGTTTTGTCTTCATCAAGTGAAATGCATGCTCTGTCGGATTCAGGTCAGGTGATTGACTTGGCCATTGCATAACATTCCACTGCTTTCCCTTAAAAAACTCTTTGGTTGCTCTTGCAGTATGCTTCGGGTCATTGTCCATCTGCACTGTGAAGCGCCGTCCAATGAGTTCTGAAGCATTTGGCTGAATATGATCAGATAATAATGCCCCAAACACTGCTGCTTTTGTCAGCAGTCACATCATCAATAAATACAAGAGAACCAGTTCCATTGGCAGCCATACATGCCCACGCCATGACACTACTACCACCATGCTTCACTGATGAGGTGGTATGCTTTGGATCATGAGCAGTTCCTTTCCTTCTCCATACTCTTCTCTTCCCATCACTCTGGTACAAGTTGATCTTGGTCTCATCTGTCCATAGGATGTTGTTCCAGAACTGTGAAGGCTTTTTTAGATGTTGTTTGGCAAACTCTAATCTGGCCTTCCTGTTTTTGAGGCTCACCAATGGTTTACATCTTGTGGTGAACCCTCTGTATTCACTCTGGTGAAGTCTTCTCTTGATTGTTGACTTTGACACACATACACCTACCTCCTGGAGAGTGTTCTTGATCTGGCCAACTGTTGTGAAGGGTGTTTTCTTCACCAGGGAAAGAATTCTTCTGTCATCCACCACAGTTGTTTTCCGTGGTCTTCCGGGTCTTTTGGTGTTGCTGAGCTCACCAGTGCATTCTTTCTTTTTAAGGATGTTCCAAACAGTTGATTTGGCCACACCTAATGTTTTTGCTATCTCTCTGATGGGTTTGTTTTGTTTTTTCAGCCTAATGATGGCTTGCTTCACTGATAGTGACAGCTCTTTGGATCTCATATTGAGAGTTGACAGCAACAGATTCCAAATACAAATAGGACACTTGAAATGAACTCTGCACCTTTTCTCTGCTCCTTGTAAATGAGATAATGAGTGAATAACGCACACTTGGCCATGGAACAGCTGAGCAGCCACTTGTCCCATTACTTCTGGTCCCTTGAAAAGTGGGAGGCACATATACAAACTGTTGTAATTCCTACACCGTTCACCTGATTTGGATATAAATACCCTCAAATTAAAGCTGGAAGTCTGCAGTTAAAGCACATCTTGTTCATTTCATTTCAAATCCATTGTGGTGGTGTATAGAGCCAAAAAGATTAGAATTGTGTTGATGTCCCAATATTTATGGACCTGACTGTAGTATCCCATAGATATGCTTACCAAAAAAAGAGAAAATATGTGTATGCTTGGCCACCACCAGGGAATGGTCATGTTCTCCTGTAAGGAACCTGTACATTGGAGTGGTCCAGACTATAATAAGTGGTGAAGACCCCATATTTGTCTCTAGTGTTAAGGAGTCAGGTAAGCAAGCAGATATTTATTTTCTTTTTAGTTTGGGGATATAGCAGGACATCTGGCCTGTAGTTGATCGGCACAGAATCTAATTTCCCATTTCAGCTACTTACAATCTGCATAGAAAATCTGATAAATATACAATGCCTCTGCCCGCTTTTGCAAAACTTTAGTGGCGTGTGTAAGTGAATTGTAACCTTGCTCTGTTTTAACAAGAGAATTTAAGTTAATTTTGTTTTCATTGTTCAGTTTGCATACATACATATGAGACAATTAAACAGGGAGATGACTCCCTGTTTAAGGGACATGGATGTCCCGAGCGCGCAGCCCAAATATTGTCGGCGATTTTGAATCGTATATATATATATAACTGTGTCGGTGAGGTGATCTATTCATCTGATGATGTTGCAGCAGGATCATTACACTACAGAGGAAGGTTTGCCCATTCAACCTGCTGGAGCAGATTCACCCTCTTCATTTTCCATCTACCATTAGAAAACCCTCCATCTCCTTCAACTCTTCATATAAAGAGGATATTCCAACTGGTGAGATCCACCTACATATAGAGATTATTATAGTGCACTATTTTTTGGACTGTTGCAAACAAGGACTCTATTTTTTGTCTTTTTTGCCTTTTTTATAATTTTTCACTTTTTTCCTTTTTTACTTTTGTTCTTTTTTTTCTTTTTCCTCGTTTTCATTATGATTTCACACAGGCAGCAGCATTTTGTTTCATGCTAGATACTTCGCTTGGACATTACCGGTGGGATCATTACCAGCTGTGTATATATATCCATATAATGAATTTAAATAGAATTTATGGAGGGTTTTTGTAATTATTTGTAAATAGCTACTGTACATATGATGAAATGAATGTAACGGTATATACGATGTAATCAGTATTTTTGTAATCACTAATATACTCAAAAGTAGGTTAAGGTAACAATAAAGTAATTGCATTATTATTAACATTTATTATTCATTTTTTGTCATATATATGACTAGAGTGCAGTATTCATATTTATTTGTAAACAGGGAGATGAACTATTGAGAAAGCATTGTCAAAGTATTGTCGCCTTCCTTCGTCAAATATGCTGCAATTTAATTTGAAGTGTTCAATGATGGGAGACCAAGCGCGGGAAAAAGGGACCGTCCCTTTGTCTGCCAGGCACAGAGAGAGCCCACCTGCCGGAAAAGAGCCTGCCAAAAACAAATGAGTCGGGAAACAATCCACGAACACTTCCCCTGGCTGGCATTCGTTAAGCACGCCAGCCGGGGGAGTGCTCATTAATTTTTTTCCCTTGCGGCTTGCGGTTTGAAACTATGTTGCAAGGTGTGAAGGTTCTAAGCCAACATTCTAAATGGGGTATCGGAGTGGTCCTCGTTCAGGAGGTGAAAGAATTCCCTTTGTGGAAGCACTCCCGAACGGAAAGCGGGCAGAAGATACGAAAAGATGGGGAAACACACATAATATCAGACAGGCAATTGCCGGACCGGCAGCGATGAGACTTTCAATGAGAACAGGGGCTTTTACTAGCAAGGAAAACTATTGAGAACTGGGGTTCAGGAATTTAGTATAAAATGAAGAGGCATGCCAGGCTGGAACTGGACAATTTTTTCAATAATACAACATAAAAACAGATACAAATTGCATCTTGTAATACCTTTTTTATTGGACTAACAGAATTTTGGAATGACAAGCAGGGCTGGTGCAAGGATTTATGAATACACAGGCGAAAATGTATTTTGGCGCCCCCAGAAAATTGTGTCTTTGCCTGTGTCGTTCTTTACCCCTCCCCTTTAGTGCGTTTGCGATAATTGCAGAGCGTGAGCAAATTTCACCAAGAAAGGAAGGGACACTGTTGACACTGACACTCTCCTAGGCGTTGAGCAGAGCAGCAGTAAAAGAAGACTCACTGTCAGATATTTTGGGGGGGGAGCCTGGCACCTACTGGGGTTATAGTGGCTTTAAATGTTTGAGTGTTCCTCATATGTTTATGTATTATATTAATATTTGTATATATTATAAACATAAAATATATACATATCAATATATGGTAATACATATGTTAATATACTTGTTCTTATATTTTTGAAACTTGATGTTTTAAAGACACATGGACACAAAAACACAATCACATTGACACGGACACAAACGCACACGTACCAACACACACTCATCACTGACACACATTAAAGCACACAAATGGACACACTCATTGACACACAGTGTGACACACAAACACACAACCTGACACACACTCATCATTGACACATAGTCTGACACAAAAACACACACATCATTGACACACAGTCTAATACATAACAAGCAAACAAGCATTGATAAACAATCTGACACGCAAGCACAGTGACACACACAAACAGACACTGACACACTCATCACTGATACACAGTCTGACACACAAACACACTGATATACACATACACTCATCATTGACATATAGTCTGATACACTAACACACACTCACTGACACACATATACTGACACACACATATACAGGCATGAACACATTTACTGTCACACACTCACTCTGACTGACTTACTGTCGTTAGGTAGCAGCTGCCATGGTACATTGATGAGTACTGCAGCTTGATACATCATTACAGCCATTCACCAATACACACTCATCACTGACACACATTAAAGCACACAAATGGACACACTCATTGACACACAGTGTGACACACAAACACACAACCTGACACACACTCATCATTGACACATAGTCTGACACAAAAACACACACATCATTGACACACAGTCTAATACATAAACAAGCAAACAATCATTGACAAACAATCTGACACACAAGCACAGTGACACACACAAACAGACACTGACACACTCATCACTGATACACAGTCTGACACACAAACACACTGATATACACATACACTCATCATTGACATATAGTCTGATACACTAACACACACTCACTGACACACATATACTGACACACACATATACAGGCATGAACACATTTACTGTCACACACTCACTCTGACTGACTTACTGTCGTTAGGTAGCAGCTGCCATGGTACATTGATGAGTACTGCAGCTTGATACATCATTACAGCCATTCACAGTGCTAAGGCTGCTGGATGTGACATCATGTATCCCAGCAGCCTTAGCTCTTTGCACTGCGAGGAGCGATGGGCTGCTGGCGCTCCTCGCTCCTCCTACATCTCGCAGCAGCAAGATTTCTAAAAGCCAGCAGTAAGTGCCATCCCCAGGTCATAGAGACCCACTGGGAAATCTCTCTGTATCCTTGTGGGCTTAGAATGACCAGCGGGAGGAAGGAGCTGGGTGCTCCATCTTCCTGCAGGTCACCCAAACCTTGCGCGCCCCCCCCCCCTGCCGTTGCGCCCTTAGGCGGCTGCCTGTGCCGCCTTATGGTAGTGCCGGCCCTGATGACAAGCTTTCGGGAGAACCTCCCTTTCTCACATCTAAAGCATTTCAGAAATGCTTTAGACTTGAGAAAAGGAGTCCAACAAAAAATACAAATTGTATCTGTTTTTTTACAATTGCATCACTGGACTAATACTTCTACAATCTCTACTCTACCATTAATAGATTATATCGACAATGCATTTGAAACATATGAAAAAAAACAAGTAATATAAAATAAAGATAAAAAAAGATACTCAGTCCCAATTGAAGTTACATGTACAATAAATTCCCATGCTTTAAATACTGCAAGTTATTGATCTATGAGAGTTATGAGGATTGCTTTTTACTTTTCTATGTGCTTTTCAAACTGCTGACCTTATTCCATAATTTTTCGCAGGACTTTATGGGCAGAGCAATGGTTTCTGGGAGTGGTAGTCCAGTAACCAGCTTTCTAAATATGAAAGTTGTGAAATAAACTATAACTAACATGATAAAACATTGCTGTGCTTTGTGATAGACAGAAAGGAAGCTTCAAGTGATATTACGTATGCAGCTACAGCAATCATCTAAAAGGGTTACTCTAACCCTGACAATGAGAACTATGTTTTACATTACTGATGCATTGTAAAAAAAAGGGTTTTAAAATTGGAGAGACCTAGCTCAGAGCACATGTGCATAATCTGAGCCAGTGACGGGAGGGTTATTTTAATTTTGGGTTTTTTAAGCAATCTTCTGCCTGCAAGGTAATTTTTATGTCTGTCAACAGTGTGCATTGCCCGTTGATGACACACCTCAAATATGCACAGAATTGACATTGGGATGCCTGGACCAGTTCTGGGCTGCCTAAGTCACTTGTGCTGGTTTTGCAACCTGCCCCCAGCATACAATTAACACTAACTCTGCATGTGCAGTGTTTGAAGCACAATGATGAGATGGAAGTTGAGGATGCAGTGGGTGAGACTTGTTAAACTGGCTGATTTCAATCTTACAAAGGGGCTGAAGTTTGAGCAACTAAAAGATGAGTCTGAAAAGGACAGAATGGGAGGGGTGGCATGAAGTGGTGGCCAGTCACAATTGTACAGAATGACCGATCAGAAATAAAGCTCCAGATTCTAAGTTATTTCTAGACTCTATTTCTGTGACTCTACTTGGATAATGTGTATCGTACATCAACTGTTTAAGTGCAGGTTAATTCATTAAATCCTCCACGATACTTCTAGTCACAAACACAATTGATCTGCCTTCAGCATTCATAAAAATTACATTTATAAATCCTTTCTAGTACTTTATTTACAATTTTGCTTCAAAAACTTTTGATTAGTAGCAGCATGCTGTTTTATTATATCCAGAATATTTCAAATCAGACTGACTTGGTTGGTGGCCAGGAGAAATCAATACTCCAAGGTACCGGCCGGCATGTACACCTAGGTACCAATAAACATGTATCATATGTTGATAAACAGGAATTCTCTTGTGCATCACAACATTTACACTGTTCCTACGTACGGAGTACTGGTAGATTTTCCCTCCTACGCTGTTTCATTACTCCATGAAGTCTTCCTGTCTCTGCCCCCATTAATGTGAGTCAGTCTTGCAGGGCATTGCCAAAATCCACAGCATTTGTACAAAGTGTGCAGGAATGCTGCAGGGAGTGAGACATGGCTTTGTTGGTATGGCATAGCTTGGCACACTAGAACTCTAAACAAGTTTACGGATTAGAACACCTAACTCTGGCCTGTTAAACATGCATGTACTTGTCCATCTAGGGACAAATGACTTGGCTTGCAATGAGGTTTCAGAGGTAAAGAAAGTTTTTAGTGTTTTTCCAATGATATATGGCAGGTTGCTTCCACACTGTCATTCTCTGAAGTTCTGCCTGTTCATAACACTCAGAACGACAGGCGGATGCGTATTACGGACTTTAACTTGTGGCTTGGTGAATGGTATCGGGAGCAAGGATTTGGCTTTATTTCTCATGGTAGCTCTGCTTGGAATGGAAATAAACTGTACAAAAAAGATGGTTTGCATCTTTCTCAAAAGGGAACAAATGTTCTCAGTGAGCAGTTCAGAGGTTTTGCTAGGATGTATTTAAACTAGGAGGGGGGGGGGGCAAAAGCATAATAAAACATCTATCCAATTGCCCCCCAAAACAAGGACAGAAGGTGCCTGTAGCAAGTGTGTTAAAAAAGGATAAGCTTAGAGTCATGTCTACAAATGCTCGCAGTTTAGGGAATAAGATCCATGAACTTGTGGCAATAATGGCAACTGATAATGTAGATTTAGTCACTGTTACTGAGACATGGTATAATGAGAAAAATGACTGGGACATAGCAATACCAGGGTACTCTTTATATAGAAAAGACAGGGAAGGCAAGAAAGCAGAGGGGTGACCCTGTGTGTGAATGATAGCATAAAATCTAGCCTAATAAAAATTAGTGAGGCGAATATAGAGTCCATTTGGGTTATGTTAGAATTTGGTAATCACACAGTAACTTGTGTATGTGTGATTTATAGGCCCCCAGGACAAATAGAAGAGTTAGATAATCTACTGGTTGAGGAAATACCTAAAATGACAATGAAGGGGGAAGTTATCATCATGGGTGACTTTAATCTTCCTGATGTGAATTGGAAAACAAAAATAGCTACTTGTGCCAGGAGCACACATATTCTAAACTCCCTACTGGGATTGTCTCTAAAACAAGTCAATAAGGAGCCAACTCATAAGGAGCCCATACTAGATTTAGTGTTAACAAATGGAGATTTGGTACCAGATATTACTGTAGGGGAAAGTTTAGGATCCAGTGATCATCAGTCAGTGTGGTTTAATAGAAGAACAGTGACTGAGTCACACCACACAAAAACAAAAGTTTTAGACTTTAGAAAAACAGACTTTTCTAAAATTAGAATATGTGTAAAGGAGTCATTATCAGAATGGAGCAATTTAAATGGAGTCCAAGAGAAATGGGATTATTTAAAAGTTGCGCTGCTGAAGGCAGCAGAAAATTGCATTAGGCTTGTCAGTAAAAGAAAAAAATTCAAGAAACCACTGTGGTACTCTGCAGATGTGGCCAAAATAGTAAAAAACAAAAAGTTAGCATTTAGTAATTATATAAAAAACCCAGATTGAGGAAGACAGAATGATCTATAAGATTAGGCAGAAAGAGACTAAGCAAGTTATAAGAGCTTCCAAATCACACACAGAAGAAAATAGCACAGTCAGTAAACAAAAAGGGGACAAAACATTTTTTTAGATACATAAATGAGAAAAGGAAAGTAAAACAAGGATTACTTAGATTAACAACAAAAGAAGGAAGTTATGTAGAAGAGGATAAAGGTCTAGCTGACTGCCTCAATTAATATTTTTGCTCAGTATTTACAGATGAAAATGAAGGAAAGGGGCCTCAGTTAGGAAAAAGGACAAATTAATCATTTGTTACATGTGAGTTTACAGAGGGAGAGGTTCTATTTCAACTTTCAAAAGTAAAGACAAATAAGTCAATGGGACCTGATGGAATACACCCAAAGTTATTAAAAGAGCTTAGTGGTGTACTAGCAAAACCATTAACAGATTAATTTAACCAATCATTGTTAACATGAGTAGTCCCAGAAGATTGGAAGTTAGTGAATGTTGTGCCCATTCACAAGAAAGGTAGTAGGGAGGAGTCAGGCAACTATAGGCCAGTAAGCCTTACTTCAGTAGTGGGGAAAGTTATGGAAACCATGTTGAAGGATCGGATTGTTGAACATCTAAAAACACATGGATTTCAAGATCAGAGACAACATTGGTTTACTTCAGGGAGATCATGCCAAACTAATCTTATTGATTTTTTTGATTGGGTTACCAAAATAATAGATCAGGGTTGTGCAGTAGACAGTGCTTACCTAGATTTCAGTAAGGCTTTTGACACTGTTGCACATAGAAGGCTTATCAATAAACTGCAATCTTTAAGTTTGGATTCCAATATTGTTGAATGGGTAAGGCAGTGGCTGAGTGACAGGCAACAGAGGGTTGTAGTCAATGGAGTATATTCGAAGCATGGGAAGTATTACTTTACTGAGAGGGTAGTGGATGCATGGAATAGGCTTCCAGCTGAAGAGGTAGAGGTTAACACAGTAAAGAAGTTTAAGCATGCGTGGGATAGGCATAATGCTATCCTAACTATAAGATAAGGCCAGGGACTAATGGAAGTATTTTTTTTAAAATTGGGCAGACTAGATGGGCGAATGGTTCTTATCTGCCATCACATTCTATGTTTCTTACAATTTACAGCTGTAGGTGTCTATTTTACTTAAAAGATCTTTATGCAAAAGTTCACTTGTTACATCAGTGTTCTGGCTGCTGTATATTTGAGTAATTTATTCCTATGTAAATCTCTACTCTTAATGTATAGTGCCAGATAAAACTAACAAATCCATATTTTATTGCATTGTCTTAAAGACTTAATAAGTCATATTCATTAATTTATAATAACCAATTCACTTTGAAACTGTTGCCCTGATAGTGCACAATGCAGTTTTATTGTACATTTTTAAGAGCACATTTAATTACAGCGCGGTACAGCCATGTACCGTGTTCTGTAACATCATAACCCTAGAATATAGAGGTGTACCCTATTAAAAGTAATATTTCATCATGATTCCATTTTGTCAAACATCAGCCTCGAAAGTTTAAAGGACCACTATAGTGCCAGGAAAACATACTCGTTTTCCTGGCACTATAGTGCCCTGAGGGTGCCCCCACCCTCAGGGACCCCCTCCCGCCCGGCTCTGGAAGGGGGAAAGGGGTTTAAACTTACCTTTTTCCAGCGCTGGGCAGAGAGCTCTCCTCCTCCGATCCTCCTCTTCTCCTCCCCGTCAGCTGAATGCGCACGCGCGGCAAGAGCTGCGCGCGCATTCAGCCGGTCACATAGGAAAGCATTTACAATGCTTTCCTATGGACGCTGGCGTGCTCTCACTGTGAAAATCCTTTTCGAAGGTCTTGGTCATCCTCATAGAGAGAATGAGGATTCAATGTGTTGCTCTTTTTCACAATCTGTACAATTTGCTGTTGATTGCCCCAGATCTTTAAAGAGATTTAGTCCTGTCAGATCTCCAAAGATTCGGCTGGTTGATAAATTTTCAGAAAAGCAGCATCTCACCAACCCAGAAAATGACATTCCTCAGGGCTGACTTCAACACTCTCCAAGAGACCTTATCGCAAAAAAAGGAGACACAGGTGATACGATTACGTATAATCTTGGCGAGACGATACATGCAACTCCTGGGCAATGTGACCTTCACCATCGGACTTATAAGATGGGCCCAGTGACACCTCAGGATTCCACAGAGAGCATTTTTAAGTCAATTCATCAAGTGGAAATTGAATTGGGATCAACCCATGAGATGGCTCCAGGATGGTAAGACTATGCCTCACCTGGTGGTTACTAAGGGAAATACTGTTGAAAGGATTCCCAATGGCAGATCCTCACTGGATTATACTCACAACAGACTCCAGTGCCTGAGGTTGGGGAGCTCATTGTCAACACCAAGTGACCCAAGGTTTGTGGAACATGCAAGAATCAGTGCTACCAAGCAACATTCTGGAACTGCATGCAATCTACAGAGCTCTCCTACATTGCCAACATACTCTGAGGAACAAGTGGATATGTGTCCACTCGGACAACCAAGTAGCAATGTCCTATATCAAACATCAGGGCAGGACACACAGCTATCAGTTGATGGAGGAATTACGTCCCATTATGATTTGGTGCCAATAGAATGTTCAGGGGTTGACAGCAGTCCACCTTCCTGGTGTACAGAATACCACGGCAGATTTCCTGAGTTGGGTTAGCATAGACAAGGGCAAATGGAAATTATGTCCCAGGATATTCAAGAAACTCGCTCAGATTTGGGGAACTTCCAAGATAGATTTGATGGCCTCTTCTCGGAACAGACAAGTTCTGACATATTTCTCGAGACATTTCGAGATGGGAGCCCAAGGTCAGAATGCTTTGGCCCAACTGTGGGACTTCAGTCTGGCATACGTATTCCCTCCAATTCTTCTAATTTATGCAACTCTGAAGAAGATCAGGAAGAAGAGGGCAGAAGTGATTGCTTTCCTTCCTTTTTTGCCACATTGTCCCTGGTTCCCTACAGCAAATTGGATGAGTTGGCAACTTCCAGCTCAACCAGACCTGCTGTCACAGGGTCCCCTTCAACACCCAGATCCACAATCCTTCAGATTGAGGGCCTGGAGATTGAGTGGGAAGCTCTAAGTGGTGTGGGCATATCTGACACCGTCATTAAGACCCTTTTACAGGCCTGCAAATACTCTACCTCATCTTCATATTATAGCATTTGGAATGTTTTTGTCTGTTGGTGTCAGGAACAGAAGGTGGCTATGAACCCTACATCCTTGCCGTCTGTGCTGGGTTTCCTTCAAGCTGGCTTCAAAAAAGGGCCTGAGCTTCAATACTCTGAAGGTTAATTTCTCTGCTTTCACAGCATTGAGGGTCACAAGTTGGGTATTGGAGCCTCTAGTAATACGTTTCATGAAGGCAGTAATTAAAATCCGGCCTCCTATTAAAGTATTTATGCCGGTATGAGAACTCTCTCTGGTCTTGAAAGCCATGACTAGGTCGCCATTCGAGCCACTTCAACATGCATCTATGAAAAATGTGCTTCTCTTGGTGGCTATCTCATCGGCTAGGAGAATGTGTGAGCTCCAGGCTTTGTCTTGTGAACCTGCCTTTACCATGGACCAACAGGACAGAGTAGTCCTTTGACCTGTTCCAGAATTTCTGCCTAAAGCGGTTTTGAATTTCCACCTGAACCAAGAGATTGTGTTGCCATCCTTTTACGCTAATCCTTCTACTCTTGAGGAGGAGGTCTGGCACACTCTAGCTGTGGTTAGAGCTATTTCCCTCTATATTGAGATGACCAGTTCTTTTTATTAATCTTCCAGACTTTCCGTATTACCTGTTGGCCACAGAAGAGGTGAAGTAGCCTCTACCTCTACTTTGAGACATTGAGTAGTTACTGCAATTACTAAGGCTTATCAAGGCCTGTCACAACCGGTACCTAGAGGAATCAGAGCACACTCTACTCGTGCTGTTTCTGCATCTTGGGCTTCTGTGGCAAATGCTTCTCCTGACAGTATTTGCAAGGCTGGCACTTGGTCTTCATTGAACACATTCATTTGTCACTGGATGTTAGAGCTACGAATAAATCTCAGTTTGGACGTCGGGTCCTTCATTCAGTTCCCTCTTCTGAGTAATGAGTTGTTCTGAAATGTTTTCATTAAAACTTATTTTTGCATTTATTGAGTCTCTTTGTCCCTCCCTGGTAAGTTTAAGTATTCCCATATGTATATGCTGCCACGATTAGCCAGGAACGAGGAGAATTTATTCATACTTACCGTAATTTTCTTTTCCTGGCTATTATTCATGGCAGAATATACTACCCACCCAGTTGTGTTTTCATTCTCTGTAGGAGCTTGTACTGACTGAGGGACCTATACAGGGATATGCCTTTCAAAGGTTTGTTTTATTTCCTGTCCTATTGGCTGTAAGGAGAGGAGCTAACTGTGAAGGATTTTCATGTATTTACCTGTGTGCCTTCAGTTAAACCTTCTCCCTGCTGTTTAAATGCCTGTATCAGTTCGGTTCAATATGTAAGGAATGAATGTATTCATTTACCGAACGGAGACCACACACCCTGGGTAGCAATCAGCATTGGAACGCAGAGAAAACGGCGACTTTATTGCTACTAGGTGGCTGCCATTCGACATACGAACACGTGGCGAGAACAAAGGATGGCGGCCATCTTAAAACTCACGAATGCGGTCAGCGGGGCTTACGCATGAATTGCCTGGCACTAATTTTGGCACGGGAAACATGCGAACGCCCGGTTCCCATGGAAGTCCTGGATGAATACGTTCCCCTCCACGAATCAAACTGGCGTTCGGTAGATAGAATCTACCGAATGAAGGGAACATTCACATGTAACCAGCTGCACCATACGAACGGTGGTTTTCGTGTAGTTAGATGCGAACGGAGACCAGCTCTTGCTACTGATTCTATGGAACTCTAGATCGGATACCTCCACATGGCGAGCTGGTCAAACTTCCACACGATGCGACACGGAAACTACCGAACGGAAATTCGTGAGATTTGGATATATGACTACCAGTATCCTCAGCTACCCAGGGAAATTATGTTTGTATGTTGAATAGAAAGTACTTTTCTAAAATTATTAAAAACTGTAAATTTTCTGGCCAGCAGATAATTGAGCTATGTATATTGCTAAAACTCAATTATCTAGCCTGGCCCAGAGGAGGAGTTTTGTGTTGCATAAATTGTGAGTTCTGTGTGCCAGTAAATCAGTCTTGTTCCAGCATTAAGCTTTGGCTCATGTGTGGATTATTCGGCGATTCCAGGGATATTTCTACTCGTGGAATATTGGGTGATTTTCTTTTATGGGAAGAAGGGAATGCTTGACGGTGATACCCTATACTACCGTCACACTAACCCATATGTATATGTATATGTTGCCATAAATAATAGCCAGGAAAAGAAAATTATGGTAAGTATGAATACATTTTCCTCTTTCCCTCACTGTAAAAGGTGCTGCTGTGAACTGTAACTCACATCAACCCATAATTCTAAATACCCCTTACCATAGTTTTGACAAGTGAACAGTCTATGAACAGTGATGTCAATTATTGCAGTTAATTTACAGTGTCAGTTAAATGACACAAAAAAATTTGAAGATATTGTTTTGACAAAAAAAATGAAATTGTCTACCTATATAATCTGCAATGGATTTTATTATTAGTAGGGTTTAGGGACATTCAAAGTAAATAATGTTGCATAATTGCTGCCGAATGTTGTACTGAACATAGGGGGTCAGCCTTAATTGGTCTAATACCCAGGGAGAAATGGTGTTACAAGGAGTGAATACTGTGAGTAAAGTACAAGTGTGTAGTGGGTTTATTAGTGGATAGAAAGTCACAGGAGCTAATAAGCTTTATAATTTTAATTAGTTACTTTGGAAACAAAAGTATGCTATCTATGCTAAATGCAGAAAGGAACTGTGAATCAACCAACCCACCCAAATCCGCCCCTGATGTATTCCGCCTTGTTTTGTTTTTGTTTTTTAATTTATTGTCTACTTGATTAGTGCAATTAATTTTATTCACTATTAATGATTTTTTTTTTTACGGTTTTCTTTTCAAACGTTTTTTAAATATTATTAGAAATGATTCAATAACAATAATGACAATAACATTGTATGAATTACAGATTAACTTAACAAAAATAAACAAAAAGTAAAAGAGATAATAAAAAAAAAACATAACTGGAGAAATAATGAATGAATGAATGTTTCCAGTCTTCATTGCATATGTAGATGATATTGTTTGTGTTATAGTAATTGTGCCAATTGTTCAGTATATCTAACAACATATAAAAAGATCTCATATCTACTTTGTCTAGTTTTATTTTGTTTTATTATGATAAAAAAATAATAATATTGGATTATCTGTTTTAGTGTCTAGTCAAGTGAGGCAGGTGTTAAAGTGAATATCTTTTTCTGACATCCGCTCACACAGTCCCCATTCAGACTTTAGGGTTTCTAGAGTGTATGAGGGTGCTGTGAAGGCCAGTTCGCACCTCTTGATCACTAGTATGTTGTTTATCACCTCGGTCATAGAAGGGATAGTATCCGTTTTGTAGTATCGAGGAATGACTGAAGTTGCTGATATGAGGATGGCGTAGTATAGTTTCTGTAGCTTTGGGCAAACCATCCGGGAGTTTCCTCAGGAGACACATTGTGGGTGACAAGGTTGGAATTAAAGTGGTAAGGATTCCAATTAATGTGTGTATATATTTCCAATATTGTGTGAGTTTTGGACATGGCCATAAGATATGGTAAAGTGTGCCCACCTGTCCACACTCTCTCCAGCATTTGTTCGAATTTAATAGTTTGAAATTGAAAAGTAAGTCTGAAAGGTATGAAGTACCACCTGTATATGAATTTATTGTGGGATTCTAACAGGGTAGTAGACTGTGTGACTCCTCGTAAAGCTAACATAATCTCATGCCATTCCTCAACTGTGAAAGTTTAATTCAGTTCACTCTCACATTTTGTCATGTAGTCCAATTTTGAACCAAGTGTCCTGGCAAAATAAGCGTGGCACATCGAGATGGTTCGTCTCTGGCCAGGATTTGAATTATACATTTTTTCCTAATGGAGACATATCAATTATACGAGCATCCAAATCCTGATCAGACACTTTAAAATGATCACTATTTTTTTCTACCATCTGTCTGTGCATCGGGGCAGCAGAGGCGTCCAAACAATATGGTCTGTAACTGATCAAATGATAAAAATTTATTGTACAAAAATAAATCATTGATATGTTTGACAGAATGAGAGAGACAATATTCCACGACCAGATCAGGTAATGAGGATCGCAACACCGATAGAGCAGCGGTCCTGGACCAAAAAGCAGAGGGTTTCATTTTTTGAATACAGAATTCCAAGCCTTAACAGTGGTCTTGGTGGTAGGGAACATGTTCGCCATGGTCCATGGTCGAAGAGAGGGGGGTGATTATAACAATTCAGTTATCTTATAAGGAGAGATCTTAGTAGCCTCCATCTCCAACCACAGCGGGCGACCACGCACCAAATTAAATTTAAGAGCATTAGCTGCATTAGTTGCTAAATAATATTGACTAAAATTCAGCAAACCCATACTTCCGCTAACCCTAAGTTTTTGTAGAATAGCCAATTGAATTCTGCAGGGTTTTTATTCCAGATAAATGTCAGTAGGGCAGAGTGAATCTTCTTAAAAAAAAGAAGAAGGTATGGAGAGAGGGATGGCTCTAAGAAAGTATAACATTTTAGGAAGGAGAGTTATTTTAACCGAATTTATTCTACCCAACCAAGAAATTTCCGGACTACACCATCTCTCAATGTCCTCCCTAAAAGCGGGCCAGACCTTAGCTAAATTATATGTATGCATCTTTGACAGGTTCTTACAGAGATTGATACCTAAATAAGAGATATATGTATCCCTCCAGTCAAAATCAAAGTCTTCTTTTAAAGTTTTCAATGCGTGCCGTGGGACAAAAAAGGATAGCGCCTGAGTTTTATTTGTATTTAGTTTATAATGAGAAATTTCTCCAAATTTTTGCAAGATAGACATTAATGACGGGACGGGTCAGAGGATTCTTTAATGATAACATAATGTCATCTGCAAACAGGCCTATTTTATGTTCCCTCTCACCTACAACAATTCCCTCGATGTCCGCACACTGTCTTATAGAATCAGCCAAAGGCTCCATTGCTAGCATGAATAGCAGCAGCGACAACGGGCAGCCATGTCTGGTCCCATTCGATAAGACAAAACTGTTACAGTTTTCTTAGGTTTTATGTTTTTTACTTTTTATGATGTACAGTAAAGTATATAATACTATTTTTATACATAATATAGTTGTTATTGAAAATGTTTTTTCATTTTTTTTATTTAATCTCTCAATAAGGTATGTAGAGACAGAATGTTTGATCTGAATATCAAGGCCAGGTTGTTGTATTTATTTTATATAATCCAACAATAATTATCAGCTGATCTGATTCATGTCTGATGCATGTAAATTAATTTGGATCAAGTGCTTGTTCCCTGTTTCCTGATCTTCTGAGATCTCCTTGACATAGACCTTGTGAGGAATTTGTTTGTCTTTGATGCTATGACATTAGTTCCAGTTTACATCACTCGTACAGTGCTGACAATGTGTCACTTCCTCTGACATACATTTTTATTACAGTATGAGGAAGATCTTGTTGTGGCCTTGTATACTGCACATGGGAGAATACATTCATATCCTATTGTAACTATTGTTTATACAGGATGTGTCCTTGCTGGCCTAATTTATAATGCGTTTTTATTGCTATAAAGCATATTATTTGCCTATTTATATATCACTTTTCTTTTCTTGGTTTGCTGCAAGTGCAAGCAAGGATTCAAACAACTCATCTCTCTCGCTTCACTGTCCTAACATTTTTAACCATTCCTTTTCCTTTGATTGCTTCCCAAAAATTTAAAAACAAAGGCAGTCAGCCCTCTGATAAAACCATTGTATTCTTCACCCTAGTTCTTATTTTTTACTATACCCTGTACATTTGTAATTTTATAATAACTTGAATGGTTCAGCCATAAGAATTAACACACCAATTTCACAAGTTTTATATATATATATATATATATATATATATATATATATATATATATATATATATATATATATATATATATATATACATACATTGAATATGAACCCCAATGGACAAAAAAGGTGCTGCTGTGGACTGTTACTCATATCAACCCATAATTCTAAATACCCCTTACCCTATTTTGAACATGTGAACAGTTCATCAACAGTGATGTAAATTAATGCAGTTAATTTAGAGTGTTTCGAAAGATATTGTTTTGACAAAAAAAAAAGGCTATCTAAATATTCTGCATTGATTTTTTATTAGCAGGTTTTTGCAAGTGGGAAAAGTGGCATTCAAAGTATATGATGTTGCATAATTGCTATAACATTTTGAAAAATCTTAACCAGAATTTTTAATAGAAAAGAATATTTAGAACAAAATAGAATTTTGAATTTTGGATAGAACGGAAAAAAACATAGTTACATTAATAAACATTGATCAAGCAAATATACATTTACACTAACCACTAAGCTATGTGACAATAAAGTTGTAAATCAAACAAATAGGAGGAAAACAAGCCAATATTATAGGACGGACAGAGTTGTGGGGGTATCCCCAAACTATTAAATATCAATATGAAAAAACAAATAAAATAAAACAAAAACAAAAATTAGTCTGTTTCTAACTCAAAGTGGGTGGTCCCTTAATTGAAAAAAAAATGTATTTTGACTTAACCTTTATTGATGCTACTATTTAAAATATGGTTGGAAAAGATATAAAATAACCAAATGCCTTTATAACATTCAATAGAGAAAGTATCAGAGTGGTTCAGAGGTTATAAACAAAGTATCAGTACTAAAACCTTCGGTAGGGTTGATATAAAGTAGCCAACAATATATTATAGGAAATGGAGTGAGCTAGCAATTTATACAATTTGTATTTGAAAACCCACATCTTTACAGGTGGTTTAAGTTGTTTGCTACACAGGCTCATACATGTTTATAACAGAAAATATATGTCAAAATATAACACACGTGCTCCCCCAAAGGTAAAAATAAATGAAACTATTTTACCAAATGTATGATTGTAAGAAGACCCCTCTGATCTTCTCAATGCAAATATAAAAAATACAATCTACAAAAGAAATAAACATAGAGAGTATATAGTGTAGTAAATTCAAACACCAAAATGTGCGCTGATAAAATTGCACTCACAAGATGAGAGAGCAGTATAGGCATATAATGGTCTTTAAGCTTGACGGACAGCTGTAATCTTCTGTTTCACCTTAGAGAGAGAGAGACACACAAACTATAGTGCACCAATATGATAAAAGAAAGTAATATTTATTTGATTGCACTCACACAATAAAAGTTGTAATCCAGCTTGTCACAATACTTGGGAGGTAGCATTGAGTGCCTGTGGTGGCAGAGCGTTTCCCTGTAAAAGGGAATTGAAGGATTTCGTGAAGTGTGGTATGAGCGTTGTGGCAAAAGTTTTGTAGTATTTCGTTGTGAACCCATCCGGGCGCGGGCTTTTCCCAATCGGGAGGTTTTTGATCGCATGTCTACACTCCTCTGCTGTGATTGGGTGTTCTAAGGTTTCACTCAGGTTTTTTGGTAATGTGGTATGTATTCTATTCGTAAGGAAGCTTTGGATCTCGTGGGTCAGCGGGGGGGGTCTGTCTTAGATTATATAGAGAGTGGTAGTATTCTTGGAAGGCTTTGGATATGTCAGTTACTAAATGGAAGAGGTGTCCGCTATTGTCCCTTATGGACGGTATGAAGGTATTCTCTCTTTGTTTTTTAAGTGCGTTGGCCAACAAGCGCCCACTCTTCCCTCCCTGCGCATAGTATAGGCTTCGTGTCTTTGCTATAGCATACTTCGTGCGTACGTTAAGTATGGTGTTGAGTTCTGTTCGTTTCTCTAGAAGTGTTTTATAGTTCGCTAGTGTAGTGTCCTGGGCATGGACCCCTTCTAGCTCTCTTATTTCTTTGAGCAGTCGTGTGACTTGTGCCTCATGCAGTTTTTTGTGACGGGAGGCTATTTGGATGATTATACCTCTTATAGTGCTTTTATGGGCTTCCCAGATGATTGGGTAGGGTGTGTCAGATTTGGTATTTGTTTCAAAATATTGGATTATATTTTCTTCAATTTGGTTTTGTATGACTTGGTCGTTTAACAGATTGTCATTCAGTTTCCATTGTGTTCTGGTGGGGTGTAGGGTAGGGATTGATATTGTCATTAAGAGTGGGGTGTGATCTGACCATGTTATCGGGGCATATTCGCTTGTTCTGATGAGGTTGAGGAATCTGTGTAGGGTAAATAGCATGTCTATCCTAGAGTATGTTTTATTTTTTTATTTTTATTTTTTTTTCGTCTTGACAAGGGTAGCACTATGAAATTTTCAGTGTGGCTTGTGCAAAAGCCCATTAAAACATATAACAGATAACCACAGTGATACATATAAGAAAGAAAAAACAATCGTGATAATTACGACTTGTGCGTGAGTAATAAGTTTCCAGCTACGCGTCAAGGGTTTTTTTTGTAATAAAGGTGACATAGGTACTGTGTGAACTTCGTTTCCAGAGTGTTGCATTGCCATGTAACTCAGAAGGGGTGTATAATAGTGTAGCTTTGTGGGATTTATTATTCTTTGGGTGACCCCACTACTCTGTGTCCTGGCATAATAGGGCGGATTCCAATCGCATCAGTGATATTAGCTCCCAGTGGGTAGCATGTCCTATGACTCTAACGTTAGTTGACATATGTCCTACCGTGTAGGTTAGCGCATAGTTTGTTGAGGTAGTGGTTTTTATCGGGGGGGGAAGCACTGGCTCACGAACCTTGTGGTGGAACCCTGGACCTGCCAGGGGAAGACTCGTTCGCTAGGGAGTAGGGTTCGGTCCTCAGGCTCCCCCGCGATATTGTGAGTGAAAAGAGGGTGAAAGGCAATAAAGAAGAAAGAAAAGAATAAGAGGGGGGGGGGAGTCAGGGGCTGAGGAGGAGGGGATGGGGAGGGGTAAGGTACGGGTATACGTCAGGTCACCATGGTGTGGAGCACTTCCGTTTATGTCTATCGTGTCTAGGATGTTACCATCTCTAGCCGTAGGAGGGTCAGGTGTGTGTTGTGTCGTCAGAGAGGTCGCTACTCTGCCATGGGTCCCACAGTTTGTCGAAGCTAGTCATGGATCCCCTTAGTCGGGCTGTCAGTTTATCCATGAGGTGCACCTCTTTTATGTTAGAGATTACCCTCTGTATGGGTGGCATTTCCGTCTGTAGCCATGTCTGCGCTACGGCTCTCCTTGCGGCTAGTGTAATCTTGTGAATCAGTTTCTGTTCCCTCTTTGTACAATCGTCTAAAGATCTGTTAAGCAGATATGTCCATGGGTCTAATTTGGGGGCTTTATGGTAAAATTCTATTGATTAATTTGTGTATCTTTGTCCAGAAAATTTGCACATGGGGGCATTCCCACCACATATGGATATAAGTGCCGCTAAGGCCACAACCCCTCCAACAGTTGTCGGTCGGTATTTGTTTCATGCGGTGCAATTTGGCCGGTGTGGTGTACCACCTGAACATTGTCTTATAAGACTGCTCTTGAAGGGAGAAGCATATGGAGACCGAGCTGTTCGCTTCCCATATTTCTCTCCACTCCACTCCCTCCAGGACCTCTCCCAGATCTTTTTCCCATGCGTCTGCATAGGCCAGGGAGCCCCATTCCCTCGTTTCTGAGCATAAGTGTGAGTATAACTTGGTTATTAAACCCTTCTGTGCCATTTCAGTGAGGCACATCTTCTCAAAGAAAGTCAGCTGCTCTTTAGCGGCCCTTTGTACTTGTGGGTGTTGTACATAGTCCCTTAACTGGAGATACCGAAAGAAATCTGTGGGGTGAGATGGGTCGCCTGTTTTAGGTGGTCGAAGGTGACAAGCTGGCCATGTTCAAACATATGGCAGATTCTCTGTAGGCCTGCTGTTTCTAGGTTTTTAAAATCTCTCGCTGCCATGCCCGGGGCGAAGGCTCGGTTTCTCAGAAGGGGTGTCAGGGGAGATGGGGAGGAAGCCAGAGTATACTTAAAGGCCATGGCATCCCATATCCTCAAAGAGTTTAGTATGGCTGGGCATGTGGTCCTTAGAATTGGTCTGTCTTCCTTGGGGACCCACATATGATATTGTGGGAGGTCTGCTCCTGTCAGTAAAGACTCGAGGTCTACCCATCTCCTCACTTCTAGAGGCGCGTGCCACATTGCCACTTGGGCGAGTTGCGCCGCTAAGTAATAATAGTATAGGTGTGGCAACCCCAGCCCTCCCCTCTGTTTCTGTCTGTACAAAATGTTTCTGGAGATCCTATGCCGCCGGTTTTGCCAGATGAAGTCGCCTATTGCTTTTTGTAAATGAGCTAAGTCGGATTTCAGTATTTTTGTGGGTAGTGCCTGAAAAAGGAACAGTATTCGGGGCAGGATATTCATTTTAACTGCGTGTATGCGCCCTATCCAGGAGATGGGTTTGTCCTGCCACTTTTCCATGTCTTGTGTTCGTATGAGAGGGCTGTAGTTTAGTTGGTAAATTTTGGTTGGGTCGCTTGGAAGTTGTACTCCCAGGTACTTTAATTTGTCATTTGCTATGGGTATATTATAGGTGACCCCTAACTCCGCCGTGTCCGCCGCAGACAGGCCTATCGGGAGGGTGCTGGATTTTTTTAGGTTTGCTTTGTAACCGGAGAATGCACCGAAGAGTGTGAGGACTTCTTGCAGGGCTTCCAGGGATTCCTTGGGTTCCGTGAGGGTTACCAGTACGTCGTCCGCATAAGCAGATACTAGGAACTCCTGCCCTCTCACCACTATCCCTTTAATGCGAGGATGTTTGCGCATAGCTTGTAGAAGCGGTTCTAGCGAGATCACGAATAGGAGCGGGGATAACTTTAACTTGTGCGGTTGCGTGTTTGTACATTGCTTTGATTGATGTCATGAATCTTTCGGGGAATCCCAGGTGTTCTAATAGGTGGAACAGATAATGCCACTCGACTCTGTCGAAGGCCTTCTCCGCGTCTAATGAGACAAGGAATGTTGGTGTGTCGTTGGTCCTTTGTCTCCAGATGAGATCGATGTTCCGTCTGGTGTTCTCGAATAGTTGTCGATCAGGTATGAAGCCTACTTGGTCTGGGTGAATCATTGTCTTCAGTACGGGGTTAAGTCTGTCTGCTAAGATTTTTGCCATAATTTTAATGTCGTGGTTGATTAGGGAGATAGGTCTGTAGTTGTCCGGGAGTAAAGGATCTCTGCTCGGTTTTTGGAGGAGGATGATGTTAGCGAGGGACATCTCTCCCCCCGGGTTCCCACCATCCATAAGGTCATTGAAGAGTTGTTCCAATTTCGGAGAGAGTTCTTCCCGGAATGTTTTGTAGTACGTTCCATCATAGCCATCTGGGCCCGGAGCTTTATTGCCCTTAAGTTCTGCTATTGCCTGGTCTATTTCCTCGATGGTGATAGGGTCATTTAGGAGAGATGCCGCAGCCGACGGGAGTTTTTGTAGATCTAGGTCTTCCAGAAAAGTATGCATGCGTTTCTTTGCATCCTCTTGGGATGCGGGACTCCTGGGTGTATGGTTGTATAGTTTTTCATAGTAGTCAGTGAAGACCTGGGCTATGTCCGCTGGGGTATTTTTAATGGAGCCATCTTTATGTTTAATCGAGGTGATAACAGTATTATTCTGTTGTGGTCGCAGGGTTCTGGCGAGCAGCGTGTCCATCTTATTCGATTTTTCATAATAGGTCCTTTTAGTCCTCGAGATGGCTTTGGCGGTGTCATCCAGCAAGAGTTCTGAGATGGATCTTCTGGTCCTTGTCAGTTGTTCGAGGAGTTGTGAGGTTGGCGTCGTCTTGTGTTTTTGTTCGATCTTCCTCAGGGAGTCTAGAAGTTGTTTTAGTGTCTTCATCTTTTGTGCCTTCTCTAGAGTATGTTTTTGACGAGTGTGAGTAGAAGGAATAACTTCTACTGTTGGGGTGTGAGACACGCCATATGTCATAAAGTTGGTGAGTGTTGAGAAGTTTTTGTATCTGGTTCCTCGTGGATGCTTGATATGTTTGGGCCTGCGAGGTAGTGTCTAACGACCCATCTAGGGATATATTAAAGTTTCCCCCCAGAATTAGCAGACCCTCTGAGAAAGCCTCTAGTTTGTGTAATATTCTGCGAAGGGTGGATGCCTGTTTCCTGTTCGGAAGGTATATATTGGCCAGGGTTGTGACAGTGTTCCCTATTAGTCCCTTAAGAAAGACATACCTGCCTCCCTCATCAGAGTAGTGATCTTTGTATGTAAAGGGTAATTTTGAAGAGAGAAGGATCGCCACCCCTCTGGATTTAGATCCTCCATAACTGCTAAGGAAGCTTTTGGTGTAGAATTTTGATCTGAGTGGAGGGACTGAATTCTTGCGAAAATGTGTTTCTTGCATAAATATTATATCTGTTTTCTGCCTGTGATAGTCTGCCAGTGCTTTGTGGCGTTTTTCCGGCGTGTTAAGGCCTTTGGCATTGTGTGTTAAGATGTTTATGGTTGTCATTGCTTTGTTAGAGCAGATATTTTAAGGGGGAGGTGTGGGGAGCCTCTGTGGGCGTTGTGAGGTAGTGAATGCAAACGCTTCCTGCCTAGTGTTGTGTACCCTAAGGTTGAAACCGGTTAGGCAATCTAGGAGTTTCCTGAATAAAACAAAGCCGTGTGTAGGTGAAGCTTAATTGTGGCTGGAGACAATGCAAAGCAATACAATAACAATTACGACAGCAATAACTAGGATTTAGCACCTTGGGCATATTTTTGACGTCCCATTATTAGTGGTGTAGATTCTTTGACTTCTAGACTGTCAGGATACGTAGAATTTTCCCTTCAAAAATATGCCCAAGGTGCTAAATCCTATTTAAAGTATACTAAAAACCTTATTCAAGAAATAGAGTGCATCGAATGGAAAGAAAACTACGTATGGGCAACTCTAGATGTCACATCATTATATATGATTATTGACCATAATTTAGGTCTCCAGGCTGTTAAAAGAGTACTTGGCTTGGATAGTAGTTTATCCCCCCCCCTTTTAGACAATTTATCTTAGATGGTATAAAATTTATTTTGACACATAATTTTTTCAGTTTTAATTGTAATTTTTATTTACAAATTAAAGGTACCACCATGGGTACCAAATTCGCTCCTAGTTATGCCAATATTTTTATGGACAGTTGGGAAACTTCCAATTTTTGGAATAATAACCCATTTGGAGCGAATTTGGTACTATGGCGGAGATATATAGATGATATTTTAATTATTTGGAAAGGCCCACCTGAACTTTTAAATAATTTTTTAATTATATTAATAAGAATAAGCAATCATTGGTTTTTACTACTCAAATGTACCCTTTTAGAATTAACTTTTTAGATCTTACTCTATATATAGAGAATTCCATTATTAAAACTAAGACATTTTTTAAACCCACAGATTCTAATTCTTTTATTAATATTAAAAGTGGCCATCACCCAAATTGGCTTCGAGGAGTTCCTAGAAGCCAATTCACTAGACTTAAAAGAAATTGTACCGAAGAAAGCTGTTCCTTGGACCAGTCAGAATTTCTCAAAAATAAATTCATAGAAAAGGGCTATTCCCCTAAGTTCTTAGATCAAGAAATTGATAGATGCAAAAAATACTGCTAGGAATGACCTTTTAGTTAATAGGGTTAAAAATAAGAATTCTAATGACAATTTTACTTTATCTTTCATTACTCAATGTAATGCTCAAGCTTTCAAAATTAAAAAGATTTTACAAAAACATTGGCCTCTTTTATTGGAAGATGACCTCTTAAGTAAACAAATTCCACCTGTACCCAAAATGATTTTTAAGAGGAGTAGAAATTTTAAAAATGTTCTAGCTCCTAGTACTTTTAGATCTAAGAAAATAGAAGCTAAAGCATCACTAAAGGGATTTTACAAATGTGGTAGATGTAAAGGTTGTAAATTTTTACCTAAAATAACACAACATTTTAAAAGTTATAAAGCAGGAGAATTCTTTAAAATAAATGATTATATCAACTGTAACACCACTAATGTAGTGTATCTTTTAACTTGTGGATGTGGCATCCAGTATGTAGGGAGAACCAGTAGAGCTCTAAAAGTTAGATTTATGGAACACTGTAATAATATAAAGAAACACTTGATTACCCATTCTTTACCGGTACATTGTAACAATTGTCCTGATTTTAAGTTTGATACTTTTTTATGCACGGGTTTAGAAAAGGTCACATTGGATGATAGAGGAGGGGATCTAATTAAGAAATTACGCCCAAGAGAAGGTTTTTGGATTTTTAATCTAAAGACTTTCAGCCCTATTGGGCTAAATGTCGATTTTGATATGGTGTGTTTTTTATAAATTATCATTATTTTTTATAGTGTATATGTATATACTTTTTATATAATAATTTTTATATTTTTTATATATCTTTATATCTCTATTTTTGTATATACCATTATCATCCTAATGTGCTTTTCCTTTTTCTTTTTCTATTTCACTAATATATATTTTTTATAAGGGATTTTTTTACAAGAGACTTTTATTTAAGGTTTTTTCCATATTTTGCGTATTTGATCTTATCTTTCATTAATACAAATAGTCATCTATGTTTGTATTTGCTCTGTAGAGTGTCAGAATTATGTTGTCTTTAGTTTTTTACATTTTTATATTTGTTTTTATAACGTTTTATATATTTCACTGTATGGATTTGTGCATTTCCTTTTACGGCCGTGGAACGCATGTTTGCTACCGGGAGTCGCTCCGAGAATGGTCAAAACCGAAAACGAGGCTTGGAACACATCAACCCATCGCAGGTGATAGATTTGGATACGATTGGCTACACAGAAGGTGGGAATTTATGGCCTTTAAAAGACGAACCTAATAGACTGTAACATACACCTTCATTTGTCCCTGGGGAAGTCTCGTTCCGAGACGAAACGCGTAGGGCGGAGGGACTACGACAGCACGTTGTTACTTATATTATATTTTATTTTTATTTGCTTATATTGTTTTATGTTTATAGATTGTTTTTATTTAGCTTTTTTGTTACTACTTGTCAAGGGAAGAAGAATGCCGGCTTCATTACCTCCCAAGTATTGTGACAAACTGGATTACATCTTTTATTGTGTGAGTGCAATCAAATAAATATTACTATCTTTTATCATATTGGTGCACTATGGTTTGTGTGTCTCTCCCTCTCTAAGGTGAAAGAGAAGATTACAGCTGTCCGTTAAGCTTAAAGACCGTTATATGCCTATACTGCTCTCTCATCTTGTGAGTGCAATTTTATCAGCGCACATTTTGGTGTTTGAATTTGCTACACTATATACTCTCTATGTTTATTTCTTTTGTAGATTGTATTTTTTATATCATACATGTTTATGTGTGTTCTTTTTCTCTGTTTGTTGTTTTGTTAATACTTTCAATAAACTTTATTGATAACAAAGTTGCATGTGGAGTTTTTAGAAATCCATTGTTTACCACACCACAACGGTGTACGTTTTATAGATAATAGTACAGAATATATTATATAATAATATTATAGATCACACATAATATAAATATAATAATCTACACTAAGAAACCAAAACCTATCACACCACAGGCGGTATTACCCTAAATACTTAAATGGTTATTCAAAGAATTTGAAATTGTCAGGAAACAAATGTGAATTCAAATTTAATTTAAGTGAGCACTATAGGGTCAGGAACACAACCCTGTATTCCTGACCCTATAGTGTTAAAACCACCATCTAGCCCCCGTGGGCCCCTCTTGCCTCCCTAAATATAGTAAAATCTTACTTGTATTCAAGTCTGCAGCTCCTGGCTCTGTCCCTGTTTGCTTCAGACCTGGCCCTGCCTGTTGGCCAATCAGCATCTCCTCATAGAGATGTATTGAATCAATGCATCTCTATGAGGAAAGTTCAGTGCCTGAATGCAGTGGGTGGAGACACTGAATGGCAGTGCTGCTTACTCTGCAGCACTGCCCAAGGAAGCAGCTCTAGCAGCCATCTAAGGAGCAGTGAAGTTATCACTAGGCTGTAATGTAAACACTGCATTTTCTCTGAAAAGACAGTGCTTACCGTAATAAGCCTGAAGGAAATGATTATACTTACCAGAACAAATGAAATAAGCCGTAATTGTTCTAGTGACTATAGTGTCTCTATTAATTTAGATCAAAATGGCCAAAATAGAACAAGTCTTTTAATCAGCCATCCTTTAACTTTAGCTATTATGGCCTAAAATTAGAACTTTGCACTTTAAATTAACTTTGAATTCTGACAATTCAAACTTTAGTAAATTACCCTGTTTATTTAAAACTATGTTTTAACATCAAAACAAATACAAATATAGACCTCATCAAGGGAACAAAAACAACTTTAGCTTAATGAAACAGTTTGAGTGTATAGACAATGCCCCTTACTGCTTAATTCTCTGCCATTTTTGGAGTTAAATCACTTTTGTTTCTGTTTATGCAGAACTAGCCGCTCTTCCCCTGGCTGAGACTCACACAGCCTGCATGGGAAAAAAAGGTTTCACTTTCAATCTGGTGTAACTTACTTTAAAATATAGTTTTTATCCCATGCTCTATAGGTGATATAACTTAAATGCCTAAAGAGAGCCCAATGCAATAATGTACTGTATACTATTTTTTGATTACCGTTTTACATCCTCCCTCCTCCCCCCACCCCACCTCCCACTTTCATCTTCATTTCTTTTCAAAGAATTGTTCCTACATTAAAGGGACACTCTAAGCACCATAACTGGTATAACTCATTATAGTAGTTATGGTGCCGAAGATCGTTGGTTACTGCTAACTCCCCTATCTATTTATGTCAAACCCTTTTTGAGTGGTTTTTGAAAAACTGTGTCTCCAGGCTCCAAAAGCTCAGCCCCTTGTCTGCCACCCAGATAATGCAGACTTGTTCACTTCACATTATTAGTCTAAAGTCATTTGAGTGGCAAATAAGGGACCAAGCTCTGGGCAAGATGAGCGAGTTTTCTTTAGATTAACTGAAAGTAGTTTTACAAAAAATAATCATTAAATAGTTGTTAAATAATCGTGGCTCTAAAAATGCCCTTTTCACTTTACCAATTATAACATTTTAATATTTTTTAAATCTTTTTATTTAATAATTATGGCTAAAAATTACCTAAGGGTGTCACCTAGTGGCACTGTTTGGGATTGCATTCCTTAGTTGTTACCATAGCTACAGGAGAGGGTATTGCTGTGGTACCCTACCCAATTCTCAAGACATACCAATTTTCCAGGTTTTGACATCATCCCCATTGTAACAGAATTTAAAAATGCCTAAATCCTCTGTTGTTGGTGCTTGTTGTGTACTGAGTTGGTAAAAAAAAAAAAAAACAATGTATAAGGCTTTGAAGATTTTGAAGACATTAGGCTACACATGTTCTGAGGATTTAAAGTGGTTTTTGGAATGTACAGACAGCTACAGTCAGAGTTGGAAATATTATCAACAACACACATTTTGGGAGCTTTTTTTTCCCTTCGGATTTCACTGTTGATTAACTTGCTTTTTTCAATGTATACTGCCTTCACTGTTTATTCTACTGCAGGGATAGTCAACATGGTCCCCACCGCCCACTAGTACGCGTTTTTGGATTTCAGGTGGGTGGTGGTGGGTCCTACAGAAAATGCCCAGTGGGCCTCGATGACTGTGGACCAAGGCCGGCAGAGAAGATTCTTGTATCTCCCCTGCCGGCCCATGCAGAGCCAGCCTTGCTGTAAGCCCTTTTCAAACTGGTGAGGGGATCAAAGATCTCCCTCGTTGGCCCGCTGGTACTTTGTTCTAGTAGAGGGAGGGAAGGACCTGGGAGGCTCTGTGTTCCTCCCCTGAGCAGGCTGGTCGGAGCATTGCCGCATGTTACCATGGCAACGCTCCGATACAGTGCTGTGCTCGCAGGAGAACAGGAGAGTCAGCCTACAGCAAGAGGAGCTGCAGGCTAAAGTGAACATGCCACCACTGGACACCAGGGCTTGCAGCATTATGTCCATTAATATCTAATGCCGAAGAAAAAACAAAATTGCTTCCAAAATTATTTCACAACATTTTAGTCAGTGAATCTTAATTACCTCATACGGTATATTGCAAGGGTTGTGTTAGGCGTGTGACCAAATCTCTAGGTAAAGGGGTTCTAAATTCCTTTAAAATATTAAGTTACACTCACACCACAAAACAGGGTGTTTTTGGTGTTTTGCATTTCAGGGAATTTTTCAGGGGGTCACTTATAAGATTTAACGGATGACATCCCAAATACACCTAGATTCATGTGTTTGTCATGACAGTGACTGTAAAGAGAATTTGTAGGACATGGAGCACATATAACTCTATAGCTATGTCAAAGTCCTTGTTAAAAAATATAATGTTTAATTTTGTATTTATTGTGTATGAGATACACAATAAATAATAATTGTTAACGCACCATCTTCAATACCTGTCTAAACATCAGTGACACAGCACTGATTTCCAGAAGAGTCAACGTTGTCACTAGGCTTGGTGATTCGTGTCCTTACCCTCACCCTCCCCATGGACCTCCTCCTGTAGGATAATTGTTTTATTAATTCGTTAAAAAACCAATATGGTATCATTAAATATATGTTTATTCCCAACTCTCTCTTGTTACCTTGGGGCTATGGAGGGGGGACATGTCTATCCATGGTGGTCCAGTGTTGACAGCTTTTGGCCTCACCCTCTGCTGGTGCTGACCTGGTGTAAATGCTCTTGCGTTATCCAGTCACATAGTATCAGAGAGTGGTAACCCGCAGCAACGCTCTATATGGTCCAGTTTCGAGAGAACCGTTACCCCAGGCACAGGTTGGGAGCTCTCTGCCCTCTTCCCATCCCCCCCCCCTCAGCACTCTGCTACTCTCTCTGTCCAGTCTGCTCTGTAAATCTAAGCAGCTTTTAGCTGAACTCATGGAGCAGAACTGGCAGGGAGAGGAACACAGAGTGTCAACCCCTCTGATGGTGTCACCCCTCGCAGTCCACACCTCCCTAGAGACACCACTTGAGTAAACTCAATGTTTTCACAGCCAAGATTCACATCAGGGTTTATAAAATGAGCACAATTAAGGTCTAGATTCTGTTACAAAAGATAAACCTATCCCTGATCATTTCTCCCTTTGACGATTCACGCAGTGCGCTGCACCTGTGATCCCAGAGCATGTTATGCTTCGTGTTTTCATAATCGTGACTTTTCACAGGGTTTTATTTGAACAGACACCGCAAGCCCATAAAGCACTAGTATTTGCTCAAGTTGATTATATGTGTAAAGAGTGTGTGGCCTTTCTTTTTTCATTATAAAAAAAGTGCAGGCAGAGGCGTAACTATAATTCACCGGGCCGCAGTGCGAAAATTTCCCTGGGACCCCTCCTCTTTGATGTCTCATTCACTCAAGCTACACACAGGCAGGAGGGGAGCAGCACAGCACAGCTCTCCCCTCCTGCCAGCAAAGGGAACTGTGGACCTGGGCCGGTGTGGCTGTGCACCGGCCCATAAGTTATCCAGGTGGCCCATGGTCGCAGGTGTCGCAGGCGTCGCGGCTGCGGCCGGGCCCCCTGGAGTAAGGGGCCCGGTCGCAGCTGCGACCTCTGCAACCATGGTAGGTACGCCACTGAATGCAGATGTCAGTAGAAATTGACACCTTTAAAGATTAACCTGGTTATACCTCCCGGCTGTCAATCAGACAACCGATCCTCTTACTTCCTGATTGTATAACTAAAAGAGTTAATTCAAGAAACAGGCAATTGCTTGAAAATATTTCTCATTGAGCTGCATTGAGAAGTCTGTGATTGGACAGCTACAGAAAGTCTTTTTGCAAGCTATTATAGATATACACGCCCAATATAAAAATATAAAATTAAATGCATGCATGCATGTTTTCATTGGAGGTATAGCTAATAAATAGTGTGTTTTTTGTTTTTTTAAATTTGACAGTGGAGTATCCCTATATCCCTTTTGCAGCTGGAAACGTGTCTTTTTCTCTTTATACTTAAACGAGGCAGGTGTATATTTTCGTTAGTTTTACAGTCTAGCAGGGAAACACAGTGATACTTAACATTTAGCGTCTGCTATTAATTTCTATAGAGAGCATTAAAACTTTTAATTACCAGTCTTTAAATGTTAAGTTGTAGCCTGATAACTATTGGTAATTGCTAATGGTGGGGAGAGCCATTTTAGAGATTTTCAATTTGTCTCTAAATGATTGTGATAGGCATGTAAACAAGTCCATAGATAATGTCTGTGCCATTCGTCAAGACAGTCCAAAGTTTTGTTCCCACATCCCAATGAAAACAGATTCCAGGACCCGTTTGGCATTCTAAAATGATTCTGGCAGTCCTACTCTGTTCTACTCTATTCTATTCTAGTTGATTGGCTCTATTAAATAGATTGGTACTATTAAATAGACGGTTATAATTAAATATCACACACTGTGCAGCCTGGCAAATTTCAGTTCGAAATAATTGTTAGATTTGCAGGCTGCAGCCGGACGGAAGGCAGGTGGGATAAGATTGAAATTTTGCTCTCTGTCCCTCTCTTGCTTTTTTTAACCCGGTTCTCTTTAGAGACTATTCTGAATGATTACACAACTTCCAGCTCTTATATATACTAACCAACAAATTTCTCCTATCATAGCATTATTGCTTACACCATCTTACACCATCTAATGTCTTACTTGTAATTCATCTAACCTGTTTTCCTTAGACTGTAAACTTTTCTTAGGTAGCGTTCTCAAAAGACGGTATTTTGGTTTCTTATAATTATTAGATTAAAGGGACACTATAGTTACCAGAACAACTCAAGCTTAATGAAGCAGTTTTGGTGTATAGATCAGGCCCTGCAACCTCACTGCTCAGTTCTCATTTAGGAGTTAAACATACAGACACACACATACATACACACACGACAGACACATACATACATACACACACACACATACACACAGACAGACACACACACACAGACACATAAACACAGACCACAGACACATACATACATACTGAGACACACATACAGTCTGTATGTATGTGTCTGTATGTGTGTGTGTGTCTGTATGTGTGTGTCTGTGTGTGTCTCTGTATGTATGTGTATCTCTGTATGTATGTCTGTATGGTACAGACACATACGTACATAGACAGACACACAGACACATACAGAGACACACACAAACACATACATACAGACACACACACACACATACAACAGCATGGGCCACCCGATGGACCCGCAAAAGATGGTGGCGGGTACCCGGTCGCAGGGGTCTGCAGGGCGGTAGGGCCCCTTAGAGTGACAGGTCCAGTCGCAGCTGCGACCCTGTGAACGTGGTATGTATGCCAGTGTGAACTAAACAGCATTCCAAAACACTTCCTGTAAAGTAAGCGCTAATGTTTAAACTTTAGAATTTCTTCTCTCCTGCACTATTAATAGCCTGCTAGACTGGAGCCTCTTGTGTGTGATTAAAGTTCCATTTACAGAGGAGGAGATAAAAACTTCTAAAGTAAGTTAACATAGAATTGACAAATAAATGATACTTTTTTCTTGCAGAGCTGCATGGCCAGAAACAAAAGTGATTTAACTCCTACATTGCAGAAAATTGAGCAGTGAGACTGCAGGGGCATGATCTATACACCGAAACTTCTTCATTAAGCTAACTTTGTTTTGGTGCCTATAGTCTATTATTATTATGTTAGGATGTATGTCGCTACGGAGAATATGATGCCAAGTAAATATAACAAAATAACAGTATGTTTGTCCTCTTATTTCATCTTACATACATCCTAACAGATTTAGTGGAATAAATTTGGGTCCAGTTCCAATACTTTTGATTTGACCTGTGTTGTCCTGCTTTCTCCTATCAATAAGCACAGCACAAGAACATGATATATACACTTCCAGTGTGCAAAGTGCACTCAGTGTATTCAGTCCATGCAAGGGCACTTCAATAGCACTGTGCACATTGGCCACCCTGAGGAAAGGCTGGCTAGTGTGATTGCCACTTAACCTGATGTGCATGCATACCAGATATGCCCTCTTTTGAGTGGAACTGGCTCTTTTCCACATAATCCCGCCTATCAATATGCCTCCACAACAATTTTGTTTTGCTCAAAAAGCTGACTCTTCTTACTATTCCCTCTGTCCCAACCTGCAATGGTTTAGACTTGCAGTGCAAATGACTGACTATTAGCTCAGGAGTTGCTAGTTTAAATGTAAATACATTACAATAAAAGGTATTTTTGTCCCACATATCTATGTAGGCACATGCTCGCTTATATGCCATGTCCCTCAGGCATGCTTTGCTTCATCCTGAATTTCCATAGCCATTTCGAGGTCAACAGAGTTGAGCAGAGTTTATCAAAACTAAGTGAAAATGCCTTCATAGAGACTGTATATGGATAGGCTCCATGTTATAACAAAGGCTTTTTTGTTCTGCCTCAACCGCTGTGTGAACGATTGGTGCGATGTACCCATTCTGACATTTGTATTTTTTTCTTTCTTTCAGGTGATCATGGTAAATGAGTTATTTACAGTAACAGTGGATTATCATGACTATGTAATAATCTGCGGATCATAGATGAAGCACCATGGATGTACACCTGCCAGCTCTAACCTATTTATTACATAGCTAGCTGACAACGCAATCTGTGCATCTATTTCAATAATTTCCAGTGTTGTGGCTTCCACCTGAATCCTAGAAGACGATCAATTAAAAGACACAATAATTCTAACAGTAAATTAAAAGAAGACCTGTTTGTGCAGAGACAGCAGTGGGTGTTCTATACATGCAGAACCCAGATATGATCAACCCAATCCAGTAGAAAGGCACTGCTTAAATGGGCACATGTACAATAGGAGCACTAAGACAAAATGACTGCAACAGCCATGAAAGAAAACAAAAAGAGCAAAATGAAGAGATGGGGATGATATGCCATTCTTGAACAAGGAATATTTGACCCTGGTGCCCTCATCTGTAAACCCACAGTGTTTGTTTGGGGGTTCCTGCCCCTCTGTATGGCAGAATACGATGGTTATGTCTCAGGGCACATACACTTTCCTTAGTTGCTTTGCTGGATTTTGGTTAATTTGGGGATTTATTGTACTCCTCTGCTGCCTCTGTAGCTTTCTCAGGCGCCGGATGAAGAGACGCCGGGACGAGAGGTTGAGGGAACAGAGCTTGCGTTCAGTGCACATAGAACCACTGCAATACGAGGAGTATGTGAGCAGTCCCCGCATTCCTGTGTCACACAGGATACGGGCACAGCAGGCCCAACCATCACAGCCACCAGCTGCACAAGCTAGGCCCTGGTCTGCCTCCACCCGCAGGAATGGTAAGGAAAAAATATGAAATTCGCACACACTTATACTCATACATGCCCGTTTCCAAGGTATGAAGAAGATACAAGTCTTAATGGACACAAATAACAGTGACAGTTGTACCAGACTGGTCATCGTGCCATCTCATCAGTTCATCTCATCGGGTTATCTCATAATTGTAGATTAAATTGGGATCCTTAAAATTTAAAGCACTTACAAACTCTAATTTACTGGATTTAAAAAAAAAAAATTTTGCACATAAGAAAGAGCCTCATTTATTTAATTGTTGACCAATTTGGATATATATCGAGATCTCACCATGTTCTTTCAGGGTCTTTTCTGAACATTTAGGATGGGTTATTATGAGCAAATTTAAGAAGATAGGTCTCGATTCAATATTTTTAGATAAGCTTTTCAAATGATCATAAACTGGGTACACCAGAATAATTCCACCAATAAACTCTGCTCATTTAGAAAAGTAACAGATAAAGTCTATGGGAATTTTGGTAGCTAAATTCTTTGAAACATTTTTCTAACAGATCATGATCATTTGAAGTTTATCTGAAAATGTTACAAATATATATACCATTTATCTGTTATCTTTTTCTTTTTAATTAGATATTTTAAATTCCAGGTATGCTTAGCTTGACGTTGGCTTATCCTCTCATGGCCATTGGAGGTAACTAAAAAACCTCCATTTGTTTAAAAATACATAGGGATTAAGGAGAGAGCGCAGGTAACTTGTTTTTCCTGTACTTATATTTCTGTTTATGGGGACATTTCTCTTGTTCCCATCACAGAAAAGAACAGGAAGGTATTTGTTTTAATTATCACCTAGACTTGTACACACCGAAAATTCGGTGTGGTTGAACTATTTTTTCCAACAGTAGGCAATTTTTCAGGACACTCTTATTTCGATGAATTTTTTTGGTTCGGCTTTGGAGAATTTTGGTACTGAAAACCGATCCAGAAACAAATCGGATGACCTAAAGGGGTGCAACAATGGGGTAATCATTGTACAGCGCAATATAGACATTATATAATAGTATGTCTGTATTTGGCAGTACACTGATAGGAGAATTTTCCCGACTTGGGTGGAATTCAGAATCACGAATAAAAGAACATGTTCAGCCATTCTGCGTCTCATTTGGTTCCTCATTTGGCTGCATCTGGCTCCGAGTTTGGAAATTGGGCCAATCACCCAATCAGCCCATTTTCAGACGAATTGCAGTTTGGATTGAAACAAATCTATTATCAACAGACATCATGAAAATATGAAACTTGAGCCTAGATACAATACTATGTGAAACATTGTGTAGAACATTCCATAAAACCATTAAAAATAATTATAGTAGGAAGTGTGCAGCTTAGAGCTGTTATGATTCTTGGAGTGTCACTTTAAGGGTAAAATAAGCTACTATAAACGGCTTTTCTTATGATGCTTATGGAGTCACTCTAAAAGCATATGAGCCATTAGGGAAATCACAAAAAAATAATATATCATTACCTTACTTGCTTGGAATCTAATTCATGAATATTCACTGACCTGATGTTATGCATTGTATTGCGCATTGCAATGGAACATTCCCATGAGCAATATTAAGAAAATAATATTTATTAAACATATTATTGGCTGCGGCAATGGGGTAGTCGTAGCCAGTAATCCCGTGGGAAATCTGTGAGTGTACTTTTGTTTTTTTGAGGATGCGACATTGCAATCTTATTACAGGACAGGGTATTTAACAGTTAATTTAAAGGGACACTATATGCATTTAAACAATTTCAGCTTAATCAAGCTGTTTTGGTGTATAGGTTATACAACTGTGGTCTCAATGCTCAATTCACTGCCATATAGGATTTAAATCATGTTTGTTTCTGTTTATGCAGCCCTAGCCACACCTTCCCTGGCTGTGACCAAAAGTTTTTATTACCTGCTTTAAATTGAACTTTAATCACACACCGGGGGCTCCTGTAGGGTCTAGGACGCTATTAACAGATCATTAACCGGTTACAGGAAACAGAAACTCTGCGCGGAACAGGAGTTTCTGTTTCCTGTAACCGGCCGGACTGACAGGAAGTGCACACTCAGCGTGAGCCTTCCTATCAGTCTGGCCGGGCACCGTGGACCAGCGAGCAGCTCGGCCACGCTACAGGGGAGGGGGGGAGAGGAGCAGCTGCAGCCGCCTGAGGCTCTTAACAGAGCGCTCAGGCGGCTGCAGCATTTAAAGGGCCGGCCCTGCAGCGGCCGGTCCCAACAGAATTTAGGGCGGCCTGGGGGGCAATTGCCTCCCTGCCCCCGGCCCAGCCCGCCCCTGGTGGCAGGCATGCCGGTCTCACCAGAGTTAGAGACAGAGGATCAGCTAGAACATTAACAGAGTGTGCTGGCTCCCTCCACAAAGCCACTTGACCACCAGGGAATGCAATCTCCCCCCTCCCTGGACACTTAAGGAACATGGAGGGGGAATAAAGAAGATGTGCTGATATAAAGGTAAAAAAAATAAATAAAATAAAAAATAAAAATGCTTCCACCCCCCTCACCCCCAGAATGCAGCCCATATCCTTACACAAACTCTGCAGTCACTATATACACTCTGCATTCCCTACACATACACTACATTCCCTATAGACACTCTGCATTCACTACACATACACTATATTCACTATACACACTCTGCATTCACCACACACACACACACTACATTCACTATGCACACATTGCAGTCACTATATACACTCTACATTAAGTACATACTACATTCACCACACACACTACATTCACTACAGACACACTACATTTACTGTACACACTATGTTCACTACAAACACACTACATTCACTATACAGACTATTCAGTCACTATACACACTCTACATCCACTACACAAACACACACTATGCATCTAATTCACACAAACACTACATACATCACACAAATGTACACGTGCACTGGCGTACATACCAGGGTCGCAGGGGTCGCGGCTGCGACCGGGCCCGGCCCACCAGGGGGCCCGGCCGCCCCTGCGACCCGGTATGTACGCCCAGGGCCAGCCTCTTCCCCTGGGGGGCCCAGGAGCCGACCACCACAGGGCCCACCGAGGCTGGCCCTGCTGACCCCAGCGGGCTGCCTGGCCGGTCGGGCAGGTGGGCGCGCGAGGGAGCACTCAGTGCTCCATCTTCAGCTCCCTCGCGCACCGCATAGGGATGCCGGAGCCGGAAGATGACGTCATCTTCCGGCGCCAGCATCCCTACACGGCGCGCGAGGGAGCTGAAGAGGGAGCACACAGGGGAAAGTGCTCCCTCGCGCGCAGGCCAGGCAGCCCGCCCACCCAGTGACCAGGAGCCCAGCAGCACCACTGGACCCCAGGGAATCCCCCCAGCACTCCAAAAGGTAAGGAGGCTGGAGGGGATTATATTTGAAAAAAAAAATGTGTGTGTGTGTGTGTTAGTGTATGTGTGTGTTAGAGTGTGTGTGTTAGTGTTAGTGTATGTGTGTGTGTTAGAGTGTGTGTGTGTTAGTGTATGTGTGTGTGTGTGTGTGTTAGAGTGTGTGTGTGTTAGTGTATGTGTGTGTGTGTGTGTGTTAGTGTTAGTGTATGTTGTGTGTTAGAGTGTGTGTGTGTGTTAGTGTGTCAGTGTTTGTGTTAGTGCGTGTGTTAGTGTGTGTGTCAGTGAATGTGTCTGTTATTGGGTGTGTGTCTGCTAGTGAGTGTGTTACTGTGTGTGTCTGTTACTGAGTGTGTTTGATGTCTGTTAGTGAGTGTGTGTTTGTCAGTGAAAGTGTATGTATGTCTGTCGCTGAGTGTATCTCTGTCAGTAAATGTGTGTGTCTGTTAGCTAGTGTGTATGTGTCTGTTCGTGAGAGTGTGTGTGTGTGTGTGTCTTCAGCATTTACCTTTCTCCAGCGTCGGTCTCCCCAGTGTCTGCCACTCAGCTCCGAAATGCACATGCGCGGCAAGAGGCGCGCGCGCATTTAAACCGCCCATAGGAAAGCATTACTCAATGCTTTCCTATGGACGTTCAGTGTCTTCTCACTGTGATTTTCACAGTGAGAATCGCGGAAGCTCCTCTAGCAGCTGTCAATGAGACAGCCACCAGAGGCTGGATTAACCCTCAGTGAAACATAGCCGTTTCTCTGAAACTGCTATGTTTTCAGCTGCAGGGTTAAAACTAGAGGGACCTGGCACCCAGACCACTTCATTGAGCTGATGTGATCTGGGTGTCTGTAGTGGTCCTTTAAGTGTGTGTGCATACCGCGGTCGCGGGGTCGCAGCCCTGCAACCCCTGCGACCAGGTGCCCGCCACCATGTGTTGTGACCCCGACCCGCGCTGAGTAAGCGCGCGGGGGGGGCCCACGGATCAATTTTTGCACCGGGGCCCCATGGGTCATGTGTACGCCACTGTACACGTGCATTCATGACATACACCCCATCAACTTTATACACACACAGTCTGCATCCACTACACACATTCTACATCTATTATACAAACACTACATTCAGTACACACACATTTCATCCTTGTGGGCTGACTCAGGATGGGCCCTGTGTGCAGCCTCGGGGTGGCCCTGTGGGATGGACTTTAGGGCCTTGTCAGGGGTTCTGAAATTTCTCAACCTTCTGTTTTTTTCTCCAATATCCACCTCACCCTACTTGTGTGTTTCTCTCTTTTTATCCTCCTATGATTGATCGGGGTGATCTCTCTAACCCCTATTTTCCCTCACCCCATTGTGTTTTCTTTACATTCTATCTCCCCCACCTCCCCATGTACCTCTCTTATTCTACATATTTGCACTCGCCCCTTGTGTCTCTCTATTCCCCAATCTCTCCTGACTCCATTTTGTCATACATCAAAAATTTGGTAGTAATTTGAATTTGCATCTTCCAGAATTTGTATATTGTTTTTTTTAATCTAATAGAAATCACAGATCTAATTAGTGGAAGCAAGCACTGACCAAACTTCAGCAGTCAAATGGTACATACAAGTAACCTATTGTACTTATGCATAGGAATAGCATCTGTTTGATGAACATCCTGTTCTAAAATCAATTGTGATAAGGACTAGTTACTATAATCTAACAGATTACAGTTAATAGGAGCCATTTAAAACACTGAGGTAGGTCATTCTAACAGCTATAATTTGTAAAATCTATGGGTTCCAAGCCAACATGGGGGGCATAGGGAGAAAGCATTAGCTTCTACCAATTAGTCAATACTGAAAATAGACTGGTAATGCGAACAACTGAGTGAATGTGAAGAAAAAAAACGAGAACGTCACAGGATGTAGTGAGGGTTGACGTGACAGCACTATTATTACTTGCTGGTTAAACGGTCTCATATTGCTGTACAAGCACGAATCTCAACCATTCATCAGAGACAACATACCAAGCGTTATAAATAACTGTAGTGCTCGTACACAAAAGACTTGTGCTTTACTAGGGTGGATAAATAAGCTATTCGGGGTAAGTCGCAAAGACTAGTCTGTTTCAGACTGCAGAGAAGAGCATTTGGTGAAGTTTCTTCATCTGGTGGGGCAATGGACATTGTGCTAGCGCTCCATATAGCACTCTCTCTCCCTTTGACAGCTGACTGAAGATGAACATAGTTCTCCTCTGTGTGTAGTTTACAAGACCCTTCTTCTGAACTCTAGGGGGGGAAAAAAAATCACAAAAAATATATAAATATTTATAAGGCACAGCCTAATTCTAACATCAGAGGACATAGCATATAAACTAGTGTCATCTCACATTCTGCAACTGTAATAGTCTCCCAACACTTTTGCCAAGTGACTTGTGCATTGTCTACCAGTGATATAAACCTGAAGTAAATACAGTCAGTTGGATGAAGTTGAGTTAAATACCCCATAGGCTTAGTCTTTTCGTTTCAAACATATATAACATTAGAACAGGCAGAAAAAAGACTTGCATCTATCAGGTTTAGCCTTTCTCACGTCTGTTTTTCCTGTTGATCCAAAAAAATGCTGTCCAATTTCGCAACAAACCGAAACCCCTCATATACAGTTGTGCTCAGAAGTGACCTCATATACAGATGTGCTCAGAAGTTTGCATACCCTAGCAGAAATTGTGAAATCTCGGCATTGATTTAGAAAATATGACTGATCATGCAAAATAATGTATTTTATTTTATGATAGTGATCATATGAAGCCATTTATTAGTTGTTTGGCTGCTTTTTTAAATCATAATGATAACAGAAATCACCCAAATGGCCCTGATTCAAAGTTTACATACCTTTGAATGTATGGCCTTGTTACAGACACACAAGGTGACACACACAAGTTAAAATGGCAGTTAAGGGTTAATTTCCCACACCCGTGGCATTTTAAATTCCACTTGCATTCCAATCACATTCCACTTGCTTAACAGAACATACAGTGTCAGGAATAGTGAATTCCTCACACTATAGTGTTTAACTAACTATATTTAGGTCATCGGCCCCTTTCTGATCACATGGAAAAGGTTTACTTAGCTTTTTTTTTTCCCCGGCACTGCTGATGATTGGATGATCTTAATGATCTTAGCCAATTCAGTGCTTTCCCATAGATTGGGAGGCTATTACGCATGCGCAGAAAAACGCCACGCTGCGCCAATAAGCAACGTCTCTTAGAGATGCATTGAGTCAATATATCTCTATGGGAAGTGCTCAGCATCTGCATGCAGTGCCGTGCAATGTGCAGCACTGGATCAAGAAGCACCTCTAGTCGCCATCTCAGTGACTGCCACTAGAGGTGTTCCTAGGCAGCAATGTAAACGCTGCCTTTTCTATGAAAAGGTCGAATTTACAGTGCTCAGCTTGCAGGGACAGACTATAAACACCAGAAGCTACATTTAGCTGTAGTGCTTCTAGTGACTATAGTGTCCCTTTAATATTTGGATTTAACCCATGTCTGACATTCGAACATACCCCTTCAACCTCTTCTATTTATCTATCCAATGTGTATCCATTTAAAGGGCAACTGTCACCTCAAAACCATTTTTAACATAATAATCCCTCTCAAGATTTGAAAGGAAATATATCTCTTTCTAAATGAAGTAAAGAGTTGTGGATTTAAAAAATTATATATTAATATATTTGCCCATGGCACTAAAGTGGTAGCCCAATCAACTTCTCTCCATCATGACAATCTACCTGTCCTGACCCCAAGAGCCCTGGACATTGTGAACATTCATTAAATAGTCCTGTCAAAGTAGATCAGAAAGAGAAAATGGAGGTGTCTCATGGATGGTGTCTCACCCTCTGTCCTCCTATTGTCTCCCCTTTTTCATAGTGTGTGCTTGCCATGTGTCATCGGGGTATGATGTGTGCTTGCTGTGTGTCATGTATGTGCAGTGAGTGCTGGCTGTGTGTCGTGTGTGGTGTGTGTACAGAGAAAACTTAGTGCAAGTTTGGTGAATGCTGGCTTTCAGTGACAGATGGTAAAGTTTTAAGATGATGGGGCGCCAGACCCCCAGAATTTTACTCCTGTCTGTACAGTACAGAGATTGAGAGCAGAGCATAATACAGAGATGTCTACACATATATACATATATATTATATTTTTGTTATTTTATATATATATATATATATATATATATATATATATATATATATATATATATATCATTGAGCTGAGTACAATACAGAGATAACCATGCCACAAACAGAACTAAGAAAAAATAGGGATTTAATACACAGTGCTGGACACAACAAAAAAATACCCATACAATACACAGAGCTGGGTAAATAAGGAGATACTCCTAACTATTCCACACAGCCAGGATGACCATGATGGATTAAACAGAGCTGCAATACAGATATACCCACAAAGTAAATGTCTCAAAATGTAGCTTTCTTTTAAATATTGCTGCTCTTAAGAAATATGTCAGATACTCCATTAGCTCTCAGCACATAGTGTACACATAGTTAAGGCATCAATATACTGATAGTTTCCAAACACTTCAGTTACCTGACTCCCTAATAGCTCTCAGCACACAGTGTGCACGGGGTTAAAGCAGCAGAATACTGATAGACTCGGTATTACCTTTGCAGATGGCAGTATAACTAATCTGCAGTGGGAATATGTACCACTGCAGATTAGCTATATTGCCAGCTGGATGGTTAACAGAAGCATCAATCAGTACAGATTAAAACACATTGAAATCAGAATGAGATCAGTCCTCTGAGTCACAGCCCCAGTCCCATAGTTCCCCATGCCGGCGCCATGCACGCCAGGCTGCCTGCCAATCATTTTAACCATCCCACTGAGGTCTGACCCTGATATAAGCACTGCTTCAGTGGTCCCTGTTAGGTCCTAGTGCCCTATTCATAGCACAAGTACATCTATTGAGGCGTGAGGATGTCCAGCGTCATTTAACGGAATCAAACTCAGTAAAAAGCCAGTAAGTACTTCTAGAAGCTTTTTGGTAGACAGCTTCTAAAGGCAGGCTCAATCTGCAGTGTAAACATTGCAGTTGTTCTGAAATTGCAATGTTTGCAGCTGCAGGGCTAAAATGACACGGACATTGCACCCAGACCACTTCAATGAGATATCCTAGATTGTCCCTTTAAGGAGCAAACTTCTGGAATAAAAGGGAATCATGACATGTCACACATGTCATGTGTCCTTAAGGGGTTAAAAGAGATGGTGGGTATGTACAGTAGGAGTTATTAGAACTATTAGTGACAGGCAGCACAGGGCTTTGTGTCAGAAATGGCCCCCTCACCTTGTCACCCCTGGGCATTTCTGGATTTATGTATTTGAGTAAATTCCCTTGCGTAAATCCCCCAGACCATGGGACTACTGGGAAAAAGAAATATATATATATATTATACTTGTATTTGGCAAGGGCCAAGAGCTGCTTCTCTACTTTATTTTTGCTGCTTTCAATATGGCTTCTTGATTCTCTCTCCTAAAGGGCACTGTAACCACACCCCCTAGTGCTATCAGCCAATGATTGCCCCAGAAGAGGTGAGGCAAATAGCATGCTGGCTCTGCTGTCCAAATGGCAACTCAATGGGAATTCCTACAAACTCCTTCTTGAAAGACACTAGGCATGTGCAAAACTTGCTGAAACAGGGCAGATTTAAAAGCAGCCACATTGTTTAGACATGCCTAGATGCTCTCAAACAAGTTTATCCAACAGCTACAACGAGGGGCAAGGGCCCTTTAGAACTGAAACCTATTACAAAATTATAGAGATATTAATTTTATCCCATATATATTTGGCTTACCACCCTCCCCTTCAGAAAAAGAATCTTAGTGTTTCTAAATGATTGCAAATATTTTTCCCAAATAAAAAATGATGGGCAAGCTTACATTGGTTCCCATCAAAATTATGAAAATATATATAAATAAAATGAAAGGGATATTCAAGGTACTATATCCATTTCATCTCACTGAATTGGTTATAGTGCCTAGGGTCCCCTGAGATGTAGTGGTTAATGCCTAGAAAGGCCCTTTAAATTAAGAAATGGACTTGCATATCTTTAAACAACATGAGGTTTCCATGATTTTTTGGTCTTTAGCAGTAATGGTCAACATCCATGTTCTACCAGGCTGCTTAGAAAATGGTTAATTCAGATGCACACCTGTTTCCAATCTTGGGTGTTCACAATAAACTGGACCTTAGACACTAGAAAGGCGATAAACAAGCAGCTAATAACGATATGGGTTTACCATTGTAACTCTCTCTTGTGTCATATTTACAGAGCCAGATCTTTCTCAGCCCCCATGTTACGAAGAGGCATTGCTGATGGCTGAACCACCGCCACCTTACAGTGAGGTGCTCACTGACACACGTGGTATTTACCGAAAGATCCTCAACCCTTTCCTAACTGTCCAGGATGAAGTGGTAAAACCAGAGCAACCCCTGAGCCATAAACAGCATCTGGCAGCACCGGCACACACTCAGCCTCTTCCCGGAGCCCTGAGCTCACAGATTCCCGTCAGCCTTTCACAGGAAGTACATAGGCCAAGACCACCATCCTGGGCTGGCTCCGACATAAGTAGTGGAGGACTGCACAGACTGCCTGGGGGCTGCCAGCTCATCTTCCCTATTCCTCTTCTGGGCAGGACTACAGCTGTTTAAACCAACCAGATGGATCGATACCTCTTAGCTGCTATAGTCCAAAAGTGAACTTTAAGAGGCTTGGGGGTTTCTGAACCACTTAATAAATACCAGATTGGAATACTTATAAGTACAGTATTTAAAATGTCATCACTGCCCCATTGACAACATCCATTGTTTCAAACAAACAAAAAAACAAATACAGTTCCTGCACCAAACAAAACAAGAACTACAGAACTTTCATCGAACTGCGGGAGAAGAAGTTATAGAATGTACGACAGAAACATTCTAGAACACAATCACTAAGGAAAGGATTTTGAGAGCAGACAAATTCCACTCTCTAGAGACACACGTGGACTGCAAGCCATCTTTATTTATTTGTTTTTGTTTCTGTTTTATTTATCATACTCTTTTTGTGGGATTAAACTTTAAAGTATCAGCCATTGTATGTGTAACGGTCAGCTACCATGTGCAACCACAGCTAGAACAATGTGTCCATTTCTGTGTGTTGTACACACTGTGCGCGTGGACGAGAGAGCCACATTACTTTATGTCACGCAGATCTTCAATATGTTTAATCTGAAAGGGCTTCACATTGAAAATCTAGTAAATTCTGAGTTATTATTTGGCAAATGATGACGTGCTTTTGTCATTTACCAGGTTCCGTTGTCATACTGTTGATATTGAAATTATCTTCACGGAGGTAAATAATGTGAATTTCCATTTTATACGAATGTATTATATTCAGTGGTTGGGATTCATCAAGTGATTATAATGGGGTTAATATACAAACCCAGCTTTAAGTCATATGCCTTTAAAGGAAACCCAGCAGCTAATTTATTCTGAAATAGTGAAAGATGGCATGGTGTCTGAAGGGATCTCTTTAAGGGAAATCCAGAATAAAAAAATAAAAAAACTGCATTGCAAGAGTTCAACTTTCCCCAGGTTGCCACATTGACATATGGGAGAGATTCACTCAGGGCTGATGTCCAGTTTGAAAACCAGACCTAAAATCTCTTTTGAATTGAATGTCTGATATTTTTTGTGATTTTAGCACTTTATTAAAATAATATTGGCACTTAAAATATTAATAATAATCTGGATTCTCTACTGTATCATTCTGTGCATTGTCATTTTCATCCCTGAGAATATGTCAACTATATTGTATTTAAATGGATTCCAAAATGAACAAAAAAAATACTTAATACTTTTTCCTATACATTAGGTTAATGCATGAATTACTCAGACATGAGGGTTGCAAGGGTTGATTCCTTTACAAGGCTAAGTCAGCCTTTGATCCTTCAGATGTCAATAAAACAACTGCAACTGACTATGGTAATAATAAATAATAACCTGCATCCCAGGACATGATTACAAACAAAATGAAATCTCAACACGGTAAAGCAATTTTGATTATTCTTAAAATTCCCCAAAAGAGGTTGCTTTCAAGGGCTGAAAGTCTGAAGTTCAATCATCTGTCTGTCAGTATATCATGTCTGACCAATACTTAGGGCCGTTTTTGTTACAGGTGAGTGTCAGGGGTGTTGCTATTAATATGCGCACAAAGCTACACGGATACACACAGACACACACAAGTATACACATGTGCACACAATAACACACACACAGACATACATACACTGACAGAAAAAGGCTTGCATATATACAGACAGACATGCGTTGATACAGACACACAAATTCAGAGACAGACAAACAAACACAGGAATACAAAGACACAGGCAGGGACACACATTTGCTTATAAAAAAAATAAAAAAAGACAGCTACTGATGCTTGAAGTGATGGTGTTCCGGGGCCAGGGCCGCCACCAGAAATTTTGGGGCCCCTGACAAAGCACAAGGTCACGGCCCCCCCCACTCCTCCCACTCCCCCCGCCGGCTGGCCTCCCCCTCCGCAATGAATGCAGTGTGTGTTAGTGCAATGAATGCAGTGTGTGTGTCAGTGTAATGAATGCAGAGTGTGTGTTAGTGCAATGAATGCAGTGTGTGTGTCAGTGCAATGAATGCAGAGTGTGTTAGTGTAATGAATGCAGTGTGTGTTAGTGCAATGAATGCAGTGTGTGTGTTAGTGCAATGAATGCAGTGTGTGTGTTAGTGTAATGAATGCAGAGTGTGTGTTAGTGCAGTGAATGCAGGGTGTGTGTTAGTGTAGTGAATGCAGAGTGTGTGTCACTGTAGTGAATGCAGAGTGTGTGTTAGTGCAGTGAATGGAGTGTGTGTGTTAGTGTAGTGAATGCAGAGCGTGTGTTAGTGCAGTGAATGCAGAATGTGTGTTAGTGTAATGTGTGTTAGTGTAATGAATGCAGAATGTGTGTTAGTGTAATGAATGCAGTGTGTGTCAGTGTAATGAATGCAGTGTGTGTTAGTGTAATGAATGCAGTGTGTGTGTCAGTGTAATGAATGCAGAGTGTGTGTTAGTGTAATGAATGCAGTGTGTGTGTCAGTGTAATGAATGCAGTGTGTGTGTGTCAGTGTAGTGAATGCAGTGTGTGTTAGTGCAGTTAATGCAGTGTGTGTATTAGTGCAGTGAATGCAGTGTGTGTGTTAGTGTAATGAATGCAGTGTGTGTGTCTGTGTAATGAATGCAGAGTGTGTGTTAGTGCAGTGAATGCAGTGTGTGTGTGTGTGTCAGTGTAGTGAATGCAGAGTGTGTGTTAGTGTAATGAATGCAGTGTGTGTGTGTGTCAGTGTAGTGAATGCAGAGTGTGTGTTAGTGTAATGAATGCAGTGTGTGTGTTAGTGTAGTGAATGCAGTGTGTGTGTTAGTGTAATGAATGCGGTGTGTGTGTTAGTGCAGTGAATGCAGTGTGTGTGTGTTAGTGTAGTGGATGCAGAGTGTGTGTGTTAGTGTAGTGGATGCAGTGTGTGTGTCAGTGTAGTGGGTGCAGAGTGTGTGTCAATGTAGTGGATGCAGAGTGTGTGTTAGTGTAATGAATGCAGAGTGTGTGTTCGTGTAATGAATGCAGAGTGTGTGTTCGTGTAATGCAGTGTGTGTGTTAGTGCAGTGAATGCAGAGTGTGTGTCAGTGTAATGAATGCAGAGTGTGTGTTCGTGTAATGAATGCAGAGTGTGTGTTAGTGTAATGAATGCAGTGTACGTGTTAGTGCAGTAAATGCAAAGTGTGTGTGTGTTTACTAGTGTATGCATGTAATGTAATAATGTAAATGTAATCTGTTATTCCCCCCTCCCTGATTCTTACCTGGTCCAGGGAGGGGGGAGATTCCATGATCCCTGGTGGTCCGGTGGCATGGTAGGGTCCCCCAGCTCCCTATACTTGCAGAGGGGGCCCAGCGGACTGCAGCTGTACTTTACAGCATTTCCCTCTCTCTAACTCCCGCAAGATGTGGTGTGCGCGCCGCGCGGAGCGTTGCCATGGTAACCCATGGCAATGCTCTAACAGCCGCACGTCTCGCGGGAGTTAGAGCGAGGGAAATGCTGTAAAGTACAGCTGCAGTCCGCTGGGCCCCCTCTGCAAGTATAGGGATCCAGGGGCCCGCGGCTGCACCTATATATAGCTATCATCGCTATATATAGGTGCAGAGAGTAATTGTGGGGCCCCGGACTGCCAAGCAGTCCAGGCCCCCCAGGACCACCGGGCCTGTGACAACTGTTATGGTTGTCACCCCCTGATGGTGGCCCCTGGCCGGGGCAGCCAGTTAAATATCTAATACTGCTGTTCTCTCCCTGCCAGCTGCAAGGCATGAGTTTGTAAGCAGTACATTGATAGCGGCACAAGAAAATGACATCATATTACTGCTGCCTCAAAACTGTGCTTTCCTTCTGGGCCCAAACTGCTAGTTTTATATTGTTCTGTGCTGCTCTCAGTCCAATCTGTCATAACTCATGGAGCAGACTGGGCATTGATAGCAACACAGAAGTAGTCATTCAAGAGATTCCCCTGTCAATGCACATGGTGTAGAAACATGTTTTCTCCACCAATGCTCTACCCATTATATCTATAATATCTTAAAGTATTGCTATTAAAACAGTATCATTCTGATGTTGGCACTCAACGAGTCGAGTTAAATCAAATTAAGTTTGGGCCCCCTAGATGATTCTGAGCAGTAGCCAGCAGAGAATTATGGGAGTTGCAGTCAAATAAATCTGGATAGACAAAGTGGAACAATGATCTTTATTAATCCCAACCTGTTGTATTTATCAAAGACTTTTGACTGAAAAGAGTGGCAGACATTCACCGGAATTTTGAAAAGAAAAATATCTAATTGAAAGCTTTTATTGTACCGTGAATGCTTGGCTGCCCCGAGTTTCCAGCTATAATTCTTTGATATGAAAGCCACACTGTTGCTAAGCAAAAACAGTAAGAAATTGCCATTAAACGAAAACTAAAAAAAAAAAAGGTTTCTGTTTTGCCTGCTTTTCTTGCAGAGAAGATAAAATATCTGGACAGTCTCTTGCAGGCACCGGGTAAGTGACAAGATAGGAGCATCCAAGAAACAATGATGGCATACAAAATGTACCTGCAGGGTGGTGATTGACACATTGTTACTGCTGCATTGGCTAAATGGTTTCTTGAGTTGTAATTTACTTCTAAAGCTGCCGTTAACAATTCCAAGACCTGACCGTATGGTCTTCTTCCAAGAGTATCATTGTTTCCATATATTCATAAACAAAGATCCTTGATTTCTTAACAAAGACACCAGTATAGACTACATTATCAACAAAGAGAGATAAATGCATTCACAGAAGGTTGATGTGATACTGAAAAGAAACTTGTATGGACTGTCACGTGAGGAACAGGCAGATATGAAAAAAATGTACTTACAAAGATTGATATTTTACTTAAAATAATCTCATCTAAAAATATTTTTGAAGAGACACTACAATCGCCAGAATAACTACAGCTTATTGTATTTGTTCTGGTGAGTAGAATCATTCCCTTCAAGCGTTTTGCAGTAAACACTGTCTTTACAGAGAAAATGCAGTGTTTACATTACAGCCTAGGGATTCCTCCACTGGCCACTCCTCAGATGGCCGCTCGAGGTGCTTCCTGTTAACCTCTACTAGTTCAGCTGGAAAGCTATTCCGTGCATCCACTACCCTCTCAGTAAAGTAATACTTCCTGATATTATTTTTAAACCTTTGCCCCTCTTATTTAAGATTACGTCCTCTTGTTGTGGTAGTTTTTCTTCTTTTAAATATAGTCTCCTCCTTTACTGTGTTGATTCCCTTTATGTATTTAAATGTTTCTATCATATCCCCCCTGTCTCGTCTTTCTTCCAAGATATACATGTTAAGATCCTTTAACCTTTCCTTGTAAGTTTTATCCTGCAATCCATGAACCAGTTTAGTAGCCCTTCTCTGAACTCTCTCTAAAATATCAATATCCTTCTGGAGATATGGTCTATAGTACTGCGTGCAATACTCCAAATGAGTTCTCAATAGAGTTCTGTACAATGGCATGTGCTCTTCCCTCTTTCTGCTGCTAATACCTCTCCCTATACAAGCAAGCATTCTGCTAGCATTTCCTGCTGCTCTATTACATTGTCTGCCTATCTTTAAGTCCTCAGAAATAATCACCCCTAAATCCCTTTCCTCAGATGTTGAGGTTAGGACTCTATCAAATATTCTATACTCTGCCATTGGGTTTTTATCTCCAAGATGCATTATCTTGCACTTATCCACATTAAATTTCAGCTGCCACAGCTCTGACCATTTTTCTAGTTTACCTAAATCATTTGCCATTTGGCTTATCCCTCCTGGAACATCAACCCTGTTACACATCTTAGTATCATCAGCAAAAAGACATACCTTACCATGAAGACCTTCTGCAATATCACTAATAAAAATATTAAAGAGAATGGGTCCAAGCAATGGCGTACAAATAATCCATGGGACCCCCCATCTCGGTCCCCGACAGGCACACATAGAGACAGACACACAGACAGACAAACATAAATACAGACACACACACACACATACAGACAGGCAGGCATACATACAAACAGACACATACATACAGAGACACACACACACATAGACATATACATACATACACACAGACACATACATACACACAGGCACATACATACAGACAGACACACACATACAGAGACACACACACACACATACAGACACACACACACAGACAGGTACACATACACATACCGACAGACACACACAGACACATACACACATACATGCAGAGACACACACACATACACACACACACACACACAGGGATGTATTTAGCCCAAGGCAAACAAAGCATTTGCCACTGAGGCGTCCCTTGTGATTACCCTGTCATGGGGGGGTGGGCCAAGAGCTGACCAATAGAGATCCCCTCTCCCTCCCTTCTTCCCCTCCCTCCGGTGGACGGCTTACCATCCGAGGCAGCGAGTGAGCTGTGATCTCGCTGCTCTGCTCCCTCGCATGCCTTTTACTGATGCCGTTGGAACCAGAATATGACGTCATTCCGGTTTCCAGCATTAGTATATAGCCCGTGAGGCATGAGGGAGCTGGGCAGGGAGATCACAGCTCCCTTGTCACCTCAGATGGTAAGCCACCCGCCTCACAGCAGCCCCACTGGATCCCAGGGACGGATCCACGCCAGTGTGTCTGTCAGTGTGCTTGTGTGTCTGTCAATGAATGAGTATGTGTCGGTGAATGGGAGTGTGTGTCAAATCAGTGAGTCTGTGTTTGTCATTGAGTGTATGTGTGTGACTGTAAGTGTGTATCTGCCAATGTCTGTCTGTCAATAAATGTGTGTTAAATCAGTGTGTCTGACTGTCAGTGATGTCTGTGTCTGTCATTGTGTGTGTATCTTCCAGTGTGTGTCTGTCAGTGAATGTGTGTGTCAGAGTGTGTGCTTAAAGGGACACTATAAGAGCCCAGACCACTTCAGCTCACTGAAGTGGTCTGGGTGCAGTGTCCCAATCTCATTAACCCCCTTGAGGCGTTGACTAAACCTCAAGTGACTGTCTACCAGACAGCCACTAGAGGGACTTCAGGGTGGCTAGGCGACCAAAAGTTGCCTAACTGATGCTGGATGTCCTCATGCTTTACATGAGAAATCAGATGACTGCTAAATCTCCATAGCAAAGAATTGATACAATGCTTTCATATGGGGAAGCCTAATGCAAGCGCAGAGGAGGAGCTTGACCCAGCACAGAGGGACATCGGCACTGTATTCAGGTAAGTGACCAAAGGGGTTTTAACCCTTTCATTGCCGAGGGGGGCACTATAGGGAACAGCTCTGCTTCCCTGGCACTATATTCCCTTTAAAAGTAGTAGGAAAAGTTTAAATAGGAAGAGGTGCAGCCTTGACAGGAAGGGGTGGGGCAAATTTAGATTAGGGGGTGCCCAGGTTTAGTCATGCCTAGGGCAGCGCAAAACTAAAATACACCATTGCACACAGACACATACATACACACAGACACATACATACACACACAAACACATACACACATACACATACATACAAAAACACACATACACAAAATGTTTAAGTCACTCACCTGTTTCCTACCTTTTAGGTGCAGGATGGTGACTTTCCCTGGGTTCCAGTGGTGGCTCAGGCTGGTGGGAGTCAGAGTTCCCACTCTGACTCCCTCTCCTTTCTTCCACGTGCGCTCTTGCTGATAGCTGGGAGGAGTGACCGCAGCTGTGATGTCATCACAGGGGGCCCAGTTGCGCTGTTAAAGCACCGCAGCGCTGACCGGGACCCCCTGGAAGTTCATCTCTATCGGGGGGCCCTAACAGCATGGGCTGCACGATGGGCCCTTTGAATATGCAGCCCTGGCTGATTGTCGCGTGTGCCGGGGCGGCAACACATGGCGGCAGGCACACTGTTGCAAGGGGTCCGCAGGGCGGCTGGGCCCATCATTCCAGGAATGATGGGCCCGGTCAAGCTGCGACCCCTGAGTCCGCGGTATGTACGCCACTGGGTCCAAGTACAGATCTCTGAGGTACCCCACTGGTGACAAGACCATGCTTCGAATATACTCCATTGACAACAACCCTCTGTTGCCTGTCACTCAGCTACTGCCTTACACATTTAACAATATTGGAATCCAATATTATTGATAAGCGTTCAATGTGCAATAGTGTCAAAAGCCTTACTGAGCCGGGTACGGGCCTTACAGGAACTGGGTTCCGCAGAGGCGGCCCGGATAGCCATGAAGAATAGCAGATTCAAGAGCCCTAGGGGGCAGCGACCGGCGCACCCACCGACGGAGGTATACCCCAGTTTTCACACCCCCATTCAACCCCAGAAACCACGCCGCAGTGAGACAGACCACCGGACCGCTCCCCCAAAGTTGATGCGAAGAAACAACCTCCGTAAGCAGAAGCTGACACACCGCTGGGTATGTACTTACACCCCTACCCTGGGCCCGTAGCAGTTACGCACAAGTCAGAGTTGCTGGGACTTGAGACAATGGAGGGCCACATATTTCTTGGGGTGGTGGGAGTTATGGGGATCGGGTACCACCCGGGAACGATGATGACATGGAGGGGATCCCCCCCAGATTTATACAGACTCGGGCTCTTGCCCATAGAATCCCCCCTTTTGGGTGGTTGGGGTAGAGGGGAGGCATTGGCGGACTCCAACTACTTGAATGGCACCCCAGGATAAAGTCTGGACAGTCCCATGATGTCCCAGAGGGCCCCGAGACTCAAGCTCCGCCCATCCCCCGAAGGGACTAGCGAGCCAACAGGCAGGAGAGGACACCACTTCCCCCAGCTGGAATAGGGAGCAGAGGAGGGGGGTATGGTTCCTTGGGAGGGGGGAGCAGGGAACGCCAGAGGCGGTGGTTTGGTATTCACAGTTGTACTTGTTATTGTTATTGATTAAGTTCATATGCTCTATACCACTCCTAGGGGGGCACACACCTACACAAGGGGGCTGGTAACACACCTGAGCCCACGAAGCCGGGGGGGCTAGGCCGGGGCGGGGACACCCGGGGAGGCCGGACCCGTTAGGTAGCTACAGGGCCCGATTACCGACTAGACACGCATTACTCAGACCCTCAAGAACAGAGAGGAAAATGGATAATGGGAGGGGGTACCCTCGTACTACTTCACCATACCCGCAGGGAAAATTCCAATTATACAAATACAGTGGGCTGGGTGCCGTGAGAGCAGTGCGATTCAGACGACGGTTCACCCAAGAACGGACGACCCACGTACCTCACGTGACAGACTCACACTGTACAAACCCTCGGGGGCTACTCTGGTGACATACCCCGAAGGGAATAGACACTGGGAAGCGACTGACCCCGAGGCGAGTCGTAGTCACCTAGATCCCGACCCACTAACCTGCCCTGACTTTGACTGGACTACCCTACTTCCCCCCCCCCGAACCTTACCCCGTGATACTCTGACATACCCATACCCCTTCCCACGCACAGCTAGGGATGGGCACTAACTATGTGCCGGCACCGCTTAACCTGTGGTCGAACAACGTTAGAGGTCTAAACGTACCCGAGAAGCGGTCTCAGCTACTCAGTACTCTCTGGGCGGAACGCATCTCGGTGGCGTTTTTGCAGGAAACGCATCTTAAAGGCGTGGAGGCCCCCACCCTGAAAAACAGAAGGTTCCCCACAGGTTATTACTCCAACCATGCCGACCAAAAAAAAGCGGGGGTGGCGATCCTCTTTTCACATACTGTCCCGTTCGTATGCACAGAGCAACGAATAGATCCAGGCGGTAGATACTTATTCATTAAAGGAACCATAGCACAACAGCCCTACACATTCGCATGCCTCTATACACCGAACCGTAACCAACATGTCTTCCTAAATAAAACACTCACTTTGCTCAACAAGTTCAGAGAGGGCTTACTAATTATGGCAGGAGATCTTAACACTCCGTTAGACGCCAGATTAGACACCTCAAGGGGAGAAAGCTCAATACCAGGTCATTGCATACGCGCAGTCGGGAGAGCTCTGACAAGGAGTGGACTAGTGGATTGCTGGAGGGCGGCGCATCCCGATGGCAGGGACTATTCCTATTTCTCAGCTGTACATCAGAGATACAGTCGGATTGACTATATCTTTATGGCACAGGAAGCCCTGACACTACTCCGCAAGGCTAGCATAGGCCTGATGGCGGAGTCCGATCATGCCCCGGTCTCAGTCCAGATCCAATCCCCACTACACAAACCAGCGGAAAGGCACTGGAAGCTAAATGAGAATATGCTGCTTAACCTGGGTGACACTGACCCGGTTAGGCAAACTCTAACACAATACTTCGACACTAACACAACCCCCGATGTCTCGCCCTTGACGGTATGGGAAGCACATAAGTGTGTAGTACGGGGACACTATATTAAGGTCTGTACACAACGGAAGAAAGAACATACACGACAGCTGATAACATTAAACACTCAAATAGCCAACCTAGAGCAAGCTCATAAACAAAGTCAGGACGAGGACACGTTCCTCCATCTAACAGCGCTCCGGAGACAGAGAAGGGACATATTAGCTCAGGGTCTCCTACGCACCCTTAGAAAATCGGCCCGGTTCTTTTTTGAGCACTCGGACAAAAGTGGCAGACTGCTAGCCCGCCAGCTCCGTGATCGTCGGATGGCGAGCCACATACACAAAATTAAGCCCAGTGACAAAGCTGAAACCCGAATGCCGGATGGAATTCAGCGTGCGTTCGTAGACTACTACACGGACCTATACAATATCCCCCAACCCAACACTGACGCTGCCCGCGCACGACAGACCCGCCAAATTACTGAATTCCTGGAACAAAATATAGATAACAAGCTGACCGCGGAAATGCGGGACGACCTAGACCAACCCCTCACCATGGAGGAGCTGGCGGCAGCCCTAAAAATCTCCAAATCCCATAAGGCCCCTGGACCTGACGGACTGCCCCTGATGTACTTACGTACGTTCAGGGACATCTTATTACCAAATCTCTTACTGGGCCTCAACTCCATACTGGAGGGGGGGCGCTTTCCCCCAGACACGTTAGCAGCCATAGTTACTGTAATACCAAAAGAGGGCAAGGACCCGACGAATTGCGCGAGCTACCGCCCCATATCGCTACTAAACGCAGACCTGAAACTATTCGCAAAAGCCATTGCCCTGAGAGTTGCAAAACACCTCCCCCACTTGGTACATTCTGATCAAGTGGGGTTTATCCCGGGTAGGGAAGGGAGAGACAACACGATTAAGGCCCTGAACATCCTACACATAGCACGAGCGCGCCGTAGAGAACTTCTACTACTTTCCACCGATGCCGAAAAGGCTTTTGACAGGGTGAGCTGGGCGTATCTGAGGAGTACCCTTACACACATGGGATTCGGCCCCAACATGCTGGCCTGGGTGCTCTCACTGTACACGTGCCCCACTGCGAGGATCCGCATTAACGGGGCACTTTCAGCCCCTTTCCCAATCAGGAATGGCACCCGCCAGGGATGCCCGCTCTCCCCCCTCCTGTTTGCCCTCTCCCTGGAACCATTTCTGGGGGCGGTCAGACGGAATGGGGGAATCTCTGGATTCGACCTTGGTCGTCACGAATACCGGGTAGCCGCATATGCAGACGATATGCTGTTCTTTCTTACACAGCCGTTGATCTCACTGCCCAACCTCCTAGCATCTTTCCGAGAGTTTGGGGCACTCTCTAATCTTAAACTTAATACGGATAAGTCCGAGGCTCTCCACCTCCCACCCCCTACAGGCCCCCCAACACACCTTCACACCCAATACAAGTTTAAATGGTGCGAAACTAAATTAAAATATTTGGGCATATGGCTGACCAAGGACCCGTCCCAATTATACCACCATAACTATCACCCTCTCCTACTCTCACTTCAGACGGACCTTAAGAAATGGACCCCATATTACATCTCCTGGTTCGGACGTATCAATGCGATTAAAATGAACGTGTTACCCAGGATACTCTACCTATTCCAAACAGTGCCAATTACTCTCCCCAGAGCCTTTTTTAGCTCTATGACGACTGCCATCCGCAGATTCGTTTGGAACTCTCGCCCAACCCGAATAAAAAAATCAACCCTGGAACTACCAAAATTGATGGGGGGCACGGGACTGCCCTCCATAGAGACATATTACCGCGCCGCTCACCTGCACAGACTGACGGACTGGCACGCACAACACCCATTAAAACAATGGGTGACCATTGAGCTAGAACAAACTGATAGAAAAATACCCTCTAGGCTTTGGCTACATACTGCCACATACGCCGACCTGCACACCGAGAACCCACTAATCGACGCCACGCTCCGAGTGTGGATAGCTTTACGCTACCGACTGCAACTCACAAGTTCTCCTAGCCCCTTGACACCCATCACACATAACCCAGAACTGGCCGATGCTCTAACCCCACAAGACCTAGCCGGCCTCCAGCAGGCAGACTGGATGTACCTGCACCAATGGCTCGACACTCAGGGACTTAAACCACTCAGAAACCTCTGCCCAGATAGACCACCGACGATACTCGAACAATTCAGATACCACCAAGTTAAGACGTACTTCATGTCCTTACATGGTCGAGGACACCTGACTAGACCCCTCACCAGCTTTGAACACCTGTGCGTACACCGAACACACGTACACAGAGGTATCTCCACTATACATACCATACTCAAGACCCAAACTAACGAAGATGTGGTGCTCAAATTTAAAGATCATTGGGAGAGAGACTCGGGGGAAGTTCTTACTGTGCAAGACTGGGACAAGATTTACACTCTCACACATAAATGCTCTATCAGCTCCAAGTACCAGGAGCTGAACTACAAAATTTTAACACGCTGGTACAGAACCCCAGACGTACTCAATCGCATGAACGTAGGTGCCCCGGACACCTGCTGGAGATGCGGCTTGCATACCGGCACGTACTTCCACATCTGGTGGCAGTGCCCCGAGATTACCACATTCTGGGAGAGGATCAGGGTAGAGATAAACAGAATCACAGGTGCGGAGCTAACCCTAGAACCCCTAACGATGCTATTACACCACACCCCCACACCCGTTAAGACATATAAGAAATCCCTCTTGCTGCCACTACTCAACGCGGCAAAGGCCCTTATCCCTGTGATGTGGAAACAGAGGGGAGCGCCTACCCTCCAGCAATGGGTGACAAGGGTGGAAGAGATCCACTCAATGGAATCCTTAACTGCAGACCTCCACGGTAGACAGGAGCAATGTGCACTGACCTGGTACCCTTGGGAAACATACCTAGCCAACAGATTAGCAAACCCAAACACGGCCCCCCAGAGGCCCGCAGTTAACCGACTCATACAGAGCTAAGCCACCCGGCTACTCCTCCCTCCTAGGTCCCCTACCTCCTGACCCTTTCCCGAGACTGGACATTGGACTGAACCCCAACGACCGACTCTGACGAGCTCGTAAATGGGGCTTATCAATACGCACACCCACTGTAATCACAGGTGTAAAATACACAGGAAACCGAGACCCAACCTAGAGCTGATACCGGCATGAAAATATCCCCTCCTGGCCTCCTAGACTGATACCTAGAGTATCCTCCCTTATGACAAACTATACCGATAGGCATACAAATATATACACCAGCAACTGCCAACCCACAATAGTGGAGAACTTAACCTAAACCATCACACTTTGCTCTCACCTAGGCGACAAGATGGCCTTGAATGTTAATAAGTGCTGAGTAGTCTGGGGAGGAGTTAAGGCACTAAAGATATCTTTTCTCGCTAGCGTGGCCCTATACCATGCCCAACAATATATATATACATGTCAAGCGACAAAAAGGTTCCTGACACTGTTGGTATGAAACGTGAAATGAGCAATGTAGCGTGTCAGAAAACTTACCCCCCACAGCACCCAGACTAGACACCGATTCACACCCTACACGTAGAGCGCACACCATAGGTGCAACAAACTGCGCATTGTAGGCTAGTGGGGATACGAGACTAGAAACCTGACCTTAAATAATTATACCTAAAGCATGTGATGGAAACTATAGAAATATAGTTTGAGAAAACTGTTTTGAGAATGTTAAAACAATGGTGGCGAATGTTGTTAAGCTATTCAGAAAACTGATGTTAAAATTGACGTTATACCGTTACTACATCTTTCCTTGAAAAAATGATAAAACTTGAAAATAAAGATTGTCAAAAAAAAAAAAAGCCTTACTGAAATCTAGGTAAGCAATGTCTACTGCACCACCCTGATCTATTATTTTAGTTACCCAATCAAAAAAAATCAATAAGATTAGTTTGGAATGATCTCCCTGAAGTAAACCCATGTTATCTCTGATCTTGAAATCCATGTGATTTTAGATGTTCACAAATCCTATCCTTTAACATGGTTTCCATCACTTTCCCCACTACTGAAGTAAGGCTTACTGGCCTATTGTTGCCCAACTCCTCCCTACTACCTTTCTTGCGAATGGGCGCAACATTCGCTAACTTACAATCTTCTGGGACTACTCCTGTTAACAATGATTGGTTAAATAAATCCGTTAATGGCTTTGCTAGTACACCACTAAGCTCTTTTAATAACTTTGGGTGTATTCCATCAGGCCCCATTGACTTATTTGTCTTTAGAACCTCTTCCTCTGTAAACTCACATGTGACAAATGACTCATTTGTCCTTTTTCCTAACTAAGGCCCCTTTCCTTCATTTTCATCTGAACATACTAAACAAAAATATTAATTGAGGCAGTCAACTAGACCTTTATCCTCTTCATAGCTCTACATACCTTCCTTCTTTTTGTTTTTAATCTAAGTAATCATTGTTTTACTTTCCTTTTCTCATTTATGTATCTAAAAAAAATTAAATTTTCTGTTGCCTTCAGCAGTGCAATTTTTAAATAATCCCATTTCTTGTGGAGTCTCCAGTCTGATAATGACTCCTTTACACATATTCTAATTTTAGAAAAGACTGGTTTTTTAAAGTCTAAAACTTTTGTTTTTGTGTGGTGTGACTCAGTCCCTGTTCTTAAATTAATCCGCAATTACTGATGATCACTGGATCCTAAACTTTCACCTACACTAATATCTCATACCAAATCTCCATTTGTGAACGCTAATCTAGTATGGCCTCTTTACGAGTTGGCTCCTCAACGACTTGTTTTAGAGACAATCCCAATAGAGAGTTTAGAAGGAATATGTGTGCTCCAGGCACAAGCAGCTAATTTGGTTTTCCGGTTCACATCAGGAAGATTAAAGTCACCCATGATGTTAACTTCCTTGTCATTTTAGTTGTTTCCTCAACTAGTAGATTATCTAACTCTTCTATTTGTCCTGGAGGTCTATAAATCACACTTACACGAGTTACTGTGTGATTACCAAAATTCTAACGTAACCCAAACGGACTCTATCCTTCACATACAGGGCCTCCCCCTTTCTTGCCTTCTCTGTCTTTTCTATATAAAGAGTACCCCGGTATTGCTATGTCCCAGTCATGTTTCTCATTATACCATGTCTCAGTAACAGCGACTAAATCTACATTATCAGTTGCCATTATTGCCACAAGTTCATGGATCTTATTCCCAAAGCTGCGAGCATTTGTAGACATGACTCTAAGCTATAACTCTAAGGTATACGAATCACAGACATAATGAGACATTATAGGCATCAGCAAGGGACATCTGTGACATAATATGCATTGACATTCAATAGTATCCATCCATAAATGATAAATGTTTGAACTGTCAGTGTGGTCCAATCTGAGAATATTAGCAGCTAGTCTGTACGTGAATAGCTGTAGTTGTAAAATCAATATGAGATCTTCGCACCGTGTTAGAAGTACAAAACATGACAACGGTAAAGTTGAATTTGTTCTTACCTGTCCCTAACGTCCAAGATTAGATTTAAAGTTCTTGAGCTGCTTTCCTTGGTAATATTTTTGGCATTCTACCTCAGCAGATAGATATGAACTGGGGATCAATGGGAAGCACTAATGTAAGTGCCCTTAGGATATTATACAAACCCCACGTCCACCAGTTTAATGATTTACAGTTCCCTCTGCTTGTCAACCACCCTTTATAACAATGCTGCGGAATATGTTGGCGCTATATCCATTATAATTATAATTAAGAATGATGGAAGACTTTCTAGAATAGTTATCATGACTAGCAAGCGTCTCTATTCATGACTAAGCCAGCTTTCTACCACCCCCAAAGCAAAATCAGTAATACATTTGGCTTCTAAAAATTTTGAAAATGTCATGCTATCCAACCAAGTAAACATAAATACAGTTAAATGCGCCTACTGTTGCAGTCCCTTCATTGCACTTTTCCAACAAGCTGTTTTGTTAACATGGATCATAAATGGTAATTTGTTCCGAACGGTTTCACAGAATAATGACATTTTAGTTCTTTTGTAAAACTGCCAATTCACACGACCCACATGAGATTTGCTTATGACTTTTGAAAGGAAACTGCTAGTCTACCAGTGTGTTGCAAATTACACCCACTGGGTGTGAAATGATTAGGGCACCCAATATGGAGACACACAGAGCATTCTATACGTACTCAGTGCAATGCTGCAGTCTGGAATTAAAATGTATGTTATTGGGGTGTTTTACCATTTGATATACAAATCTGTCCTAACACCTAAAAAGGCAAAATATTTCTTTTTTTTATTATAAGTAATTAGAGGGATCTGCCAGGAGCAAGTGTTACTTTCTAAGCTCTGAATGTGCCTCCAAGTCACAAAAGTAACCCTGAATTAGCAAATCTGATTTGGATGATATTGGTGTCCACTGTCCTCATTTCTGTAAATATAAATTATTTTCACACTCAAATACAGCATGGTGAGCTGATATTCAAATATTATCAACACAGGCCTCCCAACAGTGCTGATTTTGGTGGGACAGTCCCAATTGGTGCCACACTGTCTATATTTAGTTTCATGTTGTCCCGTATTCGGTGATACCAGGGACCTGCCAGCACAGTGCAAGCACAGCAGTAAACATGCTTATGCTGGGAATGGGCACTACGACCATGCAGAGAGTGATTCAGCAGAGACCTCCACATGCTCGACTCCAGACTAACACACTCCTAGATACATCACTGCTGACATCCCCCCTCAGGGCCTGCCCACTCCATCCTGATCACATACCACCCAACGTCCATTTAAAGGGACACTATGGTTGAAGGGTCCCTTTAAATGGACGTTGGGTGGTATGTGATCAGGATGTGCAATAAAGTAAGTGTAAATGTTAGATGACTCTTTACAGGAAGTGATTAGAAATTCTGTGTAAGTCACAAGCAGGGAGGTGTGACTAAGCCTGTATAAACAAAGTGATTTAACTCCTAAATGGCAGAATATTAAGCAGTGAGACTGCAGGGGCTTGATCTATATACTTAAATGGCTTAATTTAGCTAAAGTTGTTTTGGTGACTACAGTGTCCCTTTAAAATAAGTTTTTTTATAAACCCTAAAAAAAAAGTATAAAATCCAGAAGGCTATGTTAAAAAAATGTGTAAATGGCATGCAATCATTGCCCAAATTTACTGCTTCCTGTTTTAAAACTAGTATCTCTTGCACAAAGAGTGAAAGGAGGAAGCAGATTATCTCAGTTGACTTCTGAGATAAAATGTGTCAAAGACTCCAATTATGTTTTTGTTGTTGTTTTATTAACTCTGTGCTTGCAGAGTTGCTCTGGGTATATTTACGTATTTGCTTGCTTAGTTATTTTTGCTGGGACAGATTGAGAATTGTTTGAATCCCTTCCATTCCAACATGCATAAGTTGTTAATTTGCAGCTGTCACATTTCAACTGCCAGGGCTCCACTTAGCCCATCTGCAGTCTCCAGAGGGACTATAAATTCTACTTCCCCCTCTTCCTCTCACACTGTATAGAAATGCACGTTGTATATATCACCTCTATATAAATATATCAATATAAATTCACAATATGGTAAAACAAGCAGGGTTACCCACGTACATAATGCTAGAGATATAAACAAGCCCAGTCAGAAATACACACACAAACACCCCAAGCAAGCAGCCCCCCTTACATACAACATAATGCAAGCAAATACCCAACACATATGCTCCCAAACAAAGGCACACACATTCACACACAAGGATACTCAGGCACATGCACAAGTACATAATCTGGTGTTAGAAACAATCAACCCCCTTAAACCTCACAGTCTGCTCCACATACACAACACTCAGCCACTACACATGCTCACAGACACTACTCACAGAAACAGAACCCAGGACTTAGGAGGGGGCCCCAATCTGGCACAATGTCTAGGGCCCTGGGCAACCTTGATCCAGCTCTAGTGTTATTATATTATCATCTACCTGATCACTTTCATAAGACATATGTTTTTTTATTATTATTATCATTATGTTATTGATTATATAGCGCAAACAAATTCCGCAGCGCTTTACAGTGGATGGAGAACAAACATGTAGTTGTAACCAGACAAGTTGGACACACAGGAACAGAGGGGTTGAGAACCCTGCTCAATGAGCTTACATGCTAGAGGGAATGGGGTAAAGTGATACAAAAGGTAAGGATAGTATTAGACTAATGACAGTTGCAAGAGAGGAATCTGTCAGGAGCTATTAACAGTTTAATTGACACGCTTTTATGAAGAAGTTGGTTTTTAATGATTTTTTGAAGGAGTGGAGACTGTGTGAGCATCTAACGGAGGAGGGAAGTGAGTTCTACAGGAACGGTGCAGCCCTCGAGAAGTCTTGAAGGCGAGCATCAGAGGTGGGAGTACAGACAGAAGATAGACCTAAGTTTTCAGCAGAGCGTAAGGGCCTAGATGGGACATACTTGTGTATTAGGGAGGATAGATAGGTAGGAGCAGCATTATGTAGAGAATTGAAAGCAAGAATCAGAATTTTAAATTGAGCCCTATATCTTACAGGAAGCCAATGTAGGGACTGACAGAAGGGTGAGGCGTGGGAGGTGTGGGTGGACAGGAAGATGAGCCTCGCTGCCGCATTCATTATGGACTGTAACGGCGTAAGTTGGGAGCACGTAAGACCACTGAGAAGCGGATTACAGTAGTCAAGGCGAGAAAGGACAGTGGAATGGACCAGCACCATAGCCACATAAGGCGTTAAGTAGGGTCGGATGCGCGCAATGTTTTTGAGATGGAAGTGGCAGGATTTGGCGATAGACTGATGAGGTGTGAAGAAGAGGTCAGAGTCAAAGAGAACACCTAGGTAGCAAGCCTGCATGGTGGAGCTGATGGTAGCACCATTGACTTGGCGGGAGACAGACACAGGAGTAGCAACACTTGAGGGAGGAAAGACCAAAATTTAAGTTTTGGTCAAGTTGAGTTTAAGGAAGTGGGCAGGCATCCAGTTAGAAATAGCAGGGAGACGGCAGATCCTGCCCACCTATTTCAGCAAAATTATGTTCCCATGATCCGAACCTTGATAGAAGACATGGAGAAATGGATAGAAAAACTGATCTCTTGGATCGGTAGGATCCATTCGGTAAAAATGAACATTCTCCCCAGGATTTTGTTACTGTTTCAGGCTCTCCCAGTCAGGCTGACCAAGTCTGATCTGGGGGCTCTCCAGCAGGCTATAGGAAAATTTATCTGGCAAAATAGGAAACATAGAGTTTCGCGCAACGTTCTTTACAGGGCAAAGACGAGGGGCGGCTTGGGTTTACCAAACCTTTATTTCTACTATTTAGCGTCCCAGCTAACTTAAATAGCACTTTGGCATTCTCCTCCGGAAGAGAGGCGGTGGGTGGACCTAGAGGCTTCCCTCATGGGACCTGACGTTCCTCAATTCTTCATGTGGGTCCCTAGGGACCACAGACCATCTATACGTATCGAATGCCCAGCCATTGAAAATTCCTTGAAAATCTGGGACGCAACATCAACCAAATATGGTTTATCTCCCCACCTATTCCCGATGGCCCCTTACTTGAGGAATAGAGCCTTCACCCCAGGAATGGAAGCTAGAAACTTTAGAGGCATAGAGAGCACGGGGGTACAATGCCTATACCATCTATATGAGGGCGGCTCACTTATATCTTTCGAGGAATTGAAGTCCAGAGCTACCCTACGCCCCTC
>OW240914.1:291272732-291289016 GCA_933207985.1 Pelobates cultripes
AAATGAGTGTAACATATTCTGAAACTTAAAATAACTTCGGTCTTGTTTCCTTGCTGCTAGCCACGGGTTTTCTGAGTGGGTCTCCGCACAGGCGTAACCAGTTAGAGTACTCCAGAGCCCATTCTGTGTTGTTATGTAAGGAAGCCCTGTGTGGTCATGTTGAGGCCGCTGTAGAGCCATGAGTATACGGGGGGTGGGGGGGGGAGGAGACTAAGTTGCAGGTAGGTAATGCTTTAAATTGGATGGGTGTATTGTGCGAGCCTGGGATGTTGCCTATAGTATGTTAGGTAGGGTGCCTTATCAGCAGTGTTTCTCATTATGGGGGTGGTTTTCAGACTCTGGCTTGTGCTACCCCTAACCAAGGTGGTCGCAGAAAGAGGAGGGGCTGGGGGATGGGGGGATCTGAGCTGAGGTAGGTAAATTACCAACCTCCTTTCATATGGAGCAGCTCCATTATTTACCATATTTTGGGTGGAAGGCCCTCCACCTTCTCCTGTGAAGCAGGGTAACCACTTCAGGTGTGTAATTATTGGCAAACTTGTCAAACCAATGGATAACATATTAAAACATAAGCGAAACGAAACAGTGAGGGTGTTGCCCATTACTGCTAACATTGTAATTGACCCAGTCCCCAGTCATGTCCCAGACTGCTTCATTGTTTGACCCCGTTGAATGAACAGGAGTACGTTGGACGGGTCCCATTCATGAACGCTGTGGAGTTATACGACTTCTGATCGGTGCAAGTATTTCCAGTGCTCAAAACAGGGCTGGTGCATCCTCGACCAAGGATAGACTGTGTAATGTCCCGTTATGTGTCACTTTGAGGGATCTCGGAGTTGTCCAGTGGTAGGCCAATCTGGCATTTCTGAGCTGGCTTGTTACTAGGAGCAGTGACGTCTCCCATTGCAAGGTGTTTCTTGAAATAACTTGATAAAAAGATAGGTCCAAGCTTTCGAAGGAGTAGGGAGACTTGTCCCGTAGTGCCATTAGCTGATCTCTCTTGTCTTGCGCGAGTGAGCATCGGAGTAAGATGTCACTTACGGCTGATGCTGGGGCCCTAGGTGATTTTGGCAGGTGGAACATGCCTTCAAATGTGACTTTTTTGGAGTGAGTCGGGGGTAGCAGTGATGTCTGATGTTGTGGTAGTGCTTTCATCGACCCGTGTGTCCAGAGGTGACTCTGCCACTCATTGAGACCAAGACTAAGAGGGAGGTGGTAGGCCACAGGCCGTTTCTTCCGCCGTTTCTGCCAGGAGTGCTGAAAGAACGGTATGTACCGGTACTGTGTGCCGCCCATGGGGATTTTTTTCAGTTGGATGGGTTATAGTGCTCCCGATATACAAGGGATTCAGTTGATCAGCTCCGGAGCTGTGGGAAATGGCATCTGCTCTGTTCCACGGTTAAGCCCTGCCCCCTTTTCTGTAATTATTTTTAAACCTGTGTCTCTCTAATTTAAGACTATGTGCTCTTGTGATAGTTTTTCTTCTTTAAAATATAGTCTCCTCCTTTATTGTGTTGATTCCCTATATTTGTTTAAATGTTTCTATCATATCCCCCCTGTCTGGTCTTTCCTCCAAGCTATACATGTTAAGTTCCTTTAACCTTTCCTGGTTCCAGGTAGTTTAGCACTTGGAAGTTATTTAATCCATGAGGAGAAATGAATGAAGCCATTGCAGCTCAATGAAGTGGTCTGGATGCCAAGTCCCTCTAGAGAAACTGCTATGTATACATTTGGGGTTAAGCCAGCCTCTAATGGCTGTCTTCCTGATAGCCACTAGAGGCGCATCTGCGACGATGGAGGCATATTATGCCTCCATCATGCAGAGCGTCCATAGGAAAGCATTGAAAAATGAATTCCTGTGGACACTTTGAATGCGCGCGTGGCACTGCTGCGCATGCGCATTCCACTCTGCTGACGTCAGATGGGGCATCTGATGTCGGAGGGGGAGGAGAGGTAAGGGAGCCCGGTGGTGGAAGAAGGTGAGTAACTGAAGGGGTTTTAACTCCTTCAGCACCACGGGACCCTGAGGGTGGGGACACTCAGGTACCTAGTGTCAGGAAAACCAATTTATTTTCCTGACACTATAGTGATCCTTATGTAGCTTCAATTACCTTACTGAATGGCACTTGATGTTGATGGGGTTTTTTTGTTTTTAAAGGAGACTTATGGAATCTGTCATATGTAGTGGGTACTTATATATCAGTCTTTGTTGTTCATGCTATGCAAGTACTTGTACCAGCAGAGGAATCACAGCTCCCCTTGTGAGATTATTGATGGGATGGGGTGTCTGCATCAATTTATCAGGTAACTGGAGTAATAAGTAACTTTGTAACTGAGTATTGGGTAAAATGATACAGAGGGAAGTCCTTACACCATAACCAGCACAACAAGAGCAAGTAGTTACTGTTTTTGAACATCCTTTAATATAAACAGGTTATACGGTCTGCAGAGCAAATGCACGTATAGACTTAAGCTTTTATTACATCCACAGAGGAATTGTTTCTCCAGCTCTTACAATACTTAACAAAACATAATGGACTCAGCAAACCCCGTTACTGAGCATCCCATATTTCAGATCTCAGACTAACATGTATTTCCATTGATATACATACATCCGCTATTCCGCTATTTTCATTGTTTCTTCTTTGCTCTGAATTTTGATTGTCTTGCTTTGGGGCCACAGCAATGGACTTAACTGAACTTTACTTACCATACGTTTTAGTAGCTAGTTCCTTTTTATTTTTTTGCAAGCGGGCATCTCTTCTTCTGACTTGTAAATGACATTAATCTATCAACCCCTCTAGTGCTATGTTCTCTCCATGCGCTGAACACCCTCTCGTCAATCTCTCCCAAATCTATCTGCATTCATCCTGTAGTTTCCTCTATGCTGTCATTTTAATCTGTCTTTGCATTCCTTCCTTTCTATTCCCTCCCTCCTATTCTGTTTAACTGAAGGCAATTCATCTCGTTTTAATTAATTTACTTACTGCCTTATACTCCAGTATAAAAAAAAAAATAGCAAAAGGTAATTTTTTTTTTTAATTACAAAGCTAACGGCGTTAATTACCGGTACAGTAAATGCATTAGCGCACAAGAGAAGAGAATGAACTTAACTGAGGTTCTAGAAGTGACAGCTAGGGACAATCGTGCACTTTAAGGTGGCGTGTGGGTCAGATGTTAGAAGAAAAAAAATACACATTTGTAAAGCAAGGATCTGAAATAAGCTAATGATATAAGTGTAAATCATCCCAGAAAAATGACATTAAATCAAATTCAGCTTTTACATATTCTAATTAGATATTTCTACATCATGTTTTTTTTCCCTGTGCTGCGCGCTCCGATCAGAAAAAAGAGGCTTATTAAAGAAGTATTTTAATAGCTTTGAATTAAGACTCTGTAACTAGCTTAGATCAGATTTACAGAAGGCCCTCAATGCAAGTTGGGCAATATGTGATTATTGTATGAAAAAGTGTTTCAAGATTCATACTCAGAGATCATATCACTAAGAAAAGTTCACATCTGGAAAAAGAAAATCATATTAGTTTAGTAAACAAAATAAACTTATATGTACTTATATACCCACCAAAAAATTCTTTTGGACAAATCGAGTCAAAGTCTCGTTGGAGATTAATAAAGGGATAATATAGGCATCAACACAGTATATAGATCATGCCCCTGCAGTCTCTCTGCTCAATTCTCTGCCAGTTAGGAGATACATCACTTTTGTTTCTGTTTTTTTTACAGCCCTAACCACAACTCCTCTCACTGCAACACACAGCCTGCATGGAATAAAAAAAGTTTAATTTTCAATCAGATGCTAGCTTACTTTAGACGTTTTATGTCCTGCTCTGTAAACCGAACTCTGCACTTCAATCACACACAGGGGGTTCCTGCAGGCTTTAGAAGAATATTAACAGAGCAGGAGATAAGACATTCTATATTAAACAGAATGTGCAACAAAGGAACCTAGAATATGTTTGTTAAATATCAGTAAGTGTTTTGGTGCCTACGGTGTCCCTTTAATTGATGAGCCCAATGACAGTTATCCAAATACGCCTACATACTGCAGAATCAGTTGGTGGCCCAGTCCTCCGAGCTGACAATTATCAACCTACCTCCACTGATGCAAAGAGAGACTATCTTGTCAGCAAACTACACTGAACGCAGGCGAGAAAAAGTATTTGTGAAAACGCTAATGAAAGAAATGTTTCATAATTAATATTATTACTCATAATCACAAGCACTAATCATCAGACATATGCAGGCACAACTAACGATTACACACATGATGACCTATTCAGATTCTGCTTTAGAAATGAGATACATAAATGCTATGAATTAAAAATACATTACTGTACTGGTATTTAGAAAGGTGAAAGGGGAGATATTCATTTAAAAATGCAGAACTCTTAGTGATGTGAAGTAATGAGTCAGATCATTTCACACCATGTCTCTCTGCAAAAGATAAATATATGAAACAATTTGCCAGTCACAGCTGGTGAGGAAAGAGCCCTGTCTGTTACTAAGGCTCTGAGAGCTCTGCTCGAATAGAGGGGAAAATGCCAATATAAAGAATTTGCCATAACCCACGGCTATGCAAAAGGATTCAACCGTTACACTGCAGACAAGATTGCAGCCTATACAATGTAACAGCTGTCCACATTGTGGGCTAACAGTGAGGGATCCAATGTCCAATCAGCTTCACAAACCCAGCAATACAATGTATAACAGAAAAATATGTACGGGGTAAACATTCAGATAGACAATGCAACACACGCTGAATTGATTTACTCTACACAAGCTACACAATGCAGAAATATTAAAGGAACACTTTAGTATTAGATGTACAGATTTGTATTCCTAACACTATAGAGCACTTGTCCATAGTTATTTATAAGTTTCATCCCTCCCCTTCCCTTTTCCTAAAAATTTAATAATTTTACATTTTTCCAGCGTGGAGACTTCCTCGGCACTACTCCCCTCCCTGTCTCCCACAACATTATTGAGGATTCATGGCCTCTTCAAACGTGATATGCGCCTCATAGAAAGGCAGTGGTGACCTGATGCGCATGTTGGGCGGGCGAAACGCATGCTTGTGACCTCCCACATCACATGACTAAGTTATACATTGCGTGGTTAAAATGATTGGACCACTGCATGCTGACCAATACAATGAGATGAAGTGGTCTATAGTCTATAGATGGTGGTCTATAGATGAAGAGTTACTATAGTGGTCCTTTAAGTCAAATTAATTTATTATAAATACTAAATTACTAAATGTGCCCCGTGCCCAGTCAGCAACACAAACCTAGCAGACACTATGCTACAAAAGACAACTAGGTGGACAGGAAGGTGAAAGATAGAAATTACAGAAGACACATCCACTTCCATGTACAACTTCCACCATGCAGAGTCAATAAACCATTTAGAACCAAGACTATCCTAGACCGTGTAGAAACCATAGCAACCTACACCTTGCGGGTCTAATAGTGAACATGCATAGCTAAGAATAGCTTACACAACACACAGACAATACAGAAGAACCAAGAGTATCCAACACCACCAAAAGACACCAAAACACTTCAAGATAAAACATCACCACGGAGAGTTGTCACAACAGTCAGACACAGAATGTTGACCCAACTGGCAATTACTTGTCATTGTTCTTACTCTGAGCCATGATGTGTAAGACTGATAATCACGGAAGTTGCCCTCATGGTAAGAATTGATAAGAAATTAGATAAAACATGGAATTTGGATGATATGTCGATCGGCCAAAATTTAGACAAATTGCAATTTGTTTGAAATCCAATGCACAAGTCTGCTACAAACCGAACCTTTGAGAACTCTGAAACAAACTACCTGCAACAAAACATAGCCTGAAACCAACATTGTTTATTCAATTACACAGTTTGTTTTTTCGAAGAGGTCGAGGAATGCTTTTGGGTTAACATATGCCTCCCACGCCCTGTAGATTTTACATTATTTAATTCTATTTAAACTTGTAGCTATTTAAAGTTAGATTTTTCAGTGGCAGTGTAGAGGAAAGGGTGATAGCGAATCTTGGTCAATATTAATTAAGAAAAAGACTGCATTCATTTTAATAAGACGTTCATTTTTAAAATGTAATTTCCACCCAGTCTTAGATGATAGAGAAACAAAAAACTTGTTTTTTTTTCCATTGAAAGCAATTTGATTAAAAGCATTTGTTATGTTTGATGCCAAAAGAATCAGGAGGGAGGGGGAGAGTGATAATCATGCACATCCCTCTGTGTCTTTATACCCAGATCCAAACTAATGGAAAACTTTGAAATGTCCCAAGATGCTCAATGCTAACTAGTACATTCTTGCGGACAAGACCTGTTTTCCCCAGGAGTTAATTAAGTCAGTTTCAGAATAGCTGTTCTATTTTAATCAGCTCAAACCAAGTTTGTTTCTTTCCCTTGATCAAAAAGTAATTGTGCTTATATCCTACTGGATTTTGTCTGTTTTTTTTCTCTGGCTTTCAAGGGGCTAAGACAGGAATTTCATTAAAGCTGTGAATATATAATGCATGTTTTTCACTTGAAGGTCAGTTTCTTCACACATGTAATATGTGGTGAATTTGGAAGCAAGCCTCTGCGGCACTCCCAGCATGCAATGTGGGTGCAGAGTCTACGCGCTAAGTCCAAGTTAGCTGTGACGGCTAGCGAGGCTCTGCAGCATCAGAGTAGTCAAATTGCTAGCTCCTCGTATGCAACAACACAGTCACAGATCTTGATTATTATGGTATCACAGAATTTTATTTACTTAATCATGCAAGAAAATATACATGCTGCCATAGTTCAGTAGTCAGCTTTCCTATTCTTTAATGGAAGGTTTTCATCTCTTCTTATTCTCACTGAAAATAAAATATTACTTGGAATATAGCCTCTACGTGTATTATTTGGTTATTAGACTTACACATTCATTTTTGGGCGAATTGCAATTGGTCCAAATTTAGGCCAATAGGAGAGTCTGATGAATTTCGTAAGTCGGAGGCACCATACAGACATATAATCGAATAAACAACGCAAATTCCAAACGTGTTCATTTGATTCGTGATTCAAAGTTCCATCCACGGAGCTTAAACAGGGCCAGATTAAGAGCCCAGTGGGCCTGGTGCTGACAATTATGATTGGCCTAGTTACACATTTTTTTGACCAAAAATACTAAATCAGTCCTACCTCCTAAGCGTCATGTATCTGATGGAGATGGTGCTGGAGGGAAACTCATAGGATGCAGCTATGAGAAAACACATACCAATGCTTTCATCTTTCAAGTAAACCCATACCCCCTAACAGCAGTGTCCAGTAAAGCAGGAAGTCTATGGACGGGGAAAAAGGGTGGACCACTGACACAAATCACATAACCAGAACTGCCGAAAGAGGCAAACATACACAAACAGGGGGCATGTCTGTGTCCCCATGTCTCCCAGTCCCTTAGTGTCTGTGTCCCCATGTCTCCCAGTGTCCCTATGTCACTAGGACACTAGGGGACATTGAGAGACATTGGGACACTGAGAGACCTGGGGACACTGAGACTCTTGGGGAAACTGGGAGACATGGGGACACTGGGTAACTTTGAGACATGAGAGGACACTGGGAGACATGGGGCACTGAGACACTGTGATACATAGGGGACACTGATATATAGGGGACACTGGAGACTTGATAAAGACCTGGGTACAGGTCAAAATGTTGCGGTGTCCAATAAACCCGCTTAAATCTATCACAGTGAGTGCCTGAGATTTTTTCTTTTATACTAGGGGACACTGAGACACTTGGGGGCGCTGTGAGACATGGGGACACTGGGAGACTAGGGGACACTGAGGACACTGAAACACACCAGGGATACTGGGAGACATGGGGCACTGAGACACTCTGATACACAGGGGACACTGTGATACATAAGGCACACTGGAGACTTGATAAAGACCTGGTTACAGGTTGAAACGTTGCGGTGTCCAATAAATCTGCTTAAATCTATCACCGCGTAATAATAATAACTACCTATTTCCAGAGCTAAAAGACTCTGAATGTCGGTGTTAGCTGGAAAGGAACACAAGATGAGGAAATGTATGCTTTTTGATAGAACGCTGCACACCACTTATTTTAATGGTCAGATAGCAAATCCAAAGCCAACTTGCTATACCTCTACCTACTCAGAAAAATAGATAATATATGCAGAAATAGATAAAGAATATAAAGTCGTCCAATTGTCCTAATCTCTGACTTTATTGAGTGAGGTCTCTATCAGGAGTTGGATTTTCTTATATCACACTGAGTAGGTGTCTAGAATACAGGGAGCAGATGGCTGATGCCATTGATTCTACAATATCATAATATAGAACTAGTAGAAGGTTGTTTGTAATTACAAATTGTTGCAATCTCTCTTACCCTAATTTTGGTTATTGCAATTCAATATAGGAGACAGTTTGAGTGAAGAAACTGAGCCAGATAGCTGTCAGGTTAGGGCTTCTGTATTATCACAGTGTTGCAATATTGTTGCAAAACGGAGAGAGCATAAAGAGGATACTAATTAGCTACAGTTGCTTTAACCCTCAGTTGTATGGGGTTGGTAACTTGTTTCAGATTGCAGCCCCTATCTACTGCTCTTATCTAATGCCTGTCTTGAATAAACTTGAAGAATTAAAAAATAAGTGAAAAATCTCTCTGTGAACTAGAAATGATTGAGTAGTTATTAACTCATTAGGTATTCACAGGCAGAATAGAGACAGGAGTAGACATATAACAGCTTCTCTCTGATTGCTCACTAGACTTAAAGGACCACTCTAGGCACCCAGACCACTTCAGCTTAATGAAGTGGTCTGGGTGCCAGGTCCAGCTAGGGTTAACCCATTTTTCATAAACATAGCAGTTTCAGAGAAACTGCTATGTTTATGAATGGGTTAAGCCTTCCCCTATTTCCTCTAGTGGCTGTCTCATTGACAGCCACTAGAGGCGCTTGCGTGCTTCTCACTGTGATTTTCACAGTGAGAGCACGCCAGCGTCCATAGGAAAGCATTGATAATGCTTTCCTATGTGACCGGCTGAATGCGCGCGCAGCTCTTGCCGCGCGTGCGCATTCAGCCGACGGGGAGGAGAAGAGGAGGATCAGAGGAGGAGAGCTCTCCGCCCAGCGCTGGAAAAAGGTAAGTTTTAACCCCTTTCCCCCTTCCAGAGCCGGGCGGGAGGGGGACCCTGAGGGTGGGGGCACCCTCAGGGCACTATAGTGCCAGGAAAACGAGTATGTTTTCCTGGCACTATAGTGGTCCTTTAAATCTATCACAGTGAGTGCCTGAGATTTTTTTTATGCTAGGTGACACTAGGAGACATGGGGACACTAGGGGACATTGGGACACTAGGGGACTTTGGGAGACTAGGAAACACTGAGACACTGCGTACACTGGCACACTGCGGACACTGAGAGACACCAGGGACATGGAGACAAGGGGATACTGAGATACTAGGGACACTGGCTGGAAGACATGGGGACACTGGGAGTGCCCCATGTCTCCCAGGTCTCAAAGTCACCCAGTGTCCTCATGTCTCTCAGTGCCCCCTAGCAAGTCAGTGTCCCCATGTTGCCCAGTGTCCCCTAGTATTTGTATCCCCATGTCTCCCAGTGTCCCTTAGAGTCTGTGTCCCTATGTCTCCCAGTGTCCCGATGTCACTAGGACACTAGAGGACACTTACAGACATTGGGACACTGGGAGACATGGGGACCATGAGACACTGGGAGAGACATGGGGACATGGAGAGACATGGGGACATGGAGAGACTAGGGACACTGAGAGACACATGGGGACACTGGGAGACCTGGGGACACTGGCTGGGAGACATGGGGACACTGGCTGGGAGACATGGGGACACTGAGAGACTAGGGGACACTGAGAGACTATGGGACACTGGGAGACATGGAGCCACTGTGTCCCTAGAGTCTCAGTGTCCCCATGTTCCCCAGTGTCCCTATGTCTCCCAATGTCTCAGTGTCCACATGTCTCGCAGGCTCGTAGCTGCTGTCTGGACTCTCTGTGCAGAGCTGCTCACCCGCAGATCAATGAGTAAAGAGAGGCAGATGCTGTAACTTCTTATCCCTGCCTCTCTCCACACAAACAGCAACCCCTACTGGCTGGCACTGGTATTGCAGAATAATCTCTGTTTATATTGAGATAGACATTTGTATTGCCGGTATTACTGCAATACCGGCACCGGCTAGGCAGCCTCAAATACCTGATAAATACTTCTGAGAAATACCTGGCAACCATAAGAAATATATGAGAAATACCTGGCAACCCCAATAGTAGTGTGTGTAAAAAAAAAAAAAAAAAAATTAATTTTTTCTTTTCTTTTTTTTTTTTTTAAATCAATGGGCCTATTCCATGGGCCTGGGCCTGGAGCTGCAGCTCCATCAGCCCCTATGTTAATCCGGCCCTGAGCTTAAATAAAGAGATGATCAATGGGAAAAAGACATTGGTTTTATTTACAGATTAAATGGGAAGCGACCAACAGATGCAGCAGTAACTTTTATATATATATCTATCTATATATATTTACTGCCACTCCTCTTTTTCTCTCTACTGATTATTTTTTCTTACTTGATCTAATCAGGGAAATGCATCTAATATTTATATTATGTATACATTTTCCAGTGCATAGATTGGCCCATTTCTGGTTTGTCCAAATTGTTATCCTAAATATTTTGCATGGAGGATTACCAAATCAGCATTTCCTTTTCGGGTGTGATTCTGTTGGGGCATATTTTTCTTCCTTGTATAATTCTAGTTTATTTTTTTCAGCGTCCTATACTTGCTCTGAAATGGAGGGTGGGGGCGCATTTAATCCTCTTTATTTAGATACAACCCATATCTTAGATCATGTACATTTCGGGAAATTAACACAGAGTGCCTTCCTGTGATGCCTGTCTCTTGCGCATGATGTGCACACAAACGCTTACTCTTTATAACCTGGAATCTACTTCCAGACAAAGATAGATGCCATCATATAGCAAGAGAATGAGATGAGATGCACTAGATATAGATATTTAGGTACATGTATGAATTTCAAAATAATAAACACACAGACACTATAAGGCACACCATTTTAATTTAAATAATAGTAAGAATTGCTGACAGTTTTCTTTTAAGAAGAATTTGATATCCGAGGCACATGTAGATTATTAACTATTAATGAAATGGAACTTTTAATAAAATTAACTAAGTCCAAGAAGTATAAATAATATTGTATTGTACAAATATAACATACAGAAATGTACTGATAAAATCTGAGACTGTATATACTGTGTGTAGCTCTGGCTCATTTTTAATGCATTAATACGGATGAAGAATTGATTACATTATTATGTATCAAGAGGGATTTTCCAATAGGGTCAGCCTGTTATTGAGAATTAAGTGATGCTTTAGGGCAGATGAAGTCCTATCCAGTAACTGGTGGTTAATATCTTTGTTGGTGGAAAGCCGGCGTTGCTGTCATTGACTACAGGAAACCTATTTCTATGATTCCCATGGCTTCTTCGAAACCAGTTCTTCATGTGATGATTGTGATGGCCCAGTTGATTAAATTTTATGACAGTACTAAACTAGCAGCAATGGGAGGGCAACATATTGCTCTGCTACCTCTCATTGCTTCCAATCAATGGAAATACAAATTGTCCATCTGCAGAAACCACTATTAGATTGTTGAAAATATTGAGCTAGAACATGGGGGGGAGGGGGACTTAATAAACAGGCAAAATATAGAACACATGATAACCTGTGCTGATACAATGATGCAAACATATCATCTCCAGTCCATAATTGCACCCTGGCATGTCCAACATGCTAATCTGAGGACAGAGTGCATCATGTGCTCACAGATATACATGTTAACAGTAAGAGCTGGTCCTTGCTGGAAGAGATATGCAGTTACACGTACATTTTTTGGCATCGAGGAATAGAAAATGCTCACAGAGATTTTGTGATTGAGTGGATTATTTATGTGCAGTGGTAGTTTATAAAGTTATAAGATGATGGCAACTCTAGATTCATCTTGTGGATTTTGACATAGTCTTGTAAATCCTACACTTTGGACTGTACTCTAAAGCCCATGTACTCCTCCCCTGACCCACTAAAACGTCATGGTTCAGCAATGTATACCTATCCAAGCACAGGAATCACACCTTTCACAAATACTCCAAGATCTCGCCATGTCCAGCTGCTCCTCACTTCTTCTCAAAATAAATCAAGGGGATGGGTACACAGACAAACTACTACCAGTACACCAACAGAAAATAAATAGCTTTCTACACCACACACTTATCTCAAATAAGTTTACCTTTTTCATTTCAATTTTGAAGTTAATGTCCTCCAGGAAAAAACTTTTTAGTATATCCTACTGCTGTCAATAGACTATAGTTGCAATAAAAACTGGAGGGGTGCTGCTCCAATTGCCTCCATAGACAATCCTCCACTGATTATATTAATATTATTACTACAATTCGGCAGCGCTGTACAATAAGTGGACTAACAGACAAGTATTCCCAACAAGATTAGTTGCACAGGAACAGAGGGTGTTGAGGGCTCTGCTCAAATGAACTTACATTCTAGAGAAGTGGTGGGCTGTAAAACAACCGCGTCCATTCCAGCACAGATAAACATTGCTTATTCCCCCACATTCCCTTTTACTTTCAATCAATGGTCAGCAGGAGATGTCATAAAGGTTTTGATATGGCACCACAACAGGTGCTTGTATTCACTTCACCAGTGCAACTTGTACTAGAACCATGATGAGAGGTCTGGCTACTTCCTCACACCAAAGACTAAGCAATTGGTGGGGTGGCACTTACTGACTCAGGAAAAGACATTTCAGAGAAAAGTCTGAATATTACAATATTTCCAGCTAGTACAAGGGATAAAGCAATGTGAGGTTACATATATCTGGTCTTTTTATTATTACTCCTACTGACTGCAGGTGTAATGGTTCCATAACTAATCATCAGATTCTTGGGATGGCCACCTACACAAATCATCTCTAGCACCGGCAAATATGGCGTACTAATCAATTTCCACAAGGGATTTAGTTTGTGACACCTAACGTACATACAGTTTAATGGCGATCTGACAATTCTCTGAAATTTAATTAATAACCCTTATGGTTAACATGTAAGTAAGACCTAAAAAACTAAAATGAAATGGGGTAATTTACACTATGCAATGATATATAAATCAACACAGGAAAGGAAAATGCAAATTCACCAAAATTAAAACTGAAAACATTGTCCATTATAATAAAAACAAATAATGAATGTGTAAAAATGTATAAATGTTTGAATGTATAAATGTATGAATGTATAAAATGTATAAAAATAAAAAAAGCAACGTTCCACACAAGAATTGGGCAGCTCATTAAATAGGTGGTCACGCTAATGTTATAACAAGTCATGTAATATTTTTATTGTTAACTATAATAAAAACATACAAATAACAAAATGCACACATAAACCTTAATTAAACTCTAATGAGACTGTAACAAACATTTGCCAGTGTCCAGGGTAGATACAGTTCTCTCCTAATAATTGTTCCAAGGAATCAGGATGTGTGTACTACACAGCCAGGCATGGGACAGCTGCTCTATGAATTGCTGTCATCCACAGAACTAGAATGATAAGCCACCCAAATAAACTTGCAATCGCGCTCCTAACATTAAAATAAGTGCCCTCAGTGTACTTCAAGCTAGTGTCTACGACGAACTATGTATCGGCCATCTCCCTAATGGGAGAATTTAAGGGCAATCAAGTCCGCCCTCAACAGTCTTGTTTTATGTTCTTTCAGCTCTCTATTTCCAGTCACAGGACTAAAACACAGGAGAAAATACTGATTGTTGCATCGGGGAGGTGGAGTGGCAACACGAAACAAAGGTAATTATTAAACTCCTTTATTTCATTGGATGGAATTGGGAGGATTGAGGTCATCTAAATAAGTTAATAATTATTAGAAAACTATAGCATTCTATAGTATTAGGAATTCATATTTTTATTCCTAATGCTAAAATGTTCCTTTAACACTAGTTATAGGGTACTACATCTTATGGTTTGAGAAAGGCCTCTTTCCAGAGAAATGTCAGAGTCTCTTTAATTGAAATGAGCACACCAACACAATCAAACAGGGAAACAATAGATTAATTACACCTAGAACCTGCAGCTAGTGCCACAAATCCAGGTCAGGAAGGCTTTTGGGAAGCATTTTATATGTATCATATTATCATAAAACATCAGGAAATGGGTCACTGAAAAGCTGCTACAATGTATTTGGGAATTTTAATCAGATGACCTTTTTATTATTCCTGCATGTTTGCGCAATATTCTAAATAAATAAATAAATAATTGTAACATAATGTATATCCTTTAGGAACACCCAGAACTTCCAAATGTTGTCTTGATTTTCTGAGATAGGTTGATCATTTTATATAACTGTTGCCATACAGTTGCTCCCAGCATTCCAAGCTAGCCTAGGGAAAACATCTTTACTCTCTAGAAAAAAAAATGGATTGTTTGTGATTTTTCCAAATGGATGAACAATGATCTCTCACCCTTTAATTTCCATTTTGCTGAGAATTCATTTTTTTTTTTTAATTCATTCATATTTAAACTTGCTACCATATGTGATTATTTATTCAGGAAATTTTCACATGGTAAATAATATAAGATGCTGCCAAGTCAGTCAGCAGAATCAAAGTCAATTAACACATCCAATTTCATAGCCACAGCTTTTTATTTTTATTAAATCGACCTCAAGTGTCACAACATAGAAAAAATGCTTAAAGATCGGCAACATGAAAACATTTCGTTTTAACTAACAATGCAGAAACCTCATCTAGAGAGTGTGCCAATATTTCTTGTAATCCCGTGTTGTATGTATAATTTGTATAAACTGTCTTGTGTTTAGAAATAGATTCCCCAGAATGCATTTAAATTCTCCTTTCTGATCAACTGTGTGTTTTTAAGAGGACTGCTACATGTACACCTAAAAGGGACCTTGTGGATACTCTAACTATTTCATCTTTTTGAATTGGTCATAGTGCCTAGAGTCCCCTTGCTCAGTCACTTTTTTCCAGTGTTAAACCATTTTTGAGCAATTTAACAGTAAATAAGCATGCCTAGACCCTCACAGCCAAGCTCCCAAATCAAGGGGTTGGTGATAAAAATTCATATCAGCAATGGGGAATGTGATAGGCTGCAAGTGGTCAGCTCTTAGCCAATCACAGCCAAAAAAAAAAAAAAAGTAAAGAAATCACTGTTTAGTAGATATTTTATTATTATGTATTTTTCACTGGGGGTATATCTAAAAACAACATGCAAATGCTGCTGATCCCTTGTTTGCTGCCTTTGGAAGCCCTCCCCTTTTAACCCCACCCAGACTTTCTGTGGCTGTCCAATCACAGACTTCCCTATGCAGCATAATGAGAAGTCTTTGCAAGGCAGGTGCTCTGGGCAATTGCTGCCTCTTGAGTTTATCTCCACTGAGCTAACCAAACCAGGAAGAAAGCCATCATTGGCTTTCTGGCACCAGATTACAAAGCGTACCCACGTCAGAGGCTAATTTTGCTCAGAATTGACCATGGTGATGGTGTAACCCTTTAATGATGATTCCATATGATATAAAGAAAGTAAACATTGTATATTTCTTCTAGAATTGTATAATGATTTCTCTTTCTTGAGCTAGTGAATGCTATAAGCTACCCAGGTTCTGATTGACTGCTGACATTACATCCTCTTAACAGCTCAAGTGTCATCGGTAGTTGAAGAACGGAAATTAAAGCGGCACTGTCATGCCGAACTTACCTTTCCTCAATCTCTTCCTCTTCTCCCCCTCTCTCAGGATCTGTTATTCTTTTCTTCCTGTCTTCTTTAGTTTTCTTTAAAATCATAAGACAAAGTAGGGACTCTTTGCCTTATGGAGGATTCCTCCGCTTGACCAGCTCTGACCAGCGGAGGAGCAAAGTGTGCTTGATTTCCGCTGGTCAGAGCAATTTTCCCATGATCCCTAGCTTTCCTCTGTGTTCCCACAATGCTTCCTGTCACTTTCCACAAAACTGCCGAATTGCGTTCTAACTGAATGAGAACAGTCTGTTCGTTTCTTTTAGAACGCAATTCGGCACTTTATTCGGATCGGAATTTCATTCTAATGAATGAAACTCCAATCCTATTCATTGCCGCGGCTGCATCTTGCAGCCGCTTAGTAGATAACTCCCTAATTCCCACGGTATC
>OW240914.1:291292991-291364126 GCA_933207985.1 Pelobates cultripes
TGTGTGTGTGTGTGTTAGTGTATGTGTGTGTGTTAGTGTGTGTGTGTTAGTGTATGTGTGTGTGTGTTAGTGTTAGAGTGTGTGTTAGTGTGTGTTAGTGTATGTGTGTGTGTTAGTGTGTGTGTGTGTGTGTTAGTGTATGTGTGTGTGTGTGTTAGTGTATGTGTGTGTTAGAGTGTGTGTTAGTGTGTCAGTGTTTGTGTTAGTGCGTGTGTTAGTGTGTGTGACAGTGAATGTGTCTGTTATTGGGTGTGTGTCTGCTAGTGAGTGTGTTACTGTGTGTGTCTGTTACTGAGTGTGTTTGATGTCTGTTAGTGAGTGTGTGTTTGTCAGTGAAAGTGTATGTATGTCTGTCGCTGAGTGTATCTCTGTCAGTAAATGTGTGTGTCTGTTAGCTAGTGTGTATGTGTCTGTTCGTGAGAGTGTGTGTGTGTGTGTGTCTTCAGCATTTACCTTTCTCCAGCGTCGGTCTCCCCAGTGTCTGCCACTCAGCTCCGAAATGCACATGCGCGGCAAGAGGCGCGCGCGCATTTAAACCGCCCATAGGAAAGCATTACTCAATGCTTTCCTATGGACGTTCAGTGTCTTCTCACTGTGATTTTCACAGTGAGAATCGCGGAAGCTCCTCTAGCAGCTGTCAATGAGACAGCCACCAGAGGCTGAATTAACCCTCAGTGAAACATAGCCGTTTCTCTGAAACTGCTATGTTTTCAGCTGCAGGGTTAAAACTAGAGGGACCTGGCACCCAGACCACTTCATTGAGCTGATGTGATCTGGGTGTCTGTAGTGGTCCTTTAAGTGTGTGTGCATACCGCGGTCGCGGGGTCGCAGCCCTGCAACCCCTGCGACCAGGTGCCCGCCACCATGTGTTGTGACCCCGACCCGCGCTGAGTAAGCGCGCGGGGGGGGCCCACGGATCAATTTTTGCACCGGGGCCCCATGGGTCATGTGTACGCCACTGTACACGTGCATTCATGACATACACCCCATCAACTTTATACACACACAGTCTGCATCCACTACACACATTCTACATCTATTATACAAACACTACATTCAGTACACACACATTTCATCCTTGTGGGCTGACTCAGGATGGGCCCTGTGGGTAAAATCAGGGGCGGGCCCTGTGTGCAGCCTCGGGGTGGCCCTGTGGGATGGACTTTAGGGCCTTGTCAGGGGTTCTGAAATTTCTCAACCTTCTGTTTTTTTCTCCAATATCCACCTCACCCTACTTGTGTGTTTCTCTCTTTCTATCCTCCTATGATTGATCGGGGTGATCTCTCTAACCCCTATTTTCCCTCACCCCATTGTGTTTTCTTTACATTCTATCTCCCTCACCTCCCCATGTACCTCTCTTATTCTACATATTTGCACTCGCCCCTTGTGTCTCTCTATTCCCCAATCTCTCCTGACTCCATTTTGTCATACATCAAAAATTTGGTAGTAATTTGAATTTGCATCTTCCAGAATTTGTATATTGTTTTTTTTAATCTAATAGAAATCACAGATCTAATTAGTGGAAGCAAGCACTGACCAAACTTCAGCAGTCAAATGGTACATACAAGTAACCTATTGTACTTATGCATAGGAATAGCATCTGTTTGATGAACATCCTGTTCTAAAATCAATTGTGATAAGGACTAGTTACCATAATCTAACAGATTACAGTTAATAGGAGCCATTTAAAACACTGAGGTAGGTCATTCTAACAGCTATAATTTGTAAAATCTATGGGTTCCAAGCCAACATGGGGGGCAAAGGGAGAAAGCATTAGCTTCTACCAATTAGTCAATACTGAAAATAGACTGGTAATGCGAACAACTGAGTGAATGTGAAGAAAAAAAACGAGAACGTCACAGGATGTAGTGAGGGTTGACGTGACAGCACTATTATTACTTGCTGGTTAAACGGTCTCATATTGCTGTACAAGCACGAATCTCAACCATTCATCAGAGACAACATACCAAGCGTTATAAATAACTGTAGTGCTCGTACACAAAAGACTTGTGCTTTACTAGGGTGGATAAATAAGCTATTCGGGGTAAGTCGCAAAGACTAGTCTGTTTCAGACTGCAGAGAAGAGCATTTGGTGAAGTTTCTTCATCTGGTGGGGCAATGGACATTGTGCTAGCGCTCCATATAGCACTCTCTCTCCCTTTGACAGCTGACTGAAGATGAACATAGTTCTCCTCTGTGTGTAGTTTACAAGACCCTTCTTCTGAACTCTAGGGGGGGGAAAAAAATCACAAAAAATATATAAATATTTATAAGGCACAGCCTAATTCTAACATCAGAGGACATAGCATATAAACTAGTGTCATCTCACATTCTGCAACTGTAATAGTCTCCCAACACTATTGCCAAGTGACTTGTGCATTGTCTACCAGTGATATAAACCTGAAGTAAATACAGTCAGTTGGATGAAGTTAAGTTAAATACCCCATAGGCTTAGTCTTTTCGTTTCAAACATATATAACATTAGAACAGGCAGAAAAAAGACTTGCATCTATCAGGTTTAGCCTTTCTCACGTCTGTTTTTCCTGTTGATCCAAAAAAATGCTGTCCAATTTCGCAACAAACCGAAACCCCTCATATACAGTTGTGCTCAGAAGTGACCTCATATACAGTTGTGCTCAGAAGTGACCTCATATACAGATGTGCTCAGAAGTGACCTCATATACAGTTGTGCTCAGAAGTGACCTCATATACAGATGTGCTCAGAAGTTTGCATACCCTAGCAGAAATTGTGAAATCTCGGCATTGATTTAGAAAATATGACTGATCATGCAAAATAATGTATTTTATTTTATGATAGTGATCATATGAAGCCATTTATTAGTTGTTTGGCTGCTTTTTTAAATCATAATGATAACAGAAATCACCCAAATGGCCCTGATTAAAAGTTTACATACCTTTGAATGTATGGCCTTGTTACAGACACACAAGGTGACACACACAAGTTAAAATGGCAGTTAAGGGTTAATTTCCCACACCCGTGGCATTTTAAATTCCACTTGCATTCCAATCACATTCCACTTGCTTAACAGAACATACAGTGTCAGGAATAGTGAATTCCTCACACTATAGTGTTTAACTAACTATATTTAGGTCATCGGCCCCTTTCTGATCACATGGAAAAGGTTTACTTAGCTTTTTTTTTTTCCCAGCACTGCTGATGATTGGATGATCTTAATGATCTTAGCCAATTCAGTGCTTTCCCATAGATTGGGAGGCTATTACGCATGCGCAGAAAAAACGCCATGCTGCGCCAATAAGCAACTTCTCTTAGAGATGCATTGAGTCAATATATCTCTATGGGAAGTGCTCAGCATCTGCATGCAGTGCCGTGCAATGTGCAGCACTCGATCAAGAAGCACCTCTAGTCGCCATCTCAGTGACTGCCACTAGAGGTGTTCCTAGGCAGCAATGTAAACGCTGCCTTTTCTATGAAAAGGTAGAATTTACAGTGCTCAGTTTGCAGGGACAGACTATAAACACCAGAAGCTACATTTAGCTGTAGTGCTTCTAGTGACTATAGTGTCCCTTTAATATTTGGATTTAACCCATGTCTGACATTCGAACATACCCCTTCAACCTCTTCTATTTATCTATCCAATGTGTATCCATTTAAAGAGCAACTGTCACCTCAAAACCATTTTTAACATAATAATCCCTGTCAAGATTTGAAAGGAAATATATCTCTTTCTAAATGAAGTAAAGAGTTGTGGATTTAAAAAATTATATATTAATATATTTGCCCATGGCACTAAAGTGGTAGCCCAATCAACTTCTCTCCATCATGACAATCTACCTGTCCTGACCCCAAGAGCCCTGGACATTGTGAACATTCATTAAATAGTCCTGTCAAAGTAGATCAGAAAGAGAAAATGGAGGTGTCTCATGGATGGTGTCTCACCCTCTGTCCTCCTATTGTCTCCCCTTTTTCATAGTGTGTGCTTGCCATGTGTCATCGGGGTATGATGTGTGCTTGCTGTGTGTCATGTATGTGCAGTGAGTGCTGGCTGTGTGTCGTGTGTGGTGTGTGTACAGAGAAAACTTAGTGCAAGTTTGGTGAATGCTGGCTTTCAGTGACAGATGGTAAAGTTTTAAGATGATGGGGCGCCAGACCCCCAGAATTTTACTCCTGTCTGTACAGTACAGAGATTGAGAGCAGAGCATAATACAGAGATGTCTACACATATATACATATATATATTATATTTTTGTTATTTTATATATATATATATATATATATATATCTCATTGAGCTGAGTACAATACAGAGATAACCATGCCACAAACAGAACTAAGAAAAAATAGGGATTTAATACACAGTGCTGGACACAACAAAAAAATACCCATACAATACACAGAGCTGGGTAAATAAGGAGATACTCCTAACTATTCCACACAGCCAGGATGACCATGATGGATTAAACAGAGCTGCAATACAGATATACCCACAAAGTAAATGTCTCAAAATGTAGCTTTCTTTTAAATATTGCTGCTCTTAAGAAATATGTCAGATACTCCATTAGCTCTCAGCACATAGTGTACACATAGTTAAGGCATCAATATACTGATAGTTTCCAAACACTTCAGTTACCTGACTCCCTAATAGCTCTCAGCACACAGTGTGCACGGGGTTAAAGCAGCAGAATACTGATAGACTCGGTATTACCTTTGCAGATGGCAGTATAACTAATCTGCAGTGGGAATATGTACCACTGCAGATTAGTTATATTGCCAGCTGGATGGTTAACAGAAGCAACAATCATTACAGATTAAAACACATTGAAATCAGAATGAGATCAGTCCTCTGAGTCACAGCCCCAGTCCCACAGTTCCCCACGCCGGCGCCATGCACGCCAGGCTGCCTGCCAATCATTTTAACCATCCCACTGAGGTCTGACCCTGATATAAGCACTGCTTCAGTGGTCCCTGTTAGGTCCTAGTGCCCTATTCATAGCACAAGTACATCTATTGAGGCGTGAGGATGTCCAGCGTCATTTAACGGAATCAAACTCAGTAAAAAGCCAGTAAGTACTTCTAGTAGCTTTTTGGTAGACAGCTTCTAAAGGCAGGCTCAATCTGCAGTGTAAACATTGCAGTTGTTCTGAAATTGCAATGTTTGCAGCTGCAGGGCTAAAATGACACGGACATTGCACCCAGACCACTTCAATTAGATATCCTAGATTGTCCCTTTAACCCCTTAAGGACCAAACTTCTGGAATAAAAGGGAATCATGACATGTCACACATGTCCTGTGTCCTTAAGGGGTTAAGGAGCAAACTTCTGGAATAAAAGGGAATCATGACATGTCACACATGTCCTGTGTCCTTAAGGGGTTAAGGAGCAAACTTCTGGAATAAAAGGGAATCATGACATGTCCTGTGTCCTTAAAGGGTTAAAAGAGATGGTGGGTATGTACAGTAGGAGTTATTAGAACTATTAGTGACAGGCAGCACAGGGCTTTGTGTCAGAAATGGCCCCCTCACCTTGTCACCCCTGGGCATTTCTGGATTTATGTATTTGAGTAAATTCCCTTGCGTAAATCCCCCAGACCATGGGACTATTGGGAAAAATAAATATATATATATATATATTATACTTGTATTTGGCAAGGGCCAAGAGCTGCTTCTCTACTTTATTTTTGCTGCTTTCAATATGGCTTCTTGATTCTCTCTCCTAAAGGGCACTGTAACCACACCCCCTAGTGCTATCAGCCAATGATTGCCCCAGAAGAGGTGAGGCAAATAGCATGCTGGCTCTGCTGTCCAAATGGCAACTCAATGGGAATTCCTACAAACTCCTTCTTGAAAGACACTAGGCATGTGCAAAACTTGCTGAAACAGGGCAGATTTAAAAGCAGCCACATTGTTTAGACATGCCTTGATGCTCTCAAACAAGTTTATCCAACAGCTACAACGAGGGGCAAGGGCCCTTTAGAACTGAAACCTATTACAAAATTATAGAGATATTAATTTTATCCCATATATATTTGGCTTACCACCCTCCCCTTCAGAAAAAGAATCTTAGTGCTTCTAAATGATTGCAAATATTTTTCCCAAATAAAAAATGATGGGCAAGCTTACATTGGTTCCCATCAAAATTATGAAAATATATATAAATAAAATGAAAGGGATATTCAAGGTACTATATCCATTTCATCTTACTGAATTGGTTATAGTGCCTAGGGTCCCCTGAGATGACGTGGATAATGCCTAGAAAGGCCCTTTAAATTAAGAAATGGACTTGCATATCTTTAAACAACATGAGGGTTCCATGATTTTTTGGTCTTTAGCAGTAATGGTCAACATCCATGTTCTACCAGGCTGCTTAGAAAATGGTTAATTCAGATGCACACCTGTTTCCAATCTTGGGTGTTCACAATAAACTGGACCTTAGACACTAGAAAGGCGATAAACAAGCAGCTAATAACGATATGGGTTTACCATTGTAACTCTCTCTTGTGTTATATTTACAGAGCCAGATCTTTCTCAGCCCCCATGTTACGAAGAGGCATTGCTGATGGCTGAACCACCGCCACCTTACAGTGAGGTGCTCACTGACACACGTGGTATTTACCGAAAGATCCTCAACCCTTTCCTAACTGTCCAGGATGAAGTGGTAAAACCAGAGCAACCCCTGAGCCATAAACAGCATCTGGCAGCACCGGCACACACTCAGCCTCTTCCCGGAGCCCTGAGCTCACAGATTCCCGTCAGCCTTTCACAGGAAGTACATAGGCCAAGACCACCATCCTGGGCTGGCTCCGACATAAGTAGTGGAGGACTGCACAGACTGCCTGGGGGCTGCCAGCTCATCTTCCCTATTCCTCTTCTGGGCAGGACTACAGCTGTTTAAACCAACCAGATGGATCGATACCTCTTAGCTGCTATAGTCCAAAAGTGAACTTTAAGAGGCTTGGGGGTTTCTGAACCACTTAATAAATACCAGATTGGAATACTTATAAGTACAGTATTTAAAATGTCATCACTGCCCCATTGACAACATCCATTGTTTCAAACAAACAAAAAAACAAATACAGTTCCTGCACCAAACAAAACAAGAACTACAGAACTTTCATCGAACTGCGGGAGAAGAAGTCATAGAATGTACGACAGAAACATTCTAGAACACAATCACTAAGGAAAGGATTTTGAGAGCAGACAAATTCCACTCTCTAGAGACACACGTGGACTGCAAGCCATCTTTATTTATTTGTTTTTGTTTCTGTTTTATTTATCATACTCTTTTTGTGGGATTAAACTTTAAAGTATCAGCCATTGTATGTGTAACGGTCAGCTACCATGTGCAACCACAGCTAGAACAATGTGTCCATTTCTGTGTGTTGTACACACTGTGCGCGTGGACGAGAGAGCCACATTACTTTATGTCACGCAGATCTTCAATATGTTTAATCTGAAAGGGCTTCACATTGAAAATCTAGTAAATTCTGAGTTATTATTTGGCAAATGATGACGTGCTTTTGTCATTTACCAGGTTCCGTTGTCATACTGTTGATATTGAAATTATCTTCACGGAGGTAAATAATGTGAATTTCCATTTTATACGAATGTATTATATTCAGTGGTTGGGATTCATCAAGTGATTATACTGGGGTTAATATACAAACCCAGCTTTAAGTCATATGCCTTTAAAGGAAACCCAGCAGCTAATTTATTCTGAAATAGTGAAAGATGGCATGGTGTCTGAAGGGATCTCTTTAAGGGAAATCCAGAATAAAAAAATAAAAAAAACTGCATTGCAAGAGTTCAACTTTCCCCAGGTTGCCACATTGACATATGGGAGAGATTCACTCAGGGCTGATGTCCAGTTTGAAAACCAGACCTAAAATCTCTTTTGAATTGAATGTCTGATATTTTTTGTGATTTTAGCACTTTATTAAAATAATATTGGCACTTAAAATATTAATAATAATCTGGATTCTCTACTGTATCATTCTGTGCATTGTCATTTTCATCCCTGAGAATATGTCAACTATATTGTATTTAAATGGATTCCAAAATGAACAAAAAAAATACTTAATACTTTTTCCTATACATTAGGTTAATGCATGAATTACTCAGACATGAGGGTTGCAAGGGTTGATTCCTTTACAAGGCTAAGTCAGCCTTTGATCCTTCAGATGTCAATAAAACAACTGCAACTGACTATGGTAATAATAAATAATAACCTGCATCCCAGGACATGATTACAAACAAAATGAAATCTCAACACGGTAAAGCAATTTTGATTATTCTTAAAATTCCCCAAAAGAGGTTGCTTTCAAGGGCTGAAAGTCTGAAGTTCAATCATCTGTCTGTCAGTATATCATGTCTGACCAATACTTAGGGCCGTTTTTGTTACAGGTGAGTGTCAGGGGTGTTGCTATTAATATGCGCACAAAGCTACACGGATACACACAGACACACACAAGTATACACATGTGCACACAATAACACACACACAGACATACATACACTGACAGAAAAAGGCTTGCATATATACAGACAGACATGCGTTGATACAGACACACAAATTCAGAGACAGACAAACAAACACAGGAATACAAAGACACAGGCAGGGACACACATTTGCTTATAAAAAAAAATAAAAAAAGACAGCTACTGATGCTTGAAGTGATGGTGTTCCGGGGCCAGGGCAGCCACCAGAAATTTTGGGGCCCCTGACAAAGCACAAGGTCACGGCCCCCCACACTCCTCCCACTCCCCCCGCCGGCTGGCCTCCCCCTCTGCAATGAATGCAGTGTGTGTTAGTGCAATGAATGCAGTGTGTGTGTCAGTGTAATGAATGCAGAGTGTGTGTTAGTGCAATGAATGCAGTGTGTGTGTCAGTGCAATGAATGCAGAGTGTGTTAGTGTAATGAATGCAGTGTGTGTTAGTGCAATGAATGCAGTGTGTGTGTTAGTGTAGTGAATGCAGAGTGTGTGTTAGTGCAGTGAATGCAGGGTGTGTGTTAGTGTAGTGAATGCAGAGTGTGTGTTAGTGTAGTGAATGCAGAGTGTGTGTCACTGTAGTGAATGCAGAGTGTGTGTTAGTGCAGTGAATGGAGTGTGTGTGTTAGTGTAGTGAATGCAGAGCGTGTGTTAGTGCAGTGAATGCAGAATGTGTGTTAGTGTAATGTGTGTTAGTGTAATGAATGCAGAATGTGTGTTAGTGTAATGAATGCAGTGTGTGTCAGTGTAATGAATGCAGTGTGTGTTAGTGTAATGAATGCAGTGTGTGTGTCAGTGTAATGAATGCAGAGTGTGTGTTAGTGTAATGAATGCAGTGTGTGTGTCAGTGTAATGAATGCAGTGTGTGTGTGTCAGTGTAGTGAATGCAGTGTGTGTTAGTGCAGTTAATGCAGTGTGTGTATTAGTGCAGTGAATGCAGTGTGTGTGTTAGTGTAATGAATGCAGTGTGTGTGTCTGTGTAATGAATGCAGAGTGTGTGTTAGTGCAGTGAATGCAGTGTGTGTGTGTGTGTCAGTGTAGTGAATGCAGAGTGTGTGTTAGTGTAATGAATGCAGTGTGTGTGTGTGTCAGTGTAGTGAATGCAGAGTGTGTGTTAGTGTAATGAATGCAGTGTGTGTGTTAGTGTAGTGAATGCAGTGTGTGTGTTAGTGTAATGAATGCGGTGTGTGTGTTAGTGCAGTGAATGCAGTGTGTGTGTGTTAGTGTAGTGGATGCAGAGTGTGTGTGTTAGTGTAGTGGATGCAGTGTGTGTGTCAGTGTAGTGGGTGCAGAGTGTGTGTCAATGTAGTGGATGCAGAGTGTGTGTTAGTGTAATGAATGCAGAGTGTGTGTTCGTGTAATGAATGCAGAGTGTGTGTTCGTGTAATGCAGTGTGTGTGTTAGTGCAGTGAATGCAGAGTGTGTGTCAGTGTAATGAATGCAGAGTGTGTGTTCGTGTAATGAATGCAGAGTGTGTGTTAGTGTAATGAATGCAGTGTACGTGTTAGTGCAGTAAATGCAAAGTGTGTGTGTGTTTACTAGTGTATGCATGTAATGTAATAATGTAAATGTAATCTGTTATTCCCCCCTCCCTGATTCTTACCTGGTCCAGGGAGGGGGGAGATTCCATGATCCCTGGTGGTCCGGTGGCATGGTAGGGCCCCCCAGCTCCCTATACTTGCAGAGGGGGCCCAGCGGACTGCAGCTGTACTTTACAGCATTTCCCTCTCTCTAACTCCCGCAAGATGTGGTGTGCGCGCCGCGCGGAGCGTTGCCATGGTAACCCATGGCAATGCTCTAACAGCCGCACGTCTCGCGGGAGTTAGAGCGAGGGAAATGCTGTAAAGTACAGCTGCAGTCCGCTGGGCCCCCTCTGCAAGTATAGGGATCCGGGGGCCCGCGGCTGCACCTATATATAGCTATCATCGCTATATATAGGTGCAGAGAGTAATTGTGGGGCCCCGGACTGCCAAGCAGTCCAGGCCCCCCAGGACCACCGGGCCTGTGACAACTGTTATGGTTGTCACCCCCTGATGGTGGCCCCTGGCCGGGGCAGCCAGTTAAATATCTAATACTGCTGTTCTCTCCCTGCCAGCTGCAAGGCATGAGTTTGTAAGCAGTACATTGATAGCGGCACAAGAAAATGACATCATATTACTGCTGCCTCAAAACTGTGCTTTCCTTCTGGGCCCAAACTGCTAGTTGTATATTGTTCTGTGCTGCTCTCAGTCCAATCTGTCATAACTCATGGAGCAGACTGGGCATTGATAGCAACACAGAAGTAGTCATTCTGGGCTCTGGGCTGCTTGTGCAGCCAAAGAGATTCCCCTGTCAATGCACATGGTGTAGAAACATGTTTTCTCCACCAATGCTCTACCCATTATATCTATAATATCTTAAAGTATTGCTATTAAAACAGTATCATTCTGATGTTGGCACTCAACGAGTCGAGTCAAATCAAATTAAGTTTGGGCCCCCTAGATGATTCTGAGCAGTAGCCAGCAGAGAATTATGGGAGTTGCAGTCAAATAAATCTGGATAGACAAAGTGGAACAATGATCTTTATTAATCCCAACCTGTTGTATTTATCAAAGACTTTTGACTGAAAAGAGTGGCAGACATTCACCGGAATTTTGAAAAGAAAAATATCTAATTGAAAGCTTTTATTGTACCGTGAATGCTTGGCTGCCCCGAGTTTCCAGCTATAATTCTTTGATATGAAAGCCACACTGTTGCTAAGCAAAAACAGTAAGAAATTGCCATTAAACGAAAACTAAAAAAAAAAAAAAAAGGTTTCTGTTTTGCCTGCTTTTCTTGCAGAGAAGATAAAATATCTGGACAGTCTCTTGCAGGCACCGGGTAAGTGACAAGATAGGAGCATCCAAGAAACAATGATGGCATACAAAATGTACCTGCAGGGTGGTGATTGACACATTGTTACTGCTGCATTGGCTAAATGGTTTCTTGAGTTGTAATTTACTTCTAAAGCTGCCGTTAACAATTCCAAGACCTGACCGTATGGTCTTCTTCCAAGAGTATCATTGTTTCCATATATTCATAAACAAAGATCCTTGATTTCTTAACAAAGACACCAGTATAGACTACATTATCAACAAAGAGAGATAAATGCATTCACAGAAGGTTGATGTGATACTGAAAAGAAACTTGTATGGACTGTCACATGAGGAACAGGCAGATATGAAAAAAATGTACTTACAAAGATTGATATTTTACTTAAAATAATCTCATCTAAAAATATTTTTGAAGAGACACTACAATCGCCAGAACAACTACAGCTTATTGTATTTGTTCTGGTGAGTAGAATCATTCCCTTCAAGCGTTTTGCAGTAAACACTGTCTTTACAGAGAAAATGCAGTGTTTACATTACAGCCTAGGGATTCCTCCACTGGCCACTCCTCAGATGGCCGCTCGAGGTGCTTCCTGTTAACCTCTACTAGTTCAGCTGGAAAGCTATTCCGTGCATCCACTACCCTCTCAGTAAAGTAATACATCCTGATATTATTTTTAAACCTTTGCCCCTCTTATTTAAGATTATGTCCTCTTGTTGTGGTAGTTTTTCTTCTTTTAAATATAGTCTCCTCCTTTACTGTGTTGATTCCCTTTATGTATTTAAATGTTTCTATCATATCCCCCCTGTCTCGTCTTTCTTCCAAGATATACATGTTAAGATCCTTTAACCTTTCCTTGTAAGTTTTATCCTGCAATCCATGAACCAGTTTAGTAGCCCTTCTCTGAACTCTCTCTAAAATATCAATATCCTTCTGGAGATATGGTCTATAGTACTGCGTGCAATACTCCAAATGAGTTCTCAATAGAGTTCTGTACAATGGCATGTGCTCTTCCCTCTTTCTGCTGCTAATACCTCTCCTTATACAAGCAAGCATTCTGCTAGCATTTCCTGCTGCTCTATTACATTGTCTGCCTACCTTTAAGTCCTCAGAAATAATCACCCCTAAATCCCTTTCCTCAGATGTTGAGGTTAGGACTCTATCAAATATTCTATACTCTGCCATTGGGTTTTTATCTCCAAGATGCATTATCTTGCACTTATCCACATTAAATTTCAGCTGCCACAGCTCTGACCATTTTTCTAGTTTACCTAAATCATTTGCCATTTGGCTTATCCCTCCTGGAACATCAACCCTGTTACACATCTTAGTATCATCAGCAAAAAGACATACCTTACCATGAAGACCTTCTGCAATATCACTAATAAAAATATTAAAGAGAATGGGTCCAAGCAATGGCGTACAAATAATCCATTGGACCCCCCATCTCGGTCCCCGACAGGCACACATAGAGACAGACACACAGACAGACAAACATAAATACAGACACACACACACACATACAGACAGGCAGGCATACATACAGACAGACACATACATACAGAGACACACACACACATAGACATATACATACATACACACAGACACATACATACACACAGGCACATACATACAGACAGACACACACATACAGAGACACACACACACACACATACAGACACACACACACAGACAGGTACACATACACATACCGACAGACACACACAGACACATACACACATACATGCAGAGACACACACACATACACACACACACACAGACAGGGATGTATTTAGCCCAAGGCAAACAAAGCATTTGCCACTGAGGCGTCCCTTGTGATTACCCTGTCATGGGGGGGGTGGGCCAAGAGCTGACCAATAGAGACCCCCTCTCCCTCCCTTCTTCCCCTCCCTCCGGTGGACGGCTTACCATCCGAGGCAGCGAGTGAGCTGTGATCTCGCTGCTCTGCTCCCTCGCATGCCTTTTACTGATGCCGTTGGAACCAGAATATGACGTCATTCCGGTTTCCAGCATTAGTATATAGCCCGTGAGGCATGAGGGAGCTGGGCAGGGAGATCACAGCTCCCTTGTCACCTCGGATGGTAAGCCACCCGCCTCACAGCAGCCCCACTGGATCCCAGGGACGGATCCACGCCAGTGTGTCTGTCAGTGTGCTTGTGTGTCTGTCAATGAATGAGTATGTGTCGGTGAATGGGAGTGTGTGTCAAATCAGTGAGTCTGTGTTTGTCATTGAGTGTATGTGTGTGACTGTAAGTGTGTATCTGCCAATGTCTGTCTGTCAATAAATGTGTGTTAAATCAGTGTGTCTGACTGTCAGTGATGTCTGTGTCTGTCATTGTGTGTGTATCTTCCAGTGTGTGTCTGTCAGTGAATGTGTGTGTCAGAGTGTGTGCTTAAAGGGACACTATAAGAGCCCAGACCACTTCAGCTCACTGAAGTGGTCTGGGTACAGTGTCCCAATCTCATTAACCCCCTTGAGGCGTTGACTAAACCTCAAGTGACTGTCTACCAGACAGCCACTAGAGGGACTTCAGGGTGGCTAGGCGACCAAAAGTCGCCTAACTGATGCTGGATGTCCTCATGCTTTACATGAGAAATCAGATGACTGCTAAATCTCCATAGCAAAGAATTGATACAATGCTTTCATATGGGGAAGCCTAATGCAAGCGCAGAGGAGGAGCTTGACCCAGCACAGAGGGACATCGGCACTGTATTCAGGTAAGTGACCAAAGGGGTTTTAACCCTTTCATTGCCGAGGGGGGCACTATAGGGAACAGCTCTGCTTCCCTAGCACTATATTCCCTTTAAAAGTAGTAGGAAAAGTTTAAATAGGAAGAGGTGCAGCCTTGACAGGAAGGGGTGGGGCAAATTTAGATTAGGGGGTGCCCAGGTTTAGTCATGCCTAGGGCAGCGCAAAACTAAAATACACCATTGCACACAGACACATACATACACACAGACACATACATACACACACAAACACATACACACATACACATACATACAAAAACACACATACACAAAATGTTTAAGTCACTCACCTGTTTCCTACCTTTTAGGTGCAGGATGGTGACTTTCCCTGGGTTCCAGTGGTGGCTCAGGCTGGTGGGAGTCAGAGTTCCCACTCTGACTCCCTCTCCTTTCTTCCACGTGCGCTCTTGCTAATAGCTGGGAGGAGTGACCGCAGCTGTGATGTCATCACAGGGGGCCCAGTTGCGCTGTTAAAGCACCGCAGCGCTGACCGGGGCCCCCTGGAAGTTCATCTCTATCGGGGGGCCCTAACAGCATGGGCTGCACGATGGGCCCTTTGAATATGCAGCCCTGGCTGATTGTCGTGTGTGCCGGGGCGGCAACACATGGCGGCAGGCACACTGTTGCAAGGGGTCCGCAGGGCGGCTGGGCCCATCATTCCAGGAATGATGGGCCCGGTCAAGCTGCGACCCCTGAGTCCGCGGTATGTACGCCACTGGGTCCAAGTACAGATCTCTGAGGTACTCCACTGGTGACAAGACCATGCTTCGAATATACTCCATTGACAACAACCCTCTGTTGCCTGTCACTCAGCTACTGCCTTACACATTTAACAATATTGGAATCCAATATTATTGATAAGCGTTCTATGTGCAATAGTGTCAAAAGCCTTACTGAAATCTAGGTAAGCAATGTCTACTGCACCACCCTGATCTATTATTTTAGTTACCCAATCAAAAAAAATCAATAAGATTAGTTTGGAATGATCTCCCTGAAGTAAACCCATGTTATATCTGATCTTGAAATCCATGTGATTTTAGATGTTCACAAATCCTATCCTTTAACATGGTTTCCATCACTTTCCCCACTACTGAAGTAAGGCTTACTGGCCTATTGTTGCCCAACTCCTCCCTACTACCTTTCTTGCGAATGGGCGCAACATTCGCTAACTTACAATCTTCTGGGACTACTCCTGTTAACAATGATTGGTTAAATAAATCCGTTAATGGCTTTGCTAGTACACCACTAAGCTCTTTTAATAACTTTGGGTGTATTCCATCAGGCCCCATTGACTTATTTGTCTTTAGAACCTCTTCCTCTGTAAACTCACATGTGACAAATGACTCATTTGTCCTTTTTCCTAACTAAGGCCCCTTTCCTTCATTTTCATCTGAACATACTAAACAAAAATATTAATTGAGGCAGTCAACTAGACCTTTATCCTCTTCATAGCTCTACATACCTTCCTTCTTTTTGTTTTTAATCTAAGTAATCATTGTTTTACTTTCCTTTTCTCATTTATGTATCTAAAAAAAATTAAATTTTCTGTTGCCTTCAGCAGTGCAATTTTTAAATAATCCCATTTCTTGTGGAGTCTCCAGTCTGATAATGACTCCTTTACACATATTATAATTTTAGAAAAGACTGGTTTTTTAAAGTCTAAAACTTTTGTTTTTGTGTGGTGTGACTCAGTCCCTGTTCTTAAATTAATCCGCAATTACTGATGATCACTGGATCCTAAACTTTCACCTACACTAATATCTCATACCAAATCTCCATTTGTGAACGCTAATCTAGTATGGCCTCTTTACGAGTAGGCTCCTCAACGACTTGTTTTAGAGACAATCCCAATAGAGAGTTTAGAAGGAATATGTGTGCTCCAGGCACAAGCAGCTAATTTGGTTTTCCGGTTCACATCAGGAAGATTAAAGTCACCCATGATGTTAACTTCCTTGTCATTTTAGCTGTTTCCTCAACTAGTAGATTATCTAACTCTTCTATGTCCTGGAGGTCTATAAATCACACTTACACGAGTTACTGTGTGATTACCAAAATTCTAACGTAACCCAAACGGACTCTATCCTTCACATACAGGGCCTCCCCCTTTCTTGCCTTCTCTGTCTTTTCTATATAAAGAGTACCCCGGTATTGCTATGTCCCAGTCATGTTTCTCATTATACCATGTCTCAGTAACAGCGACTAAATCTACATTATCAGTTGCCATTATTGCCACAAGTTCATGGATCTTATTCCCTAAGCTGCGAGCATTTGTAGACATGACTCTAAGCTATAACTCTAAGGTATACGAATCACAGACATAATGAGACATTATAGGCATCAGCAAGGGACATCTGTGACATAATATGCATTGACATTCAATAGTATCCATCCATAAATGATAAATGTTTGAACTGTCAGTGTGGTCCAATCTGAGAATATTAGCAGCTAGTCTGTACGTGAATAGTTGTAGTTGTAGAATCAATATGAGATCTTCGCACCGTGTTAGAAGTACAAAACATGACAACGGTAAAGTTGAATTTGTTCTTACCTGTCCCTAACGTCCAAGATTAGATTTAAAGTTCTTGAGCTGCTTTCCTTGGTAATATTTTTGGCATTCTACCTCAGCAGATAGATATGAACTGGGGATCAATGGGAAGCACTAATGTAAGTGCCCTTAGGATATTATACAAACCCCACGTCCACCAGTTTAATGATTTACAGTTCCCTCTGCTTGTCAACCACCCTTTATAACAATGCTGCGGAATATGTTGGCGCTATATCCATTATAATTATAATTAAGAATGATGGAAGACTTTCTAGAATAGTTATCATGACTAGCAAGCGTCTCTATTCATGACTAAGCCAGCTTTCTACCACCCCCAAAGCAAAATCAGTAATACATTTGGCTTCTAAAAATTTTGAAAATGTCATGCTATCCAACCAAGTAAACATAAATACAGTTAAATGCGCCTACTGTTGCAGTCCCTTCATTGCACTTTTCCAACAAGCTGTTTTGTTAACATGGATCATAAATGGTAATTTGTTCCGAACGGTTTCACAGAATAATGACATTTTAGTTCTTTTGTAAAACTGCCAATTCACACGACCCACATGAGATTTGCTTATGACTTTTGAAAGGAAACTGCTAGTCTACCAGTGTGTTGCAAATTACACCCACTGGGTGTGAAATGATTAGGGCACCCAATATGGAGACACACAGAGCATTCTATACGTACTCAGTGCAATGCTGCAGTCTGGAATTAAAATGTATGTTATTGGGGTGTTTTACCATTTGATATACAAATCTTTCCTAACACCTAAAAAGGCAAAATATTTCTTTTTTTTATTATAAGTAATTAGAGGGATCTGCCAGGAGCAAGTGTTACTTTCTAAGCTCTGAATGTGCCTCCAAGTCACAAAAGTAACCCTGAATTAGCAAATCTGATTTGGATGATATTGGTGTCCACTGTCCTCATTTCTGTAAATATAAATTATTTTCACACTCAAATACAGCATGGTGAGCTGATATTCAAATATTATCAACACAGGCCTCCCAACAGTGCTGATTTTGGTGGGACAGTCCCAATTGGTGCCACACTGTCTATATTTAGTTTCATGTTGTCCCGTATTCGGTGATACCAGGGACCTGCCAGCACAGTGCAAGCACAGCAGTAAACATGCTTATGCTGGGAATGGGCACTACGACCATGCAGAGAGTGATTCAGCAGAGACCTCCACATGCTCGACTCCAGACTAACACACTCCTAGATACATCACTGCTGACATCCCCCCTCAGGGCCTGCCCACTCCATCCTGATCACATACCACCCAACGTCCATTTAAAGGGACACTATGGTTGAAGGGTCCCTTTAAATGGACGTTGGGTGGTATGTGATCAGGATGTGCAATAAAGTAAGTGTAAATGTTAGATGACTCTTTACAGGAAGTGATTAGAAATTCTGTGTAAGTCACAAGCAGGGAGGTGTGACTAAGCCTGTATAAACAAAGTGATTTAACTCCTAAATGGCAGAATATTAAGCAGTGAGACTGCAGGGGCTTGATCTATATACTTAAATGGCTTAATTTAGCTAAAGTTGTTTTGGTGACTACAGTGTCCCTTTAAAATAAGTTTTTTTATAAACCCTAAAAAAAAAAGTATAAAATCCAGAAGGCTATGTTAAAAAAATGTGTAAATGGCATGCAATCATTGCCCAAATTTACTGCTTCCTGTTTTAAAACTAGTATCTCTTGCACAAAGAGTGAAAGGAGGAAGCAGATTATCTCAGTTGACTTCTGAGATAAAATGTGTCAAAGACTCCAATTATGTTTTTGTTGTTGTTTTATTAACTCTGTGCTTGCAGAGTTGCTCTGGGTATATTTACGTATTTGCTTGCTTAGTTATTTTTGCTGGGACAGATTGAGAATTGTTTGAATCCCTTCCATTCCAACATGCATAAGTTGTTAATTTGCAGCTGTCACATTTCAACTGCCAGGGCTCCACTTAGCCCATCTGCAGTCTCCAGAGGGACTATAAATTCTACTTCCCCCTCTTCCTCTCACACTGTATAGAAATGCACGTTGTATATATCACCTCTATATAAATATATCAATATAAATTCACAATATGGTAAAACAGGCAGGGTTACCCACGTACATAATTCTAGAGATATAAACAAGCCCAGTCAGAAATACACACACAAACACCCCAAGCAAGCAGCCCCCCTTACATACAACATAATGCAAGCAAATACCCAACACATATGCTCCCAAACAAAGGCACACACATTCACACACAAGGATACTCAGGCACATGCACAAGTACATAATCTGGTGTTAGAAACAATCAACCCCCTTAAACCTCACAGTCTGCTCCACATACACAACACTCAGCCACTACACATGCTCACAGACACTACTCACAGAAACAGAACCCAGGACTTAGGAGGGGGCCCCAATCTGGCACAATGTCTAGGGCCCTGGGCAACCTTGATCCAGCTCTAGTGTTATTATATTATCATCTACCTGATCACTTTCAAAAGACATATGTTTTTTTATTATTATTATCATTATGTTATTGATTATATAGCGCAAACAAATTCCGCAGCGCTTTACAGTGGATGGAGAACAAACATGTAGTTGTAACCAGACAAGTTGGACACACAGGAACAGAGGGGTTGAGAACCCTGCTCAATGAGCTTACATGCTAGAGGGAATGGGGTAAAGTGATACAAAAGGTAAGGATAGTATTAGACTAATGACAGTTGCAAGAGAGGAATCTGTCAGGAGCTATTAACAGTTTAATTGACACGCTTTTATGAAGAAGTTGGTTTTTAATGATTGTTTGAAGGAGTGGAGACTGTGTGAGCATCTAACGGAGGAGGGAAGTGAGTTCTACAGGAACGGTGCAGCCCTCGAGAAGTCTTGAAGGCGAGCATCAGAGGTGGGAGTACAGACAGAAGATAGACCTAAGTTTTCAGCAGAGCGTAAGGGCCTAGATGGGACATACTTGTGTATTAGGGAGGATAGATAGGTAGGAGCAGCATTATGTAGAGAATTGAAAGCAAGAATCAGAATTTTAAATTGAGCCCTATATCTTACAGGAAGCCAATGTAGGGACTGACAGAAGGGTGAGGCGTGGGAGGTGTGGGTGGACAGGAAGATGAGCCTCGCTGCCGCATTCATTATGGACTGTAACGGCGTAAGTTGGGAGCACGTAAGACCACTGAGAAGCGGATTACAGTAGTCAAGGCGAGAAAGGACAGTGGAATGGACCAGCACCATAGCCACATAAGGCGTTAAGTAGGGTCGGATGCGCGCAATGTTTTTGAGATGGAAGTGGCAGGATTTGGCGATAGACTGATGAGGTGTGAAGAAGAGGTCAGAGTCAAAGAGAACACCTAGGTAGCAAGCCTGCATGGTGGAGCTGATGGTAGCACCATTGACTTGGCGGGAGACAGACACAGGAGTAGCAACACTTGAGGGAGGAAAGACCAAAATTTAAGTTTTGGTCAAGTTGAGTTTAAGGAAGTGGGCAGGCATCCAGTTAGAAATAGCAGGGAGACGGCAGATCCTGCCCACCTATTTCAGCAAAATTATGTTCCCATGATCCGAACCTTGATAGAAGACATGGAGAAATGGATAGAAAAACTGATCTCTTGGATCGGTAGGATCCATTCGGTAAAAATGAACATTCTCCCCAGGATTTTGTTACTGTTTCAGGCTCTCCCAGTCAGGCTGACCAAGTCTGATCTGGGGGCTCTCCAGCAGGCTATAGGAAAATTTATCTGGCAAAATAGGAAACATAGAGTTTCGCGCAACGTTCTTTACAGGGCAAAGACGAGGGACGGCTTGGGTTTACCAAACCTTTATTTCTACTATTTAGTGTCCCAGCTAACTTAAATAGCACTTTGGCATTCTCCTCCGGAAGAGAGGCGGTGGGTGGACCTAGAGGCTTCCCTCATGGGACCTGACGTTCCTCAATTCTTCATGTGGGTCCCTAGGGACCACAGACCATCTATACGTATCGAATGCCCAGCCATTGAAAATTCCTTGAAAATCTGGGACCCAACATCAACCAAATATGGTTTATCTCCCCACCTATTCCCGATGGCCCCTTACTTGAGGAATAGAGCCTTCACCCCAGGAATGGAAGCTAGAAACTTTAGAGGCATAGAGAGCACGGGGGTACAATGCCTATACCATCTATATGAGGGCGGCTCACTTATATCTTTCGAGGAATTGAAGTCCAGAGCTACCCTACGCCCCTCTGATTTTTTCCGTTACCTCCAGCTTAGGGACTATGCCCAAAACCCACAGATTAAAACTAGCGCCTTAACCCCACTTACGTTTTTCCAAAGAATGTGCATCCAAGAACAATTCCCGAAAGGCCTTATCACCAATCTGTACGCACACTTAAGTACGACCACGTCAGAATGGAGGGAACTTCACTATACGACCCAATGGGAAATGGACCTGAATGAGGAACTGGAAGGCATTGAATGGCAGGAGATCTGGGAGGCCACTGCGACCTCCTCTAAATGTGCCACCTTTCAAGAACAAGCCTATAAGACTATGTTCAGGTGGTACGCTACCCCGGCAAAGCTTTGTAGAATGAACAAAATGTCTACGGATTTATGCTGGAGAGGATGTGGCCAGAAAGGGACTTATATACACATGTGGTGGGTCTGCCCAGAGGCACAAAAATTTTGGAAACGGGTCGCGGAATTACTGGGGAACATCTTCGGTAGGGAGGTCAAGCCAGACCACTGGGTGTTCCATCTGGCCAGGTCTATGGATGACTGGTCCAGATCGGAACAAAACTTACTGCATAAGGTGACCTTGGCTGCCAGGAGGGCCCTGGCTCAAGTATGGATACAGGGAGAGACTCCCCCTCTCGATGTGGTGATACAAAAGATTAAGGACACATTCATCATGGACAAGTTAACTGCTCGGGTTCGGGGCACTATTAAGAAACTGGAAAAGGTTTGGGGCCCATGGATAGACAGCGGGGTTGGCGATTAGGGGAGAGGGGGATGGGCTCATCCCCCTTGTACCCCGCCGCGCCTCTACAGTTATCGAGATTGATAACAAACTCTCATTTTCCTACTATAGTGGGACCCTTGGGATCCCACCGAGAGGTCCACGGGCTACAACTCTCCCCACGGGCGCGACGGTTCTTGCTTAAACATACAGGCATATGGCTACCCGGCTACCTGGACGGGCCAGCATTATTTACAGAATCTCCCTGTAATACCCCCTCCCATTCCCCTCCCTCTCTTTTCTTTTCTTCTCATGGTACTTATTTTCCGGTTAAACTATCCTCCTTTCTATCTTATTAAATCTTTTATTTTTTAATTCTGACTGACTGCTGATCATCGACCATCTAGCTAACTAAAACCTTTTTAGCTGGGCCGAGCTGAGGGGCGATTATAGGTTGCTCGCAAGTAAAATGGCATTACAACAACGGCAATCTTGTACACTATGTTGGAGTTAGCTGACTTCGCTTAGCTAATCTTTTAACGCATTCTATGGGTCACTGATGATAGGTAACGTGAAATATTACCATGTGTTTTATAGTCAGTCAGGAGTCTTTGTATTACTTAATTCAAAAATGGGTGGGACGCCACAGTATCCGGACTCTCATAGTCAACAAGCATATGTTAGCTATGTTGTTTAAAGATGGTTATATGGACATGCGTAAATATTCGCTTTTAACTAATGTTGACTTATGTCTGTGTTAATGTACACATCTGTATCATGTTGCATATCTTATTGTGGTGTCTGATCTTGTTATAAATAAAGAATTTAAAAAAAAAGAAATAGCAGGGAGGCAGTCAGAGACACTAGTCAAGAGGGATGGGGAGAGATCAGGAGAGGACAGATAGATTTACATGTCATCTGCATAGAAATGATATTGCAAGCCAAAGGAGCTAATGAGTTTACTAAGGGAGGCAGTATAGATTGTGAACAATAGGGGACCTTGGGGACTGAACCTTGGGGGACACCAACAGAGAGGAGTTGGGGAGAAGAAGCAGAGTCAGAGAAAGAAACATTAAAAGACTGCTGTGAGAGGTAGGAGGAGCACCAGGAGAGAGCAATATCTTGTAGACTGATATTGCGGAGGATGAGAAGAAGCTGTCGATGATCAACAGTGTCAAATGTCAGAAAGGTCAAGGAGAATTAGAAAAGAGTAGTGACCAGATTTTGCAGTGAGTAGATCACTGGATACTTTGGTCAGTGCTGTTTCCACAGAGTGCTTAGCGCGGAAACCAGACTGCAGCGGGTTCAGCAGAGAGTTGGACTCGAGGAAATCTGTCAATCTCGCATACACAACTCTTTCAAAGATCTTGAATGCAAAAGGCAGTAGCGAGATAGGGCGGTAGTTGGATGGGGAGTTAAGGTTGGACTTATTTAAAATTTATAATAATTTTAAAGCTTTTCATTAATTTCTGAATTGAGTAGTGTTATGTATTGGGGTGTTATGCAGTCCACCTTCGAGTAGATGGCAGCATAGTGAAGTTATGCACTTGTTCTGTTCTGTTAGTCTCTCTTGTTTTTATGTTATTATGTGTGTGTACTGAAGTAAAGAGAAGTTCTATTTTACTACAATGTCTGAGAACCATTTTGTGAATATATAACATGCTAATACTTTAAACTGGCGACGAGGATGGGATGTCAGTAAATGGGCACTGCAGAATATATATATACAGGAAATAAAATCCGGCTGAGTTAGATTCCTAGTAATAGGAGTCTGTAGTGTGACCATAGATCCCTATAGGGGATAACCCTTGTCAAATAGAAATAGAGTAGAGAATGCAGTGGATGATCCCTAACACGATGGCTCAGGGAACACCCAAACAGAGGGATCCATGGGTTTGCACTAGTGGAATACTTAAAAATAAAAATTCTTTATTATAGGGTACAAAAAATCCCCCCAAAAAAGGAAACTTACAATAAACAACACTTAAAACTAAACACACAGGGGGGGGGAATCCGAGTTGGAAGCAGCAAATAATCTATATCTGTAGAGGGATACAGAATGCTGGTAGAAGGATATATAATGAGACTCATACCATCCCTAAGTAATTCTTATGCCATAAAAGACAAAAAAAGGAATTGTGAAGTCATAATAAACTCCACTGTGTAGATAGGACACTAAAGTAGAATACTAATAGCGCAGGTACAGTCTACATAAGCTTGTTGCAATGCTCAAGTCATTGGTGTGAAGTTTAGTGAGGAAGCCCTTACTTCCAAGCCAGTACACATCCCACTTGGTGAACTAAGTTGCAACAATGTACTCTGAAAAAATAATAATTGGAGGAGTATAAGCACAGGCTGCAACTGTATCCAATAGTAACTCTATCAGCGGTCTGCTGCATATAGATTAGGAACAGTGTAGGCACAGAGTGCAATATTAGCTAGCTTGCTGCATAAACTCAGAATAATCTACGAGAATTGTATGAACGCTATAGCTCAAAATCCTAACAATCCATAAAAGGGAGACTAGAATACTCCCTAGTCCAAACTCGAATCACTCTCCCCCACCCCGTGAACCCTTAAATCAGTGCCGTGATTTAAAATAAAAAAGCATGCGACCTAACGTCCGTTTCGGCGCTAACAGAGCGCCTTTATCAAAGGTAAATGTGGCTCTGATAGCAAAGGGAATATATACCGGTCTGAATTCGGCATTAAGCCAATCAACGAATGTGGGTGTGGTTATGATTCCCGCCGAGCTTTAGGGGCGTCTACGTGGACCACGTGTGCCCCTGACGTAACGTCATTTAGCTCCTCCCCTAAGGGAGGGGCAATTGGGGGCAATCAAGCGATGGATCATACCGCCCCTACTGTGCGATGAATAGCCCGGTGGATAGCAACATATTTGCAGCGAAAAGTATCTCATAGAGAATGACATCGTGTGTGTTTATATATATTTAGATTAGGGCTACATAGATACAGACGCCCTATATCTAATATGGACACGATAAAAAAGTAACTACAGAGATACCTTACTAATAGTTGGGGAACACAGTATCCTGTCTTAATCAACAAAATACATATATATGAGGTCACTATAAGTACATAAAGAATGTGTATAGTACATAGCACACCTAAGTGTGCCCAAAAGAAAACAATGAAATAATAAAATTGTACCTACTTGTATATATATAGAGTGAACCTCTAAAGACTCGTTCCTTCCATTACTGTTGTTGCTCACTGGGGTAATTATTTGCTATTAATGTTGTGGGTATTGTTTGGTGAGGCTTTAATGTGTCCATTTGTCTAGTATGTAATCATTATATAAACGTAATGATACAATGATGGAAACGGAACTCACTAAGAAGAACCCACAACAGACCACAAAATAATAAATAAAGAGAATGGTATGGATTCCCTGTACATATAAATCAGTGCCTTTATGCTTAAACCCTATAGTATTTAGTAATTTAATAAAGAACATAACATTAAACTGTGTCCAGGTGAAAACCAACATATATACATATTTACATTTGATATCAATTAAACCTATGGGGCTATTAGCTATGAGTCAATGAATGGTGTGAAGGTAAAGCCTTCATTCAAACCTTTAGGTGAGAGAGTATCAAGTTTATGGATCCAGTAACATTCCCTTCTTTTTAGGGTCCGATCTAGATCCCCTCCCCTTTTTCCCATTTGAATCCTTTCAATCCCTGCAAATTTTATACATCTGGGCGTGTCCATGTGTTGAGTCCTAACATGTCTAGCTACTGAGGTATCTCTATTTGAAGTTATGGAATGAATATGTTCCATTATTCGTCTCTTAAAGGGACGTATAGTCTTACCTATATACTTCATTCCGCACTTACATGTTAGTAGATAGACAACCCCCGCAGTATTACAGTTAAAAAACTGTTTTATAGGGATTTTTGTGTTGTCATCCGAGTCTGAAAGGATCTTGGATCCTTTAGCAATGAAAGGACATGCTACGCATCTCCCACATTGATATGTACCATTTACTGTGATCCAGCTATTGCTTTTGGTCCTAGGTAGAGATAAATAACTCGGGACCAGCATTTCTTTAATATTTCTGCCTCTTCTAGCTGTAATGGACACCTTAGATGGAATGGTGTCCCTTAGATGAGGGTCCTGCGTCAATAGAGGCCAAAAACGACCCAATATTGATTTAGCTTCGTCCCAACCTGCATCATAATTCGTTATGCATCTGATAAATTTATCAGATGACGGTTTCATCTTGTTTTGTAGCAAGTTCTCACGATCTGTTCGGGTAACCTCTTTCTTTGAACCTTTGTCGCAGTTCTAAAGCTTTGCATTTGAAATCTTCTGTAGTTGAGCAATTCCTTCTAAGTCTAAGATACTGTCCTATTGGAATGCCCCTTTTCAAGTGGGTAGGATGATAACTCTCCCAATGAAGCATATTATTCGTTGAAGTTGGTTTTCGATATAATGTGGTTTTTACTTCTAGATTTTCAGTTACCATTAGGGTACAGTCCAAGAAATGAAGGATTTGGTCACCAAATTCCATTGTGAATTTCAGGTTGGAATCATTTTTGTTAAGTGATTCTACAAAGTCTTCAAAGTTTTTTTGAGGACCTGTCCAGATCACAAGAATGTCATCTATGTACCTTTTCCACATATATACATAGTCGGTGTATTGCTTGTTGGATTCTGAAAACACAATCTCGCTTTCCCACCATCCCAGATGTAGGTTAGCATATGATGGGGCACAAGACGTCCCCATAGCTGTCCCCTGCACCTGGTGATAGTATCTATTTTGGAAAAGGAAGAAATTATGGGTTAGGATAAACTGTAATAGGTTCAACACAAAGTTTGTATGACTGGTATGTTGTGATCCTCTTTTCTCCAGGAAGTATTTAACATGCTCAATGCCACTAGCATGTGGTATTGAGGAATATAATGCCTCGACATCCAAACTGCAGAGTACTGCTCCTTTTGGTACTCTTAAGGATGTTAAGCACTTAAGAGTGTCCTTTGTGTCTTTTAAGTAGGATGGTAGTGCTTCTACAAATGGACGTAGAACTTTGTCCACATAAATACTTCCCTTACAGGTGAAGTTGTTGGAACCAGATACTATTGGTCTTGCAGTGAGGGTTTTATACTGTTTATGAATTTTTGGTAAACAGTAAAACGTAGAGACTGTTGGACTTTTTACATAGATGCTAGCATATTCCTCTCTTGTTAACACATTGTTATCGAATGCCTGATCCAACATGGTCTTGTATTCCAACTGATATTTAGAGGAAGGATCGGATGTCAGAACCTTATAGGTCTTTTTGTCCAACAGAATAGATTCAGCCATCTGCACATAGTGCTGTCTATTCATTAAAACAATATTGCCGCCTTTATCTGCAGGCTTTATTATAGTGTTTTCATTATCCTTAAGGTCACATAGTGCCTTCCATTCTTTATGGGACAGGTTACCCTTAGGTCTTACTGTAAGTGTGTCTGTATTGATTTTTTTCATCATTTTCGTAGAAGACTCAATGAACATGTCAATATTCTTAAACTCCCTAAAGTTAGGGGTAAATATGCTTTTAGGGTGAAGATCAGTATAAGGTAGAGTGGGGCTTACATCGTTATCTTCCAACAGGGATACTAAATCCTGTAGGCATTGATACTCGCGAGGATCAAAGCCCAATTCCTTGGCTTTTTTCTCATCTCTTGTTTTAAAAAATTTGTGTAAAGCCAGACGTCTGCCAAACAGATTTATATCTTTGATCCATTCAAAGAGATTGAATGGAGGAATTGGAACGAAGGACAAACCCTTCATCAATACTTTGATCTGTGTGGGGGTAAGGGCAGTGTCAGATAAATTTACAACTCTCATGTCACTATTTAGTACCGTCGACGTGCCCTTCCCCTGTTTCTGGTCTGTCTGTGAGTTTGTATTTCCCCCTCTCGGGGGGGCTGTCCTAAAAAAGACACCCCCTTTTTTAAAATTCCCTTGTTGGTTTGTGGGTTCCAATTGACAGTTGGGGTAGGGATTTGTTCGTTATCGGTATCTGATGTTTCATAATCTGATGTCACGTAGTTATCTGAATCTGCCCTTGTGGTTTTTTTGAAACGTCTATACACTCTACCCTTTTTATAGTCATCGTTATCCCGTAAGAACTTCCCATGTTTACGACTCTTTATTGTGTTCTGGTATTTATTAAGATTTTGTTGTAACCTCTGTTCTTGTACTACAAAGGATGGATCCTCCTTACAGCTTTGTATGTCCTCAATTGCTGTCCTGACTTTCTCATCTACACTACAGACTCCTATTACTAGGAATCTAACTCAGCCATTTTTTCTTATCTATTTATAGAGGTTTTAATACCATTTAGTGTGTCAGCATATATACTAGAAGGGCATAATAAGCTATTTTCTTATAATGGCAAACTTTCTATCTCAACTTAAAGAATCCAATCCATGGTGTACGGATGTAGAGTCAGTATTTTCAGACAAGGATGTGACCTATTTACCTGAACAGGATAACATAAACTTTAAATTTAGAACCCTATCTAACATATGTAAACAGCAGATTAGATTGGGGTGGGAAGTGACTTCACTACAGAAATACTTAAGTAAGTCAATGATACCACGGGGTCTAAGGATCCAGACCACCCCTAACATTGAAATGGATGATCCAGCTCTCCTAAAGGAATGGGAGGAAGCGTCAGATATGTGTTCAAAAAAGTTTATGGATATTCTACATAGATTTGAAACAAACAGACTTAAAGTGGTAGATGAGAAAGTCAGGACAGCAATTGAGGACATACAAAGCTGTAAGGAGGATCCATCCTTTGTAGTACAAGAACAGAGGTTACAACAAAATCTTAATAAATACCAGAACACAATAAAGAGTCGTAAACATGGGAAGTTCTTACGGGATAACGATGACTATAAAAAGGGTAGAGTGTATAGACGTTTCAAAAAAACCACAAGGGCAGATTCAGATAACTACGTGAGATCAGATTATGAAACATCAGATACCGATAACGAACAAATCCCTACCCCAACTGTCAATTGGAACCCACAAACCAACAAGGGAATTTTAAAAAAGGGGGTGTCTTTTTTAGGACAGCCCCCCCGAGAGGGGGAAATACAAACTCACAGACAGACCAGAAACAGGGGAAGGGCACGTCAACGGTACTAAATAGTGACATGAGAGTTGTAAATTTATCTGACACTGCCCTTACCCCCACACAGATCAAAGTATTGATGAAGGGTTTGTCCTTCGTTCCAATTCCTCCATTCAATCTCTTTGAATGGATCAAAGATATAAATCTGTTTGGCAGACGTCTGGCTTTACACAAATTTTTTAAAACAAGAGATGAGAAAAAAGCCAAGGAATTGGGCTTTGATCCTCGCGAGTATCAATGCCTACAGGATTTAGTATCCCTGTTGGAAGATAACGATGTAAGCCCCACTCTACCTTATACTGATCTTCGCCCTAAAAGCATATTTACCCCTAACTTTAGGGAGTTTAAGAATATTGACATGTTCATTGAGTCTTCTACGAAAATGATGAAAAAAATCAATACAGACACACTTACAGTAAGACCTAAGGGTAACCTGTCCCATAAAGAATGGAAGGCACTATGTGACCTTAAGGATAATGAAAACACTATAATAAAGCCTGCAGATAAAGGCGGCAATATTGTTTTAATGAATAGACAGCACTATGTGCAGATGGCTGAATCTATTCTGTTGGACAAAAAGACCTATAAGGTTCTGACATCCGATCCTTCCTCTAAATATCAGTTGGAATACAAGACCATGTTGGATCAGGCATTCGATAACAATGTGTTAACAAGAGAGGAATATGCTAGCATCTATGTAAAAAGTCCAACAGTCTCTACGTTTTACTGTTTACCAAAAATTCATAAACAGTATAAAACCCTCACTGCAAGACCAATAGTATCTGGTTCCAACAACTTCACCTGTAAGGGAAGTATTTATGTGGACAAAGTTCTACGTCCATTTGTAGAAGCACTACCATCCTACTTAAAAGACACAAAGGACACTCAAGTGCTTAACATCCTTAAGAGTACCAAAAGGAGCAGTACTCTGCAGTTTGGATGTCGAGGCATTATATTCCTCAATACCACATGCTAGTGGTATTGAGCATGTTAAATACTTCCTGGAGAAAAGAGGATCACAACATACCAGTCATACAAACTTTGTGTTGAACCTATTACAGTTTATCCTAACCCATAATTTCTTCCTTTTCCAAAATAGATACTATCACCAGGTGCAGGGGACAGCTATGGGGACGTCTTGTGCCCCATCATATGCTAACCTACATCTGGGATGGTGGGAAAGCGAGATTGTGTTTTCAGAATCCAACAAGCAATACACCGACTATGTATACATGTGGAAAAGGTACATAGATGACATTCTTGTGATCTGGACAGGTCCTCAAAAAAACTTTGAAGACTTTGTAGAATCACTTAACAAAAATGATTCCAACCTGAAATTCACAATGGAATTTGGTGACCAAATCCTTCATTTCTTGGACTGTACCCTAATGGTAACTGAAAATCTAGAAGTAAAAACCACATTATATCAAAAACCAACTTCAACGAATAATATGCTTCATTGGGAGAGTTATCATCCTACCCCCTTGAAAAGGGGCATTCCAATAGGACAGTACCTTAGACTTAGAAGGAATTGCTCAACTACAGAAGATTTCAAATGCAAAGCTTTAGAACTGCGACAAAGGTTCAAAGAAAGAGGTTACCCGAACAGATCGTGAGAACTTGCTACAAAACAAGATGAAACCGTCATCTGATAAATTTATCAGATGCATAACGAATTATGATGCAGGTTGGGACGAAGCTAAATCAATATTGGGTCGTTTTTGGCCTCTATTGACGCAGGACCCTCATCTAAGGGACACCATTCCATCTAAGGTGTCCATTACAGCTAGAAGAGGCAGAAATATTAAAGAAATGCTAGTCCCGAGTTATTTATCTCTACCTAGGACCAAAAGCAATAGCTGGATCACAGTAAATGGTACATATCAATGTGGGAGATGCGTAGCATGTCCTTTCATTGCTAAAGGATCCAAGATCCTTTCAGACTCAGATGACAACACAAAAATCCCTATAAAACAGTTTTTTAACTGTAATACTGCGGGGGTTGTCTATCTACTAACATGTAAGTGCGGAATGAAGTATATAGGTAAGACTATACGTCCCTTTAAGAGACGAATAATGGAACATATTCATTCCATAACTTCAAATAGAGATACCTCAGTAGCTAGACATGTTAGGACTCAACACATGGACACGCCACCAGATGTATAAAATTTGCAGGGATTGAAAGGATTCAAATGGGAAAAAGGGGAGGGGATCTAGATCGGACCCTAAAAAGAAGGGAATGTTACTGGATCCATAAACTTGATACTCTCTCACCTAAAGGTTTGAATGAAGGCTTTACCTTCACACCATTCATTGACTCATAGCTAATAGCCCCATAGGTTTAATTGATATCAAATGTAAATATGTATATATGTTGGTTTTCACCTGGACACAGTTTAATGTTATGTTCTTTATTAAATTACTAAATACTATAGGGTTTAAGCATAAAGGCACTGATTTATATGTACAGGGAATCCATACCATTCTCTTTATTTATTATTTTGTGGTCTGTTGTGGGTTCTTCTTAGTGAGTTCCGTTTCCATCATTGTATCATTACGTTTATATAATGATTACATACTAGACAAATGGACACATTAAAGCCTCACCAAACAATACCCACAACATTAATAGCAAATAATTACCCCAGTGAGCAACAACAGTAATGGAAGGAACGAGTCTTTAGAGGTTCACTCTATATATATACAAGTAGGTACAATTTTATTATTTCATTGTTTTCTTTTGGGCACACTTAGGTGTGCTATGTACTATACACATTCTTTATGTACTTATAGTGACCTCATATATATGTATTTTGTTGATTAAGACAGGATACTGTGTTCCCCAACTATTAGTAAGGTATCTCTGTAGTTACTTTTTTATCGTGTCCATATTAGATATAGGGCGTCTGTATCTATGTAGCCCTAATCTAAATATATATAAACACACACGATGTCATTCTCTATGAGATACTTTTCGCTGCAAATATGTTGCTATCCACCGGGCTATTCATCGCACAGTAGGGGCGGTATGATCCATCGCTTGATTGCCCCCAATTGCCCCTCCCTTAGGGGAGGAGCTAAATGACGTTACGTCAGGGGCACACGTGGTCCACGTAGACGCCCCTAAAGCTCGGCGGGAATCATAACCACACCCACATTCGTTGATTGGCTTAATGCCGAATTCAGACCGGTATATATTCCCTTTGCTATCAGAGCCACATTTACCTTTGATAAAGGCGCTCTGTTAGCGCCGAAACGGACGTTAGGTCGCATGCTTTTTTATTTTAAATCACGGCACTGATTTAAGGGTTCACGGGGTGGGGGAGAGTGATTCGAGTTTGGACTAGGGAGTATTCTAGTCTCCCTTTTATGGATTGTTAGGATTTTGAGCTATAGCGTTCATACAATTCTCGTAGATTATTCTGAGTTTATGCAGCAAGCTAGCTAATATTGCACTCTGTGCCTACACTGTTCCTAATCTATATGCAGCAGACCGGCTGATAGAGTTACTATTGGATACAGTTGCAGCCTGTGCTTATACTCCTCCAATTATTATTTTTTCAGAGTACATTGTTGCAACTTAGTTCACCAAGTGGGATGTGTACTGGCTTGGAAGTAAGGGCTTCCTCACTAAACTTCACACCAATGACTTGAGCATTGCAACAAGCTTATGTAGACTGTACCTGCGCTATTAGTATTCTACTTTAGTGCCCTATCTACACAGTGGAGTTTATTATGACTTCACAATTCCTTTTTTTGTCTTTTATGGCATAAGAATTACTTAGGGATGGTATGAGTCCCATTATATATCCTTCTACCAGCATTCTGTATCCCTCTACAGATATAGATTATTTGCTGCTTCCAACTCGGATCCCCCCCTGTGTGTTTAGTTTTAAGTGTTGTTTATTGTAAGTTTCCTTTTTTGGGGGGATTTTTTGTACCCTATAATAAAGAATTTTTATTTTTAAGTATTCCACTAGTGCAAACCCATGGATCCCTCTGTTTGGGTGTTCCCTGAGCCATCGTGTTAGGGATCATCCACTCCATTCTCTACTCTAGGAAATAAAATCCCCCTAAGTGAGGAAGTAACACTTTCCTTTTGGAATCTTATTATCTACAAATATCTCCAGCATGGCTTCTCTGGGACACATGGAGGAATTTGATCTGGCTAATCCAGCCTCATGGGACTCATATGCTGACAGGTTAGTGTTTTTCCTGGAAGCTAATAAGGTGGTGGATGCTATTCAGAAGAGAGCTGTGTTACTGAGTGTTATTGGATCTAAGACTTTTGATACTGTCCGCTCACTGATATCTCCTGCTAAACCACAAGAGTACTCATTTGAAGAAATACTGGCACTGTTAAAATATAATTTAGCACCCACCCCATCTGAAACAGTGAGGCGTTTCCATTTCAATAGAAGAAATCAGAAACCAGGTGAAAGCATTGCAGTATACATTGCAGAACTGCGCAGGCTCTCTGAAAATTGCAATTTTGATACCAGCTTAGAATCCTTGTTAAGGGACAGGCTTGTGTGTGGGGTGCAAGATGAAGCAATGCAGAGGAGACTGCTTGCAAGACAGAATTTAACTTTTTTTATTGCACAAGAGGAAGCGCTCGCAAATGAGGCTGCACATGTCCATTCAAAAGAGATACAATCCTCCTTCAGCAAAGAGAACTCACCTGAAATAAATCTAGTGAAGAAGACTGATGTCAAATCAAAAGACTTTTCACCAGCACTGCTGTCACAGCTCCATTTAAAGAAACTTGTTATAGTTGCGATGGAAAACACAGGCGTAATACATGTCGTTTTCGAAATGCAGTTTGCCACACATGTAAACGTACAGGTCACATACAGACAGTTTGCCAAAGACAAGCCAGTGGAATTCAAACCAAATATATGAATGTGAATAAAATACAAACCACAGCGCACTCTTTTATTACTTCTCATACCGTTTCAGATAGTGAAATGACTGCAGGTGTTTACTCAAATGACGATGTGAATAAAGGGGAAAATTTGCCATCAGGACTGAAGATTTACACTGAAATTGTGCTGCAAGATGTTCCGTGCAAAATGGAAGTAGATTCTGGGTGCGCATATTCTTTGATTTCAGATGAGACATTTACATTGTTATGGCCTCATAATTCTCCTTCAATAGTACCTTGTGATATTCATCTGGTGGACTACAACAAACAGGCTGTGGATGTTAAAGGGGTTTGTTTTATACCAGTAATATATGGTAAATTCAGAGGACGCTTACGTTTAATAATTACTAAGGGACAAAGAGCAAGTTTTAGGAATTTCATTAACTGGAGTTAATAATGTATCCACAGATATTCTACAGAATGTGATTGATAGATTTAGTGCAGTTTTTGAAGAAGGTCTTGGCCTGTTTAAAGGCCCTCCTGTTTCTTTTGTATTAGATTCAACAGTGCCCCACAATTCGTATGAAGCATCGCAAAATTGCATTAGCTCTCAGACCAAAAATAGATGTTGAGATTACACATCTTGTGGAACAAGGTATACTTGAACCCTTAACACACCCAAAGTGGTGTACACCCATAGTTCCGGTGATGAAACCAAATGGGATGTCAGGATCTGTGCTGACTACAAATGTACAATCAACAAAGCGTTGCAAGGGCATCCCTATCAAATTCCAGCTGTTAATCAAATTCTTACTACTTTGGCAAAAGGAAAAGTATTTGCCAAGTTGGATATGGCTCAAGCCTACCAGCAGTTACCTGTGGATGATGAGGCTGCTGATGCACAAATGATAATAACACACAAAGTAGCTTTCCCAGCAAGACGTTTGCAGTTTGGTGTTTCCATTGCTCCTGGCATATTCCAGAATTTAATGGAGGACCTCTTATCTGGACTTCCAGGTGTAGTGCCTTATTTTGATGACGTTCTTATTGGAGCAGATTCTATACAGTCATTGGCTGCACAGCTACAACTTGTTTTACAATGTTTTCTTGATGCTGGTCTAAAACTTAAAAAAGAAAAGTGTGTTTTTGGTGTATGCAGCGTGGATTTCCTTGGTTACCAAGTTGATGCACAGGGCATTCATCCAACTGATTCTAAGGTTGAAGCTATCCATAGAGCTCCGGTTCCAACAAACAAACAAGAAATGCAATCTTTCCTAGGGTTGCTTAATTTTTACCATTCTTTTCTGCCTGAGAAAGCCACTGTTGCTGAACCTCTGCATCGTCTTCTAGATAAAGATGCTCCATGGAAGTGGACTGACATTCATACTACCGCTTTCAGCGCTGCTAAAAACCTGTTGTCTTCTGACAGTTTACTTGTTCATTATGATTTGGAGAAACCGTTCAACCTCACCTGCGATGCTTCTCCGTATGACATAGGGCCTGTATTGAGCCACACTTTGAGAAATGGGGTTGAGGCTCCTATTGCGTTTTATTCACGGACTTTATCTACTACAGAGAGGAATTACGCCCAAATTGACAAGGAGGCTTTAGCTATTGTGTCCGTTGTAAAAAAGTTTCATGACTATTTGTATGGGCGGAGGTTTACTATTATAACAGATCATAAACCTTTACTGGGTTTGTTCACCAGCACTACTCCCACTCCTCAAATAATTTCACCATGCTCAGGTGGTCCCTTATGCTGAATGCCTATGATTGTGAGTTCAAGTATCGTCCTGGCAAGGATATCAAACATTCTGATGGATTATGCCGATTACCTTCTCCTGACTTCCTTGTTCCTCCTATGTCTGAGGTCCTCATGTTGGAATCCATTCCAAACCCTCCGTTACATGCAAGTGATATTGCATGTATGTCTGCCAAGGATCCTTTGCTGTCCCGTGTGCTCAACTGGGTTTGGAGGGGGTGGCCAAAATCAAAAGTGGAAGACAAGTTCAAACCATTTGTAGTGCGCCAACATGAACTATCTGCCTATAAAGGGTGCCTATTATGGGGAAACAGAGTGGTAATTCCAAATGCAGGACAAGCTTGAGTATTGCATGCTCTTCATGAAGGACATCCTGGAATAGTTTGCGTGAAAGCTTTAGCCAGAAGTTATGTTTGGTGGCCTAAAATGGATGAAGTTATTTAAAAGTGGGTGAAGAACTGTGTGCCATGCCAATCTACTCGTCATGCTCCACCTAAAGCCTCAGTACATCCTTGGGAAGTGACGAGATCACCTTGGTCCCGTTTACATATAGATTTTGCTGGCCCTTTTCATGGACAGATTTTTTTTTAGTTGTTGACTCCATTTCAAAATGGTTAGAAATTGTTCCAGTTACATCTGCTACCTCAGTCACAGTCAAAGATTCTAAGGAGGCTGTTTGCTACACATGGGTTGCCAGATACAATTGTGTCTGATAATGGAACACAATTTACCTCATCAGAATTCAAAATTTTCATGGCAAGTAATCTTATTTGACATGTTACGATTGCACCATTTCACCCATCATCAAATGATCAAGCTGAGCATATGGTTCACACTACCAAAGACTCATTAAAGAGAATTATTGAAGGAGATTGGAATCGTAGACTTGCAAATTTCCTTCTGCAACAACATGTGACACCATGCTCAAGCACTGGTAGTAGTCCAGCAGAGCTCCTTATGAACCGGTGTCTTAAAACTTGTCTGGATCGTTTACATCCTGATTTGACATCTGAGTTACAAGAGAAGCAAGAATTGCAATTCAATAAGAACTATAATGCTTCCACTGTGAGAGTATTTGCACCTGACAGTGCTGTCTATGTCAGGAATTATGTTTCTGGGCGTAAATGGATAACTGCAAAAGTACTTGTGGCCACAGGACCTTTATCATACAAAGTTCTAATTCCTGATGGTAGAATATTACGAAGGCATGTCGATCAGATCCAGGAACGGAGTGATGAGATTGTGCCTGCTGTCGGTCCCAGTCATACCAGGTTTTCTGTGATACCAGATGATGTCGAACCACTGGGTGATACAGGTGTCAGTTCTCCAGGAGTTGTTGTTGCAGAACCAGTTCCTTGCGGTCCATCTGAGAGAGCACAGGAAGAAGGGATGGGCACAACTGAAGGTCCAGGTGAAGCAGCTCCAAACCTGGGTTTGGGGCACCCAAGAAGAAATATTCACCCTCCCAGTTATCTCAAAGACTTTGAGGTCTAGGGGGGAGGAGTGTTATGTATTGGGGTGTTATGGAGTCCAGCTTCCAGTAGATGGCAGCATAGTGAATTTATGTACTTGTTCTGTTCTGTTAGTCTCAGACTGCAGCGGGTTCAGCAGAGAGTGGGACTCGAGGAAGTCTGTCAATCTCGCATACACAACTCTTTCAAAGATCTTGAATGCAAAAGGCAGTAGCGAGATAGGGCGGTAGTTGGATGGGGAGTTAAGGTTGGACTTATTTAGAATTTATAATAATTTTAAAGCTTTTCATTAATTTCTGAATTGAGTAGTGTTATGTATTGGGGTTATGCAGTCCACCTTCGAGTAGATGGCAGCATAGTGAAGTTATGCACTTGTTCTGTTCTGTTAGTCTCTCTTGTTTTTATGTTATTATGTGTGTGTACTGAAGTAAAGAGAAGTTCTATTTTACTACAATGTCTGAGAGCCATTTTGTGAATATATACCATGCTAATACTTTACAAGTAGTTTTCTTTCTCTTCCTGGAAATCAAGCTTTTGACACTTTATTTTTGTACTAATTCACCTTGTGTGTTTGTCTGGGCTGTATTGATAAAAGGCCCACCAGACTGAGTATATCCTGTGCCATTTTAAACCATATATGTATACAGATGTTGTTCCTGTTTTTTAATTTCATGGGGTCTCCACCGCTGGACAGTGACCTGAAGTCTCTACCTGATTTTCTGCTTGCTCTTTAGTGGACAAGCACGCCGAGTGAAGGCATAAGGAAAGTTTCAAATCTCCCTTACAATAATGTGAGGGTTATTTTAACCCCCATAGGCTATTTAAAAAAACAAAACAAAAAAAAACAACTAGTTATCTATTTGCCAGGGCCGCCACCAGAAATTTTGGGGGCCCTAACTCAGCTCAGGGTCTGGGCCCTCTGGGGCCCGCCTCCAATCCCGCCCACAGGGCCCGCTTCCAAATCCAGCCCACAGGAATACACACACAGACACAAAAACACACACTGATACAAAAGGACACAGATACACACACACACACAGATACATACTAACAGACACACATACTGAAACAGACATACACGCATATAGGCATACATACTGACACACACATACTGAGACTGACACACACATATACAGACACACAGGTATACATAGTGACAGATAGACACATACTAACATACATACAGACACACATGCATGAGGACATACACATACATACACCGACATACACAGTGGCGTACACATGACCCATGGGGCCCCGGTGCGAAAATTGATCCGTGGGGCCCACCCCCCCCGCGCGCGGGCCGGGCCGCAACACATGGCGGTGGGCACCTGGTCGCAGGGGTTACAGGGCTGCGACAGCGGTATGTACGCCAGTGCATGCAGATGCACACACACTTAAAGGACCACTCTAGGCACCCAGACCACTTCAGCTTAATGAAGTGGTCTGGGTGCCAGGTCCAGCTAGGGTTAACCCATTTTTTCATAAACATAGCAGTTTCAGAGAAACTGCTATGTTTATGAATGGGTTAAGCCTTCCCCTATTTCCTCTAGTGGCTGTCTCATTGACAGCCACTAGAGGCGCTTGCGTGCTTCTCACTGTGATTTTCACAGTGAGAGCACGCCAGCGTCCATAGGAAAGCATTATGAATGCTTTCCTATGTGACCGGCTGAATGCGCGCGCAGCTCTTGCCGCGCGTGCGCATACAGCCGACGGGGAGGAGAAGAGGAGGATCGGAGGAGGAGAGCTCTCCGCCCAGCGCTGGAAAAAGGTAAGTTTTACCCCTTTTCCCCTTTCCAGAGCCCGGCGGGAGGGGGTCCCTGAGGGTGGGGGCACCCTCAGGGCACTATAGTGCCAGGAAAAAGAGTATGTTTTCCTGGCACTATAGTGGTCCTTTAAAGGACCACTACAGACACCCAAATTACATCAGCTCAATGAAGTTGTCTGGGTGTCAGGTCCCTCTAGTTTTAACCCTGCAGCTGAAAACATAGCAGTTTCAGAGAAACTGCTATGTTTCACTGAGGGTTAATCCAGTCTCTAGTGGCTGTCTCACTGACAGCCGCTAGAGGAGCACACTGAACGTCCATAGGAAATCATTGAGTAATGCTTTCATATGGGCGGTTTGAATGCATGCGAGGTCACATTCGGAGTGAGAGGCTGAGGGTTCCCCAGCGCCAAGGGAGTCCGGCGCTGGAGAAAGGTAAGTGCTGAAGACACACACACACACACTTACAGACGCATACACACTAGCTAACAGACACACACATTTACTGACAGAGACACACTCAGCGACAGACATACATACACACTCACTTACAAAACATACACTCTCATTGACAAACACACTCACTAATAGACATCAAACAGACTCACTAACACACACACAAACACACTCAGTAACACACACAGTAACACACTCACTGACACTCACTAGCAGACACACACACTAACACTGGATCTAACACTCACACTAACACTCAATCTAACTGTAACACTCACACTCACTCTAACACTCACACTAACACTCACTCTAACTCTAACACTCACACTCACTCTAACACTCACACTAACACTCAAACACTAACACATGTTTGTTTTTTGTTTTTTTAAAGTAATCCCCCCAGCCTCCTTACCTTTTGGAGTGCTGGGGGGATTCCCTGCTGTCACCGGGTGGGTGGCTCTCAGTGCTTCCTCTTCAGCTCCCTCGCGCGCCGCGTCATCTTCCGGCTCCGGTATCAGTGCGGTGCGCGAGGGAGTTGAAGAGGAAGCACTGAGTGCTCCCTCGCGCGCCCGCCTGCCCGACCGGCTACCCGCCCGCCCGGTGACAGCAGGGCCAGCCTCGGGGGGCCCTGGGGTGATCGGCTCCTGGGCCCCCCAGGGGAAGAGGCTGGCCCTGTGGGTACATACCGGGTCGCAGTGGCGGCCGGGCCCCCTGGTGGGCCGGGCCCGGTCGCAGCCGTGACCCCTGCGACCCTGGTATGTACGCCACTGGACATACATGCATACACACAGACATACATTCATTCATACTGGCATACATACATATATACATACAGACATACTGACAGACATACATTCATACAGACACTGACATCCATACACACATACACAGACATACATTCATAATGGCATACATGCATATATACAGACATACTGGCATACATACATACATACATACATACATTCAAACATACTGACATACATGCATACTGACATCCATACACACAGACATACGTTCATAATGACAGGGGTCCTCAAACTTTTTAAACAGGGGGCCAGTTCACGGTCCCTCAGACACTGTTGGGGGCCGGACAATAAACAATATGAACGAATTCCTATGCACATTGCACACACACGCATAAGGACATAAATACACACACACACACACACATACTGACATACATACATATATAAACAGACAGACACAGACATATACATACATATTGAAATACATACAGATACATACACACAGACAGACATGCATACATACACATACTGACTTACACACACAGACATACATACATACTGACACATACATACACACATACATACTGTCATACATACATACTGACACACATACACACAGACACACATACATACATACATACACACATACATACATACTTACATACATACATACCGACATACATACATACACACATACTAACATACATACATACTGACACATATACATACATACTGACACACATACTAACTTACATACATACTGACACACATACATACACACATACTAACATACATACATAGTGACATACACACATACATACTGACATACATACAGACATACTGACATACACAGCTAATTTTGCTTACCTTTTTTTTGCAGGTGGAAGGCTGTGGCTGATGGGAGTCGGCGTGGCTCCCGCTGCCTGTCTTTCTTCCCTCCCGCGTGGAGGGAGCTGGGAGGAAGTAACGGCCACTTCCTCCCAGCGGTACTTTGCGGCTGCGATTTTTTTTAAAGGGGCCTGGTCGCGCTATTGCACGGCCGCATCGCTGACCGGGCCCCTAAAGATATAGGGCCCATCGGGTGGCCCTAAGTGCATGGGCCACCCGATAGGCCCCAACAGCGTGCGGGCCCTGGTGCAACTGCACCGGCGGCACTTCCGCTGCTACACATGGGGCCCAGGCCGTCATGGTTGTCACCCCCTGAAGGCGGCCCTGCTATTTGCACCCATTAATTGGAATTGAATTGTCAAAGCCTATGTTTTCAAAGTAAAATAAAGTCTTTGGTTTTCAGACGCAAACAGATATTTTTCTGCTCCAGGTAAGTCATTAACCGCTGTAATTAAATTGATTTGGTAACAAAAAAAGCAGAAATAGTATCAGCACAATATTAAAGATACCAGTTTTGTAAGAATAACAAACAAGATGAAAGCAAAAATAATAATTATAAAAGTTCCCACAGTACTAAATTTAGCCCATCTCCACTTTGTCTACCCAAGGCCTTTTACATACCTGCCAACTCAAGTATCCAAAGAAACAGGTCACTGACTCTGTCCCAAAGGGGGCAAGCCCACCCAGAAAGAGGACGAGGTCTACCCAATTTCCTGGCAAGTCAACCTGGCATCTTTGCAGGCCAGAGCCTGCAGGGAGTTCTCTCTGAACGGTCTTGAATATAGCACAAGTGCATCTGCAGACATGCTCATGTTATTCTTGTTGGTGAGCCCTATAAATAAAAATGTAACTCTTAATCTGTTCTAGTGAAGGTACTTCTTGCATCAGTTCCCATCAAGGAATAGGAAGGTGAACAATGTTTAGTGCACATTATTGTAGGGAATCCACATGTGCAATGTTATCACTAAAAATATGTACGCACACACGTTAAAAACTGTATACAGGGGGGGGGGGGCAGGCACAGCTACAGCTCAGGTGCCATATTGCACAGCTCCTAGGTCACAAACGCTGTTTTGGCTCCTTGTGGGACAGCTAGCCCAATGGCAAAAATGTGGATAAGGACTAGCGCTTATTTCTATACGTATAATATACCAACGTATGTGGAAACACTTTTATACAAATGAGCTGCTAAACATTCATGTGACTCCTTACAATATCACCAACAAAGTATACAAACAGAAAAGAAAAGAATGTTGCGCTTTTACATAAATCAATAAATTATTATCTGTGGGTGGTTATGACGTGAACGGTACATATGCACTGGCGTCCTATTCACTGTTTTTTGAACGGTATTTAAACCCAGACGGCGAACCAGGAAGCATCCAGTTTACAGCTCCGGTTGAAGAAGCCACGTTCCAGTGGTGATACGCGTCCTGGTTTTATTTGAACATTGTGCCACTTTTATTTTTTAGATTGTATTAATAAATTTTTTTATTTTTATTCTTTATCCTGGTTCTCCAATTCATCATTTTACACATGGGAGTGCAGTCCCTAACCTGCACGACACTCAGATGCGGAGTCATTTTAGACTCCCTGCTTGTAAGTACCCACTTGGGAATCCTATTTTAAATTTCATTATTACAAGCAATACTGCGAAATCTTCTGTGTATTTATTCCCCCTCAGGACAAGATATACATCCACAATAGAGGTGGGTCGCCTATACAGACCCAGAAACAATTTCTACCAGAGCTGGGTCCACAGCTCTCTGTTTGTGAGTGTGTACCGTATATACTCGAGTATAAGTCGAGTTTTTCAGCACATTTTTTTGTGCTGAAAAACCCCCACTCGACTTATACTCAAGTTAATGTCTGTATTATTTACATTGCTATAATACAGACCAGGACCGCCGGGCTCATTACAAGCCCGGCGGTCCTGTTGGGGGCTGGCAGAGAGCTGTTACTTACCTTTCCTACAGCTCCTGTCAGCTCCCTTCTCTCTCCTCCGTTGAGCCTTCAAGAGGACGTGAATCAGGGACTTAAGCAGGACTGGAATGACCTACTTGCACCACCCTATCGCACCTGTTCCGGGTTCTCCCCTAATTTTCACTCACCACTGAATAACCAATTGGTACCACAATGGCTGAGCTATGGTTTATGTTTTAGCTAAAACTTTAATTATGTTTGACTAGCACTAGCAATACCTACCTCCCCCCTCCCCTGGTCAGGGGTATTTCAATACAAAGGAGGCACCATTTACTATGTTTTTGGGCACAATATATTTTCCTTATACTAAACTCGACTATGCAGGTCTCTTAACCTCATACACATGGTCACTAAGAGAAATATTCTCATATCCTGCTAGATGGCTTACCTATAAAGTGCTGTTTAATTGGTGCCCCAGTTTAATTGGTGCCCCAGCATAATACGTAGCTGAGGTAGTATCCCAAATCTACTCTGCTAAGCGCACCAATAGGGTAATGCAACTTCTTCAAACCATCTTTCTCCTATATCAACTATAAAGAGATGGTTTTGCCTTTGCCTATTTACTTGCCCCATATGTTGTGACCCAGCTGGATACCTATCTCAATTATATTCCTGTAGTTAATGTAAAATAAGTGGTGTAGGCTCCTGAGACATACAAAGTCTGTTACAGTCTCGATATTACCAACTAAGTGAATATAGGATGCTTTAGTGCAATATTGATTAAATGCTGTTATGTGCATGTCTCCTTAATCCTACTGTTGAGTTGACTGAACTACTATTGATGCAACTTGATGTCATATAAAACTTGCTCCAGTCAATAAAAAAGAGAATTATAAAAACAAAAAGAACTGTATACAAACTAGAGCTATTAAAGATATTTAATGCTAAAGATTTTATTTAAATGCTTAAAAGGTATCTGTAAATTGTGCGGAATATACACCAATCAATAAAAAATGGAAAATAATCTATAACTTGCACACCTCCCAACTGTCCCTACTTAGGGGGGACAGTCCTGATTTTGGGCCCAAATGCCACTTGGCATTTTATGTCCTAATGTCTTTTATGTCCTAATGTCTCTCTTTTCTAGGAGCTTCATATTGTTGGTGTGTCTGAGTGTATACCAGAGCCCCACGCAATACTCACAGTAATGTGTCTTTATACTACAATAAAAGTGTCTAGATATCACTTTGTGTACATACGATACATTGTTCTTGTTCCAAATGATATGTTAGTTGCATAAATTGTTATTAGTAAGTCAACTAACATTTCTCAGCCTAGCACTGCCCCCATCTCCCCCCTCTTTCTTATAAGATGCTCTGTTTTCTTTTAAATTTATGTTAAAGATTTATACAATTACATCATAATCCAGTTTGGCTAAGGTTAAACCAGGAAAAACATTGGAAATGAAGAGGAATAATATAAATAATGTTTCATTTTCCTCTTCTTTGTATGCTTTCTCTATGCCGAGTGCCTGTTGCAAAGGACAGAGATTACACTAATCAGCCACAACATTAAAACCACCTGCCTAATATAATGTAAGTCCCCTTGTCCTTCCAAAACAATTCTGATGCGTTAAGGCATGGAATCCACAGGACCTCTGAACATGTCCTGTGGTATCTGGCATCAAGACATTAGCAGCAGATACTTTAAGTCCTGCAATTTGCAAGGTAGGGCCTCCAGACATCGGATTTGTTGTTACAGCACATCACACAGATGCTCAATCACTCAATTACACAGGTGCTCAATCGGATTGAGATCTGAGTAATTTGGAGGCCAAAGCAACACCTTAAATCCTTGTCATGCCTCTCAAACCATTCATTAACATTTGTTCCAGTGTAGCAGGGTGCATTATCCCGCTGAAAGAGGTCACAGCTATCAAGGAACACCATTGCCATGAAGTGTGTACTTGGTCTTCAACAATCTCTAGGTAGGTGGTACTTGTCAAAGAAATATCCACATGAATGCCAGAACCCAAGGTTTCCCAGCAGAACATTGCCCAGAGCATAATACTGTCTCCACCAATCTGACTTCTTCTCATAGTGCATCTTGTCACCACCTCTTCCCAATAAATGGCACACAGGTAACCTTCTTTCATTGCTCCATGGAGCAGTTCTGATGCTTACGTCCCCTTTGAAGGCACTTTTGGTGGTGGGTAAGGGTTATGTTATTACACATTTGGCCAGCATTACGTTTTTCAGCCATTTGAGCTACAGTAGCTCTTCTCTGTGATCAAACCACACAGGCAAGCCTTCGCTCCCCATGTACTTCAGTGAGCATTGGGTACCCATGACCCTGATGCCAGTTCACTGGTTTTCCTTCCTTGCACCACTTTTGGTAGGTACTAAATACTGCATACCGGGAACACCCCACAAGACTTGCAGTTTTGAAGATGCTCTGACCCAGTCATCTAACCATCACTGTTTGTCCCTTGTCAAAGTCACTCAGATCTTTTCGCTTGGCCATTTTTCCTGCATCCAACACATGGAATATAAAAACTGATTGTTCACATGCTGCCTAATATATCCCATCCCTTGACAGATGCCATTGTAACAATGTAATCTGTCACTGGCTTTAATGCTGTTGCTGATTACTGTATGTATAGCAATGACTGACAGGGAGCTAAAATAGAAGATACCAGTTTCAGGACACACGTGTGGATTTCTCTGTTTACATGGTAATTCACTAAAGGGGAAATAGTTAGGAATTCAAACAGGTAGCCAAACTACAAGCATAGATTACTTGGAGAATTTTTCCTGTTCATATATTTAATGCTAAAACACCTCACACATATATATTTGTTAAATATATGGATAAGTAAGCAGAATATTAAAATAAGGTAGTAAAAGCTCCCCTTTAAAAAAATAATAATGTTTAATTCAAACCAATTACTTAGAATGCTTATATTAAGGTCTCTAGGGATTTCCCTTCAGTTAGATATTGCAGGCACTTGTTGCAGTGCATTTAGTAATTGACCTTATTCGTGGTTAATTGCCATTGGGTTGTTTTTTGGCGTGGGTGCTGGCTATAGCTATCACTACTATGAATTTCGTTACCATAGATATGAACATTGACCATTTATGCGATGTCTTCCTGTGATTCGAACTCTATCATATTTATAATCATCCTCACTAGATCACCAACTTAGCATTTCCTTTAGTTGACCTCAGTTTGTATGCGTTCGTGTCAATGTCACAATGTCACTTGATGTCAAAACTCTGATAGTATTTCTGCAACTTCAGCTGTCTCCCAGGATTCTGATCATTACTTGCAAATGAATAATATATCCAATGGTCCCGGCTAATTTCAAACAATATCCTTTATCACCTCCTTAAAATGATCTTTGAGTTTTGTCATTTTACTAATTTACAGCAACACCAAATTGAGATAGGACTGCCACCACCAATGCTGCAGAGAATATATATATTCTTAATTCCATGCTGTCATAAAGACCTCTCTTTGTTAAAGTAGACTGTATCTGTCACCTTGAAATTATTTGACGTACTTTCTGGTGGCCTTCTTTAAAATACAAAGTTCACAGGCATATTTTTTTTCATTCTCCACGAGAGTCCCTCAAAAACTCTCTAGGGACCCATGATGTATTCTAAATATCCTATTTTAAATAGTTTCTCAGCCTGGATTTATGGTCAGTTACCAATACAATGACCCTCATCCTTTTTGATTAACGCAAAATATTCAGGCCTGCTTTATGTTCCTTAGCACAATGGGAATTGGGAATGTTTCCTGGAAAGGTTTTGGTTGTTCCTTTATTCTAGTTCATCTCACTAGGGAAAATCTGTGATTTAGGCTTTCGACAACCTTGTTCCAATGCGGAAGTATGTCTAATTGAAATGGGCCCACAAGGCAAGGCCCGGCCTTTTATCCAAGCCACAGCAGGAACTGAAGCAGAGAGGAGGCCTAAGGTTCTCATGGTTGACTGGTAGAAGTGTGACCTGTAGGTCTGGGATTTGGACAATCTGGCTTTTATTTTCTTCGGATTCCATTTTCCTGGAATCAGAAGATACTTTGGAAACAGGTTTGAGTGGATGGAGATAGCTATGATTTCTGTTTATGAGCCAGACTTACTGTGTTCTGTGATGTGGTATAACTGAGTTTGTAACAAGCAACCAATTGACCAAGTATCAACCATGCAGATGCCATTCCATCTTAGTGAAGCTGCCAGGATGACCAATATCTTTGAGAAAACACGACGTGCATGTGATAAGACCCAAAACTGCAAATGCCATATTCCAAAGCAAGTGTGAATGGTGAAGCAAAGGTATTTCCTACAATGATTTGTGATGGGAACACATACGTAGGGTCTCTTTTAAATGTAGGGATAACATGAAGTTGTTGTAGAACAATAGCTAAGTTGCCACAAAAGCTTTTTTCAACTAGAAAGGGTAATTTTCTGTCAGCTGTGTTATGGTGACATCTACCTTCATAATAGACTCTAGTTCCTTCACATCTGGCTCCTGTAGAGATAGATTTTCTTATATTTCATAGGAATAAAAGATTTTCCATTTCCATTCTATCATTCTCTTTCAATAGACTGGGACATCGGGTGAAAGAAAAAGATCTGCAGTGTTTAATCCTAGACTTTGACTCTTCAGAGGAACCGAACACCTGAAAAATGCATTTAAGTGGGTTAGAGAATTATTTCCCTGTAAAGGTTGCTTGCTCCTTATCCATCTCCCCTTGTTCTATAGAAGAACGTCCAAGATCATTGCTGAAATTCAATCAGAATCTGAATCTTCAATTGGTCTCATCCTCTTCTTAAAGCAGCTCGGTGACTTTATGGGGTCTTTGGATATTTTTGCTAAATATGCAAAGACCCTAAATGGTGATGTTGCCACTTGGTGTGATGTAACCTATAGATGCAGAAGTGAGACATATTTACCTGTTGATGTCTGCCGTGGGCATCTTCTTTCTTCAGTTGCCAGGAATCCACATCAGTGTTATACTCGTGAGAGCACATGTAGAAAAGTGCAACATGGATGTCACTGGAGGATCCAGTGAGACCACTGGAGAACCTCCATAGATATTATCTCACAATGAATGAGACAATGTATCGCAATAAGTGAGACAATGTCTTCTTCCGACAGCTGTCGCTAGCAGTGGTTGGGGAAATGGCAATACCTGGTGGTAGCTCTGCCTTTTGCCAAAGTGGTTCCTGGGTACCTTATTTATTCTAGGATTGGGAGTGAGCAATAGAAGAGGAATAGAATGAAGAAAATTAAGTGGACAGGGCCGCTTCAAACTCAGCAGGTGACTGTATAGCAGACCTGAGCTCATCAAAAGTTTATTTCAGATTCTCCAGTGACCAGTTAACAAAAGACAAAATATGATTTGTTTGACATGAAGTACATCGCTGTAGGAGGAATTGCAAATTTGCCTCTCCTAACCACCAGAAAGATGAGTCATGTGAACCTGATTCCTAATTTCTGAATTGGCTTTCCCTTTCTGGTGGAGACTCCAAAGGTTTGGAATAAATCCTCTCCCCTCTCTGCTGGAGGTCACTGTGGGGTGGGACTAGGGCTGGATGAAAGAGCTGAGCATTGGCAGTGGGAGCGCTGATGCTTCTGCTCCTCCTCACTGCTCCGTTGCACACTCTCTGTGGTCACTCCGGCCCCAGCATCATTATCAGGGCCGTGAGGGAGCAGTAAGTGAGAAGAATATTCACCCTATACTAGACCCCAGGCAGAGGACCCACACAAGTTATCCTAAAAGCAGGTAAGAAGGGTCGTTTGTCATTGAGAGTGTGTCAAATCAGTGAGTGTGTGTATGTCAGTGTGTGTATGTTAGCGTATGTGTATCTAAGAGTGTTTGTCAGTTAAAGTGTGTTGGTTAAACAGTGTGTGCGCCAGTGACTGTGTGTTTGACATACACTCATTGACACACACACTGACAGTGTATGTGCATCAGTGAAAGCGTCTGTAATTGAAAGTGTGTGTGCCAATCCGTGACTGTCAGTGAGATGTCAGTGTATGTGTACCAGTGAGAGCGTAAGATGGCCCTTCTTTGATTCTTGCATCAGGGCCCCCTGATTCCTAGTTACCTCCCTGGGTGCAACCCCTTTGACAGGCTGGCTGTCCCACCAACCACACTACAGTACTCTCAAAAAGCACTGTTGTGCACAGCACAGGCAGAGTTAAGATTGTCTGATGTTCACAGGAGACGTCATGAAGTGAGGTGAGTATGACATGGAATCTTAAAGGACCACTCTAGGCACCCAGACCACTTCAGCTTTATGAAGTGGTCTGGGTGCCAGGTACCTTTAGGAGTAACCCTTTTTTTTATAAACATAGCAGTTTCAGAGAAACTGCTATGTTTACACTGAGGGTTAATCCAGCCTCCAGAGCCTCTAGTGGCTGTCTCATTGACAGCCGCTAGAGGTGCTTGCGTGCTTCTCACTGTGAAAATCACAGTGAGAGCACGCAAGTGTCCATAGGAAAGCATTGTAAATGCTTTCCTATGCGACGGCTGAATACTAGCGGCTCCTCCGCGCATGCGCATTCAGCCGATGACGTCGCGAGCAAGGAGGAGAGGAGGAGTACAGCTCCCCGCCCGGCGCTGGAGAAAGGTAAGTGTTTAACCCCTTCCTCTCTCCAGAGCCTGGCGGGAGGGGGTCCCTGAGGGTGGGGGCACCCTCAGGGCACTATAGTGCCAGGAAAATGTTTCTGGCACTAAATGTTTTCCTGGCACTATAGTGGTCCTTTAAGGCTGCCTGTGCACAACAATAGTGCATTTTACAGGCAGCGTCCATGGCTGAAATCATCAATCTTGATCATCTCAGCTAATTCAATGCGAGGCATGCATGGTAAAACATTGTGCTACACCAATCAGCATCTCCTTACAGAGGTGCATTAACCCCTTAAGGACACATGACATGTGTGACATGTCATGATTCCCTTTTATTCTAGAAGTTTGGTCCTTAAGGGGTTAAATCAGTGCATCTCTATAGGGAACATTCAATGCCTCCATGCAGAGCGTGGAGGCGCTGAACGCCAGTGCTGCACACTGCACAGCACTGGACTAGGAAGCACCTCTAGAGGCTCTCTGATGAGTGCTAGAAGTGTTACTAGCCAGCAATATAAACACTGCCTTCTCTCTGAAAAGGGACATGCTATAGACACCAGAACCACTACATTAAGCTGTGGTTTTGGCAACTATAGTGTCCCTGTACAAGCACACATATTGTTTATAACTTTTTTTGTTGTTGAGGATAGAGGATCATACAATATGCTACACACAGCATGTGAAAGACAAATAAGTGAAAGATGTTACACCTACCATGTGTTCCATGGTGAACAATTTACAAGACAATGGCAGCAGCATTAGAAACAATATTAGCAAAAAGGTGTAGCATTTTTAGCCAATGTCATTCAAGGTTAGTACATGGAACAAGGGCTTCCTTATTTGAGTGGCTGATAAACAGAAAAAATTAAAATGTAAGCAAAGTTACTGGCGATTATTTTTTATTTTTTTTATTAAGTAAAAGTGACAACTGCCCCATGTCTATGGTATGGGTTATTAATCCAACTCCAGCCTCTGAGAGGCTTAAATTCTGCAGCCCCTTGGAACATTACCAATTTTTTTGTTTTTAACCAGAAATAAAAGTTGTAGGCTAGCAATAACCAAGTGAAAATAGGAATCAACATCTACATAAAAGGTCACCATGACCACAATGTCAGCCTCTGTGGCTGTGTACACATGAGCATAAAATGGAGTAAACGTATCCCTAAATGGCTAAAAAAAATTGCTGTATTTATATATTATCAGGCTGCCTAAGAGCTATACAAACTGAACACAAACTAAAGAGGGGAATATAGATTAATGTTCCTCGATTGTAACAAAATAAAAGATTTATCCATTGCTGTTCGGGGTTTAGAAAGCTCCGATAGGAGAACCTACTCATCTGGGCAGTGTAGGCTCAGATTAGAAACTGTGTTATCAAGTAAAATAAGTGTTATCAAGTGAAAACAACAGTATAAAACATAATAAGATAATACAAAATGAAACGTTAGCAGACGTGTACAAAACTCTATATAGGGCTTATAATAGGAGTAAGGATTTCAGTTCCCTGGGTCTCAGGTTACTGCCATAGTGGCTTGGATCAAGCCTTCTCCAAAAACCGCCGGTTGAAATGGTTGTATATTATCAATGTCTCAAAGTGGTGTTAGGGAACTCTGCTGCTGCAATGCAAAACCGGTTGATGGGTATTGGTGGAAATCCAAGGGCTGTAGTGAAAGCTGATGTCTCCACAGAGTTAGTGAGATGACGCGGACTACCATTATGTTTTACGCTAAATTGATGCCCTGGTCCCCACCGGTTCTGTATGGCCTTATCTCAAAGTACCTTAGTAAGAGGTCTTAGACACTGTCTCCACTAAAGTGTAGAGGGAGAACAGTCCCCATAAAATGAGAGAGTGTGTGTCTCAAATGGGTATTGTGGGGAGTATCTTGCCATGGCCATAATCGTGGCTCTGTCTGCCTCCGAGCAGAACCAGACCAGCGGTGCTTTGGGAGACTTGGCGACCCGAAAATGTGAGTCCGTCATAATTAATTTTGCTTTCACAGGAAGCAACATGGAGGCCCATAGCCTTCGAAGGAGATGATGGATCTCTTGCAAGGACACCGACTCCCGGATACCCAAGATCCTAAGGTACCGTCACCGGTATGAATCTTCCATCAGCTCTATTTTTATTTTGAACTACCATTTCCTACTAAAAGGTATATTTGGTATTTAGCAGGACCTAATGACACCAAAGGGAACATATTCTAATTAATGCACTACTCTGTGTAGAATTACCTTTACCCTGTTAAATCTTTACTTTTGCCCCTTTTTTAACCATTATGGATAGTATAAACCCATGTAAAAGCTTTCGCTTTTGCACACATTTGTGTATTTTAATAAATGCGTTTTTCATGTTCTAAGTAGAAACAGAATGCTTTCATCGTTACAAAATACCTTGTAGTTCCTATTATTTATCATGAAAAAATTCACTGTATTCTCAAGAGATCCTGTCTGAATATTAGACATCTTTTTTTACTGTAACATAATGCTTTGGTGACAGCTACAATATAGCCCACAAAGTACAGAAGCTAGAGGTCACACGGTTTGGCAACGATATTCAGACGCACTTATTTGCTGGTTTCACAGCAGCTAAAATACTGCAGGGCGATGTGTTGCTCTGCCATAATAAAAACAATGCAGAAATAAGACTAATGAAATGCCTTGCAGAGCTGCCACGGAGGAACGCGGATAATAAAGCTGTTCTTTTCTTGTTCAACGAGGCAAAGTAATAAGGCAGTAGCTCAATACTGCAGTAGGTGATGATTAAGATGTCCTTTTTGCAATACAATATATTGCTGGCGTTTTTCCCCCCAGTCTTCATGCACTGGAGTCAGAGAATGCTTTCCACATTTATTCCCCCATTATTTAAGCACTATGATCACATCTTGAGTACTGCCGTTAGAACATTCTGTACAGGGAGACACACTGGCATTTGAGATGGTGCCTGCTAATTGGTCAAGCTGTCGCTGTGATACACACTGCCTCTATGTAAGGGGCATTGCTTCGTGACTGGAGCCTGGTCCAACGTAGCTCATACGGTAAATGAGGATCTGCAGGGAGTGAAGTGCAGCAGAATGCAATGAACAACGAATACATTCTATATAATATTGCACAGATACATTCAATTTTAGCACAGATTGTTATTCAAGTGCACACTGCAACTTGCATCAGTCTGGATCATACGTTAACAGAATGTTTAAAAGGACAATGAAGCCTCCTAAAAACACGGGCTATATTAGTCAACTTGTTTCGTTTTTGCTTCTTGTGAAGCAATCCTACCCAAAAGCAGAGTCTTTTCCCCCTCATTGATATTTTCAGAGGTCTGTGTATAGTGGTATCGGGTAGCTGGCAGAGGAGGATTAAGATCCCAAAGTGCCTTAGGAAGGTTGCCAGTTTGGCAACCTATTATTCACACACATAAGGATGGGTAATAGAGCCAAGCAAATTCAGAGTTCTGTGGCCTCCTGGAGCGCTAAGTGATTGCTTAACGTCTTCTTATAAAAAAAAACCAATACCCAAATAAATAGGTGCGCAAACAATATTCACACACAGTGTAAACAATAAAATAATTACCATAAATTGATCAATTGATCCACTTGGTCACATGCACGGTTTGGGTTTATATTTATGGTAATTATTTCATTGTTTACACTGCATGTAAATATTGTTTGCGCACCTATTTATGTATTTTTTATCTGGGGAATTGATTTATCAGGATTCTGTTTAGGTTGCTGCATGTGCACATAAGTGACAATTTCGTAATGTTATTACTTGCAGTTTTGAATATCATTTGCCCCATTTTTTTTATATTTTGTAACATCTCCTTATGGTTACTCATGTTCTGTTAGCTGGCCAAGTCTATGTTTATGGTCCTCCACCCTCAAAGTCAATTCATGCCACCATCATCATTTGACCAGTAAAGTCTTGTCCTTAGGGGCCGTTGGGGCAGCGTCCCACCAGTTTTTATGTGGGCATTGGGGGCGGGAATATTTGCAGTAATTTAAAAAAACGTAGAGGAACAAAATGAGTGTCCCCTCATTGGTAGCTATTTGGAGCAGCTTACTTGAGAACATCTAGGCAAGTCATAAAATGGGGCAGGTTTGAAAGTTGCCCTGTTTCGGCAGGTTTTACACATGCCTCATATTCTTTAAGAAGGGATTTCCTTTGAGTTTCCATTCAGCCAGCACAACCAGCTGCCCATGAGGCATACTATTGGACCTAAGCACCAGCTGATGGGGTTACAGTACCCACAGAAGAGAGAAGCAAGAGGCCATTTTGCAAGCAGCTCCCTGAGAAGCGTATATTATCTTTCTATTTCTCCGTAAATAGCCTCAGTGACAGGCTAAGGGCTGATTTAGCGAGGGAATTTACTCAAAAATATAACCAATATTAATATAAAGCCCGGGAAGCCCATGGTGACAAGAGTAGGAGGAGGGCATTTCTGACCCAGAGCACTATGCGGTTTGTAACTAATGGTTTAGGAACACCTACTGCACATACCCACTATTTTCCATAAAGTGTTCCGTCACCCAACAGAGACATGCTGTGGCTAGTTAAAAAGTTGTGAACTTCAAACTGCAGGACTGGGGCTGTGACGGGAGGACTGATCTGATTCCAATCTGTACGGATTGTTGATTCTGTGAACCATGTCAGCTACTTCCTGGCTCCACATTACCTCTACAAATTCATAATATTGCCAACTGCAAAGGTAGTAAGGATTCTACAAGTAGCCTGCGGTTTTAACCCTGTGCACACTGAGTGCTGGTAGCCATTAGGGAGTCAGGAGTAGCTGAAATGATTTGAGTCCATCAGTATATTGATGCTTTAACCATATGCACACTGTCTGCTGAGAGCTAACAGGGTTAGCAGACATTTAAGAACAGCAGCAATATTTAATAGAAAGCTAAAGTTATAGCAAGAGCACTGCTGAAGATGAGGTTATGAGGGAGAGTGACTGAGAAGATAAGCAAAAGAGAGCTGGAGCATTACACAGAGAGACGCATGGTGCGGTCTCTGTATTTCCCTTCCAACAAAAAATGGCACTTGTTAATGCATAAGGAGGCAGTAGGTTGAAATGATTATGTTCTAACTGTCTACACTGTTATTAGACAAATGATTGTTCCCTATTCTGCAACAGATCTGCGCGATCAGTGCCAAAGGAGCAGGACGTGCGCTGCTTGTTCAAATTCCAGGTACGATCTTCGCAGGACTGGTTATCCTCCAAGTTAAACTGTCAGCAGGTCTTTCATCCTTCTTGAAGAAATATTTTGAACTTCAAGAGCCCATGATAAATCACCCCAGTTGTATGATGTGACATTGGATGGGTCTATTAAATATTCAAGAAGAAAATAAAAAAAAATAATCTATATAAATGGCCAAACTCAACTACTAAGGCCCAGATAGGTTAAATTCTTCTGTGAGTACTTTAACCTCAGTTTGTTATTTACCTGGGAATTATTTCTGTAGCAGAACCAAAATAAATCTTTATACTGCATGACTCGTGGTTAAAATGAACACTCCAAGCACCGTAGCGGTCATGAGAGGAGGCAGCTGACGATCTCAGCCAGTGAACTAGCACTGCAGGACTTCGCTCAGGAGAGCAAATGGAAGTGTCAGCTTAGCAGATTTTTCTGTCTTTTGGGAGCATGTATGGGGAGAGGAGTAGCAGGAACCCTGTCCTCTGTAATACAGTCAGTTGAGTAGCAGGAGACCTGTCCTCTGTAGTCCAGTTAGTCTCTTATGTTTCATAGAAGAGCTGAAGGAACACTTATAGAGGATATAAAGCTCAATGCTACCCCAGCTCCTCCAGTGTTGAGACTGAGGAGGGCTGCGCCACATAAAATTAAACAGATAGTACAAATATGTCACATATAAAAGTGTCTCTTATCAAGAAGTGGATGCAGCTGTGGTTTCCAAGTTCTTTATGCTTGGTGGATGTGGAAGATCTGAATATCTTTAGTCTCTGTATGTGGGTAGAAGAAAGACAAGACAACCTAATAGTGCAATATGTAAAAACGTAATAGACAATACGTAGATAATGATCTTGCACTCACATGTAAGAGAGCTCTGACCAGCTCTAGTAAATATTGCATATAGTGGTATAATACCCACTTATGGGATATGGTGAAGGTCGTACACATCAGGTTGTTTTCAAGGTACTCAGAGAGAAGATAAAAATATACACAAATAGTGCTCTCAGTAAGACAATAAGCTGTATAAAATTAATCAAAATTGTACTCACAAGTGTAGAGCAGGCTCACTGCTCTATGATGATAAGAGTTGGTGGTATGATCCCCCACCTGGGAATATCTATTTTGTTCCTTAGTACCTATACACAGGGGCAGCTGCTAGCAGGCTGTGGGTGGTTTCACTCCAGTGCCACAGTGACCCAATAGCCAGATAGAACGAGTTCAGATAATGTACAGTGCTGGGTACATCGCCTCCCGGCACTTCTTATTGCTGCATTGATTGTCTTTCTTTTACCCACATACGGAGACTAAAGATACTCAGATCTTCCACATCCCCCAAGCATAAAGAAATTAGAAACAACAGCTGCATCCACTTCGTGATAAGAGACTTTTATATGTGACAATTTGCACTGTTAGAACGAGATTTTCAGTACTTTTTAATTTTATGTGGCACAGCCCTTCTCCATCTCTATCCTTTTTCTTGTGTTACTTTGATGGGTTGAAAGGGATCCCCTTCTTAGGGTTGCTGCCTTGTTTATTATTCTCTGTTACTAAGCGCTGACCCAATTGTGTGTTTTTATCCTCCAGTGTTGGGCTGGAAAGGAAGTGGAAGAGCTCACTCCCATCTGCCCATGACCAGCCTCTCACACAGGAACTGCCTTGCAAGAGAAGAATAGTTAATGAGTGATGCACACTGTATAACAACTCCTGCATCTGTTATAAATCAAGGCTGACTGGACCAAAACAACATAGGAATACGACTACTTCGCAAATAACCATGCAAACTCCACATGACCTAAACAACATTTTCCTTGCCCTGAAAAAGGCAGCATTTAAACTGGAATGGGTGCAGGGATAGGCTATAGACACCAGAACCACACGTTAAGCGGTTCTGGTCACTATAATGTCCCTTTAAGTACACAAAAGATATAAACCTGAGAAAACCCATTTACCTAAAGCACTAAACATCCTATGTGTAGCCCAATACTAAACATAACCCAACTCTTACCCTAAACTGAATAATTCTAAACAACCCTTGCACCACTACTATAACCCCTCTCAGGCTTTTAACATTAAGCACTATGTAATCTAACTTTAACGTCTCAAACATTAAACACCTCTTTGCCCTAGTAATTTCTAGCATTATTTGAATTTACATTATCTGTATTTACACAGCTGATTATACCCACTCTACTCACAGATTCAAATACAAACATAAAATACATTTCAGGCAGATGAGAGAGATGAGCAAGCAGCATCGCAGGTCTTTGTAACAATTTTATTAGATCAGATTAGCAACGTTTAGTGGTGTAAGTTTTCCTAAATTGATAATAGTGGTTTGTTTCAAAAAGACCAACATTACAAACATTCAATAAAATTAAAGAACTGACAGATTTCTCCAAAACAATAATTTTGTACAGGTATTTTGGTTTAATCAGTGTAATTAAAGATCTAAACATAAACCTCTGATGAAATATTTATTTGCGGTTCTAAACCAAGCACATGTATCTTTTTGTTTAAGTCATTGTGTGCAATACACAGGGCTCCAGAAGGATTGCATTATAGAAGTGCTTTCATTCTGTACAATACATACACGTTTATAAATTGAAGGAAAAAAAATTAAGGAGGCACTGCAGCTTTAACAAAGCTGTAGCATTAAAATGTTCCTTTTAGTCACATAACCATGCAGACCCCTATCTTACGCACATTACACAAAAGGCAGCAGAGGAAGTAAAAACGCCTCCACAATTTTATGGTTTCCACGACAACAGTGCAATTTCCGAATACCACTAAATTTATAAATATTTATAGTTGTCTGATTTTAAAAAGGTAATCGTCATGATTACACATTATGTTATTTCAAAAAGATATGTTCACTAGATTACTGTCCAGTGGGAGCCAATCAAATGTGTTTTAAAAAATAAAATTACATTTTCCGCAACAAGTAGTCGTACTAATCTGTCCAGGTAATCCACAACAATTATAATAAAAAAAATTCAGCTCATTACGCAGACTGGGAACCCCCCTAGTAGCTCAATGGGGCGCAAATTTTTATTTTTTTTATAAGATCGAAGCCGGAGACCCCTACTTTCAGTTTAACAATTGGAGACACGTGGAAGCAAGCGCACGGCGCCACTGTGCCCAAAATCGCGACGCTCTCGGGCGGCTGCTCCAATTTCTCAGAGGAGCTCTCGGAGGACGCAGAGGAGGATTTTCTGCCTGCTCCGGCTCCACCTCTGATGGCCACGATGGGTCCTGATAGCCCTCTTAGCGGACCTGCAGAAAAAAAAAAAAACCACCATACTGGCAGACGTTACAGCTATCCGCAGTGACCTGCGGGGCCTAACAGGGCGCATCAGAGCTCTAGAAAGTACCGCTAACTCAAGCACCCAACAGATAGCCGTGCTCCAGCAGGAGGTGCAGGAATTGAGGCAGCAAAACCTGTCGCATGAACGCCGCCTCGCAGCTCAACAAGACACCCGGCGGCAAAATAACATTAAAATCAGGGGATTTTCAGAGGAAGTCCCAGGGGCTGAACTACCACACTGTTTGAGACGCTTACTATCTGCCATGCTGACCCACCGACAGGAGCACTTACCTTGGATGGAGTCTTTCAGGTCCCCAAACCTGCCAAGGCACCGGCTGAGGCCTCCAGGGACCTAATCATCACCTTCCAAAATGGGAGACATAGCGGCGTTCTGCACAGTCCTGAAGGGGAACGCGCCTTTCCAATTTGATAATATGCAGATCGTCTCCAGGCCAGATTGTTGCTTGATATCATCACCGAAACCCTCACAACCATACTTCAAAAGCATGAAATCCGATACCGCTGGCGCCTGTCCTGTGCACTCGTAGTGCAGAAGGGAAACACCGCACGTCATACAAGATCTCCAGAGCTCAGCAGCAAGTCACTTACACTGCGTGTCTATGCCACCGTGGCAGCTGACACTCACTTGTTATACTATTGTTTTAATTTTCCTTTAATTTTACTATGTCTGATATAAATGTGACCAAACTATTTGAGACGCCAACGACGTACCCACTAAACAGTCTACTTGCCTCTCTATTATGTGATCCACAGGCTCGCGGCAGAGACTAGCTTGTGACAGAATAATTTGTTCTCACGTCTGTGCAGTATTGTTTGAATTTATCGTTTCTTAAAACATAAAAATCCTGTGCGGTTGTCTCACAGCCATGCTATTGTCTTGAAATGTTTACTTAATAGTGCTTGACATCGTGGCTGCATAAGCTTATTTGTTATACCTTGCACACAAAAAAATAAAGAATTTAAAAAAAAAAAGTTTTTTTCCTTGAAATTAAATACTTATTTTAATATTTTATTTGTCCAACTGGACACCAAGACTAATGAAGTGTGCAATAAAAAAAAAGCAGTATATTTTTCCTGTGCATCTAAAAATCAATCCATTTTCATAAAATTGCCTAAAAAATTATCCATGTCAGCATGATCTAGATAATACACAATTCCACATTTTAGTTCGCACATGTATTTTGGAGAGTAGGTCAACATAAGAGGCAGCATATCAAACAGATATACTGGATTTTCCCATTTAGGTTTAAAACTGTTTCTTTCTCAACCACAAGTATACTTGTACACTGCCCAAATACAAAACAAATAAAAAAAAGTCACTGTTCACTAGATATACCCCAAATGAAAACATGCATGCATTTAATTACTTTTTTTTTCCCATTGGGGATATATCCAACGACAGCTTGCAAAACTTGCAGCTCTCTTGTCTGCTGCCTTTGCAGGCTCTCCCCTTCTAACCCAGCCCAGACTTTCTGTGGATGTCCAATCACTGACTTCCCAATGCAGCTCAATGAGAAGTCTTTGTAAGTCAGATGCTGTGGGCAATTGATGCCTCAAGGTCAGCTGCATTGAGCCAACAAAACTAGGAAGTAACATCACCTGTTGTCTGCTTGAAAGCCAGGGGGTGTAACCAGATTAGTTTATAAAAGTGTCAATTGAAAAAATGAAAAAAATAGAACTCACTCTTCCCACAAAGTTTTTACGGAAGCCAACGTTGTTTAGGGGTCTGGAGTGTCCCATTAAATGTATATCTAGTTTTAAAAACACCCATTTAATCTAGACTATCTGATTTAGTGCTGGACTTACCCCAACAAAGAAACACATTTCTCTGCCCAATTTGAAACCGTTCTCAGCATTGATAGAATACAGCCTCCCCTCATTTACTGTACCAGAGGTAGGCAACCTTTCGCACTCCAGATTTTATGGACTACATCTCCCATAGTGCTCTTACTGCTATAATGCTTGCACAACATCAGGGGAGATGTAGTCCATAACATCTGGAGTGCCAAAGGTTGCCTCTACCTTTGCTGTAGACAATATCCATAGGGTTAGAGAGCAATGGCTGTAGTTTATCACTATGGGGCATAATTGCTGGGTTCAATGTTCTAGACAGCACAGGTGCTTAGTTTCAGTCAGACAGCTGTACGGTCTGTGAGAAGGAATAAGTTGCAAAGAAAAATCTAGTCAATTTACAAAACCAAAGTGTCCCGGGGCAGGTTTTTTTATGTATTGTGTTTGGATTTATACAGTATACTTACTCTAGAGTTTCAGGTTTCAGTACGAAGCGAATTTCAGTAAAATTAAATCCCTTCAATAGATGTACGACTAAGATTATACAGCATTAAAATATGATCAGACTGTAAGAACAGTAAAAAAAAAAAAAAAATTAAATTTAAAGAAAGGACAGGATATTTTTTAATTTTTTTTTATGGTTGGATCCAGACTCCTTTATTGAAACACGAGCACGGTCTGTACAGGTTGTGCTTTAAGAACAGTACTAAACATTTAAAAGAAAAAAAAAAAGAAAAGAAAAGAAAAAGAAGCTTTCGAGGCAGGTATGAAAAGGGGGTGCAAGGAACAACATGAGTGGGCCACAGAAGAAATCTGTATGTACACAACTACCCACTCCTCATCTCCCCACCCCCAAACCTACCATAATTAGCAGGAGCTTGTGATCCATGTACAAGGCATATCAACCCCCACATTCAAGGAATAAATAGGAGCAAATGAATAATGTGGAGGAAGAGAGTGCTACAGTGGAGAATATGCCCCACCCCCACCCAACTGCCCTATGAGTTTGACCAGGGGTATAAACGGTAATTATTGCCATATGTTTCTGTTTTGTATCCCCAAAGAAAAAAAAAATAATAGATATATATATATATATATATATATATATAAAGCTGCAAGAATGGGTTACAAAGATCAAACTACAATGAGAAAACCTCTCTGCATCCTTCATCCTTCAACTCAAATTCAAAAGGCAGTCAGCACAGGCCTGTCAAAAAAACAAAAAAAAACAAAAAACAAAACGGAAAACAAAACAAAATGGAAAAAAAAAGCCAGCTAATAACACTGATCGCAACCAGGCGTTAAGTCATTGCTACTAGCTCTGCTCAACCCAGGGGGGTAATCGCAACCCAAATATTCCTGTCAAACAGTAAGCAGAGAGAGACCAGCAGGACAAGGGCTGGCTTATTAGACTATATAGAAAAAACAGCTGGAAGGCAGTGTAGTAAGATGCACCCTGTCTGCAGCCCCCTGCAGTTTCAGGTGGAGTTTATTTGGCGGTAGGAGGAAACAGACAAGACCTTACTAGCACAGCTCCGGCGTGGGCAAAAGCCTCAGCCAATACTACAATACTTTGCTGTTACACGGCTGTGTCAAACATTTCTCAGCCACGTGTTCTGTACACGTGTTGTGTGAGGTGGGGACTATTACACAAGCTATGTTAAGCACGTTCAGCAAAGCCTTCTCCTTCCTCATCTTCCTCCTCCTCCATTACAGGGTCAGAGTCCCAACAGGTAATGTCAATCTCTGAAATACACAATGCAAAAGAAGCATTACATCAGTGACTTTGATTATCTCATATGTACACAGTTTGTTTTTCATAATACTATACTATAACACACACACACACAATACAAACATTAAACGGGACAGAGACACACAGACAGAGAGGTAGTGTTAAGGCACTCCTGGCACCATAACCACTACAGAACACTTGGCGTGTTCTTTTAAGCAAGGTAAAAGTGTAGAGGAAAAAAAAATGATGTGGGGCTGAGGGGAATAAGATCACAATTACCTGGTGGCTTGTTGTAGAAAATTGGTGGTGGAGCTTTTGCAGACATTTCTTCTGACTGAGCAAAATCCTCATCTTGTGATTGGCTGAAATATCCTTCACTTGCCTGACATGAAAAATAAATAAAAATGTATATATATATTATATACACATACATTTAAAAAAGAAAAAAAGAAAGGAAGAATGAAAACAAATTCCATTAATAAAAAAAAAGTTGCACAAATATATTTTTAAAATATGATAGAACTCTTAATTTGCTTCTCTAACTGTAAAACAGGGATAATAGCCAACAATGTATCAGGATCTTTGTTCAGCTGCCTATAGATATATTGATAGATAGATATGCCTATTTATATATTCTGGGCCCTCTGTAAAAGACGAAAAAGGTTGACCTCGCCTTTAATCTCATATCCCAACAGTCTTGCCGCGGCTGCCACTCTGTCCCTGGCAGAGATCCTTTTTACCATTGATCTCAGACAATCCAACAGATAGGGAAGCATTGGTGGGCCTATTCATAGAGATGAATTATCCCAATCCCAAAGGCAGTGTGTACACACTGCAGAAAAAGTATATTTGCACACAGATCACCGCATTAAGCTGTAGTGGTTCTGGTGCTTAAGGATTCCCTTTATTATATTTTAAATTAACAGCTTAAAACCATTTCACATTATTTTCTTCTGCTTTAGGGAGGTCTTGTTTATATTGAGAATCCTTCCTGGGATCAAATTAAAAGTACAATCATACTGTAAGTATGTCATCATGCATGGTATGTGTGTTTCTATGTACATAGAGCTGATGAGAAGTAAAGGGCTAGGTTTCGAAATAGAGTCGGGTTGGTAGATGGCAGACTGCATTCTGGAACTTTATCAGCTCAACCCTCCCGCCAGGGTTACCCAGAGGGTGAGGAGGACCCAAGGACCCTATAGAGCCTGGAAAACGAGTATGTTTCCCTGGCACTATAGAGGTCCTTTAAATAGCTGGAGAATTTTTAGTATTACTCCAATTGCCACGTCAAGGCAAAACCCGTTAGGTAAGTGTTAGTGGAAAAGTGTGCAAGTAACACACTTGCAAGTTCTTTGGCTTTAGTTTATGTATTGGGAATGATGTGTACTGTAGTCATTGCTGCCCAGGAGTAGTGGGAGTATGAGATCAGGGCTTAATTTTGTGTGTTTCTATTTCAGAGATTGGGTTATATGAGTTTAGTTAAACTAGTTTGCCCAAGTGTAAACTAGCTTTCTATTCACTATTCTTAAATTCCTGATTTGGTTGGAACCAATCACAGAGAACCCTTTTCCTCTCTGCCATGATCAATACATTTTTAACTCTTCAAGAAACCCACTAAATTAAGAACCAGAGTCTTCAGATTTATGATACTTAATCATTAGATTCTCATTACAAATAAACCAAAAGCTTTTCCAATAACGATAAGATATTTTCACAAGAACTCAGTCTTGAAGACTTAACAGTTGTGCTATAGGATTTTTTTTTTTTTATTGTAAATTATTTCCCCCTGCAGCGTGAGAAAATAGACAAGACTGACATAAGACATTTACAGCTGTTATTCTCAGCACCAATATTACTTTTTTTTTTTTTTTTTTAAAACAAATTTAAACCTTTCTGAATATCAACATAACATCTTAATCAGTTGGTTTTTTTACAGAAAGGGAAACTGAATTTCTGTATCCAGTGTAGTCTAAACGCGACTATTTATTTCTAAGGTTAGATCTAAAAAAGTTGCATTATTGTCATTCCTTTTAAGATCACCTGTGTTCCTTCTCTCTGTGGTGTCTCCCCATTGGTCAGAAGAGGCTCTGTGAGTTCTGGTTGGTGGCAAGAGGCTTCCTGAAGCGCATGCTGGTAGCTCAGAGTCATCTGGTGTGGCCCTTCAATGTGGATAACGCTCTGAGGGTCCTCTTCAGCTTCCATGTCACAGAATGTAGCAGGAGGCTGAGGCAGCTCCTCAAAGTTCAATAGGTTATCCTCTGGGACTGCTGGGGTGACCTCTTGCTCACCAAGTACCTTTTGCTCAACATGTACTTCACTATGAGAGGTCAGCAAATTTCCATCTGTCCAGGTGGTTTCCTTAGCATCATCATTCTGCCATAGATCTAGTAGGTTTGAAGATTCCTGAGCTGGAGGAATATGTGCATCTGCCAGCAGGTCAACCTCTCCCATCTCCATAACAGACTCTTCCTCATTCCCAGTCAACTGAGGAGCAGCTGGGAACCCTGCATCCTCCTCTCGTGTTTCCATAAATACATCTTCTGCGAGTCCCTGGGGATTCCATGCACTCTCCTGCATAGGCTGTTCTGAGCTAAAGGCCTTTGTCCACTCTTCACCCAAACTACTACGACGTTCTGTCTCTGGGGAGCGTGGGGGTCCTGCCTCAGAGGAACTTCTACCTGCTGTAAGTTAAAAGCAAGAAAATACTCACAATAAAGATAAAGCTTAAATTAAAAAAAATAAAAAATAAAATGTGTTTTTCTTCTCAAAACATCTTTTGATCAAATAATTCAAGGACATGTTTAAAGTTGAACTGTCACGTACATTTTTTGTTTAATTAACTGGGCCTTTGCAGTATTAAGATTTACTTTAGAATATTACTACCAAGAATGTCAGAAAAATTATATCAGAAAACCAATACAAATAAAAACTAAATAAATTATAAACATACATATGTAAAAACAAAGTTATGATTTTATATTTAGGCATAGGAAACTGTTCCTCAAGTATCTTGAGCTTGGAACTCTGAATTCTCCTTAAACTCACTTGAACGAGGGGTTAAGAAAGTAGGGCTACACTCTGATGTGGCTTTTTCTTGCTGTTTGAAGAACTCACGTGGGTTCTCTGTGCGTTGAGCAATAATGGCTGCAGCCTCCTGTTAAAAGTTAGAGAAGGGCGGAAAATTAATAAGATTAACAAGAAAGAGTAATGGCTAGACTGCAGAAAAAGCCCCAGCATGTAAGGAAAGAAATAAAAATGGACAATGTAGTGTTTTGTATATGAGGATTCCACATTGTTATTTTACAGTTTTCCTAACGGAACACATATGCTCATTTGATTGAGCATAAGATTTTATCTATACGCAACACTAGCATTCCTTTAAGAAAAAATAATTTCAAATTGGTTATTCTCCTAGCTTTCAGTCAAAGCCTCGACCTGCACTGATTGACAAGGTAGAGAAGAAAAGATCTCCCCAAAGGAGGTCCTTCTGCTCTCCTCCCATAACAACCACAGCACATGCACTGTGTTTGCTATGGAAACTCCCTAGCAAGATCTTCTAGTGCTGGTTAGGGAGTATAGCAACAGAGTGACATGATGTCACTTTTCCGATAGCCAGCAAAAGTGAGCAAATCTTTATGACGTATAAATGTGTGTGTGTGTATATATGTATATTATATATATATATATATATATATATATATATATATATATATATATATATATATATATATATATATATATATATATATATATACATACACACACACACACACACGATTTCAGGTAAGTTGATTTTCTCTTAACACAATATACTTTTTTTGACTTAAAATTAACCTGTTATTTGGTTGTACCAAGAAGGAGTATGCAATTATTAAAGGAGCACTATAGAACATGTATTCCTGACCCTATAATGTTAAAACCATCATTGAGGTGGCTTGCCCCACCTTAGCCCCCTTAAAAGGAAATAAAACATACCTTATTTCCAGCGTCGCGCAAGTCCACTGCCGCTAGCCCAGCCCTCGATCCGCCTCCTTGCCTACATCAAATATTAGGATTTCAGCCACTCCAATGCTTTCCTATAGGGAAAGCATTGGATTGGCATAAATCGGCAAGGAGGTGGGATGGGGGATGGGACAAACGCCGGCTTGGCCAATCAGCACCCCCTCAGAGATGCACTGAATCAATGCATCTCTATGAGGAAGGTCCAGCGTCTCCATACAGAGCGTAGACACACCGAATGTCAGTGCTGCACACTGCCCCAGGGAGCACATCCAGTAGTCATCTGAGGAGTGGCCACGGGAAGTGTGCCTAGGGGAAAATGTAAACACTTCCTTTGAAAAGGCAGTTTTTACATGAAAATACCTGCAGGAAATTATTATACTCACTAGAACAATTACATTAAGCTGTAGTTGTTCTGGTGACTATAGTGTCCCTTTAAGCACACACACAGCTACTGGAGATCACAGATGTGAGTCCTGTGATCTCGCTCACCTCCACTTCACTCTCTGTCCTCTTTAGTTCTGCAGCTTCTTCATCTTCCCTCTGGTCCACCTGGCAGGGTATAAACAAACAGTTCTATTAACAAGAATAAACCACTGCTTGCAAAGCGCTAGAGGAGGCAGAAACGCATGCTTCCTAGATCCACTCACAAATATGGAGTTGCTCTGTAGCCTCTTTTTGGATTCTTCTGCTTCCTCGTCTTGCATTTTCCTCCTATAAGTGAATCAACCAACAGTAAATTGCTATGGAAAGCCCGCTATATGGAACATTAGGTTATCAACACAATCTAAAGAGATTCAATTTAAATCGGTTACTGTTATGCAGTGTACTTCAAAACACATCGACACAATAAGGACAAGAACACTACTGACATAAGCACATTTTACTAAAAATCTAAAAAAAAGTTTTCATATCGATTACTACTGCAATCTCCTGGGTTTTTTTTTTTGGGTTTTTTTAAATGAATAAACTCTGCTCAATATTGTTACCAAAAGCAGCATTGGGCTACATACAATTTTATTCTTAGAAAAACAAAATATGCAGGTCCAAAACCATTAATATCAATATAATTAATGTGGACATAATTAACACCTACTTTATTTATCCAGAGAGAAATTAAGAGTGCTATTTTGGAATAAATGAGGATTTTTCTTCCCTAACATTTTACTCACACACATACACAAGCTGAAGGTGAAAAAAAAAAACAACAAAGAGAAACAAAATATTTTGAATGAATTAAATCACAACAAGAAGTAAAGCTGCAGACTGAAGTCGCTGTCAACACGACTACTTAGCATGCCGCTCAGAGATGGAGACCACTGGACATGAAATTGATTACTGCATATAAAAAAAAAAATTAAATAAAAAAGTTGTGTGGGGAGACTGGTGACACTGTCATCCAACCCCACATACACCGTCACCCTCACACTCTCACATTATTACACCAATCCTGCCACTCACCTGCTCCAACCATGCCACACTCACCTCCTTTTGCTCTGCCCCACTCCCATATCACATTAACTCCCCAATCCTGTCACACTCACATTCTCTCCCACTGTCACACTTGGCCCAAACCCTGTCACACTCACCCCCTTTTGCCCCATCACACTGACCGCTTTAATACGGTCACACTCTCGCACTGCCACTCTCACCCGGTCACATAAACCCCACCTAAACTTGTAACAATTCCTCCTCCAGCAAGGCCACATTCACCCGAACCCTGTAACACACCCAACCATGCCACACCACCCTGTCATATTCACCCCCTAATCCTGTCCTACTTCCCTCCCCATGCATTTTGGCACTCCCTCCTCCAACCACGACACTCACCCTGTTACAGTCACTCCATGAAGACAGTCATCATACACACACAGTCATAAAACACAGTTATAAATACAATACACAAAGCCCACAAGCAGCCCCTCATACACACAACACACTGCAAGCAGCTACCCCATACACACACATACACACACTCCCTGGCACATACACAGGTAGACAATACCAGACACACTCAGAAGTACACATCATCCCAATACTGCATGTCTGTATTTGTCAATGTGTGTGTGTCTGTGCACCAGTGTGCTATTTATTAATGGTTACAAGGACTAATATTTATTAATAGGCAAATTTACTGTGGTATTTATTACTGGGCACACTTACTGTGGTATTTATTAATTAGAAAATCCACTGTGATTATTAATGGCAACCTGGCTTGGCATATGTTTAATGGTCAAACCGACTGTGGTATATTTTTAATGGAAAACTGACCGTGGCATGATCTGTGGTGCAATGTGACACTGCTCTGTAGGAAAACATTGGGAGGCTATTGAGTATGTGCAGCAAAATGTGTCAATCAGCAACACCTCAGAGATGCAATGAATAAATGCACCAATAGTAAACATCTGAGTGACTGCCACTACAGACGTTGCTAGGCAGTAATGTGAACACTGCCTTTACTCTGAAAAGGAAGCATTTACCATGCTCAGCTTGCAGGGACAGACTATAGACATCAGAACCACTACATTAAGCTGTAGTGGTTCTGGAGACTATAATAACCCTTTAAATCAAAATAGCAATCTATTATTGCATATCCCCGTTGCATGATAAATACTGTACCGGTGTTCTTCGATCTCCTGTTCTCTCTCCTGGTAACGTCTTTCACGTTCTTCTTGCTCTTTGCGCTCTTGTTCCATACGTTCCTGTTCAAACCGAAGTCTATCCTCTATGGCTTTCTGCTTCTCCTGTTGCTTCCTTTCCTCCTCTTCTCTCTGGCAATAGAGAAAAATAAATGTAAGGAAAAGTGAGGCAGCAGCCAGAAAGAATTAAAGTGAAGGAAAAAACAAGAACACCCATAAATGATATCGAATGATCCAGAAGTCCAACCAAAGGTCATAAACTCAATGGAAAAAAGGAATAAAAAAAAAAAAAAAATCAAGTAAAAAATTATCTTCTGAACTGTAATTCGTATTACCTTTGCTTGTTCCCAAAACTGTTCTCTGTTTAGGCGCTTCATTTCAACGGCTGCATCTGTCTTCTGGTAATTTGTTCCCTGTGAGGGTGATAAAAAAACGAAGTTACCCTACAAAAACCTTTCCTCTCTCTAGCCATAGTTTTCTGACTCTATACATTGTCCTCTGCTTACCACGGGATCACCACTGCCTTCCTCTCGGACCTGCAGCCGCTGTAGAACAGGACTAGCCAGGCGCCCGGTGCCGTTGGAGAGACGCTGATTGATAGCCAAAGGATCTATGTCATCAACACTGCTGGCATTAACTATGACGTCTACACCCTATACAATAGAATACAAATATTCAGGTATTAGGTACAGCAGAGCAAGAGCAAAACAAAATAAAAATGTTTTTTTTTTATATTATATATATATATATATATATATATAATATAAAAAACACACACACACATATACATACATATATATATATATATATATATATATACATACATACATACATACATACATACATACCAGCAATTATAAAATAATTATCTTGTAATCTTTGTGAGATTATTCCAATATGTGTAATTAAGGGTGTGAAAATAGAATTATTAAACTTCTACACAGTCAAAATGATAAAACCATAATGATTTCTGTACATAAAGTTATACTGCCAACTTACAATTGCTACAACAAAAAAGGGTGGATGACGCAATCATCAGGAAGAGCAATCATTTTGTGTTGATCTAGCAGATTTATGAATGGTTAATGCAGTGCTCAACAAATCCCAGGCGCCAGGATTTTTGCCCTTGCGCTTTGGTATTTGGCAGCCTGTTCCCTCCAAGATGACCAGCTGAGGGAGAATGCAGGCGGGCGGTGAGTGAGCCGAAATCTTCAAGCTCTTCTTTCTCTGCCGCCTCGCGCTCCCTGCTGTGATGCCGGGATCTGGAATATGGCACCAGTCTAGTCCCAGCATCACAATAGCACGAGAGGGAGCAGAGCAAGAACAGTTTGAAGATTACAGCAGGCACACTGGACCTCAGGGAAGGGATTCACTCCATCTATCCCAAAGGTAAAATAAAATATAATCATTTGTGAATGTTTGTCTGTCAGCTAGTATTACCACGCCCCTGCGATCACATAGGAAAGGTGTTTTGTTCACCTTTTTCCCCCCACACTATATCAGTCTATGAAACTACCTATGAAAAGGCAGTGTTTACATTGAAAGCCTGGAGGGACAGGCCAGACACCAGAACCACTACATTAACCTATAGTGGTTCTATTGACAATAGTGGCCCTTTAAGAATTGTATTTTTATCGTTGAAAATAAAGTTTATAATAATTCAACTGATGGTGCATAAATCAGCAGATCTGAACATAACAAAACTCGTCCAGATCCTGAAAGTTATGGCTTCTAACAGACTCCCAGCTCCAAAGGGAGCATTATTACACACCACCACGTTTGTAACACAATCAAAGAACAAGGTTGGTTCTTAAAGCACATAGAATGTATGTAAATCGCTACAATGAATAAAAATAAAGAGTTAATCCACAGCCTCTCAAGCCAGTACAGTTGGTGCCAAAATCTTAAGAGAAACCATTATATGCAAAAATAAAAAATAGGCACTAAAAGCTAAATGGAAGTGGCAGAAGGATACTTTACGCACAAAAGAGATCACGTGTAAAGCCCAAAGTAGGCGCCAGATACAACACAGATGGTTTGTGGTCTATATCAGCCTAAACCTCATATTTATTTGCCATCCTGCAATGCTCTGGACTATCAACATGGGTGGCAAAAATCACTGATCTGCTGAAAACGATGCTGTCTAACAGGGCCATTTCATTTAGGGAACCTTTTCAGCATGGCAGACAGGCCTGCCCTTTTCTTATTTATAGGAATAATGAATTGTGCTCAACTCCTCAGCCCTACTGAAGTCGTGTACCCGCTTATCTCAAATACAAACCGTAATCATGAAGCTTCAATCGTGTACTATCTCTCCGTCATGGAGAACAAATTAGGTGACTGTGTGCGAAGGGAAAGTGCAAAATGTAATAAGGATGTGTTCTATCACTGCAGATAGAAAGAACATAACATTCCAGCAGCAGAGATTACTTTATGTGTGGCCCAAATAAAAAAATAAAATAGACAAATCGTCCACAGGAACAAACATTTTCACATATCAGAATATTGTGTTTATTTTTGTGCTGAATGCCAGCTGGTAAAGGTTGTATTTCACAGAGCAGCACCCAGCAAATTATGAAGTGCCAATACGAATTGAACATCCCTTAAATATTTAAAGGAGATGCATTTCTTGGTGATCTACTGCGAATAGAATCTCACCTGGAAAAAGTCTGCAACCTGTGCTACGTGGCTGGCACATGCACATTTTCGGGCATCAGGAACATCTTCACCAACCTGAAACAAACAAGTCTGGGTTAAACTCTACCATCCCTGAAAAAGAACAATGCCCGTATCCAACCCATACAGGACATGTATAGTGTTGTACTGAAGAAGAATAAAAAGCCCCCAAAAATGTCCATATTAATTTACCAGGAGAAAATGAACTAGCTTCTGTACACAATTCTTGAATTGCACATTATTTATGACGATTGCTGGGATTGGATAAAAATTGGCGGAAGAGTTCCACCTTTTGTCAACCTCAGGCTTGTCTATAAGACAAGGTAACCCTTATTTTGTCTTGTGGTATCTTTGACATGCATTGGGATTCCAGTGACATTCACAGTGTTAAGGGTCTACTGCATGAGTGGATTGACTGAGTTTTTATAGCGATTATTGGTGGCCTTTCAGCCAATAGCAGAGAATTGGTACTTTTGTTCTGTAATAGTTTTATTCCCCCCTGCTGGCTTTTACCCTGGCGACAGGTGAAGGCCAGCAGGG
>OW240914.1:291368413-291469465 GCA_933207985.1 Pelobates cultripes
TCTGTAATTTTTTCCCCTCTTATTTGTAAAGTCATTTCACCATTATGGTGTGCCGTTGTTGTGGATTTATGCATTTTGACAAGGAATATTTTCTACCTGTTTGCAACTATTAAAATTGTTATTGATCACTGAACCGCTATTATGGAGGGGAAAAAATGGAATTGCAGAATTTAGGCCAAATAAACTGGGGGAAAAAAAAAGATAAAATTCACAGTTTCTCCAAAAGGGGTTCCGGGAGGGAAGGTAAGAGAAAGTAAAAGGTTCCAAACTTTGGCAAAGTTCAGCAGATAGGATTCCAGGTTTGGGATCACGTTTGATTCTTTGAAAGGTCACATCAATCTTTCATCGATCAGTAAAAGGAGCACCATTAATATGGATAATTAAATCATCTAGACCGCAGGATGTACTTTGAAATTGGTGACCAGCTACATGCATCTATCTTGGTTAAAGTGTTGATATTAGTAAGAGAGATTTAAATATCACTGTATAAAGCAATCATCATAGCCATTAATGTTTGAGTTTTAGACCATAAAACCGGCCACCTTTTAGGGCAGTAAAATTTGAGAAGGCTCAGAATTTCAATAACATTTAATGTGACTGCAAAAACAATTTCAAAGGGAAATCGTTATACACCACTTTTGCCAATAGTAATTACTATAGGAAAATTGAATTGCTCCCTTTAATGTTACAAAGGTAAATTAGCTATTTGTAGTTTTTTTTTTAAATGTGATTACAAAGCATGAAACAATAAATAATTAAGTGTTTGTTTTAAAATAGAGTTTAATTCCTTAATTCATCAATTGACAACCATTTTTTAACCTAGGTGGTCTATGAACTCTGGACACGTTTGCAAATGTGCCTGTTAAAGGGACACTATCGTCACCAGAACAACTACAGCTTAATGTAGTTGTTCTGGTGAGTAGAATAGTTCTCTTCAGGCTTTTTTCATGTAAACACTGCCTCTAGGGTCACCTCTAAGTGGCCACTGGAGGTGCTTCCTGAGTCAGTGCTGTCGAAAAAGCAGCACCTACGTTCAGTGTCCCCACGCTCTGCATGGACATGCTGAATTTTCCTCATAGAGATGCATGGATTAAATGCATCTCTATGAGGAGGTCCTGATTGGCCAAAACGGCATTTGGCCCCACTCCATGCAGATTTTAGCCAATCCAATTGGCCATTTTGATGATGTCACAAAGGCAGCAGAGCCAATGCCATCGGACCCGCGCAGTGCTGGAGATAAGGTGACTTTTAAAAACTTTTATTGGGGGGAGCAAGCCACCTATATGGTGGGTTAAACACTATAGGATCAGGAATACAGATTTGTGTTCCTAACCCTATAGTGATCCTTTAAGCATTTCAGTGTGAAAATTGTGTAATGTAATTTTGATAGAACCACAAAAAAAAGGCTGTGGAATGTGCCCTTTCTTTACCCCCCTCCCCCTTTACATTAGTCTCCAAGTTCCATACTGAAGCATACAGATTATCCTGCTAACAAGATAATCAAATGCAAGAAGAAAGGGAGGTCCCTACCTAACTTTCCTGTTCCTATTTCAAACAAACACATGACAGGCAAAAGCATTTCTAGAACTTTGTTTGGCAGGCTAAATGTGGTCGCAGACAAAGAAACACACAAACAAATATTTATATAGCACCTGGTCTCCCCCTGCCTCTAGTAGTTTATTTGTGTGCTCTTACCTGCATTTATTCTAATGTGCAGGCCAAAGGAGGTCATCTTCCTTACTGACTGTATTAGAAGCAAGTAGTGCATTTGCTGCCTGCATCTAAATTAGAACGGTTCCCTGAACTGCATAAATTTGGGTCAGCGTCAGATTTCTTATACCCAAGAGGTGCTCTATTATGAAACTATAATGTAAGAAACAAACATATGCTGATAAATATATTACTGCTAGGAAGAGTGGACTGCATGATATTCTTCATACTAGAATACATGTATATGTATCAATATAATAAAATCCTCTAGAGTATTGCATATGGGCTAAAATCAGAGGTTAGAAAACCACATTTTGGAAGAGAAAGAATACAATTGTGTGTAAGGAGAAAAGCTAACCGTGTCCACTATATGATGCCATCATGCATGCTGAGGAGCATGTTAATGTGTAGACTGCTGCACACCACTGACATGCCAAACCCAACGGCACCTGAAACTATGGGAATATATAGAAACATTTTAAAGGGACACTATAGTCACCAGAGCAACTCCAGTTAGATGTAGTTATTCTTGTGAATATAGTCAGTCCCTGCAGGCTTTTGTAATGTATTCAGAGAAAAGGCAGTGTTTACATTGCTCCTTAGTAACACCTCTAGTGGCCACTCCTCAGAGGCACTGACATTCAGCGTCTCCATGCTGAACTTTCCTTATAGAGATGCACTCATTCAATGCATCTCTATGAGGAGAGATGCATTTGTTTGGCCACGCCCTGCCTCCTTGACGATCTCAGCCAATCCAATGCTTTTCCCATGGGAAAGCATTTGATTGGCTGAGATTATCAATTCTGATAATTCCAGCCATGGAGGCGGATCGGGGCGGTGCTGGAAATAATGTCAGCTTGCTTACCATTTATGGGGGGCAAGCCACCTATATGGTGTTTTTAAAGCTATAGGAATGCATGTTTGTTTCTGACTCTATAGTGTTCCTTTAATATAAGGGGCTATACAACGTCACATCCATGGCGCCTATGGAGGTACTAAGAGGTTGAGTGGGCATAGCACAACAGGTGGCAACACAGCACTGCCCAAATAAAGCTTTACTGAATGGCTGTGGTATGCAAGATGCAGTGTGTGGGTGCCTGTTAAAAGACCACTATAGGCACCCAGACCACTTCAGCTTAATGACGTGGTCTGGGTGCCAGGTCCAGCTAGGTTTAACCCTTTTTGCTGTAAACATAGCAGTTTCAGAGAAACTGCTATGTTTACCTATAGGTTAATCCAGCCTCTAGTGGTTGCCTCATTAAGAAGACGCCAGCGTCCATAGGAAAGCATTTAGAATGCTTTCCTATGACACTGGCTGAATGTGCGCGCGGGTCTTGCCGCACATGCGCATTCAGCCGGTGACGGAAGAAGAGGGAGGAGAGTCCCAGCGCCGAGGGAGCCCGGCGCTGGAAAAAAGGTAAGGGATTACCCCTTCCTCCCCCCTCAGCGCCAAGGGAGTGGGACCCTGAGGGTGGGGGCACCCTCAGGGCACTATAGTGGTCCTTTAAGGGATTGGCTGACACTTAAAAGCAGCAGGTATGAAAAGATACACGCTGCTGTAACATTGGCCAGACTCTGTGATTTAATATTTAACTTGCATCACAAGAAATGGAAGCACTGCAGGTCTTTACAATCCAGATCATAGTGTGAAGTGCGAATGTCAGAGAATTAAATCATGTCTGAGCACTTTTAATGTGTACTGGGAGGGAAAAAAACAAAATAAAGACCCACAGGGTCAAAGTTAGGAAGCCCCTAGGTAAAGTTATATGTATGTAAAATGTAACTTTTAATAATAATTGTAAAAACATCCATATATTGTCCCATACAAAGACAAACAATTGAAGGTTGGGCTGAAAAGATAGGGAGACCAGAGAAAAACTAAATACAAACTACTAGATGGGGGCACAATGTCTAATTCTAAGGTCACATAAGTGAATCTCATAAAATGAAGAAAACCCCTCCCTTTCTGTACTCTTCTCATATGCTGCTTTATTAGTGTGAACTACTGGCACTGTGGTTGCTTGAAACCCTCTGGCTGAATACAATACTGGGTATTGGCAACAAAGTGATACATATGAACAATGTATCAAGAAATGGAAAGTGTCAGTGCACCTAGGGAGAAAAGATACAAAGTATCCCCTTGTGTGAAAACATAGGGTGGAAGGCAGAAAAACCCCTTCCCACGTGAAGAACCTTACAGCTACCAATAGTGAGATATATGTTACCACCAACCCCCTTAGGTTTCCTAAATAATCAGCCCAGTAGAAAAGCTAGAAAAACCCTAGCCAGACATCCAAGCCGCAAATAAACTCTCCCTAAAACTATCCATGACGAGAGATACAAAGATGAGAAGAGTCTAACTGGTCTCCCTGCCTACTGCCTAACACGTGTTTCTGCGCTATAGAACGCGCCTTCTTCCGAGGCTTAGCTAAGGCGCGTTCTATTAGCTTTTCTTGTACTGGGAGGGAGCCTAAACATTCCCAGTGGAATCCCTACAATGGCTGGATTCTGGTTCAAACCGAAGTAGACGACATCTGCCAGAGGAATGGCCATCCGTATAATTACCACATCCAGTGGCGGAACTACCATGGTCGCAGAGGTCACAGGTGCGACCGGGCCAGTCACTCCTGGGAGGCGGGCGCCCTTCAAACCCCTGCGACCGCGGGTCCCGCCAGCTAAGTCACGTGGTATAACCGCCAGGGCCGCATTTAAGGGGTCTATCAGGTGGACCATGATGTTAGGGCCACCCGATGCAATGTATTTCCAGGGGGCTCGGTCAGCGGTTTAACAGCGCGACCTGGCCCCCTTTGATGATGTCAGATGCTGGGAGGAAGTGACTGCCCCGCTCACTTCCTCCCAGCAACTACCAGGAACTCTGACTCCCATCAGGCTGAGCCACTGGACCCCAGGGAAAGGTATGTGTGTCTATATATGTACGTGCCTGTGATTGTATGTATGTGTATATGTGTGTGTCTGCATGTGTACCTGTTTGCATGTGTGGGGGGGAAAGTGTCAGGGGGTAGACGTACAGGTGCAATTTTCGCACCAGGGCCCCGTGGTTTCTAGTTACGCCTCTGACCACATCATAGATTTAAAGGGGCACCATAGGCACCCAGACCACTTTGTCTCAATTATGTGGTCTGGGTGACATGTTCCCACAATTTTAACCATGTAGCTGAAGACTATGCAATTCTGCAGAATGGCAATGTTTTCATTGCTGGGTTTAAATGTCTCTAGTGCCTGTCACTCAGACAGTCAGCAGAGGTATTTCGAGGAAAGCATAAAGCTGCTATTTCTATCAGATGTTCTCAGAGAGACCATGATTGCTGCATACGTGCCCTACCACCCCAATGCTTTCTTACTGGAAAGGATTGGATTTGGCAGGGATAAATCGATCTCAATGATCTCAGCCGAGGAGGCGGAACTTCCCAGTGGAGACCACCACTGCAATCAAAAAAAAGGCAAGTAAAAAGGAGACCTAAACAGCTAACAGGGCACTACAGCGTTAGGAATACAAATGTGTATTCCTAAATCTATAGTGTTGCTTTAAGAGGTTTTATTCAAATAACAGTACCTGGAACTAACCCCAAATTATTCCAAACACTCTGATTTAAGAACGGCTAAATAAAGCTTACTTATCAGTTTTTTTTGTTTTTGTTTTTTTTTGTTTTTTTTTATTGTATGCAAGACACACCCTGTTATAAAAAACATTTCTAATACAGGATTCTAAAAGGAGTTAAAAATCAATTAGACAAAATGCATAGGGGGAAAGGAGCAAACTGCTATCCTGTGCTGTTTGACTACATTGCCCAAAATTCCTATATCATTAAAGGCACACTATAGTCACCATAACAACAACTACAGCTTATTGTATTTGTTCTGGTGAGTATAAGCATTCGCTGCAGTCGTTTTGCAGTAAACATGGTCTTTTTTTAGAGGAAAGGCACCATTTCACATTACAGCCTAGGGATACCTCCACTGGCCACTCCTCAAACTCCACCCTCTGCATGGAGACACTGAACTTTCCTCATAGAAATGCATTGATTCAATGCATCTCTATGAGGAGATGCTGATTGACTAGGGCTGTGTTTGGCTTGTGCTGGCTCTGCCCCGATCTACCTCCTTGACAAGCTCAGCTAGCCCAATGCTTTCCTACCAGAAAGCATTGTGATTGGCTTAGATCACCACTTCTGATGTCGTCAGCCAAGCAGGCAGATCAGGGGCAGAGCCAGCAGCAGTAGATTGGAATAAATGTTAGATTTTACTATATTTAGAAGGACAAGTTGGTTAGGGGGGGGCTAAATAGTGTTTTTAACACTTTAGGGTCAGGAATACATGTTTGTGCTCATGACCTTATAGTGTTAATAATATTGCGGCACTGATCAACTGATCACTGATGTAGACTAAAACCACAAAAGAAATGGGGAGAATGGATATTACATAATTAGAACAAGCGTTTTACTTACCCCCTGATGCTGACAATGTTAGGATGTCTGTGCCATCTTCATATGTGTAGAGAGCCCTGTAAAAAGAGAGAATAGGATATTGTCAACATACAAAAAGTACAATTCTCTGATCTACTAAAAGCACACCCAGTTCTAAAATAAGCAACAAAACTCTAGCAAATACTTGGTCGGTTAGAATTGAGTAGGTCAGTACAGGTATTTAAAGCACATACATTATCAATAAAATGTGTTCATGATGTTCTTTACAAAATCCATACACATGCATACTACATACTTTCTATGTAGAAATCAGAGTACATAACACTGCTTAAGAGGTATTCAGTGATTTAATATCACACAGTCTTGAGATCTTCTGGTATACAAGTAATTGTGGACTATGACGCTACTTATATAAAACACGACTTTGGGTTCCAAAAATAGGAAAATAATTGCCTCTGTGCTAGTCATCAGCAGATAGTAAAACAAAAGTCAATGCCAGTTCCTCTCAAATCACTGAATAGTAAACAAAATTAAAGAGGAAATCATGACATGAACATGGATCACAAAGTCTTAAGCAAGGTGCATCAGTTACACCTCACTGACAAGACCAAAGAACAATATACTAAAACCATTTGTCTTAGGTACTTCATTAAAGGATCACTATAGTGTCAGGAAAACAAAGCAGTTTTCCTGACACTATAGTTCCCCGAGGGTGCCCCTGTGGCGCTGCAGGGGTTAAAACCCCTTCAGCAGCTTACCTTATGCCAGCGCTGGTGACCTCTCCTCCGCCGTCAGCTCCGTAGTGGAGTGGAATGCGCGGCAAGTGCCGCGTGCACATTCAAAAAGTCCATAGGAAAGCATTTCTCAATGCTTTCCTATGGACGCTTTGCCCGATGGATGCAAAATTCACATCCAGCATCGCAGATGCGTCTCTAGTAGCTGTCCAGAAGACAGCCGCTAGAGGCTGGATTAACCCCAAATGTAAACATAGCAGTTTTTCTTAAACTGATAAGTTTGCATCTGAAGGGTTAAAACCTGGACCTGGCACCCACACCACTTCATTGAGCTGAAGTGGTCTGGGTGACTATAGTGTCCCTTTAAGATAAAGAGGTTTTATGCCTATAGTATCCCTTTAATAACTGTTTCACATAGAAGAATATTATTGTTTTGGTTTTTTTAGAGCGACTGGCATTCAGATGTGATTGTCAGCTCTGCTATAGCCCATGCACATGCCCTGAATTGAGCAAAAGAACAACCATTTAAGAAACCTTTTTTGTCACCATTAACATGTTAACTGTGCATATCACATTGAAGAATGACTAAGATCAGCCACTATACACAAAGAAACTGAGCCAGCAATTTAGGTGGGGAAGACAGACAGCCATCAATCAACACCAGAGTAGAGAGTCTTCGAGGAGCTGTAATATTAAGTAGGTCATTACTTAAAGGGATCACGTCTCTAAAAGCAACTTGTACAATCAGAATTTCAAGAAAACTTGCAGGTCGCACTTGGTTCTTTTTTACCTTGCTCAGTCAAGCAAGTAATGGACATGTCCTAGTACATTTTTTCCAGCAGGACATTAAGAACGTCCAAAGGACACAATCAACTCACAAGTATTAGAGTGCAGAGCAATGTTATAGTATTCTAGCTTGTATAAATGTGCATGCAGAGATAGTTTCACTTTTTCAGACACTAGCTGACGCGGCCTACTATGCCTAAAGGACAAGTAAAGTGATCGCTCAATCTGCACAATGAAAAGAGATAATGACACCGGCTATCTCTCCAGCGTTTCACACACCCCCGGCTTATATAATTAAGCTTTTCAACACAGAGAAATTATAAAATCATTAAATAAAGGTAATTTTTTAGAAATATATGCTTCAAAAGGTAAAATTTAGACAAAACAGATTTTTGGAATATAGCTTGCTCTTCTGAGATACCTAGAAATTGTGTAAATTTAGTAAACATTTAATTTTAGTGTAGCATAAAAGCAAAAATATCCTACTGTATTCTGCAGAAAGGCTACTTCAATATAAAATGCTCAACTTATTGGTTCATAGGAAGCTTAAGTTCTGCTTAGAAATGCATGCTACCCAAAGCATTTACTGAACGCAAGCACCAGGTATCTTAGTATGGGAAAAAAAAAAAAAAAATGTATGTTGCAGGTTTACCTTCGCTCTGAAAGACTGAATGTGAACCATCAATAGAAAACGTGTTCTAATTAAGGAGACGCTAATCACCAGAATCACTACAGAATAATGTAGTGGTTCTGGGGCAAATAGCCTAATCCTATAGGCTGAGCACTCAAAGTGTCTTTTCAGAGAAAAGGCAGTGTTAGCAATGCCTGTCACTCAACCAGCCACTGAGGACTTCCTGGAGGTAGACAATACTGCCAAACTTAAAGGACATCTGGGATGTTTGTTTCATGATACCATTGGGCTACTAACCATTAAAGAAATATCTGAAAATCACACACTAGGGAGCGACATAAGACATTAGCTATTAAACAACTCTCAACGCCTAAAAAATACAATACTATTGCTGTTCAAGGCAACTCAAAAAAATTAAATAAATAAACATTTACAAGCCCTACTGCCTGTGATGCATGAGCAACTCAAGTATCTTTTAGTGCAACAAACACACAGCTCTCAGTAATTCAGTAATTCTACAGAAAATCCATATTTCAACAACAGGTGATCCACAACTGGCCCTCTATTAATCCCTACTCTGACAACTGGGCTGTTCTTTCAAACCCACTGTAGCTCACACAGAGTCAGAAACAGCTTAAGCACAGACTATGTGATTTAATCCTTTGCCTTAATAGCACAGGCTTACAGTGGTCCTTTGTACCCCCTACCTCGTATAACAGTTGTGACAAGTGCTCTTCATTCACTCTGACTAGCCTGTCCAACTCTATTTTTAATTAATATAGTAAGCCAGAGTTAATGAAAGCATTAAAATTCACTTTCTGCCTATAGCAATGAAATACAAGAGAATGAGGCAGAAATCATTATATCACACACACACACACACACACACACACAAAGGAATACCATTCCAAAAAATTAGCAAACAGCAGGTGAAGTCCATCGGTTTCAATTGGGACTACACCTCTTTTAGAATGTTGCCCCATAATTTCTGTAATATAGCCCCCATAGTCTATATAGTCTACAAACAGGGCCGGATTTCCTGTCTCGGTGGTGGTTCGGCTTTCCGCATTATCCAGCATGGAGGACCTAATGAGCATAGAAAAGCACTGCCTCAATGCTTTCCTCTGTGAATTTCAATTATGCTGCATGTCCAACGTCATTTAGGTGACCTGAAGTCCGGTAAACTCCCTGAAGCACCTCTAGTGGCTGTCTCATAGACAGTCACTAGGGGTTATCTTAGTCCTGCAATGTAAACATTGCCATTCCTCTAGAACTGCAATGTAAAATGTTTCAGAACTAGGTGGGACAGGGACAGTGCACACAGACCACTTCAATAAGCTGAAGTGACCTGGGTTCCTATAGTGTCCTTAAACAGCCCTTGTAATACAACTTCAATCCCTCTCAAGTTATGAATCTTTAACAGTCCATTATAATTTAACAGACATTATCCCCTCTAACCTTACACACCCTTTTACTTGTATCGACTTCTGTTATCTTTAATCCTACATACATTTACACAGTTTCATACATTGACTGTACTCACAGATTTAAAACGCTATACCAGACATAGGCAACCTTCGGCACTCCAGATGTTTTGGACTACACCTCCCATGATGCTTTGCCAGCATTATGGGTGATGTATTCCACAACATCTGGAGTGCCGAAGGTTGCCTATCCCTGCGCTATACCATGAAATGGAGAGCAGAAATATGCACACACATTTATACATATAAAGTTGTCAAATATAAATGTGTATTTCAGATATTTTAGGCCTGCAATTAGCCCTTAATTATAATTTACCTGCCTAATTTAGGGGTTGTGGAGACGGGGGCACCTTGGACTTTTGTACCCACTGGTCCTGACATGTAAATCTAACCCTGCCTACAAATTCAATACGTTCAAATTGTAAACAAATAGCAATACGGTTTTCAATCCATCCATTGCGGTGTGATCTTTAACCCCTTAAGGACACATGACATGTGTGACATGTCATGATTCCCTTTTATTCCAGAAGTTTGGTACTTAAGGGGTTAAACACTCGTACCTCAAATACATAACTGGTAATTCTCCCCAAATTGATTAGGATAGTCCTATTATATCCCCAGGCCACCATATACAATATGGTTTACAGTAATAAATGCAGTTGAGGTTGCAAATCACTGCATCCAGCCATTTTGATAGGCAACCATAGGATTACTAAAATGTGCCTGCATCTTGGGCAAGAGGTTTCCATTATTAAGATTATATCACCTCTCATGTACAGGTCAGACTTTAATATTTATTCCAGTTTGCTTTATAAAATGATTATGTTAGAAAAAGGAGCAAGCAACCCCCCCTCCCAACTCTGAACCAGGTTTATCACTACCAGACAGCAATATGTCCTTTTACCTAACCTTGACTACTGCCGTCAGACTCCTGGCCATCGAGGACGCGTTTGTTAATTAACAATACTAGAAACCTGAATCTACGAAGAGATCACGTGATTGCCCTGAGAATACAGATTTACAATACTAAGATTGCACAACAAGACCTAGCCATCGGTGCACTGTAGAATGGCATATGAAAGGTTAATGCGAAATACATGAATGTGAAATCTAGCAGGTTTCTCTACCCCCCACCTTTTCTCTGCAGTGTGAAAACCTATTATGCAGTGGCAGCAGGCTAGGAAACGGCCTTATTCAAAATGCTCCCTGAGGGGTACAGCAGCACCAGGCACAGTATCTGAAAACATATGCCTGACCTAATTGCATCACTAGAATGGTACATGGGATGTTAGAACATCAAAGCCATAAATTATACACATGCCAACGTTATTGTGAGAAAATGGGTTATACCCAACAAAACTGTGTGTGTGTGTGTGTGTGTGTTAATGGTGCAGGATTATTCACAAGTGGGAGATCAGAGATTTGGGGAGGGAGTGTATGGGTGCCTCCCATTCACTGGTGCTAATTGTATGGTCGGCACAATGACATTTAACAGGGAACAAATACAGCATCGGATCCATAAATTGCCTGCAACACACAGTATTGAGCAGAGAGGGGGGAAGGGCTGAGAGGAACGCAGGGAATGGGGGGCGGTAGTAGAGCAGAATCTGTGTGTGGGAAATAAAAACAGGGGGGTGGGATGTACTGGGGGATATTGGGGCAGTGCCCAGCATCTCTCATACTCTCCCCTCCTTGCTAACACACACACAGCATGCCCAATAGTTCAGATATAAACATGAGGACTAGGAGTTGTTGCCATGGCAGCAGACTGCAAAACCTCATCTCAGAAAAATTCCAGGAAGCTTTAGGGGTAAACAGAGGAGGTACCCATTAACCACTCTTATCATTCAGTGGCAATGCACACACAGAGTACCACAGGGTGCTTGCCAATTGCTTAGCTGATGCCAGGCAATAAAGGTAAATGATTTTTGTGGGGGAAGAAATGAAAATAATGCAATTCTTCCCAGCTATGGAACATGCCACTTTGTAGAAATGGCTGCAGTTGCTCGTTTAGGGTAATAATACATATTCTAGAATATCTGCCATTGCATGTTGCATTTCTGTTTAATTCTACTCGTAAGAACACAACAGTTATAAACTATAAGTGCTGGAAGTGGAGTAATCGCTATGGAAACGAATAGAGATTGCTCCACTGTTGGCACTTCACGCACGATTGGTGCTGGACAAGTGTCACACATTGCAGTCAGCCTGGTTATGATCGGACATCAGTTGAGCATAACACTACAATTAATCTCTTTTTATTCCTAAACAGTTTGTCTAAATCGATAGATTAGCACGCCCTTAACAAGTATCTGTAAATGTGGTAATCTGGCTGAGACCCAACTAGATAATGAGATGATCTATTTACGCTGAAACTATTATTGTGTTTCAAGAGAAATTATCACAGTATAACAAATTATACTTGTTTAAAGCAGCATGTTAATATTAAACCACAAAAGCAGGTCTATAGGACAGGAATGATTTCATCCCCTGAATGCATGGTTTGTCTGTCTCGTTTTGTATATGTGACAGCAGTCATGAACACTTCTGCTAATAGACTTTTGTCACTTTGACAAGATTACAGACCTACAACTGTTCTTTCCTACTAATGAAAAGCATGTGTGTCAGATCTTTAAAGGTCTAAGGTCAGACTTTTTTTTTTTGGACTGAATATAAGCAAAATTCGCTGATGAACGCCAAACTCTGTACAAGAAGCCGAACGTCAACCGGGATGAAAAATCCCCTTTGCCAAGGACTGTAGAAGCACCCCTAGCTGACAGGAAGCCTGAAATCCATTCCCTTAAGCAGTAATTCAGCACCAATAGAGATTTATCCAAATTTCCATCTGCTACTAATAGGTCACAGCAGCATATACCCCTTGTCACCAAGGGAGTACGGCAGGGGGTCGACCTTGGAGTGGCACCGTGTGCTGCAGATTCTGGGTGACGAAAGGCCAAACTATTCCCAAAAGAGAGGTAGAAGGGAGTGTGGACAGGAAAAGAACTAGGGCATTATGGTTCAGATGGCAATTTATAGAATTAGAATTTAGTCCTGTCCAACATGAGTGATGGGTGGAGCAAACCCTAGATTAGTGTTACCATGGTCGGGAAATACTAAGCAGCTCCTGGCTTATTATTGTCCATCTCTAAAGAAGAACGGTTATCGCAAAATGTTAAACCAACCATATAGCCAAAAGGTAGCTATTGGTTGTGTTATGTTTGTTTTCTTTTTATTTCGATTTGCACTCATTGCCAGGAACAAGGAGCAAAGCATGCAAATTAGTTAAATGGACACTATAGTCACCAGAACAACTATAGCTTAATGTAGTTGTTCTGGTGAGTATAATAGCTCCCTTCAGGCATTTTCATGAAAACACAGCCTTTTCAGAGAAATGGCCACTGGATGGGTTTCCTGGCTCAGGGCTGCACAGTAAGCAGCCCTGCCGTTATGCATCCCCACGCTCTGCATGGAGACGCTAAATTTTCCTTATAGAGATGCATTGGGGGGGGGAGGGTGGGGGACAAGCCACCTAAATGGTGGGTTTTATCACTATAGGGTCAGGAATACAGGTTTACATTCAGTGTAGGAGCATGTATGGCTCTGGATTCATTATGTTCTTTGGTCCGATGAGTGGAGCTTTAAAATGGCTACCCTATAAAAACAGGCAAATCTTATTTAAAAAAAAAATTAAAACCCCATGCAAGTTTGCAAGAGGTGATAAATGGTTTAAGAGCACGGATTTAAAAATAAAGGAGAAGCACTTATTTAGCTGGACAGAGTTTGGATACGGATGTGAATTTATTTACATATGGAAAATGTCTACAAATGAAATTGATGCTTCCACGCACTTGCACAAATATTCCTCATTCACAACTTCCAACTGAATGGAAAGCCTTTTATAGAGCTATTGTGGGTGCATGCACTTCACATTTGTTTGAATAAGAAAATGCTCTGCAGGATTTCATAGGAAACTATTTATTGAGGGTATTAAAGAAATGTTTATATAAAAGTTTGATTTTAAAATGTGTCTGTGAGGTTTGCTAAAAATGTAGAGTTATAAAATGAAAGCCAATGAAATTTAAGCAGTTCGTATTTTCTTGAAAGCAATTAATTTACTAAAATGATGTACAACAAAAAAACAATTACAAAACAATCAGACAGAACACTCTTACAAAGAGATTTTTCTTAAAAGAACCATTTCATTCACCGTATCCACTACAGCCCACTGTAGTGCTTATGGTGCCATATGTGCCCTGGCACCGTCTCACCATAAGCAGTCAAACCATTTTAGAACCGTTTGACAACTTAGATGGGCCTCCAACGTGCCTTAGCTGCATCTGGTCTTTAACTGTAGGAGAAGTTAGATGTCTCTATAGAATAAAGAGAGGCTGTTTCAGGCAGCCAGAGAGTGTACTGTATGGCCCTGCTCAGCTCTGAACAGCTAACCGGACACATGCAGTGTGTGGGGATCACTGTATTGCAGTTCTGTGTAATCCATCACAGTGATCCTTGTTGTGTGTGATAGTTATTCCTTATCGTGCTTAGCTCTGTGTATTATTTCTCTGTATTTTACTCCGCTCTACTTGTTGTATGGGTATCTCTGGAGTCTATCCAGCTCTGTGTATTGTATAGGTATCTTTTCATTGTGCCCATCTCTGTGTATTATATAGTTTTTTGTTTTTTTGTCAGCTTAGTTTGTGGTATGATCAGGGCCGTCTTGCTCCTGAGCAGCTGCCCCGTGATTTGCGCAGCCCCTGGTCCGCACACTAAGGGCTACCTGGTGAGCAAGTGTAAGCAGGGGTGCGGTAGGGCGCTGTGGTGCTTAAACAGCGCGACCGAACCCCTTCCTGTTCGGCAGCCGGCTGGGAATAAGGGAGTGCCGCGCGTCACTTCCTCCCACCGGAGATCAGAGCCGCGCGGGAGGAGGAAGTCAGGGAGGAGGGGAGTTCCAGAAGATAACTCCCAACTGCTTCTGCCTGCCACTGGACCCCAGGGAAACCACCCTCCAGGGGGCCCAAGAAAATGCTTTACCCAGGGTAAGTTTGCTTTATTGTACAAGCAGCTCTGTATTATGCACAGCTCTCTGTATCTGTACTGTATTGGGAGGAATAAAATTCTGGCACCCCACCATCTTAAAACTTCACCAGCCTGCTAGCATGTATGGGTGTGATTACAAATTAGCACACATGGAACATACAGCTCAACAGCACATAAGAGTTTAGTGTAAAATATAGTAATATACAAATTGTCGATGTTTTGTTGAAGCGGTAACCATGATCAAATGTATCTAATATACAGCTAATTATAAATGGCTGAACCCACCTTAAATATGGAACTTCATGTAATTGCAAACAAATATAAAGTTTTATTTTATTATACTTATTCTGAGCATGTAAATATATATCACAGCACACACAAAGCACCTTGCAATGCACGTGACACCTCTGCATGTGCATCTAGGCGTTTTCAAATAATTTACTGAGAGAGGATGTAACCTTGATGCCTTAAAGGACCACTATAGTGCCAGGAAAACAAACTAGTTTTCCTGGCACTATAGTGCCCTGAAGGTGCCCCCACCCTCAGGGTCCCACACCCACCAGGTTGAAGGGGGAGGAAGGGGGTTAAACACTAACCTTTCTCCAGCGCCAGGCTGGGGACTCTCCTCCCTCTTCTGATGTCATCGGCTGAATGCGCACGCATTCAGCCAGTCCATAGGAAAGCATTCTCAATGCTTTCCTATGGACGCTGGCATCTTGTCACTGTAAAAATCACAGTGAGAAGCGCGAAGTGAGACAGCCACTAGAGGCTGTATTAAGACTAAATCTCTGAAACTGCTATGTTTACAGTAGGCAGGGTTAATCCTAGATGGACCTGGCACCCAAACCACTTTATTGAGCTGAAGTGATCTGGGTGCCTATAGTGGTCCTTCAAAGAAGGTGAAATGCAAGGAATTCAAAGTGAATTGCACTACAGCCTGTGATGATGTGAGTGGTACTCAGGCCCACTTCCCTGGTAACGGGGCAAACAGTTTAGCAACGGATTGTCCGCTTACCTGAGTCTACACTGTGCTCCAAGGGTTCTTTCAAGTGCTGCTGACAAGCTTTCAGCTCCTGTAATGCTGCATAAGCCAGAAGCCAGTCCAGTTGTCATTCATTGGCTGAAAGCATCATCTGACAGCTCTTAGCCAATTAATGCAATTATGTTCATGAAAATTTGCACAGAATTGACATTAGTCAGCTCGGAATTCTCAACAGCTCTGCTAGAGGTGAAGTTGCACCTCCAGCAGCAGAGGGGTTAAACTCTGTATCTGAGATTTCATACCGAAACACTGCACATACAGACTCCAGACACCATGACCATATCAAAGGACTTTGAATTTCAGATACATTTGAAATTTACTTTGAATTCCTGACAATTCAAACGTGATGGAGTGATCCGGAGCGCTTTCTCAGCAACTCTATGACCTGTTTAGTAATCCCACAGTGCTTTCAGAAACCTTCAGATTCATCTCTCCACCTCTACCACCTTATGCCAAGGTCGCCTCTATTTATGCTTATGTATTTGTTGCACATTTATGTGAAACCGTGAGTCCGTTAAATTAGGGGAAAAAAGGATCTTCATGGAATTAAACGTGCTTGTCTGGTTGCCATTGTAGGTCAGTGTTGTTTATGAGATGGTCTTGGCAAGCAGGATGAGTTACTACAGGCAGCCAAAGATTTAAGACATTGTTTACCATACCCACACTGAGCACCCAGCATGCATAGAGTAGCTTTGGTAAACCTAAACAATCACTTTCTGGGAAGAACCGTCCCCTTGGAGCCTTTCACAAGATTCAACTTTCAAGGACGGACACTGACACACAAAACAAAAAACACTTTCATAAGGAAGCAATTAAGAAGGATCTTCTGGGATTGAAATATTTAAAAATGATAAAGTTTCAATTAAACTGGAGAATAGAAGAGAAAAAACCCACTAGCAATAAGACAGAGGTAAAAATTGAACTTTTGCATTAAATGGCATTATTAAAACAAATGTGATAAACCAATAATGGAAATTAAAGGGAAACCATAGGCATTAAAATAGCTTGTGCTTAATGAAGCAGTTACAGTGTATAGATTATGACCCTGCAGTATCACTGCTCAATAATCTGCAATTTAGAAGTTAAAAATCACTTTTGTTTCTGTTTATCCTGCCATTGTTACACCACCTCCACCTGTGACTCTCACAGCCTGCATGAATAAAAATAATTTCAAATCAGATGTAAACTTGCGTTTATATCTTCTGCTCTTTAAATTGAGCCTTAAATCAAATACAGGTGGTTCCTGCAGGGTCTCGAAGGCCATTAACAGAGCAGGGGATAATTTCTATATTCGTCTCTTTTTACAGGAAGTGTAAACAAACGGATTTAACTTCTAAATGGCAGAGAATTGAGAAGTGAGACTGCAAGGGCAACGTACATACACCTACACACACCTAAAGGCCGTTTCATTAAGCTAAAGTGGTTTTGGTGTCTATAATTTCCCTTTAGAGGCTCACTAAGAAATAAAATGAAATAAAATCTACAGTTATCCGTGCAAAGCCATCAATGTAAGTTGATCTACCCCAGTGTTTGTACATGTGTTTTTATGAAATTATTATAACATTCTACCTTTTTACTACCTTCTATCCAAGCCTTTTCACCCTACTTTTACTTATTTTATTGTACTTTTTCAAAAAGGTTAGGGGGGATTCTTGGTTTTGGTTTATGGATTCCACATGAAGTACATCAAACATTTGTTTTTGAACCTCAAATATATTTTGGAAAAGAAACATTAAATATCAGACAATTATATATGTGTGATATCCAAACACAAGACTAAATAATTTAAAGTGACACAGTCACCTGAACAACTACAGCTTATTGTGTCTGTTATGGTGAGTACAGTCAGTCATTGCAGACTTTTTGCAGTAAACACTATCTTTTCAGAGAAAAGGCAGAGTTTACATACAGGGATACCTCCATGGTCTACTAGAGGGGATTCCTGTGGCAGTGCTGCACAGTGTGCAGAACTGACAGTGAACTCTCCTCACAGAGATGCATTGATCTCTAAGAGGAGAATGACGATTAGCCAGGGATGCATCTAGCTCCGCCTTCGACATGCCTCCTTGGCGGAGATCATCATAATTGACCATCTCAGCCAATCCAATGCTTTGCTACATGAAAGCAATGCGATTGGCTGAGATCATCACTTCTGATGTCAGCCAAGGAGGCAGATCAAGGGCAGAGCCAGCAGCAGCAGACTGGAATAAAGATAAGATTTTACTATATTTAGAGGGCTAGATATTGTTTTCAACACTATAGGGTCAGGAATACATGTTTGTGTTCCTGACCCTAGAGTATTCCTTGAAAAAAAAAGTATTGACTTTCTTGATGTTCGTATCCCAAAAATTTGCCAAAACCTTTTGTGCCATCAAGAAAACAAGTAATGGCAGCATTTATTTTCTAATTGCAATTAATTAAATAAAAGAAAATTTCCAAGTGTCACAGCTACTTCTCGTATACATAAAGCCCCATTATGCCATGTTTTCAATCTCTTCCCCTGCTTATGACATTGGTCAGGTTTTAGCACAGATGTGCATGACTTATATGTACAGTCTATTTGATCAGGAAAAGAGCCTTTACTTCAGCATGTCATTGACCGGCTACCAACAGCCCCATCGTGAAAATAAATATGAATTAAACTAGTTAGCCATTAGTCTTTTGAACGAAACGTCTTGGGTTGTATTACATATATGCAAAGTATTCCACTTGACAAATGGATTAGGCAGAAATAACTGAGCAATGCTAGCCATTTATTGGCCCATGCAGCAACAAAACTGTACTAGTCAAATTGTTATACATAATTGTGACCTTACTGGGCTTTCCTGCTAGGCTGTCAGCATCCCACAACTCCTAATGTACACCTGCATGCAACATATAGATAGTATTTCGTTTGTGCTCAATTGCCATTAGGACGTAAAAAGGTGTAAGGCATTATCTGCTTTTTGTATCATTACATTATTTTTTGTAAAAAAAAAAAAAAATATATATATATATATATATATATATATATATATATCACACCAGTAAACCATAGTATTCTGTTACACTGCATAACCCAGAATTAGTGGGAAACATGCCTCTGTTGCTTCAGAACTCAATATTATGAAACATCTGGTTTCAATTTGAGGGAAAAGAGTCCCAATCAAATTCCCCTTCACAGGAGGCGGCGGTGGCATTGGCAATTCTTTGTATTATTTACTGGCCATCAGATTTGGGTGTAGAGCGACTGATCTTCCCCATTAGTCAGTGAGAATTCTTCTAAAATGTAGAAAATCACAGCATACTGAGAAGAGCAGCATCGCTCCGTTGCCACGGCAATGCAGTGGGGCTCTTGTGAAAAAGGAACACGAGGACTCAACCTAAAATTCTCCTTTCAAGAAATTCAGGCCTCTGAGACACACCCCCTCAAATAATTACAGACCATCCAGAGCAGCTGGGGATAAGGAGGGGGAGAGATTGGGCTCTGGTACCCAATTCTTGCTGGATATTAAATATCTCATCAGTCTATACACCCAAAAAAAAAAAAAAATATACACACAGCTTTAGTGTGTCAAACATTTTCAGAGGAAGCAGATCTGACAATGTGGGTTTGGGATGAATGATGTGATATCCATGAACAGAAGAGCAGATACCATGAAATGATAACGTAAGCGTCAATGAAGTCACATCCTTTTTGTTCAAAGAAAAAAATACATTTGAAAACAATCCACTTATCTTAGATGACAGAGGATCTTTCTTTAGGCAAAAGCAGGAAGAAACAATGTAAAGTAAGTGATAGAATAGTGTCTGGTGTTTCATACAGAGTGAGTTACCAATTACCGTATATATACACACACACACACATGGTAACAAATGTCCCATAAGGATCTTGTTTCTAGATATCAACCATGTAGGATCATCCCTGTTAAAATAAAGTCATAGCCAAGGCACTCATTGCATTGGATTAGGAGGAACGTGAACATGCTTTGTGATCCATTTCCCCGCTCTATGTTCTCTCTATGCTGACTGCCAAATGCAAAGACAGTTTTTTTACAGAAAGAGGCAGAATTGATAACAATTGACAGGGAGCAAAGAGGTTGGCACTCAGGCCTAGGACAGGCAACTACTGATGGAAGGATATTTACATTTAATTTTAGTTAAAAAAAAACACACAACACACATTTGTCCAGCCCCTATGACCATTTCTGCTTTTAGAAGTGGTCATGGAGTAAGGAATCTGCAGCATTTCAAGCATAAACGAGGCACATACAAACAGAGCAATCTACATTCTGTGAGCTTAGGAAGCAATCTTACCTGATAAATGGAATATTTAAGTCCCGAATTACAAATCCCATAGAACCCCTATAAGTAGAGGTTTATGGGATATGCTCAGGTCTCCCACTAGCTAGGATTAGTGAACATAAATACCTTTCAGCTGCGTTAAATGAATCAAATGTCTGTCAATCTATACACCAATTAATCAATTCGTTAGGCAACCCACAAACAAACTGATTTGTTCATCCATAGATTGACAGGCATTTGTTTCGTTCAGTGAGATTTAAGCTTAATAACAGTCACCTATTTAACTAGTTTGGGCAAAGCGGCAAACCAAAGGAACCCCAAAAGTTGTGTTTTGTTTTTTGTTTGTTTTTTAACATGCTTTTATTATACGGTCCGTATAATGCATAAAAATATGTCACTGCCAGCCTGGAGAGTCCATTTAAACTCATTGTCTCCATTGTCTATAATTTAAGGAGAATGTCTACATTACTCAGTCCATTTTTCATCCCACAGTCAGATTACAGGATTGACTGGAGAGAGAAAACAGGAAGGAAACCAGCACTTCATTGGACTTCCAAATCTGGTAACAGAGAGGAAGTTTTCTAGAGGAAATAAAAGAACATCTGTGACAAATGACAGCAGGAATTAAAGCCACAGCGGGGAACTTCCAGCTCACACTAAAATGTTATTGTACAGGTAATAGAGGGAGAGAGATGCCCCAAGGAATTGAGCAGATATAAAAAATATGTGTGGAAGCAATAACTAATAATTGCTGGTCTGCCTCTCACATACATCTGCCTTCCACAAAATTAATGCAACCTGTCGTGGTACGCAACACCCCGCTGAATAACACAACAAACAATATATCCGCTATAACCAAAATGAAGCAATCTCTGCTGTCATTAGGTGCTTAGCTGGTGATGCCAAAAAAAAAAAAAAAGTGTCAAATGGTAGCAGCAGTAAAAAATAAATAAAAATAAATACATATATTTATATTACACACTTATATACATACATCACCCAATCAGATCTTGAACGTCGATTGGTTTTATTGGCGAACAACCTGAATAAAAGTTAAGTTTTATTTTTTTACCCTTAAAAAGTCCTTGGAGTGCAATCATTACCAACTATTGTATATTTTTGAGGACAAGCACCGGCCCCTGAAGACTTTTTTTCTACTGGAGTACAGGCATATGGAAGATAGATAGGAATATTTTAAGCCTGCATAAGCAATACGCAGATGATAGAAACATGTAAGCAAAAAAAAAGTTGTGTGTCTGGTTAGCATACCAGTAACAAAAATTTGGAAATTCAGTCTGGGGGTATACAGACATTTATGCCAAGTGGTTTTACACTGCTCATAGCAACAAAAGGAATTTTAACCTTTCTTCTATGGCTCAACTCAAAGGCACAAAAGATAGGATTTCAAAAAGCACGGCTGTACTAAATGTTGCTCGCATGATGCATAGGATATTGCTGTTATGAGTAGTCTCTCATATTTTAGGATACGTGCAGTTGTTGCCTGGGGCTAAACTACATATCCTCCATAAACTCATGTTGGACAGGGAGCTTCGAGGGGAAAACATCAGACCCCAGACCAGAATAAGATGCATTTACTGGAGTAAGGTAATGAGAATCTGCCATTTTCAGAGAGGTAACAATTCCTTATAGAGGGACTCTGTTCTAGTCAAGCTGAAAAAAATAAAAATAAAAAAAATGAAAATTTATCAGGGGTATAGTTCTAGAACAGATTGGGATCTACATCATGGTTACCAGGGGCCCCCTCTTTTGAGATTGTATGAAAATACAAAAAGCACACATTTAACAAAAACATAGATACCAATATTGCCGATAATACCTCCTAGGACCGCCAGGCTCATTACAAGCCCGTCGTTCCTGGGGGGCCGGCAGGAAGCTGTTCCTTACCTTTCTTGCAGCTCCTCCAGCTCCCCAGTGCAAATCTCGCGAGTCCCGCGGCCGCAGAGCGTTGCCACGGGTTACCATGACAACGCTCAGCGCGGCACTAACGACCGCAAGATTTACACAGGGGAGCTGGAGAAGCTGCAAGAAAGGTAAGGAAAAGCTTCCTGCCGGCCCCCCAGTACTTAACAAGCCACCGGACCACCAGGGAATATTATATCCCCCCCTCCCTGGTAAGAAGCAGAGAGGAGGGACTAAACAAACAAAACAAAAAACAAAAATTATTAAAAAAAACAATTAAAATTAAAAAATGCCCCCCCATTTTACACAAATTACATCACTACACAAACACACTCTGCATTCACTATATATACACACACACACTACACAAACACTCACTGCATTCACTATACACACACACACACACACTACACAAACACACTCCGCTCCCCTGTCTAAACACACTTCATCCACTACATGTGGCATGTATATTTTGTGCATTTACCTTTAGAATTAGTTAATTTTTTTCAAAATTGTAAATGTACAGAATATCGGCAAGTTATCGGCTATCGGCCTGAAAGTTCACAGATTATTGGTATCGGCTCTAAAAAAAAAAAAAAAAAAATCAATATCGGTCAATCCCTACTCAGACCATAATCCAATAGAGAATCTGTGGAGTGAGCTGAAGGTTCGAGTTGCCAAATGTCAGGCTCAAAACCTTAATGACTTGGAGAGGATCTGCAAAGAGGAGTGGGACAAAATCCCTCCTGAGTTGTGTGCAAACCTGGTGTCCAACTACAAGAAACGTCTGACCTCTGATGGCCAACAAGGGTTTTGCCACCAAGTACTGAGTCGAAGGGGTCAAACTTTTTTTTTTTGTTATTCTGTCTCTCACTGTTAAAATACACATACCATTAAAATTATAGACTGAGCATTTCTTTGTCAGTGGGCAAACTTTCAAAGTCAGCAGGGGATCAAAATCTTTTTTCCCTCACTGTATATGCTATCAACTTCCAGACTAGAATGGCCACCATGCTTAGGAGACCAACAAAGTCACAACTGCAGACCAAGGCTGGTTTCTGGTCACAGGTCCTTTTGGATCCTAGCCCAGGACTTGATATAAAATAAAGTAAATAGTAAAGTGAAACAGAAGTAGCATTTTTTTTTGCCCCAATTAGATGTCCCCAGTCTAAAGTCCACCAAATTATATATTTTTTTTTATTTACTTTTTTATTATATACACAGACACATATTAAAAGGAAAACGGTTAGCATGCATGAGTGTGTGCAAGCATGAGTGTGTGTAGGTATGTATACACACACACACACACACACACACACACCACAATGTATTCAGCCATTTTATTTACTCAATCATATTTTTATTTTGTTGAAGAAAGGGTAAGGGTGGAGAGGATTACTCCTGCAAAAACAGGAACTAGCGGCTTAGCATAGCATTATAAACCTGTGCAGCACCTGTGGCGTTAGGTTATATTTATAACAAAGGAGCCCATTGAGTGTTTTATAAAAAGGGTATTAATACACAGAATAATTATTTTTATGGAGGTGGAATTTAAAGTGAAAAAAATAAATAAAAAAACAAAACACATTCAAATGCTGCTTCGATTTCGTTTTTACCTTGCATTTCTATGGCTAATTGAAGCTGTGATCCCAATTTTTGCATCCCACACTGGTACGCTGTCACTACAGAGAAATGTTGCGTTGCCAGCACTCCTATTGTGATCAAAGCAACTGGCACAAAGACTAGGATTGTACAGACTGTCAGCATCAAACCTGCCAAGAAAAGGTGGGGGAAGCTTATTCTGCTCTCGTTCCCATTCCACTGCATCCTTCATGCACTTTCTAACTGTTAAAAGGACAAAAACACCTTAAGTATGATCCATTTAGTATATAGGAGAGCTAGGTTTGAGATGCTGTATAAGGGACATCACACCGACTCCCAGGAACACCAGAACAAATTGTCATAGCTCTAGGTTTGTAAGGCTCAACGGTAATCGAAACCAAGTGTCAAACAACACACAAAGTGCTGGGAATGTATGATAGGTATACACACAGGGTTGGTCAAAACAGACAAATTGGAAAAATATAGCTAGGTTTTCAGTTTAGATAGTTAGGACTAAAAATTGAAATACACACTTTCACAAACAACATTGACATTGTCACACAATTACAATTTATTTAATGCCAACATATTTTGCAGAGCTGTACAATATTACAGTGTCTCACACTGAATTTAACATGATTTGGTAGTAGAGGATGGTGGAGTGCAAAAGGAAAAATTGGCTTCACAATACACACAAAATTGTGAATACATGTATGAATGTTACACTCTTAATGCAGAGTAAAAAAAAAAAAAGAAAAATCAGAGTAAGACTTTAAAAACATTTTTGCAGTCTACATTTGTTTTCTTGCCAATCAGGAAATTTGCATTTATGGCTTGGATTCCTCCATAAACCATTGCTTTCTTTCACGCTAAAGAGAAGACAATATCCACCATAGACGCTTGCTCGTCACTATGTACACAAACACAGTATAAAAGGTAGTCATCTACACAAACAAGACAATTGCTTAAAACATTTTTTATTTTTTTTTTATTTTTTTTTAAATGTAAAACACAAAAAAGAGAAAAATACATTTGCAAAGAAAACTTAGACAAACTGAACCTGCTTGTATGGATTAATGATACCAGTTTTACAGCCTTCAGCCATGAATTCTGTATTCTTCTCGCCAACTAACACCGAGACCCACATGTCTCCCTTCTATAGCCAGAATGTGCAATTAAACACATCCAAAATCTGTAAAAGGGAAGTGCAGGACAAGTGCTGAACATCTGAGACATATCATTGGACAGAGACCAGTACACCAGATGCTTCTTGTTAAATCCTCAATTTTTCCCAGGCCTAGATAGGTCTAATACGATTTGTGAAGTGATAGCTGATGTTTTAACAGTATACACACCCAGAACTGGGAGCACAGAGAACTGAACACAAAGAATACATGACCAGCTCCAATCTCTTCCCTCCCATCTCGTTAAGTCAGAGACATTAAAGGGGATGCTCTATCAATCAAAACAATGTTAACATAATGAAACAGTTTGTATAGATCATGTCCCTGCAGATTGTTAAATTGTCTGCCATATTGTTTCGGATTATGCAGCACTGGTCACATCTCGTCTGGCTGTGACTGACACAGCCAACAAACAAACAAAAAAAAAAAAAATTTGAATATGATAGATAGAATCATATATTAACTTACTTTTGAAGTGCTTATCTCCTGCTCTGTTAATTGAATTTTAAATTATATTGTAAGCTCTACTAGGCTATTAAGATCAGGAGATAAGAAATTCTAAATTAAACAGACTGTGCAAAAAAGGAAGTTTAAATATTAGATATTTATGTATAGTAGGAAGGTTGTTTAAGGCACATGCAGGGAGGCATGACTAGGTCTGCATAAACAAAGTGATTTGTGAAGAGAAGTGAGACTGCAGGGGCATGGTCTATATATCCAGGCTGTTTATTATGCTAAACTTGTCCTGGTGCCTATTGTATCCCTTTAATTGAAGAAAAAAAAAAAAAAGTAAAATAAAAAAAAAAGTCTGTGTCTCTCGCTCTCTAATATATACATACACACACACACTATATATATCCTCAATTTTTCCCAGGCCTAGATAGGTCTAATACGATTTGTGAAGTGATAGCTGATGTTTTAACAGTATACACACCCAGAACTGGGAGCACAGAGAACTGAACACAAAGAATATATATCGATCAATATAGAGAGACTTTTATTTTCCTTTTTTTGTGTTTTTTTTATTTTTTTTTATTTTTTTACTTACACACACACACACACACTTTAACTTGAAGAATAATTCTTAATAATGGACATTAACATTGTAAGAAATGGTTCAAGTTATACCATACTACGATCTAAATGTACTCATTACCATTTTAAATACATACATGCATTTGAACGATTAAATTGAGTCTCTAGTCGCAGATCTAGTATAGATTTCAGGTTTAGAAATTAGGCCTTACACGAATTTAAGTTTTGTTTCTTAACTTGCTAAAACATAACTAAAGTTATCCATTAACTACATGAAATACATGTTTTGCCAGTTTGTGCCTCTTGGAAACTTTGATAAGATAGCTCGGTAGCCAAGAATTAAAAATACCTTGTAAACTAAATTGGGCATATTATTAAATACTAAAGTGTTTATTCACTAAACAGTTAACTGCAGTGAACACCCATGATGCCTCATTAACAGCCTGATAGTTGACTTTGATACCACTGGCCACCATTTTCCCAGTGAAACAATGTAAATCCAAAAGCCACATTAGGTTTAAAGCAGATGTTTGCTGGATATATGGTTGTGAACTCTGGATAAATATGTAAGCATAGATCCAATGAAATTCACCAGAAGGTTAATTCAGACATGTCTCCTGAGCTGAAAACCAAACTGTCACATTCTAGTTAAAATCAGCAAAGCTGAAACCATTGAGAATATTCCATCTATTTTGGCATACATTTTGCAACTCACAATAATTCAGTATTAAACGCATAAACTCCAATGGCTCATTTAGTCAGTCATTCTTAATTTTTCTCAACCACATGATATATACACTGTTTAAAATGGTATCCATTATTAAATCAGAGAAATGGAATGGTTTCCTTGACTACTAAAGATCAGGGAAGATTCCATGTGGGCTGCTGGGAGAGGGAAAATAAATAAATCTAGAGATGGTTAAGTTAATCAGGGGTTTCTCTATATAATGCTACACTGGCATTGAAGTCAATGAGAAAAATTACTGAGCAGATCTCATTGGAATTCCTGCAAGGTTTGCTCAAAGCTACATTGTACATGGCTGGAAACATACCTAATCACATCAATCACATTGCAGGAGCGAGAAAAAAAAATATAAAATGTACCTCTGTTTTGGGTAGAAATTATTCTTATATAACACTCTACCCATTGTTATATGGGTTAATACAGATATATGGAACCCTTAATGAGAGGATTTTCCCATACTTGAAAGATCATCTCAAAAGGCAGCAAGACGAGATGTTAAAAGGACACTATAGTCAGCAAAACAACTTTAGCTTAAAGGAACACTATAGGCACCCAGACCACTTCAGCTCAATGAAATGGTCTGGGTGCCAGGTCCATCTAGGGTTAACCCTGCAGCTGTAAACATAACAGTTTCAGAGAAACTGCTATGTTTACATATGGGTTAATCCAGCCTCTAGTGGCTGTCTCATTGACAGCCGCTAGAGGCGCTTTCGCGCTTCTCACTGTGAAAATCACAATGAGAAGACACTTCAGTCCATAGGAAAGCATTGATAAATGCTTTCCTGTGGACTGATTGAATGCGCGCGCAGCTCTTGCCGCGCATGCACATTCAGCACTGACGTCGGAAGAGGGAGGAGAGTTCCCCAGCGCCAACAAACCACCATTTTAAGGCAAACAGAGAGCAGAGGCTGAAGCACAGCCTGTGTGATTCGATCTGCTACACAGTAGAAAAAACAAAAACACGAGTTCTGACCTATCCTGTCCCCCAGATACAGACAAAGCCTTGTTGGTTTACAGGTTATATTGAATGGGAGTAGGGATTATGGAGAGGTGCTGTATTTATCTAAATTTTGTCTCTAGGTCCTGTCTGTCCTTCAGAGATAACTGCTGCTATCCATATAGAAAAAACACAGGCTAACTGCACAAATATATGTATACCTATAAAGCTTGCAGATAGTGTATATTGGCAACGCTAATCCAATTGTAACTACACAGAGACCAGGTTGCCAAGCAACAGAAAAGAGCAAGAAAAAGATCAAATATGGGAAATCCTTAGAAGTAGCCTTACAATTAAAGACTCCGATATTAAATGCTTACACTAATAAAACACTAGTTTTGCGAGTGCAACCCTTCCTATCCCTGTTCTCCCCCCACCAGCACCACTGTGCCCATCCAACATACCTCTGTTCCAGCACCAAGGCAAAGTTCTCTCTAAAGCTTAAACTCTTCTGTTGACGTCCCTCCCCTTGTCAGGCAGGAGAGGATGGTCTAAGGGGAGCCATGCCACCATTTGATGCGTGTTGCTAGCACTCACTGATAATTAAAAGGAAGGCTAGGAACTAGATAAAGATGTGCACACTTACATCAGATATCCAATATGCACAGAATTTATATTAGTAACATTGAACTCTTGTACCAGGCTGGCTGATGCCGCAACCCCTCTCCCACACGGACAATACTAGTTACACGTCCGGCAGCAGAGGGTTTAATACCAAAAACACTGCGCACACACTCCAGGCACCATGACCACTTCAAATAACTAACATGGTCATGGAGCTTGGTGTAACCGGTTTAGCTAAAAGGTATTCATGGGGTTGATTGCTATTCATCCAGATTTAGCACACTAGAACCTACATACAGAGGCAACACATTCAAACCAAAATTATGTGTTTTCTGAATTTACAGCTTGCAAGTTGGGAAAGTGATGGCGAGCATGTATACGCCAAATGTATTACCCTCACTCATCACTCCTTCAAATAATAGGTTAAAAGAAAAATTACCTTCAACAGGAGTAGGTGGTGGGTAGGGGGCAACTCAAGTCATTATGTACAAGTTGCTCTATGGCAGGGGTACCCAATTAATTTTTCCTGTGGAATATATATATATATATACACACATACATATATATACACACACACACACACACACACACCAGTTTGTATGAATCTGACACACAGATACACACACTGACACAGATACACACACAGTATGTATCTGTGTGTCAAGGTGTGTGTATCTATGTTTCAAAGTGGGTTTACCTGTGTTTGTATGTATGTATGTATATGTATCTGACACAAACACACACACACACACACCTTGACTCAGATACACACAGTGACATATACACACACTCACTGACGAACAGATACATTCTCACTGACAAACATACATATACTCTTTCACAGACACACAAACACATACAAACTCCCTAACAGACACACATACAATTTTTTATCTTTTTTTACATTTTACTCCACCCAGCCCCCCTACCTTTAGGAGTGTTGGCATGGAGTCCCTGGGGTCCAGTGGGGCTGCTGAGCGGCTGGCGATGCCAGAGTGACGTCATATTCCGGCTCCAGCATAACGGCTGTGCGCACGAGGGAGATCACTGGTCACTGCTCCCTCGCCGCCATTTTATTTTTTAAACTTTTGGCGGAACTCCAATAGGTGTTCTGCGGAACCCTGGCAATTGGGAAACGCTGCTCTATGGCATCTAATCATTTAAAGGAATGCTCCAATGGGGATTGAATCATTATTTAGAAGATAACCCCCAGATGAAAGCATGTATTCAATTAATTCTGCTTGCTTTCTTTGGGGTACATCTAAACAAATCTTGCAAAAACTGCAAACCCGCTGTCTGCAGCCTTTGAAAGCCCTCCCCTTTCAGTCTGTGAGGACAAGTGCTCCAGTACGAGGTTTTTCATAGGACCACATTTCCCATTCTCAGTGAGCAGCAGTACAAACCACCTAGAAGACTGGCGCACTCTAGCTCAATGCACCTGCCGATACGGAATAAAACCTCCGTGGCTGGCTGAGGAACCACCAGTGACTTGTTTCGGTCACAAATATAAAAAAGCAGATTTCTATTAAAAGTCACACTTTTACAAACCATCACAAATATGACAGACTCCAAAGTTATAAAGCACTTCAGCAAGCTGGAGTTCTTTAGGTCTAGGAAGTGTATTTTCTCATTTTTAAAAAATTTTTTTGACTGCTCTTTATGCACCAATACTGCATCAGCACCAGACAGCCCTTTAAATGGCAAGGGGGAAAAAATGTTTACGAAAAATAATGATTAAAAAAATAGAAAGGAACTGAGCCTTTAATCTTTAAAATCCTCTTAGTTTAATCAATCAGTTACCTTAGCAGAGGACATATTCCAGCACAGCAAAAAAAGAACAGCAGCTTTACATTGGAAAATATACAGTTCTCTAGTAAATTAAAGGGACACTCTAGGAACTAGATAAAGTAATGCTAGGGCACAGTTGCTTCACCTAGTGCCTTGAAAAAATAAAATAAAAGTGCCGGTTCTGCTTATCAGTACTACTAGTGGAATAGATCCAATTAAGTATGCTAATGTAGGGTGTACGGATGTGATGCACCTCTATTAGAAGTACTGGATTTATTGGTGCTTGCACTGGATAGGCAGATCGTTGCAATTGTTATGCATGCTCCATGTCCTTGAACTGAGTGGTCACCAAGTCAAATGCCACATTTCTTCTTTAATTTTGTATTTGAATTGTCGAAGACAAAAAGAATACATTAGTGCTACTTAATTCTGTCAAATACCGAACAAGTACTACACTGACATGCATTAAATTTCACCAAGCAGAGTAATTAGTTCATCAAATGAGTTTATTTTTCAGGTCTCCCATTGGGGTTTGCATTTTCCTTCTCCACGCTGTCCAGTTCTTTCTTTGTTTTCCCCTAGTGCTAGATTCACGATGTCCAACAGTTCCTACTCCACAGACCATAACAAGTGGCTACTAATTGGCCAAGCAACTTGCATATACACACATATATACACATACACACACACACACACACACATACACACACACACACACACACTTGTAATGGCTATAAAGGGGGGCTTGAAAATTCTATAATGCAAAGAAAAAGGAAGTTTTAATCATCTCACCATCCTTTTGTAGATACCTGATCTAGTTATGTATGACATAATTTCCCAATAGCAAGATAATTTACAGTCAACTTCAAGTTTTCGGATGGCCACATAGCTTAGGATTTCGTCCAACGTACATTTATTTGGCACACAATCCTAAAAACCCACAACCTTGTGTTGGTTTACACAATCATTCCCTTGAGATGCAGAAAGCATGATCTGGATTACTGCTTAGAAGTAACAGCATATAAAGTAATGGATACGTAATATTTGGCTAAGGGGATTTGCCATTTGCCTATACAGGAAGTCCATGCATGTGGTTATAGTTGTATGAAAAAGCTGCCCTTGGATTTTTGAAACCCAGTCAGTCAATGTTACACAAACATTTGGCGGGCTTCAACATTCCCCAGCCTTGCATTTAATCCACTCCTTACTCCCTTAAAGGACAACTGTCAAAGTTTAAATTTCTTGTTTTTTTTTTTTTTTTTACAAAATTGTATTAAACTTAAGTCTCATTAAGTTTAAACACTATAAAGCCAGGAACACATTTTTTAACACTATAGTGTTGGAATAGATGTTTAGGTGACCAGCCCCCCTCTCTGTAGAGTTAAAAGGTGGAGTTTTCATCGCCACACTGGTCTCACCGCAGCTTTTCTCTGGAAAGGCAGGATTTATAGCGCTGAGACATGCTATAGGACACCAGAACCACTACATTAAGCGGTAGTTGTTTTGACGACTATAATATTTCCTAATGACATTTTTTTTAATTGAGGAAAATTGATCACGCAATATACACCATTAATATTAATTTTTAAAAGTGAATTTCAAACTGAATGCCATAGTAGCAGAGTTGAAGGCATAGGTGGCTGAGAATAAAATTTTCCACAAACCTGCACGCTCTTTTCTAAATTCCAGCCTCAAATTAATAAGTTGCCACAAAGAGGAGCACTTCATGGTCTTATAAACTTATAACACATTTTTTAAATAAAGATAACTAAACATCAACATTTCAGTCCGTATGCGGACTTTCATAAAGTATGTTAGCAACTCCCCATACCCTCTTGGGAGAGCAGCACACGTGGTATAGAATCCACAGAATAAAACCACGTAAAAAATATATATGAAATTAAAAGGGACACTATAGGCACCCAGATCACATCTGGGTGAACTTTCCCAGGTTAAAATTGCAATAATTCGCTTGTTGGGTTAACTCCACATCTACCTCGACTTTTGGTCGCCTGACGCTATGCATTGGGACGTTCAGCGTCATCCAAAACCCCATTGAAAAGCCTTATATTTATTTATAAATAAAATATTTTACCAGGAAAGATAACTTGAGATTTCCCTCATTTTCAAGTATGTCCTGTGTAATAATATAATGGTTTCCGATGAGGAAATCCTTATGCGAGTGCAGCCATTGCATATTTAATTTCCCCTGCCGGCTGACGTCGGTGGGGAGGAGCGGAGCCAGCGCAGAGGGAAATTGGCGCGGGACTCAGGCAAGTGACAGAAGATTGGGAATGCATGGGAGGGTGAAGCTAGAGTGCCAGGAAAACAACTTTGTTTTCCTGGCACTATAGTTTCCCTTTAAATAGTTTGATACATAGGTCTCAATTTGCCATGTCAAAACATTAGGATTCAGTTAATTTCACCCTTAGACAAAATGGTCAACTCAGTCCTGTGAAATTTTCACCTCTCCACTCTCACACTCAAACCCTACTGACTGTATTTATAGTAACATCCGTCTCTATGTACACATACCAAGACAAACTTGGAAATCAAATCCACATCGTAAGCATATATTTCCTAGCATTATATTGTAAAATAAACATTAGGCATGATGGATGTGTTCATGTTTTATCCGTGTGGTACACCACCTTTAACTGAAGGCGGTAGCAAGCTAAGCAAAGGAAACTAAACAGATTGTTATAATTAATTAATACAGGCATTACACTGAAAATCTGGATGGAAAGAATGCAGACACAATGATTTGAAACCATACCTCCCAAATGCCCTGTATCTGGCAGGACAATCCTCATTTGAAATCCCTGTGTTGCTGCTTCAGTTTTGTCTTGTTGCAACAATGAAGACAATGTGGCACTCAATCCCAGCAGCCATCCTGGACTCCGGAGCAGGACCAGCAAACCCACAACGATAAGGCAAAAAAGAAAGTCTCCAGGAACTCAATTTGTTCAAGCTGCAGGCAAAGTTCTTGACAAAGACCTCTTAGCAGGTCGAAACGTTGCTGCTCTTTTCTGTTCTATTAACACTGCCTGCGGCATGAACACCTTGAGTGCCTGAAGATAATTTTTTGCCTCAGTTTTGTCTTGTGACATCCGAGAAAGTATCCCAAACAACGTACAACATTTTTATCGTTTAACACGCAAGTGCTAAGCCACTTCCAGTTAGACACAGTCTATTTTTTGGGGGTGATTCAAAACTTCAAATTTTAGTAAAAACACATGATAAAATGAATTAAAAATAAATAAATAAATAAAAGGACGGACTGCACCCAGGCTCCGTGCACCATAGCACTATAATAAGCTACAGTGGTTATCATGTTTAGTATCTCATTAAAGGGACACCGTAGGCACTGTATCTGCTTCATCTCATTAAACTGGTTATAGTGTATGGAGTCCCCTGGTGCCATCATTTCTTTCAGCATTAAACAGTTTTTAATGTTGTAATGCTAAACAAGAGACCACGGCAGTCCATCCCCTCTGTGCTGCTTTGGCTAATAAGGAAGTATTACCCTGAGCAGCAATGGGATGAGAGTGTCAGCCGACTGCTTTTAACCTGTCAGAGCTCCAACTGATGGTATGAATGGGTATGACAACAAGCAAGTGTGTAATCTCTGCCTTAGCTACATATACAGAAGGGGCCGGACTGTGGGTGGCCAGGGACTCCTATTTAGTGGCATACTGCACAAACATGGTGCAACACTGAATGGAGGGACAGTGCCAGGGCACTGCAGGCACTATAACCAAGTCAAAGAGACAAAGTGGTTATAGTGACTACAGTGTCCCTTTAATGTGGGGTCTCCAACAAATGAGAATAAAGCATTCTTTTCGTTAATGAGTACTGTAAAATATTGTTTTCCTTTTAGAACACTTATACCTCTTTTGTATAACCCTTTTGTTTTTCACCCGAAATGTTTCCTCTTCAAGAGTGCACTACATGTTTAGCAGTGGGAAGCAAAGCACACAAACAAGTGGAAGGAGGAGGGAAAAAAAAATTAGATAAGAACAAGGAGACATTCCAAACACAGGAGTTAACCGAAAAATGTAAATCCATGTACAAACCATTGTAAGAAAATCTATATATTATTTTTTTAAATTTAAAAAATATTTTTTTTAAAAGGCACTGTACCTTTAATAGGGATAGCTAAGAATGTAAAATAGATCTAAAGGCAATCAGAAAGTGCAGCCTTTGATAAAACTATCCAGCCGAGAAATTAAAAAAAAAAAAAAAAAGGTACAGTATGTACCCGCTTACTAAAGCACGGACTTCAGGATACACCACTGTGACATTGTTATACTGAACAAGTAATGTGTAAATCAGGTTTCTATTTCTGTTCGTAAAACATTATGTAACTTGTATTAAATAAATATACGTACACACAGACATGGTTTAAAATATTGAATAGTCTATATTAAGATAGCATGACTTACACATACAAATGAATATAGAAAATAAAAATTTAAATTATCGAAAAAAAATAAAATTTGGCAAAGTTTTTTTATAGCTCCCCGCAGCTACAACTGCCATCTACTAACTGGCATGAAGTACATTCTCTGATGCAGACAAAGTTTAAACAGCACTGCCATTTTTGAGTCTTTGACATTTTCGCAGTTAGGGAGAAGTACTTTGCTCATCCAGCTTTATGAAAAGCTCATAGTGTCAGAACCACTTTATAGGGACACTTCAAGAGACATGAGCACTTAAGATACTCCCTGCCAGTCCATTTTTCCCCTTCACCCTGTGCATTTTTACTAAGCCTGCAGAAGTTGCATGGTGTTTGCTATAAAACTTGCCTATGGGTTGCCCTCATGAGTACAGTCATTTGTGTAAAAAAAAAAATATAAAATTAAAATTAAAAAAAGTTTATTGCAGAGATCCTTTGTAGGTAACTCAATTCTGCAGCATCCAGTTCTTGAGATTTATGGAGACAAAAAAAAAAAAAAAAGTCAAGCAGTGTAAGCAGCGGTACTGTATACTAAAATTTAACAGTGTCCAGATCAGCAGACCAGAACGACATAAAATTGAAGCAGAACAAGTCATTACAGAAATCTTAAAATTCATTAAGGGACTAAATCAAGTTGAAGGAGAAAGAACTAGATTTGAGGAAGGACGACTGAAAACTAAAAAACGATTTTTACGAAACAAAACTTTACTGAAAAGGGTAACAGTTACCTAGAACAGTTTTGAAGTAAAAATAGTGAGGCGAAACCAACCTCGCCACTGTACACTGGAGAAGCCTGGTTGCTCTCCTGCTCCCTTTAGACTATGGTCCTGCATTTTAAACTTTTATTTTACCGGCAGAAAGGTTTATTCGTGCCTTTCTGCGGACTGTTAAAGCCATGCTACCCCAGCCGTATACTGAAAGACTGTATGAAAGACTTTGGCTCCATGGCGACTGAACTGTATCTATGTGATCTGAGCGCCATTCGGTAGTAATGTGCACTCAGATCTAAGCTATCTGGGGATAGGTAGAATGTCTATGTTTTATGGAATAAATGTAACTGTATGTAATTTTATGTCTTTTATTGTATTGTTACTGCCATGTGGTTAATGGAGTCTTGCCTTTGTACTGGGAGATAATTGGATTACTTCACAATTATCTCCTGGACAGAGAGGAGGGATTGTGATGTAAATGTGGGTGTGTTTTATGGTTCTCCTGTAAACGATTGGTTATACTGTGTCCCACCCTGTGGGATGTCCCCTTGCATGGGGACTTACATAAAAGCCAGTGTGTGGCCATTACAGAGAGTTCCTGCTTAACCCTCAAAGAGAAGTGTTGTCTCATTATTGGGGGAGGATTTATTGTATGCTGTTCCAGTTTGATTGCTAGGAGTGTAAGCTGATTGTAGGCTTTTCCTGTTCGTCTGCCAGCAGCTATTCGTGTGTCTCCATTTCGGGAGTTTCCAGTATTCCCTTGGTATGCAGTTCGGGAGTTGGTGAATTTGTGGGTTTGCAGTTCAGGAGATTGGTGCTTGGAGTAGCTGTCTGTGCAGCTGAAAAAGGGAAATATCGCCTAAACGGTTTTTAACCTCTTTTGGGCAAAACGGTCCGTTACAAATAGTAAAGACAGAATTAGCAAAGAAATTCGAGATTGTTGAGGATAGACAATATGATTAGATGCATCAATTTATATTGGCCATCACAAGGTTTGCTTAAAGGGACACTAAAGTCACCAGAACAACTACAGCTTAATGTAGTTGTTCAGGTTTGTATAGTATGTCCCTGCAGGCATCTTAATGTAAACACTGCCTTTTCAGAGAAAACGCAGTGCTTGCATTGCTGCCTAGGGACAGCTAGAGTAACAGTCACTCAGGCGGCCACAAGAGGTGCTTCCTGGGTCAGTACTGCATATTGCACACTCTGCATGGAGGCCCTGAACTTTCCCCATAGAGATGCATTGATTACAGTCCTTCCCCTTTTGCGTAGTCAGCTGTCTGCTTTTAGCCTATTAAAGCTCCAACTGACGGTATGACTACAAGGAAGTGAATAATCTCTGTCTTAGCCACACCTTCAGAAGGGGCCGGCGTGTAGGTGGCCAGGGAGCCTTACTTAGTGTTAAATCAAAAATGGATTCACACTGAATGGAGGGACAGTGCCAGGGGACTCCAGGCACTATAACCAATTTTAAAAGATGATATTATTATAGTGACTAGTGTGTCCCTTTAAATAATCTTGATGCTCTCAGTTTCATCTTACCACTGTTGCCCCTTCACATCACAAGCCAATACTTCTGCCTTAGCCTAAAACACAAGAGGAAATCAGCCCCTGAGGACATGTATTCAGTGTTACACCATTTAAATCAGTTTAACTCTAGAATATAAAATGGTGCAATGGGCACCATATCCACTTCACTGAGGGATTACGGGGACCGGATTGCGCCATTTAAAAATAACACATACCATGCAGAGTTAGCATCTGAAGAATATGAGGACTTCAGGGGATGCACGCTCCTTACAGAAATCAGATATCCCAGCATACTTTAAAGTCTCTACTATATACAAATGGTTCTCATATCCTTTGTTTTTGTTGCAATCCATTAATTTAGCTCTCCCCAAATTAAAAGGGTAATCATGGACCAAGTGCCTAGAGGGGTATCTGCTACACCTCGCTAATGAGGCCCAAAGAAGGCCGAAACGATTGTCTGGGGTTGCTTTATCTCTCGTGCAGAGAGAAATTGCTGGCATTTCAGTTCTGGATTGCCCTTACGGGTGGGATCAGTCTGATATGTTCGTTCTGCAATGGCACAAGTGAGCAAAATCTAATTTGAGACCAGAGTGGGGATTTACCGAAGGGCGAGCTACTGTGTTTCTCTAAGCTTTGATCCTCAGAATTCTCATATCCTTTGTTTTTGTTATAAACAAAAAGGTATTGTTTATTATGGTATGACATATTGTCGAACACCAGCCCCAAATACCGCCAAGATAAAAATCTCAAGAACTAAACACACATGTAATTTAGAGGTGAACAGCTTTAGGAAAAGCAGTGAATATTTTTGGTCTGCCGTTTGGCCACCACATCTCAAGCAAAAGGAACGCTTTCAAGGGGAACTCCACAATTTACTGGTTACATGACTAAAACTATGAGGAAGTGTCACCCCAATGTCAAGTAATTGAGTAGGAAGGGTTAGATTGGTTCGCTGGATTAGATTCCATGCATTAATGTATGCATATGAGATTTTGCTAGTAAACACAAATCTAATTAACAAGACAAAGCATCACAGTGAAATCTCCTGGACAACACATTGTCAAATATCAGTAGCCAACCCACACGACTGATATAGCTCATAAAGCCAGAAAGATATTTAAAGGGACATTCTGTAGCAAGTATGATGCCGCAAGGCCCCTGGTATCCTTCCAAGGTATGAAAACTGCTTACGAACAGTCTGACCCTAACCTCACAGATGCCTGCAATTCTTCCTGTTTGCACTGCTATAAGTTTACCTGTGCAGACCAGAAGCACCACAGGTGCCTGACAAAGTCAGGTAAACAGTGTGAAAGCTTACCCCGAGGCAGATCAAAAGGGTATTCCTGGCACCATAACCACTACAGTACACTGTAGTGGTTAAGATGCTTAGAGTATCTCATTAACAGAAAATTCAATCTTTTGACAGCCTGTAAAATGCCATGTCAGTGAAGGCCTCCGGGTAATTTAAACAGAGAATCTCACCAGAAGAGAGCTTCTGTCTCTTAGAGCTAACCATTAAAAAAAAAAAAAAAAAAATCTAAACAGTACGCTTATCACTACTGTCAGTGTTACAAGTGACAGCACCTCTCAGTAAAACAGGTCATGCAAAAATCCAAGTAGATTAATATGCACTGTTTTGTTTTAAATGTAAAAATAATACTTTTGTCTTTATTTAACCAAACAGTTCTACTTCAAACAGTGTGTCTTGGATTATTATTTTTTTTTTTTTTTTTTTAAAGTAACTATAAATGACGATTGCCTTTTTTGAGATAGATATATATATATATAATAGATATATAATAGATATATATACATATATATACACACACACACACACACACACACACACACACACAGGGAGTGCAGAATTATTAGGCAAATTAGTATTTTGACCACATCATCCTCTTTATGCGTGTTGTCTTACTCCAAGCTGTATAGGCTCGAAAGCCTACTACCAATTAAGCATAGTAGGTGATGTGCATCTCTGTAATGAGAAGGGGTGTGGTCTAATGACATCAACACCCTATATCAGGTGTGCATAATTATTAGGCAACTTCCTTTCCTTTGGCAAAATGGGTCAAAAGAAGGACTTGACAGGCTCAGAAAAGTCAAAAATAGTGAGATATCTTGCAGAGGGATGCAGCACTCTTAAAATTGCAAAGCTTCTGAAGCGTGATCATCGAACAATCAAGCGTTTCATTCAAAATAGTCAACAGGGTCGCAAGAAGCGTGTGGAAAAACCAAGGCGCAAAATAACTGCCCATGAACTGAGAAAAGTCAAGCGTGCAGCTGCCACGATGCCACTTGCCACCAGTTTGGCCATATTTCAGAGCTGCAACATCACTGGAGTGCCCAAAAGCACAAGGTGTGCAATACTCAGAGACATGGCCAAGGTAAGAAAGGCTGAAAGACGACCACCACTGAACAAGACACACAAGCTGAAACGTCAAGACTGGGCCAAGAAATATCTCAAGACTGATTTTTCTAAGGTTTTATGGACTGATGAAATGAGAGTGAGTCTTGATGGGCCAGATGGATGGGCCCGTGGCTGGATTGGTAAAGGGCAGAGAGCTCCAGTCCGACTCAGACGCCAGCAAGGTGGAGGTGGAGTACTGGTGGAGGTGGAGTACTGGTTTGGGCTGGTATCATCAAAGATGAGCTTGTGGGGCCTTTTCGGGTTGAGGATGGAGTCAAGCTCAACTCCCAGTCCTACTGCCAGTTCCTGGAAGACACCTTCTTCAAGCAGTGGTACAGGAAGAAGTCTGCATCCTTCAAGAAAAACATGATTTTCATGCAGGACAATGCTCCATCACACGCGTCCAAGTACTCCACAGCGTGGCTGGCAAGAAAGGGTATAAAAGAAGAAAATCTAATGACATGGCCTCCTTGTTCACCTGATCTGAACCCCATTGAGAACCTGTGGTCCATCATCAAATGTGAGATTTACAAGGAGGGAAAACAGTACACCTCTCTGAACAGTGTCTGGGAGGCTGTGGTTGCTGCTGCACGCAATGTTGATGGTGAACAGATCAAAACACTGACAGAATCCATGGATGGCAGGCTTTTGAGTGTCCTTGCAAAGAAAGGTGGCTATATTGGTCACTGATTTGTTTTTGTTTTGTTTTAATGTCAGAAATGTATATTTGTGAATGTTGAGATGTTATATTGGTTTCACTGGTAATAATAAATAATTGAAATGGGTATATATTTGTTTTTTGTTAAGTTGCCTAATAATTATGCACAGTAATAGTCACCTGCACACACAGATATCCCCTAACATAGCTATAACTAAAAACAAACTAAAAACTACTTCCAAAAATATTCAGCTTTGATATTAATGAGTTTTTTGGGTTCATTGAGAACATGGTTGTTGTTCAATTATAAAATTAATCCTCAAAAATACAACTTGCCTAATAATTCTGCACTCCCTGTATATATATATATATATATATATATATATATATATATATATATATCAAAAATTAGATGCTTGGCACTCTCCTTAACGTATTGAAATGAAGATAACTAGCCTGGGTGCAAAATCCTATGCGTCAAAAATATGTAAAGAAAAAAGTTAGGACGCACTCACAGGGCTTAATAAAGATGAAAAAATGTCTATTTTAATAATCCATGTGAAATAATCGACGTTTCGACCCTGTCGGGTCTTTTGACATCAGTTGATCTTGAAAAAGACCCGACAGGGTCGAAACGTCGATTATTTCACTTGTACTTTTCACATGGATTATTAAAATAGACATTTTTTCATCTTTATTAAGCCCTGTGAGTGCGTCCTAACTTTTTTATTATATATATATATATATCCCCCACAGTTGGTGGTCTCCCTGTTCTACTGCCGGGGTAACCTCATTCTCTTTGCAGTCCATTGAAATTCTCTTGTCAGGTTAACATTAGTTTATAGACCATTCTGGAACGTGGTGAAAATTGGCTGTCTCTGAATCATTTGGAACAGGGTTTAGTCTATACATAAAAAGTTCAGTCTTCAAAATGTATTAATTTTTCAGCTAAATGCATGGAGGTGGCAGAAATAAAGTTATTTATGTGAAAACTGCTAACGCTAAGCTGGAAAAGTATCAGATTAGAGGTCAAACCAACGGACCTAAAGAAAAAAAAAAAAAAGCAGTGTTGGGGAGTTTTTTCATATTGGCTATTTTGGCCAAAAATATAGCACCAACATATTTTGCAGCAATTTACAATTATAAAAAGACAGATATGGTTAGGGGTCTTGCCAAACGACACTTATTGTAAGGTGATCTGACCAGGATTTAAAGATAGGTTTTAAAGTCCTACGGTTGACATTATCATGGCAATGCATAAATTATTTCATTAAAAATTCCAATAGCTGTGAGATAAAATGAAACCAGATTATTATAGAAAAGAAGTAGAATTTTAGACTGTTTCATACATTTCAGTTACACCTCCCAAACATTTCCCGATCACCATTTCTAGGAGTGTCTATGGAGCACATAACTACATTACAATAAAACTCATAATGAATTTATATTTAAAAGGGATACTAGAAGCTTTAAAACAACTTTAGCTTAATGAAGTTGTTTTGGTGTATAGATCATTCCCATGCAGTCTCACGGTTCAATTCTCTGCCATTTAGGAGCTAAATCAGGTTTCTGTACATGCAGCTCTAGCCACACATCCCCTGGCTAAGACTCACACAAAAATAGTTTTATTTTCAATGTTAACTTGCTTGAGATATTTATATATCCTCTACTCTGTACATTGGACTCTAAAATGACACACAGGAGGTTCTTGCAGGGTCTACAAAGCTATTAGAGTAGGAGATAAGAAATTCTAAATCAATTGGCGTTTTAAATGAAGGAAGTGTAAACATTAGATTTCTCTTTACAGGAAGTATTTAGGAAGGTTGTGTAGGGTCATATGCAGTGAGGTGTGACTCGGGCTGCATAAACAAAGTGATTTCAATTCTAAATGGCAGAGATTTGAGCAGTGAGTGCAAAGGCATGATGTATATACCAAAACTACTTCAATTAAGGGGACACTGCATCTTACTGGGTGCAGTGTCCCTGTTCCCTTAACTCTGCAATGTGTAAAAAAAAATAAAAAAAATAAAAAAAATAAAAAACACATTGCAGCTTTTGAGTAACTGCATTGCAGTGTTAAGACTTCCTCTAGTGGCTGTCCCCGCAGTTTGACTCCAAGAAACAATGCTGGAAGGGCCCACGATTAGCATGAGGACTTCTAGGGTCTTGCAAATCCCCAACAATAACATTGAGGCAATATTTCCTTATTGGAGAAGGCCTAATGCTCATAGATGGGGGGGCACTATAGGAACACAGTAGTGTTCCCTTAAGCTAAAGTTGTTGCGGTGCCTAGATTATCCCCTTTAAATTTTAATTAATAGAACCTAAAGGGATACTTGGTGCACTACCACTCCCCCCTCCCTCACGCCCCCACCTTCCCAGTAAATAAAGGGTTAAACACAGTCACCTATTTGCCCCCTCCTCTATCCTGCGACAAGCGGGGTCTAAAGCGCATGCACGGCAAATGCCACACGCACATTAGACCACCCCATAGGAAAGCATGGAAAACCAGACGATGAAGGTCATCATGCAGACTGTGCGGATGTCCAGTGTCAGATATAGGACCAAAAGTCAGTTTCAATTCAGGAAGCCCTCTAGTGGTGGTCTGGTAAACAGCCACTGAGGGCAGACTTCAAGCTGTAATGAAAACATTGCAGTTTCAATGGAACTACAATGTTTAACATTGCAGAACTAAAGGCAATAGGAACGCTGCATCCAGACCACTTCAATGAGCTGAAGTGGTCTTAGTGCCTCCAGTGTCCCTTTAATTAAAAGCCAATGTATTTTATCAGCTAGAAAAATGGTAGTCAAAAGGTCAAGAAGTCACCTAAAATATTACAGAAAAGTCCCTCACTTTTTTAAGGTTGATACAATATGGTTTGATAATTTATATAGGAAATAAAATAATCCCCTTCAAGAGGCCAAGAAATGTATTAGAAATATATTTTTAATATAGTATCACAATAAAGCATAACATGTTTCTTTGTCTGGTTTTGTTTTTGCAGCAGATCCCTAAACTCTACTATGACATTTACTCAACAGAGGAATTGATAGATTACAGTAAATCCATGAACTACAGTCATATTCTTATGGAAAAATTTAAGTGGTTCCGTCACTGTCTAGAGTCTTTGCATAACTTGCAAACAACCCCCCTCCCTCCCCCACCCCACCCCCACGGATGTCTATAGGCCATAAGGTGACGGGGACAGTGCGTTATATTTACTTGAACCTCTCCCCTCGACACACTGCCATGGTCTTCCAATAAGTCCTCTTCAGCTCCTGGAGCTTCAGTGGCCTAGTGCCCACATCAGTGTTCTACTCATACATCTAAGTAAAGGCTGGGGGAAATGACAATTTGACAAATTTAGCTCCACCTTTTGTCAAGCGTAGGGAAAATAATATGGCAAAGTAGCCCCTACTTTGTTTTAGTATAGCTCTTGACTGCACTGGAATTTCAGTGAAATTCTAACACAGTCAATGTGAGTATTTAAAAAAGATTTTATCTTTATGAAATACTCATTTTAGAGGACAGGGGTGACAGTGCCACTTACTGCCTGCATGTCAGAAGGAATTAAAAAAAATAAATAAAAAAAAGTATGCATAACAAAGAAGGAAAGCAAACAATATATATGCATTTGTCCCCAGCATCAACTATTATACACTTAGCATTATTTTAAAAAATGCAATTATTTGCATGATGCCTTGTCAGATAGATGGTAGCAGTTTTTGTGATTGTATTGCCAGTTTAAATAAACAAAACAATAATTGAAAATATGGGACAAAAAAAAAAAGTGGAGTATATAGATATATATATATATATATATATATATATATATATATAATAGAGCAATATGGACAAACCAATCTTTGTTTTTCATCATTTTCTTCATCATGATAGAGCATCAAAACAAAATATTAGGCATGTTTAAATTCTTCTGGTCTTTAATATAAATTAAAATATTTTTTAAAACTGAAGTCGTCAAAAAAATTATATTTTATCAGCCATCTTACTTTTCTATCATACTCAGTAAAATGGCTTCTCCTTAAAGATGTATTTTGGCTTTCTACAACAAAACGGGGAAATTGCAACTGCACACATCAAAAACAATGTAGGCATGTAAAATCAAACACATTATGTTAAATGGTTACCATACCTTCCTCAGGACAGGGTAGGTATTGCCAGTGATGTGACCCACATCACGTATGATGCCAACAATAGGCAGGCCCGCCCACTAATAGGCTCCCTGACCAATCGCCAGCCTTCAGGGTCATGCAAGGAGAGCCGCTAAATCACTCCCTGAATAGTGCCGTCTAGCGATGTACCTGTGCTATGCTGTGCTGCCCAGGGATAGTTAAGACAGGATCACGAAAAAAAAAAAAAAGGACTGCCCCATCGAAAGCGGGAGACCTGGGTTACTCCAAGCACTACGACCACTTCAGTAATTTGAAGTGGTCATGGTGCCTGAAGTGTGTAAGTGCAGCGTTTCACTTTGCACATATAAATTTAACCCCTTTTGCTGTCGGAGGTGTAATTCCAACACCAGCAGCATCATTCATTGGGGTGTCATTAGCCAGTCTGGAACTAGAATTCCAGGCTGAATAATGTCAATTCTGTACATATGTCTCTGCAGAAGATTGCATTTATTGGCTGAGAGCGGTCAGCTTAGGCACTCTGCCTAAGTTTGGTCGGCATTAAAGACTTTTCGATTCCACAGCTCAGTAGAAGCTGGATATCATCACAGTCCACAGGATGAAGATCTGCACCTGGCGGGGACCCAGTTAAGAGGGCAAACTGTTGCAAAAGGGTTCGCCCCCATTATTGGGAAACGGGGACAGGGTACTACTGGCATCATAACCACTACAGGGCTGTTGTGGCTATAATGGTTGGAATAAACCTTTAAAAGGCAAGCTGGCTGAAGAAAAAAAAAACCAAAAAAAAACAAACATAAGAAACAAAACAAGTTCAGTAACGTAAGAAGATCATACTTTATTATAGGCATTCCAATGACTTTGGAGTATAACCATAGATACCATAAATAAAAACACCACAAATCTCTAGGTTACATGATATAAAACGCAATACATTTCTTTTTTGGGGAGGAAAAGGGGGCAAACAGTTTAAGGTCTTCTAAAACTGAAGAATGATGTCTCCAAGCTACACCATGAATATTATTTTGCTCTCAAGTGACTGAGGTACCACCTATGCATGTATGGTAATATAGAGGTGGGACAGGTGGAGGCCCAAGATGATGGAGGGTAGGAAAAGTTACAAAGGCAAGGGCCCCTGAAAGCAGATTGATTATAGGGTAAAGTATAACGATTTTGAGAGACATGAGGCTAATGATGAATGGAAGAGAAGATCAGAGATAAATGCAACCCAAGGGAATAGGGAGGGAAGCAAGGGAACAATGTGACCAGAGGCCAAGCAGAGAAAGCCCATGTAGCATGGGGAGGATGAGCGCGATGGTGGCACTGGAGGGGGGGAGAGAAGGGGTGACAGCAGTGTTAATCCAGGTGGCAAGGGGCAGAGAAGCAACAAAGAAATGGGGCAGCACAAGACCAGGTGGCAAGGGGAGGAACAACAGTGGTGCAAGCTCAAGGCCGAGCGGTGATGTGGGGAAGACGGTGCGGCCAATAAAGATTTTAATCAGTGGTCAGGCCAGGGGTCAATGAGCAATTGGGGTTGATGATGCTGAACAGCAAGGTCAAGGATGATATTTGGGTGGCACATCTAGGACCAAACAGAGGTTGGGATACCAAAACAGGCCGGGCACACTATACTATGGATCAGATGAGGATGGGGGTAATACCAGGGTTGACATGAGAATTGTGTGCAATACCAGGGACAATGGGGGAGTCCATGATAACAGAAAATTGATGGATAGGGTTTACCAAAAATGATGGCTGTGTTAACAAAAGACAAAAAGGATAAAAATAGTGATGGGTGACCAGTGACAAAAGAATGGGTATGGAATGGGAACAGCTGATCGGGAATAGCAAGTGAAAGCTAGACAATAGATTTTGAACGTGCACAATTGACAGACAACAGTAAGAGGAAAAGTAACATTAGAAGTGCAGGTTGTGAAGCCAAATGCATTGCTCAGTCAATTTTGACTGCACTGGAGGTGTTCTAGAAAGAAAGAAGTTATGAGGCAGCCACAGGAAAAAAAAAAAGGAAAGAGACTCAAACAAAGGATGAAAAAAAAAAAAAAAATGAGAGAGAGAGGCCAGGATAAAAAGATGAGGTAATACACAGTACAATCTTGTGAGCCAAGAACACAATTCACAGGACAGAGCTGGCCAACTGCTTTGGTAACTAAAGCTGCATCATCCTCTCAGCAAACACCCACAGATTTCATGTTGAAAGAAAATCTATTTTATGTCTTGTTTGTCCAATCCCGCAGGTATCCACAGATCATCCCCCATCCCAAAAAAATAAAAATAAAACACAAAACAAAACCTTGCAAATGCCCCCAGTTTTTGATGCTGTCTGAGCAATCCTAATTACTGATCTCAACCATTTTTTTCACATGCTGTAATCATTTGTCTGATCTCACCCTGGCAGACTCTCCCCATCCCCCCCAAACACTCCTAGATCCTGGTCAGACCCACCCAAATGTTAGTACTCAATGTCTCCCCAAGGTCTCCTCCCACCCCTGAAACCCCCATAACAGCTCAGATAACATTACAAAAAGAAAAAAAAAATTACAGAGAAATGGTCTCCTATTCTATGACCCACCCTCCTTGCTGCATGCTAGACACAAAGAAGTATATCTGACAAAGCAGACCCCCAGTCTGCCCCTGTGCACAGCTCAGCAGCAATATCCCATCTGCCATGCAATGCAGCACCCTCCTTCTAGTGACTGCAGAACATACAGGGATTTAATTATAGGTAGTGTCTGCAAATCACAAAGAGAGGAAGCAAGGCTCAGACAAGCAACCTGCACCAACGAAAAAAAAAAAAAAAATACATTTTATCCAGATCAAAGGGCGAACAGAGAAATGTCAGAGCTAAAACCTTGTATGTCCTTCAGTCATATGTATTTGATCTAGGGTGAAGCTACAGCTATCTTGGTTTTACTATACACATATATAAAAACAGAGCCTGCTTATATCACAAAATATCATTTGCACAGATCCAATGCATCACCATCATACCTAAGACAAAGCATGCAGCCTGGCTGCAAGTATTCTCTATTCTGCCCACATACATATCATGAGCTAATGCTAGTACACGGTGCCCATTGATGTGCCCCACCCCTATCATGTGCCAGGCTCCCTAACATGTATTTGTGTACTCAATATCTCCAATACAACTATACCCAGCACTGCCATCCTGTGCCACTTAGACATCCTGGCACTCCAATACTATCATACAGGCTCCTGTACCCCAGCATGCAGCTCTGTGCACCCCAAAAATCTATTATCCAGGGGGTCCCTCCCACCCCAGCCCACCAGTTAGCTTGTGCCATGCCCCCACATGTCCTGCACCATTTATTTAACATGCACCCCAAATGATCAAATGCTCTGTATTCTTGCTCCGACTAGGAATGTTAAAAAAAAAGGTACCGTCAGCATCTACTCCATTTCATGACACACCCTCCCCCCAAAAAATAAATAAAAAAAAATCAAAAAAAAATCACAACGCTGTGTCTACATACTGGATCATGCTTGCACTCCCTTACTCCTGCACCCCTCAATCAGACACAATAATGCACTACACCCTGCAGCCCCAGGTGCTCCTTTTAAATGCATGTACCCCTTTATTGCTGCACACCATTATCCTGCACTTAGAAGCATTGCACCCCTTAATCCAGCAGCAACATGTTCTGCCCCCCACCACTAGGCATCCCTCTAAATGCATGCACCCCACCATGCAATATGTACCCCCAAATCCTCCCCACCGATTGCCCCCACAACTCACCAGTCTGTGGGGGTCTGCTCCTCAATCACATCCTGGTAGGCAGCCAGCAGCTCCAGGCGGTGGGTTTTGAAGCTAACGGAGGCCATGCCGGCTGCAAGCTGACTGAGTGCCGGGGGATGGAGAGACAAGGCAGCAGCAGACTGAGGGAGGGAAGGAGGGATGAGGAGGAGAGAGAGAGAGAGATGGAGAGAGGAGGGGGCACTGACACACTGCAGCTGGGGAAGGGGAGGGACGGGAGACATGGGGAGGAGGGGGGGTTGCCAGGTCCTAGTGCTGGCCCAGGACTATCAGTCCACTCCTGGCTGGCCCACCTTCATACATTTTATTCATCATGTGACCACATCCTGATAATGTGATAAAAGCAGTCAGAAGTCAATGTTTGTCTGAATGCAGAAATCATAGCAAAGGTTATCAGATAATTGGAAAGCTGGACAGGGTGTTATTAAACATAGCAGCACGTGTTAGTAGATTACTGGGTCCCAGTTAATGTTTGTTCAGTTTTTATCAAAAGTTTTTAAAAATGGAACAAATGTTAAAAACAAGATATCGATGTTATGTCTCTGATATTGTTGTTTTGCAACTGGTGAATATTTCCCATGAGACAAGGAGTGAATGTTTTGGGGGTTTTTTTTGTTTTTTTTTTTAATGCTTTTTCGATCACCATATATTTGAAAATGTAGGAAAGGGGAACAGTTAAAGGGGGAAAAAAATTATTTCATAAAGATATAATCTTTATGAAGCACTCATTTTGACCCAGTCAAGAGATATACAAAGACAAAGTAGGGGCTACCTCTGCCTGACTTTCTTAGACTCTGAACGGAGATACAGTGTTAATACTGACATCCGTCACCAGTGCAGGGAATTGTCTCTGAGGTTCTGGCGGGTCCTCCATAGACCTCAGTGATATACTCCAACGGGAGTACAGCAGTGACATTGACTCCTAACGCTTGCCGGAACAAGATGGCCATGACCGTGAAAGACAGGTTCAGGAAAGAAAATCTCACCTTTACCTGCCCCGCCACTGGCCCCCCTGCAACAATATTGCCATTAGGGGTCTTTGTAAATTCGGAAAAGGCCCCAGACGGTCATAGTGTCGCTTTCATTTTCTGGTAATTACACCACTGAATAAGCTATGGGATTTATTCACTAAACTCTGGATTGTAGCAAATTGAAATATTAATTGCAAAATGTAGGCTAAAATAGCTGATATGGAAAACAATTCTTCAGCTCAGCTAAAATCTCAACCCGTTCACTCTATTTTAGCCTGATTTTTAGAAATTGGATTTTAATTTGGTACTCAATCTCTTATACGTGTTCTGCATATCATATTTTCCAACACTTGGAAAAAAAAAATGCCAGAGACACTTTGTGGCAACTATGCACGCAGACGTATAGAGACACACACACATATACACTCAAAGAGATACACACACACAGATGATAACACACTGAAAAAATGATACACACATGCAGAAAAAATTAAATAAAACACATATTTTGATCCACCATCATGTGGGCTCTGTGGCTACACTGGCTGATCTAGTTCCAGTTCATTTTTGCTTGGACACGTGCTCAATATTTGAGACTTACATCACATTTGGGACAATTGGCAACTATGTAATACATGTATGTTAAAGGGATACTCTGACAGGCCTCCCAAATGTTCCAGTTTAGGCAAGACACTAATGATTTCAGGCTGCTGTAACTGCCATCCCAATTTTGTTTTAAATATGTTTATTGTCAGCAATATAAACACGGGTGTTGAACTTGGTATCATTCATGCATATAGTTGCCTACGCAGAGGCGTGCACATTGAAAGTGTATATAATGTGAGGCCGACATATTCCAGTTAACTCAGAGTAACACATAGTTGCCTGCGCAGAGGCGTATAAGTCAAAATAAACACGCAATGACAAATATTAGACATTTATAAGCCTTGCAGGGCTAGACATGCAAAAGGTGGTGAGCTTGCTTGGTATTGCGTTGTTAGGGCGTTGTTGTCAGGTATGTAGTGGCTATTTGGGGTGGCAGTTAGTATCATGTGTTCAGCTATCGGCTCATTAAATGGTGTTAGTGTGGTTCGTTAATAATACACTGTTTTCTTCTGAGATGCCTGTGTTTGCGTATTTATCCCTGTTGCCGTAAACTGCAGTGAAGGCCCATCTTGCGAAAATGAGTTGGTGTTTACGCGTTCTGATCTTTTGTCTGTAGCCCTGAGTTCTAGTGTGTCTCGTGGCTACCCGCTCGTGCATATTGGGGTTGTATTTGTTTTGTATGTTTCGTGTCCTTCCCCTCTGCTGGTGATGGTGAAACCTTCTGCGGTAAGTCTGTGTCACCTCTATTGCGTGTTTCCATGGTTATGTCTATGTAGTGTTGCTTTATTCTGGAGCTCTGTGTGTCTGCCTCTATTGTTGCGTCTTTGTGGTTCCGGTTTGTGTGTCTGAGTCACTGTCTGTGTGTCTTGGTGTCGTCGCGTTGAGGTGGGTTCACCTGTGTGCGTGGATGTGGTGTTGTTCTGTGGGTTTTGGGGTAAATCAAAAAGGTCTGTGTTTGGGCTGTGGATGTGTGTGGCTCTCAGATCGTGTGGTTTCGCAACTCTCGTCTGGTATTATCTGACTGCAGTGGCCGTTTGTTCTATGTCTTGGCCGTCCGTGTGTTTGTAGTGGGTCTTGGTTCAGGTTGCATATTTTAAAGTCTTGGCACGCTGTCGCTCGTATGTGTTGTGTGTTTACTTGTGTATGTCCCCGACTGACCTGCTCATTGTCCCGCCTCCTGTTGTCCTTTGGGTGCCATCCCAATTTTGTACACAAATGCTTTCTCTATAATAATCAAGAACACAACAAATACACATATCCACCGTGCCACACTCAATGTCACTCCGATACGCTGCACATGTTACCTAGTAGCACTGTAATAATGTTAAAGAAAACATTCAAAATCAACTTTGTCTTTTGTTAAGCTTGCACTGTTGCCATATCATTATTGATATTGTGTGTTTAAAGTTGCCTATTTCTCCCTGGAAAATTAACTTTGTTTTTGGCACCGGTTAGGTAGAAGATTCGTCCTTGATGTCACTACCTTCTTCTAATCTCTTTCCCGTCCTCTACCCCCACGTTTCAGATCTCATATATTCTTCCTCCCTCAAGACAAGGAAGCTACGAGAGACGTGACCGATAGGTGAGTATTGTGGGAAAAGGGGACTTGACAAAGGAAGTGGAGCTTGTCTTGAGCAGAATTGATGAATGTATTAGGAGTGAAAAAGAGAAGTGGAACAAAACAGATTAAAGAAAGCTAAGTTACAGAGTCACTAAGTTGACAACAGACGCTTAAGTAGCACCCCACGCACTTAAAGCACTTCAACTTGCTGAAGTGCTCTCTGTGTCTCGAGTCAAAAGTTCCGATATTAAAAAAAATCTGGCCTTTTCTAATTGGGGAGAGAACACAGTCAGACAGCCAGGCAGGTTTTCTTCCTCTTATGTTAGCTCCACAGAGCTAACAGAAGTGGCAGGCACATGGGCTACAGCTCACCTGTCTTACCCCCTTGTCATTTAACTGGACTATAGTTATAGTTTAACTGGACTATAGTGTGAAAGTGAATGAGAAGCTGCTGATTGGTGTATTTCAAAACACAGACTAAACGCCTGTACAAAGAAAAAAGGGGAGGGCTTGCAAAAGCTGCACTAAAAAAAAAAAAAAGCTTAAAGGGACACTATAGTCACCATAATAAATACAGCTTATTGTTCTGGTGAGTATAGACAGTCAATGCCCTCATTTTCAAACACTGTCTTTTTAAATGTTTGGTGTTTGACCCTGCCCCCACCTTGCTTCCTTGGCGATATAAGAAAAGCATTGGATTGACTGAGATCATCAATTCTGATGATGTCAGCTACAGAGGTGGATCGGGGAAAAGGCCAGCGCCGGCAAACCCGCACAGCGCTGGAAAAAGGTACATTATAACCTTTACTAAAGGGGTTACCAGGGAGTTAGATAGTGATATTAACACTATAGAGTCAGGATAGAATACATGTATGTGTTCCTGACCCTATTGCGTTCCTTTACTTGCTGGATCTTCTCCATGCAGAAGTAGGAAAACGCCTTAATCCAAAGATCAGGATAAATTACCTGTAATCCAATAAATAAGACATGAGGTGATGACATACAGGGGGGAGAAAAAGGACCACCACTGACGTGTTTCATGCATGCCATCACTTCATCAGAGACAGCGGGTCTGCTCCCATTTTAAGATACTTTTTCATATACCCCCAAAGAAAACATATATGATATGCATGTTTTCTTTGGTTTATATCTACTGAATTATTAAAAAGAAAAACATAAATGGGGTGTTCCTTTAGGCCAGGTTTTACTTTTATAGACAAGCAAAAAAAATTGACAGGCAATTCAGATTAAGGAAAATATTTACATTATACAGGAATGGCCAAAATTCAGAGTAGAATTTGACAGGTAAACAACTTATTTGTTAGTAGTTACATTTTTTCTGTTGCAGATACATATTATAACTGAGTCTTGAGATATTCATCATGGGTAATTTCACGAAGGAACAACGAGTAAAAATAGTGGAATTTTATTTTCAAAATGGCAGGTCCATTATTTTGACAAAAAGAGCTTCCAAGGAATTCCTAGATTAATTGGCTGTCACGCTCCCCTGACCTTTTAGCTCCCGATCACTTTCTGTGGGAATATCTGAAGGAGCGGGTGTACGTACACAAACAGCTTACACTTCAGCAGCTCAAGGAGAATATCCATGCAGAAATTAGAGCGCTAGAACCTCAAACATTAACTACTAACAATGTAAAAGAAAGAGCCAGAATTTGCAAGTCGGCAAATAAAGCTCATTTAAAACATGTCCACTTCCTACCTAGTCAAAAAACATCTATACGTTTAGCATTCATTATATGTAATGTATGAAATTGGTTCATAAATAATTTATTGACTCTTCAAACACTACTTTTAATTTTGGCCCACCTTGTACTTTTCCTTATTCCTGGCTAATCATAGCAGCATCACTTATGGGTATTACCCAAGCAAAGACAAAACAATAAGGCAGGGAAAAGGTAGACAAGACACCATGGGACACTCATGAAAGTAGCAAAAGGAGTCAGATCCGACTTGTAGTATTTAATAAAGGACACTGAAGAGGACCAGGTGGCTGCCTTACATATCTCATCAGGAGGAGCCTCTGCCCAATTAGCCCAGGATGTAGATAATGACCTTGTGGAATGAGCCTTGACCCTACCAGGAGAGGTCATTTCATTCTGCAAACAGGCATCTGTGATAACTGTAGAAATCCAGCATCTCGGATACATAGAGACATAGAATGTGACGGCATATAAGAACCATTTTTTCTTAATACTTTCATTAGTCTCTTATAGAAGTTGAAGATGAAGCAGCTTCCCCTTTGCAATTACCAGACAAAGGAATAAACAAGTTCTCAGACTTCTGGAAGTCTTTGGTGACAGTGTGGTAATAAATAATGCAATCCCTGACATCAAATTAGTATAGTTTTTCTCTTTATGGGGAGAAGAAAAAAATTATGGTAAGACTACTGTCACGGCTCCCGGTACCTCTGCCGGCATGGCTGCACCCAAACTAAGCAGCCACTCCAACAGAGATGTTTCAGACTTACCTTGGCCGCGGCAGGCAGCTGCCCAGTCTCCCTCCATTCTGGTCCCCAGTGGGTGTGATGTTCTTAGTAAAGCCGGCCTCTGCTGTTTGGGCTTTACTACAGGAACGCCAGCCTCTGCGGTTTGGGCTTTTACCTTCACCCACATCGAAGATGACGCCAACGTACTTGCAACGTCACATCATAGATGCGCACGCCCATTTTGGGGTCAGAGGCAGCCAATTACAGCCAAGAGGGTTATATAAACCCAAATTACCTTTTTATCAGTGCCCCGTCGTGGTTTCCACTAGCTGGTTATCCAAGAGTATATTCCTGACCTTGCTTTTTCTTGTGTTTAACTTTGGCTTCGTTTTGACTTCCCTGATTTCTGGTATCCTTGACTTTTGGCTTTCTCCATCGTTGTGCCTCTTTCTGTGTCCTTGACCTCAGCAAGTATTTTGACTATTCTCAGTTACGTTGAGTCCGGCCATTCTAAGGTCCGGTTAAACGTTATTCCTAGGTGTGATACTATTCTGCGTACTGGATCAACAGTAATCCTGACAACTACTTCCTGAAGGAGATGAACGTTTGATACCACTTTTCGGGTTTAAAACCACTCTATCATGGAAAATTAGAGCATGTGACTCATTGTTCGAGAGGACCATTATGAAATTGTGATATGCGCTTTGCAGTAAGGATGGCCACCAGTAGGAATAGGGCTTTGTAGATAAGTCCTTGAACAGTGATGTCTTGGAGAAGGGTGAAAAGCGGTTTGGTCAGGGTATTTAGGACCAGAGAAAAGCCCCAAGGAGGAGCTGACATTCTAGTTGGAGGTCAGATATGCATGGTTGCTTTAAAGAACCTGGATATAACGGGTTCTGTAGCCCACGAGACATTGCACAGAGGTGAAAGAGCTGAGGACTGGACTTTGAGAGTAGTGAGACTAAGGCTTTTCTCCATATCAGCATATCAGCATAAAGGAATACCAACATCTGTAGATGAGAGGGATAAAAAAAAAAGTGATTTTACGGACATCCAGTTTTTGAAAGTTTCACAAACAGTAATAACAGGAAGAAGTGGATAGTTTCTTGTCTTTTAAAAAAGTATCAATTACAGCAATGGTCAAACCTCACTCCTGGAGCGTCTTCCTTTCAAGAGCCAGGTCCCCAAGATCAGACATATGGAGTAGGGATGGACCGCTGGACCCTGAATCAAGAGATCTATCAGTGCAGGAAGCTTCCATGGAGGAGCCTGAGACATCTTGAGGAGGAAAAGGGCCACATGGGGATGATGTCAATTACCTTGACTTCTTCCATCTAAATTTTCTTCAATACCGTAGAGATTAATAGTAGGGAAGGGAACACATCCCAGATCGAGTTTCAATTTTTGTGGTAGAGCATCCTGGCCGATGGCATGTGGATCCCACAACAGGGAGAGGGACCTGAGTGTTTCTCTCCCAAGCAATGAGATCGACCTGAGTCATGTCCCACCAACTTGTCAGGACATAAATAGGATATCTTCAGATTCAGACACAGTTTGCATGGACCAATGTGAAATCTGCTGAGGTAATCCGTAAGGATATACAGCTTTGAGATCGTAAAGTTGAGTCTGAGCCCTAGTCAACAGAGGAAGAACTTCATTAAAGAGATCTGTTTGATGGTTCACATAAGAGACAACTCTAAATTTTTGTTTTTGGCCCCCACCCTGGAGGCTTTCATCTTTTGTGATTGTTTGCCAGACAAGTTCTTCTAAGGGGAATCTATTGAGAAAGTTTTCTTTTCAAGCTACCATCTCAAATGATTTTGACAGAATGAGCAATCCGAATCAGTTGATTCCAGTTGCTTTTCCATTTGTTGAACTGAATCAGGAAATTCCTTATTGAATATATCTGTTGTTCCACTGAGTCCAGCGAGTTAGACCTATTGTAGAGGTGAGAAAACTCAGGAGACTCCTATTATCTGTCTGGGATAGTTGCTTGTGAAGAATTGACTGAACATTGTTCCTGATCCTATCTATTCTTTCTGGAGAAATGTTGATCAACGATTTTGTGATAAATGCCCCCCAAAAGATGGTGTGGTGGGATGGAGTTAATGAGCGCTTCTCTAGGTTGATGACCCAGCCATGTTCCTGAAGACAGGATAATGCTAGATCTGCAGTCTGATAAGTTGAGGCAACGATCAGGATGTTGTCCAGATAGTGGAATATTCTTATTCCTTGGGAGAAAGACAGAAGGCCCCTGAACTGAAAATGGTTGTTGAAGGTTGTTGTAGAAAAGCAGGAACTTGTAGTGCAGGGGATGGATTGGAATCTGATAATAGGCATTTTGTAGGGCTATTAAAGTGAGCTAGTTTGATGGAAGGGGTGATTGTTGAAATATATTCCATCTTGAAAGACAGATAGAGCTCTGGATAGAGCTGAACAAGCATTAAGGAAAACTAAAGCATTATAATCAATGTCCTGGAATCCCATTGGTACTATATTCAAAAGTTAAGTAAGAATAATAAATTAAAAGATGTACTTACTTCTCCCAAAAGTTTTGCCTTAAGTACAACTGAGAAGAACCATGCCAGTCCTCAGCAGGGTATAATAATATATAGGAAAAGGACCCAAAATACAGATTTTGGACATGGCCCATTTTACCCTGCTCTAGCAGGCTGTTTTCCTTAGTCCTTCAGCACTGGAGCAGAGAGCCTGAACTGTTCCTGGGAGACCCATGGTACATATGAAAAGGTTACCAAAAAAAATATTCTTATCAAGAATATTCCTGTTTGTTTGATTGAGGACATGAAAATAAACTGCTGTATGGAAGGAGGGACTTTTTATACATGCAGCCTCTTTCTTGTCCTCAGTATTTCCTATCCTCTTTCCTTCTGGCTGAAAGTTGAGTTATCCATAAGAGATGCTGCCATGATTAGCCAGGGAACAATTACTAGACTAAAACAAGAACCTAGGTTTACTGGTTGAGGTGTAGAATTACAGTTTATTATCTGTGCTTTGGAATTTCATGTTAGTTTGATTTCTCTACACATTATTGATTCTCTCCACTCCTCCAAATTCCATTCCAAAGCCTTCTTCCTTGTGCTCCTTCTCACTTCTGATCATTTCCCGTTCACCCCAAAACTAGGACAGATTGTTTTTTCTTTAATATTCTTTACTTATAGATTAAAAAAAAAAAAGAAATTGCGTACATACATTGTATAGTACACAGTACAGATGAACAATCGTTAAGAACAACACATTGCGTACAAAGCATATATGTACACAGGGGCGGACTGACCACTCTGGTATATCGGTCATGGACTGAGTGTCACTTATTCATCTGCACATAAAAATTTGATTAATGGCATTTACTGTTCTGACAGGAAAAGTTGTGCAGAGCAAAATTACTGTCCTGACAGGAAAAGTTGTGCCGAGCAGCAATCAATCCACAGGAGGGTTTGTGCTGAGCAGCAATCTTGCAAATAGGAACATGGTAACTGCCTTTGGGGTCAAAGGCCAGTTACAACCAATCAGATGCACAGGCAGGGTATTTAGGCCCAGTTCTCCTCTTGCTCAGTGCCCTGTCGTGGTTTCCCTTGTGGTTGTCAGAGAGCGCGTTATTGATTCTGGTTATTCTGGTTATTTGACTTTGGCATTGATTTTGACTTCCCTGTTTTCTGGCATCCCTGACCCCTGGCTTTTCTTTATCGTTGTGTCTCTTTCTGTGTCCCTTGACCTCGGCTTTTCCTGACCATTCTTTGGTACGTTAGTCCAGCCATTCTAAGGTCCGGTATATGTTACCTATCAGTCTTCTGTGTTACACAATTCTTCGTGCTGGATCATACTGTAATCCTGACATTACAACATGGCCATAGATCCTGTAGAATTGTGTAAGCACATAGCGGCTTGCGAAAGGAAACTGGAGGATAATGATCACTGCATGGATCAATTTGCCCAGGCCTTCAGTACGCTTCTTACCCGAACAGCGCACTTACAACCTGCGGCCTCACCTCCACCTTATGTACCTCCACCTATAGTACATAAGGCACCTACTATCTCCCTATCTCCTCACCTGCATTTTGATGGTAATATTCAAGAATGCCGGGGATTTCTTAACCAAATGGAGTATCATTTTGAGGCCTCACCGGGATCTTTTCCTACAGACAGAGCTAAAATTGGTTACCTAATGAATCAGTTAAAAGGTAAAGCTTTAGCTTGGGCCAATCCATTATGGGAGAGTAATAGGAGTGTGGCACACAATTACCAGGAGTTCCTTACGGAATTCAAACTTACGTTTGAACTTTTAGGCAGAGAGCCTCTACTGCCCTGATGCATATCAGACAAGGGAACCGCTCTCGTAATATGCCATAGAATTTCGTATCCTAGCTTCTGAGGTAGACTGGACTAATAGTGGGTTACTCTCTGCATTCAAAAAGGGATTATCTGAAACTAAGCTAGATGAGATTGCCACCAAAGACTTACCCAAAAAGCTTAATGAATTTATCACTTTTGTCATGCAGGTTGATAATAGATTGAGAACCAGAGAGGCTACTAGAAACAAGACCAGATGCATGAGTATGCATTTAGCACCCCGTTTCTCCAGACCTATTGTCCCTGAAATTCCTGTACAGTCCGAACCCGAACCATGCAGTTGGACTAGACTGTCGGAAGCAGAAAGACAATATAGGAGAAAAGAAGGCCTATGTCTATACTGCAGTAAGAAGGGAAATATGAGAAAAAATTATCCCATACGTCCAGAAAACTACCAGACCTAAGCACCTTAAGGGGACAGGTCTTAGGTGTAATGGAAACGTCCTCTGGAAATAATAATCTTGGATAAAATATTTCAACGTTCACATTCTTATACTATTTTCATACCATAAAATATAATATCAGCTGTTTATAACCCCCCTTAATGGGACACTGCAGGCACCAAAACCACTACAGTTTTTTGTAGTGGTTCTGGGATATGAAGATTGTCCTTGAAGCCTCAGCAGTGTAAAGGCTGCCTTTTCTGAGAAAAGGCAGTGTTTATACTGCTGTCTGATGCCACCTCGAACGCTGAGAGCAATTACAGGGATTTTATGAGTTTGTTCCTGCACGGTTCATCGTCTCCACGCTTCTCTATGAGAAGATGCTCATTGCTTAAGCGTGGTGAATTGCGGCGAATGTGCACTAGCCTCCCAATGCTTGCCTATGGGGAAGAAATGAACTGACTGTCTAAGATCAACAGGATTGATGATCTCAGTTGGGGAGGCCTTGGAGGTCTTGGAGAGTAAAGTAGCTTCTTTTTTTTATAAAGGGACACTATAGTCATCTTAACAACTTCAGTTTAATGAGGTTGTTCAGGTGAGAACTATAGCTCCCTGCAGCCTTTCTCATTGAAACACTGTATTTTCTGAGAAAATACAGTGTTTACATTGAAAGCTAGGAACACCTCCAGTTGCAGTCACTCAGAGTGAACCAGAGGGACTTTGGAGTTGAACATCCACTCAGATCTGCTGTCAGCAGAGCACAGGGCAGCACTGTGCACAGCATCCTGTGATTCAGTATCTCCTCCCTCTGCATGCAGACACTGAACTTTCCTCATAGAGATTCATTGATTCAATTAATCTCTATGAGGAGATGCTGGTTGGCCAGGGCTGTGTTTGAATCATGCTGGCTCTGCCTCTTTGTCAGTCTCAGCCAATCCTATGGGGAAGCACTGTGATTGGATCAGGGTACCATGTCAGCAGACTGCTTGTTTTTCTGAGTCTAACAGCATGCAGAGTTACAGCTTCAGGCTTGAATACTGTAAGATTTTTACTATATTTATGGAGGCATGAGGGGCCCGGGGCTAGATGGTGGTGTTAACACTATAGGGTCAGGAATACATGTTTGTGTTCCTGACCCTATAGTGATCCTTTAAGTTCTGGAGAGCCGAATAATCCAAATAGTAGGCAAAAATACATTTTTGAATTCCAAACGCCATGGTGTTCCTTTAACAGTGATCTACGGCTTAACAGCTAGATGGAGAAATAAGAAATAGCTCTCTAAGTTTTAAAGAATAATTTAAGCCATTTACTAACAAACACTCCTGGTACCAAAACTACTATCATGCGCAGTAGTGTTTATGGTGCTTGGCGTTTCCTTTAGTACAAATCCACTAAAAGATAGTCAAACAGACCCAATTAAAAAACTGGAAATTTATCATCCCCAAAAATATTTTTTGTTAAACAAATATTTACTATGTACTATTATGTTTTTTAGTTTGACTCGTTGCATATTGTTATATAATAACATGTTTACATTATTTAAATAGAAGCCTACATCCTGAACTTATTAACACATTTGCTGTTATTAACACATTTCCTTCCGTAGCCCTGGATTTTATACGAGTAAGCACCAGGATCCATCAAACTATGGAACTCAGATTTATAGTTCTCCTCTGACCTCTTCAAGGTCTCCTCTCTTATAAATTCCTTATCTTATTCGCACTCTGTCTCCCACTCTTGTTCTGCCCATTATTAAAATATTCAATCTCTCTCTCTCATCTGGTATATTCCCTTCTCACTTCAAGCATGCAACTGTAACCCCAATTCTAAAAAAAGCCCAACCTTGACCCTAACTCCCCATCCAACTACTGCCCTACCTCACTACTCTTGTTGCCTCCAAAATCCTAGACAGAGTTGTGTACACGGGATTGGCTGACTTCCTTGAATCCAACTCTCTGCTTGACCCACTTAATTCTGGATTCCACTCTTGTCACTCTGTCAAAACGGCCCTGAGCAAAGTATCCTATGAGTTAATTACTGCAAAATCCAGTGGTCACTACTCTATCATAATTCCCTTCCTGCTTTCGACACTGTTGCTCATCAACAACTTCTTCCCATCCTCTGTAATTTCGGTCTACGATACTCTGCTCTCTCTTGGCTTTCCTCCTACCTCTCTCAGTACTATTTCAGTGTTTCTTTCTCTAGCTCTTTCTGTTCTCCACAACCACTCGATGGTGATCCCCAGTCCTTGGTCCCCTACTGTTCTCGATCTATATTGCCTCCCTTGGGAGCTCCTTTGACTTCCAATATTACTGCTATGCGGATGACATGCAAATCGATCTGTCCTCTCATTATCTCTTGCCATCTCTCTTGACTCGTGTCTCTGACTGCCTCTCTGCTTTTTCTAACTAGATGACTGCTCACTTCCTTCCATAGTTCTGCACCATTCCTATGGAACTCCCTTCCTAGTTCCTTAGACTCTAACCCAATCTCCATTCCTCCAAAAAATAATTGAAAACTCACTTCTCCACTTAACAATTAAATTGTTAATAGCTTTCCTGCACCTTGGTAACACACCCTGCATCCTCTCCTGCAACTGTCATCCAAAACAAAAAAAAAATTAAATAAAAATAAGCCTTCATTGAAACCTATTCTAGCAACCTGCTATTCTATCCTACACTTTTGTATCACTATACTCCACACCCTCAAGAATGTAAGCTCATTGAGAAGGGCCCTCAACACCCTCTGTTCCTGTGTGTCCAACTCGTCTGGTTGCAAAATACTTGTCTGTTAGTTCACCCATTGTACAGCGCTGTTGGATTTGTAGGCGCTTAATAAATAACAATAATAATAATAATAAATAATATCAGTAGCTCCCACACCTTCTTTTGGCTGATTATGTATGTCTCTTTCGGATTTTATTGGCACAGCAGTTTTTTGCAGCTTAGTTATAAAGATATCACTGGGAAATGATGCCAAAAAAAACCCTGCATGTGTAAAAGAGGAAGCATAATAATATAAATAAATAAAAGTACATAAAAGCTATTCTGTTTCAACAACTGCTTGCTGGTTGCCTAACCATAATCCTTCTAACAATCACCATCCTATAAAGGATACATAAATCCTAAACCCTTTTTTAATGTTGTATCTTTTTTCTGCAGTTATACTGATGTAAGATCATTATTGTATCACCATGTTTCTACGGATGCTTAAAATGTTCATCTATTTTACCATGTATACTCAGGGCCAGCCTTAGGAGTGTGTGACCTGTGAGGCCGCACAGGGTACCATGGATCAGGGGGCGCCATGTGGCCGACATAGCTCACACATGGCCATCCGGTATAAAAAAAAGGAACATTTCCGGCAGGGGGCAGAGCTTTCCGTGCGGTGGGGGTGCAGCAAAACTGAGGGCGGGGGCGGAGCTAAAAGTGCCAGATAACTGCTGCAGGGGAAGCAGGAAGGAGTCCCTGCTTCCCCAACAAACAGTCTCCAGGAGCTGCACTGCTTCCACTCATAATGAACAGAGGTAACTGTGTGATTGTCAGTGTGAGTGTGACTGTGTGTGTGTGTCTGTATGTGTAACTGTCTGCCTGTGTGTGTGTGTGTGTGTGTGTGTGTGTGCATGTGTGTGTATGACTGTGTGTGTGTGTGTGTCTGACTCTCTGCCTGTGTGTGTGTGTGTGTGTGTGTGTGTGACTGTCTGCCTGTGTGTGTGTGTGTGATTGTGTCTGTGTGTGTGTGATTGTGTGTGTGTGTGGCTGTCTGCCTGTAATTGTGTGTGAGTGTGTTTATCTACCTGTTATTGTGTGTGAGTGTGTACCTGTACTTGTGTGTTTCTGCCTGATCCTGTGCATGTGACTATCTTCCTGCGACTATGTGCATGTGGTGGAATTGACACTGTATATGTATAACTGTGTGCATCTGACTGTGGAACTGCGTGCACATAACTCTGCAAAAATATACACCTGCATTCACACTAAGCCTAAATGCATGTCTTTATCTGAATTAAATAACTATCACACACAGGCAATAAACCCAGCACAAATATCACATACAACCAATTACGCATATCACACACTGTTAATACACTTATTACAAATATCACACACAGCCAACACATAGCATACATATCACACACAGTCATCACACCTATCACATACACAGACAACAGAAACCTTACATCATACATGGATGACGGGGGGAGGGGAGCGATGTGAAGATTTTTCGCACAGGGCGCCTAAAGGTCTAAGGCCGGCCCTGTGTATACTGCATATGCACAAATGACAGATATTGACATTGGCCTTACTTTTAGTCTCAGCTGTTGATTCCAGAAAGGTTAATAGGAGCAATATTCTAGCACCCCTCTGTTTACACTGTCTCATCAAATGAACCCCTGTTTACTGTTTTGACATTTGGTGCTTATAAATGCTTATAGGAACATGAGTTTAAGAAATCTCACCAGACTGTGTAAACATTAACCATTTTGGCCCTGTTCAATATTTGTATATTTTAGGTTAACTTATCATTATACAGTATCTTGCATAAGAGTTCACACACACCTCCTTGCTTACCCACCAACACTAGAAATCTGAAGGGTAAAAGGGGAAGACAATTAAAGGGACTCTATAGTCACCAAAACAACTTTAGCTTAATGAAGCCGTTTTGGTGTATAGATCATGTACCTGCATTCTCACTGCTCAATTCTCTGCCACTTAGAAGTTAAATCACTTTGTTTATGAACCCTAGTCACACCTCCCTGCATGTGACTTGCACAGCCTTCCTAAACACTTCCTGTAAAGAGTCATCTAAAGTTTATCCTTCCTTTATTGCAAGTTCTGTTTAATTTAGATTTTCTTATCCCCTGCTATGTTAATAGCTTGCTAGACCCTACAAAAGCCTCCTGTATGTGATTAAAGTTCCATTTACAGAGAAAGAGATACAATTGTTTAAGGTAAATTGTAGCGGAGATGCAATATTACCCAGGGTATCTCCGCTTATAATCCAAGTGGGACTCAGGAACAAGTAAATAGTAAATCCACAAGCAAGGCTTCCAGCAGGTAAAATACAGCAATATCCCAACAGCAATCCCAATAACTGGACGACACACAGTTTCAGGAGCATAACTGAAAGCCTTTAATCACAGTCTCCTTATAAAGCATGCTCCCATGCAAGGGAGGGATTTACAGTAATTATTACAGTAGCCAATCCTGTCCTGATAACCTCCCACACATCTCCTCCCCTCAGCCAGCATCATAATCCCCTTATCCAGCACACCAATTCCCCCCGTTTCTGGATGTACCCCTAAACGTAGGGGTACCACTTTAAATCCTACATCCCCGGATACCCCTGATCTGGGTGAACAACATATCCAAAAATCACCCAGATCAGACCAGGGGTTCGGGAAATGTATGGAGGGAATAAAATGACCGACCGCACTAACTGAGATAGCCGAATCCGGTTCCATGTGAATGGGCCCTGCGGTCGGTCCTGGCATAAGGGAATAAAATACACGAAAACCTCTAGCTATAGAGGCTAGGGAGGGTTCGCCTGAATCCCCTCGTTCGGTATTTTCTATCTACCGAACGAGGGGCCGTTCGGTAGTTTGGAACCGAACGGACCAGGGCTGTGGAGGTCTCAGCGGTGTTCGCCTACTCGAGTGTCCGATTTTAGTTCCAGACACTCGACGGCAAAACACCGCTGTTCGGGAGTTTTAAAATGGCCGCCGCCACGTGTTCGTTTGTCGAATGGCGGCCACCCCCGAGAACAAAGGACGGCTACTTACTGTTCAATTACCCGTTCGCAACAATGTTGCAACAGGTAATTGAGGACACCCTTCACACAGGGGAGGTCTGGTTGTTCGGTAGTTTCATTCGAATAAACTAAGGGAATGAAACTACCGAACAATCAGAGGAATACAATTCACTTTAATACATAGAAAACACAGCAGATACACGAATGCAGGTAAAACAGTATATTTGTAGGGTCGCCTGGGGCTATCCGCTACATAAATCACATCTGATTGAAAGTGAAACCAGTTTTTTTTCATGCAGGCTGTGTCAATCATAGTCAAGGGAGGTGTGACAAGGGCTGCATAAACAGAAACAAAGTGATTTAACTCCTAAATGGCTGTGAATTGAGCAGTGAAACCCGAGAAGCATGATTTATACACTAAAACTGCTTCTTTAAGCCAAAGTTGTTTAGGTGGCTATAGTGTCCCTTTAATGAAAATTGCATCACTTGTGCCACCCAAAGGGGGCAGATACACTTAATGAATAAGCAGGTTAAACTAGTGAGAATGCAGGTCGGGCCACCATGGGCGAACAACGCAGGTAGCATGGTAGCATAGGTCAAGTGCTATCTAATGATGCACTCACACTATGTTTTTGGTAACAACAAAAAGTGGGACAGCAGCAAATTCAGACGGTAGGAAAGGACCCTAATATTGGTACGGTTTCAAAACGTGGATGATTGGGAGATCTGCTCTTGGACATTGCCCAATTTTGTAGTGTTACATTCTAGATTAATCAAAAGGAAGTTGTAATGGTGCCAGGAGGTCCCTGGCGCTTGCTTCCTTTTACGGGTTAAACAGCCTGCAGGACCTTGGAGAAATTGCTGCTGAAGTGCTCTCTGATGGACCAAATGCCCGTACAGAGTGTAAGTGCATCTCATAATGTGCTTGCATTGTACTGCCCAAGGACCTTTTTCTTGTGTCCCCGGATGCAGGAAATCAGGGAACTAAATTGGGATTCTAATGAATTGTGAATTGCTAATATACACATTAGAATGCCTTTCATTGGAATCTTCAGAAGAGAGAGACAACAAATAAAAAAATGTTGATCCTGGTCACAATTACCAGATCAAGATTGTCTTACTAGATACAAGACTGTAGGGAGATATATATTTATATAATATCTGCAACACTGAGATGATATCCACAGAGATTTAATTAGTTTTTTAGCCCTCACATCTATTTAAACAAGAAATATGTGTCTTTTTAACTGTGAATGGGAGGAAACCCCCTACCAGGACTTTGGGACTTCAGATGAAGCCTGTTTTTTATTCTATAATTAAATTCTCTGCTTAACAGGGGGAGTTGTGAAGACACCTCCGTGATGGGGTGGCAATCTAACTCCTATATTTGCAGCATCTTTTCACACTGGATACATTTTGTTGAGCACATTCAGACACCCTTTAAAAGGCCAATAAACATTATGTGAATCCAGCGGAAATGCTAAGCTAAAGGACCTGTGTTTCCTCACTCTGAAATATAGTTTCATATTTTAGATGGCAGTATCTACACTCCACAAAAGAACAAACGACATGACAGCATGCTCAGGATGTGATCACTACATTTTATGGAAGCTTACTTCTAAAAAAGACATCACCAAAAAATGGAAAATAATAGATGCTAACAAATTACAGCACATTTCCTGTGAGGAGATGCTGATTGGCCAGAGCTCTGTTTGACTTGTCCTGGCTCTGCCTCTGATCTGCCTCTTTGACAGTCTCAGCCAATCTTATGGGGAAGCATTGTGATTGGCTCAGACTACCACTTATGATTATGTCAGCAGGAAGATCAGGGGAAGAGGCAGCAGTTGCAGACTTAAATAAAAGTAAGATTTTATTATATTTAGAGGAGTAATGGGGGGCCAGGGGAGGGGAACTAGATGGTGGTTTTAACACTATAGGGTCAGGAATACATGTTTGTGCTCTTGACCCTGTAGTGTTACCAGGGGCGTTTTAGCCGCGAGGAAAACAAGGCATTTGCCTTGGGCGGCATTTTTCAGGGGGCGGCAAAAAAACGCCGCCCCCCAAATGCCCAGGGCAAATGCCTAGTTAGCCTTGCGGCTAATTGACCGGCGGGGCGTGCGGGCTGCTGGGCGGGCGGCTGGCGAGGGAGCTGAGCCGACAGCTCAGAGGAAGAGCTCCCTTGCCAGCCGCCCGCCCAGCCCAGCGCCGCCCGCAGCCACTGGACCACCAGGGAGATAGAGATCCCCTCCCCAGCATTCCCAAAGGTAAGGAGGGGGGTGGAGGGGTAAATTTAAAAAAAAAATAAAAAATGTGAATGTGTGTTTGTTAGCATGTCTGTTAATGTGTGTGTGTGTGTTTGTTTGTTAGTGTGTGTGTGTGTGTGTGTGTCTGACTGTGTGAGTGTGTCTGCTAGTGTGTGTGTGTCTGACTGTGTGTGTCTGTTAGTGTGTGTGTCTGATTGTGTGTGTCTGTTAGTGTGTCTGTGTGTGTGTCTGACTGTGTGTGTCTGTTAGTGTGTATGTGTGTGTCTGACTGTGTGTCTGTCATTGTGTGTGTGTGTGTGTGTCTGACAGTTTGTGTCTGACTGTGTGTATGTCTGTTAGTGTGTGTGTGTCTGTTAGTGTGTGTGTTTGTTAGTATGTCTGTTAATGTGTGTTTGTTTGTTAGTGTGTGTGTGTGTGTGTGTCTGACTGTGTGAGTGTGTCTGCTAGTGTGTGTGTCTGACTGTGTGTGTCTGTTAGTGTGTGTGTCTGACTGTGTGTGTCTGTTAGTGTGTCTGTGTGTCTGACTGTGTGTGTCTGACTGTGTGTATGTGTGTGTCTGACTGTGTGTCTGTCATTGTGTGTGTGTGTGTGTGTGTCTGACAGTTTGTGTCTGACTGTGTGTATGTCTGTTAGTGTGTGTGTCTGTTAGTGTGTGTGTGTCTGACTGTCTGTTAGTGTGTGTGTGTCTTTGTGTGAATGTGTCTGACTGTGTGTGTGTCTGACTGTGTGTGTGTGTCAGAGTGTGTGTGTGTGTCTGTTAGAGTGTGTGTGTGTCTGTTAGAGTGAGTGTGTGTGTCTGTTAGTGAGTGTGTGTGTGTCTGTTAGTGAGTGTGTGTGTGTCTGTTAGTGAGTGAGTGTGTGTCTGTTAGTGTGTGTGCGTCTGTTAGTGAGTGTGTGTGTGTCTATAGTGGAGTGAGTGTGTGTCTGCTAGTGTGCGTGTCTGTTAGTGAGTGTGTGTGTCTGTTAGTGAGTGAGTAAAATTGTTAGTGAGTGAGTGTGTGTCTGTTAGTGCGTGTGTGTGTGTGTGTGTCTGTTAGTGAGTGTGTGTGTGTCTGTTAGTGAGTGTGTGTGTTTGTTAGTATGTCTGTTAATGTGTGTGTGTGTGTTTGTTTGTTAGTGTGTGTGTGTGTGTCTGACTTTGTGAGTGTGTCTGCTAGTGTGTGTGTGTCTGACTGTGTGTGTCTGTTAGTGTGTGTGTCTGACTGTGTGTGCCTGTTAGTGTGTCTGTGTGTCTGACTGTGTGTGTCTGTTAGTGTGTATGTGTGTGTCTGACTGTGTGTCTGTCATTGTGTGTGTGTGTGTGTGTGTCTGACAGTTTGTGTCTGACTGTGTGTATGTCTGTTAGTGTGTGTGTCTGTTAGTGTGTGTGTGTCTGACTGTCTGTTAGTGTGTGTGTGTCTTTGTGTGAATGTGTCTGACTGTGTGTGTGTCTGACTGTGTGTGTGTGTCAGGAGTGTGTGTGTGTCTGTTAGAGTGTGTGTGTGTCTGTTAGGAGTGAGTGTGTGTGTCTGTTAGTGAGTGTGTGTGTGTGTTGTTGAGTGTGTGTGTGTCTGTTAGTGAGTGTGTGTCTGTTAGTGTGTGTGTGTGTGTGTCTGTTAGTGAGTGTGTGTGTGTCTGTTAGTGAGTGTGTGTGTCTGTTAGTGAGTGAGTGTCTGTTAGTGCGTGTGTGTGTGTGTCTGTTAGTGAGTGTGTGTGTGTGTGTCTGTTAGTGAGTGTGTGTGTGTCTGTTAGCGTGTGTGTGTCAGTGAATGTGTGTGTGCATTTAGAAGGCAGGGCGGGGGGAAGGGTTGGGTAGGGGGAGGGGGGGGCGCCTGAGTTTTGTCCTGCCTAGGGCAGCACAAAACCAGGATACACCACTGAGTGTTACTTTAAGTGTCTATTGCACTGCAGAGCATATACCGTATTTACTCGAATCTAATGCGCACCTTTTTTCGAAAATAAAGTTTCCAAAATTTGAATGAGTATTAGATTTGATGGCGCATTACATTTGGAGCAAAATTCCAAATTTTTGGGTGAATTAAAACTGCTGACTTCAAACTAGTGAATTAAAACTGGTGAATTGAAACACACAAATTGAATCACACAAATTCATACTTGCAAATTTCATTCCGACGAATTCAGACAGGCAAATTTTGTTCCTTAACCCCTTAAGGACACATAACATATGTGACATGTCATGATTCCCTTTTATTCCAGAAGTTTGGTCCTTAAGGGGTTAAAGAGGGCTTAAGAAAGAATAGACTTAACATGTATCACTAAAATTGAAATACCATCAATGTTACTATGGTATATGGCAATAAACATTTTCATTGTAGCACAGTGTTGTTTAGTAGTGTGACGAGACCAATCTTGCCACTGTGCATTGGAGGAGCCTGGTTGCCTGCCTGCTGCCTTTTGACTATGGACCGGCATTTAAATACTTTATTTTCCTATGCAGAAAGGTCTATTTGTGTATTTCTGCCCTGGCGTTCGGTAGATTCTCGGATTTACTAAATGAACTCCTTTAACCCAGATAGCTATGCCATGGAGCCTATTCATGTAATAAAAGACTTTGGCTCCATGGCAAATGAACTGTATGTGTGTGGTCTGAGCGCCATTCAGTAATAATGTGCGATTAGACCTAAGCTATCTGGGGATATGTTGCATGTCTGTATTTTATGTAATAAATGTAACCCTGTGTATTTTATTGTATTTTACTGTCTTTTTACTGCCGTGTGCTTAATGGAGTTTTGCCTCTGTCCTTGGAGATAATTGGATTACTTCCCAATTATCTCCAGGATAGAAGACTTTGTGGAACTGGTTTTGGGCAGAAAAGCCATGCTTCCTTTGGTCACAAAGGACTTCGATCTATCTTTTGAACCAATGAACCAATTTGGATGATTTTGACATATGTTTGTATTTGGAGTATGCTGATTCTGTAAGTTTTATGTGAATGTGATGCATACTTTTAAAGTTATGAATAATGTGGAAAAACTGTATTTCTATGCCTGTGATAATTACATTAACCCATTGTGTAAGGTAATTGTATCACAGGCAGAGGGGAGGATTTTGTGTGGGAGTGTCTGAGTGTATTGTACGTTTATTGGTTGTTTTACAAAACCCTGTGGGTGGTACTAATGTGAACTAATAAACCCACAGCTCTGTCTGTTCACTGCTTGACCCTCAACACGGAGCCTTGTCTCGTTCTATGGGGGGATTTATTGTATGCTGTTCCAGTTCGACTGCTAGGAGTGTAAACCTATTCGTATGTTTACGGCATTCATGTGGGTCCGGTTCTGCTGTTTATGGCATTCATATGGTTTCCTGTTCAGCGGATTGGTGTCTTTGGTAGCTGCCTGTGTATCTGGAAGGGGAATATCCTCTAAACGGCGTTTAACCCCTTTTATGCCCGGGGTGCCGTTACAAGTAGTATCTATATAAATGTGCATTACATTCGCCAGCAAAGACATTTTTCAGCTTCTAGGTTTAAAAAATTTAGATGCGCATAAGATTCGATGACGCATTGGATTTGAGTAAATACGGTATTTCATAAACAGTGCTTTACAAACACATCATGCATTTCTGGGATTTGTGGTCATATTAATGTTTTACTGTAGAAGTGTAACAGAGGAAATACAACTCCCAGAATCCTAAATCAAAAGCAAGTGCAGAAGAGTGGAACTGGGAGTATTGGGAGTGTGGGAAATAAAGGCTGTTTTTTTTAAACAAAATTCAGTATTATTCATTTTTTAACTAATAAAAATTAACTAAAAATCCCAACAGCAAAACTAACTGTATCCTACGCATTGATTGCACCTAACACTAAAGTAGACTTTTATTAAAGGGCAATCACATATTTGTAATAAAGTAACAATTTATAAGAAGGAATGATCAATAACATTCAAAGAACCTCTCAGAATCCCTAATATTAGAGAGGGCTGCAGTTATGTTTTGTGTAACTTCACGTTAGAAATTCATCTATCTATCTATCTATCTATCTGTCTGTCTATGTCTGTCTGTCTATTTACCTATCTATCTATCTATCTATCTATCTATCTATCTATCTATCTATCTATCTGTCTGTCTATGTCTGTCTGTCTATTTATCTATCTGTCTGTCTGTCTATGTCTGTCTGTCTATTTATCTGTCTATCTGTCTGGCTGTCTATGTCTGTCTGTCTATTTATCTGTCTATCTGTCTATTGATCTGTCTGTCTATTTATCTGTCTGTCTGGCTGTCTATGTCTGTCTGTCTATCTATCTATCTATCTATCTATCTATCTGTCTGTCTATTTATCTATGTATCTATCTGTCTGTCTATTTATCTATCTATCTATCTATCTATCTATCTATCTATCTGTCTGTCTGTGTCTGTCTGTCTATTTATCTATTATTGTTTTAAAGCTCCAAAAAAGCTCCAAAAAATTCCAAAGCTCTGTACAATAGGTGGACTAACAAGCCAGTAGTAGTTACAAGACATACAAGTTAGACATACAGTAAGAGAAGGCGCTGAGGGCCATGCTCAAACGAGTTTACATTCTAATGCGAGTGGGATAAAATGCACAGACATAAGTACTCAGGGAAAACATCCCCTCTTGGAAATCATGGGGTGAGACATAATGGATAAGTCTATACCCAGTTAAATTAGAAATATATTGTTTTGCAGACAGCGGGAAGTGGAGAAACTAAACTTGCATTATTAGCAGTTTAATAGATAGCTCCCTAATTTGTTATCCTTACATATGGCAATCCCACATAAGGATACCAAGTTAGGGAAGTAGCTATTACACTGCTCAACGATCAACATTTAGAAAAAAAAAAACTTTTCTAATTTTTAAACGTTGAGCAGTTTAGTAGATAACTCCCTTTATCTATCTATCTATCTATCTAATAAATGAAGCTGTAAAAGTGTTTGCCCTATATTTTCCTTTATATTTAACTAGAGACCTGGTGAAAATCTCGTCATAACATTGAACAGTGTTGTTAACACCAAACATGGACCTGATGTGAAAAACTTTTTGAGACCCATGGCTGTCCATTAGTGGCCCCCTAATGTCACATGAGTGTGCCTGGCATGTTAGCATCTAATTATTAGCATTAAACACAGATGGTCAGCAATTAAGAGAAAGCAGGAGGAATAGTTGACAGACGACACTCAGACAGCTGTTAGTGACAAGCGCCAGTCATTAGCCTTCCCTAAAGCTAGCACAGAATATCTCTCTGAAAAGAGGATTGACAGGCTGCTGGGCAAAACTGGAAACCTGGACACCTGGGGGATTAATTGGCGGAAGCTGCAGTCGCACCTTTGTATTCAGTTCAGGAGAAATCGCACTGGTTATAAATTACCCATCACTGTAAAGTCATCTTGTAATCACTCTGGTATAGTGGCTTAACTTTTCCTTTTCCTGCAGGTTAGGATTTATTATTCACATAAGAATATTATTGAACAGTGTTGTTGTTAAATTGACTTCTAGAGCCTACCGCAAATCTCCTATGTGTGATTAAAAGAAACACTATAGTGTTAGGAGTATAAATGTGTATTCCTAACACTAGTGACCTGTTAACAATTAAGATGTTTGGCCCCCTTCCAAAAGAAGTAAAACAGCAGTTTTACTTTTCTTTTCCCTTGCAAAACTGGTCTCTGCGCTGCCTTCCCGCCTCCATGGCTGAGATTATCAAGGTTGATAATCTAAACCAATCCATTGCTATTCCATTAGAAATCATTTGGAGGCGAGTGCGCATGCTTAGCAAAATCTGTGCAATAATCACACCTGTGCAATAATCATGCTGTCTAATCAGCATCTTTATATGCCAAACCTGTGAGAAAAAGTCTTAGATCTTTGAGTTCAGCTCATGAAAAATAGGGGCAGAAACAAAAGTAATGCGTTTATAATTTTGTTCAGTGTATTTCCTGTACCTCCACATGTGACTATCTATCTACTCTGAGAAGTCACTTTCCCTGCAGAATATTTTGGTCTAGGTCTAATCAGTGAGACACTATCTGCATAAACTGCAAGTCTATGTGATTAGTTTATAGAAACTTAGCTCAGAGCGCATGGGCTCACTCTGCTTGCATGGGGCCCATGACAATACCATCCAAAACAATGACAGATCCAGGGGGTCTTTGATAAGGGTAGAGTGTCAGTCATGCTGGAAGTTTTAAAATAATAAGGATGACGTGCTGATGGAGTCCAGGTGTCTTCACGGTGGACTCAGGCAACATATGGACTAGCATAGGTGATATCCTGTATGTTCTGAGTACATATACTGTCAGTATGGCGGATTTCGTATCCAAACAATTTGAATACTCTGCTAGGTCATGCTTTTTGCTCTCTGCTTATGTCATGAGCCATGGAAGATGCTCTGCAAACTGTGAGTGAACAGTTTATAGTTTACAGAGATATCTGTGTTTCTCTTTTACGTTATACTGAATAATGATGTCTAATACGTTTGGTATGGGAGTGTGACTAATTAAAATGTGTATAAGAATCATTTATCTGGTGTGTATGTGTGCATGTGTTTATGTGCATTGTCTACACATATACCATGTGTGTTATGTACATCGCTAATCTCACAAATGCGTACATAAGTATATTCATGATTTCACACATCTTACACACATGCATGTTTGTTCTCACGATATACACTATATATGTATGTGGACTGCATAGACATATGAGTCTGGGGTAGAATTATAGAGATTCCAATCATCTTCTGCTAGTCAGGTTGCTGAAATATGCCCTTTATATGTTTTAAAGGGTAATTAATCCTGGATTTTCATGTTTTGTGTTATACTTTATTGTAAACATGAACATTTGCCAGCTAGAATCAAGAGAGAAACAGATGGTATGAATCTATACAATAGACAGTCCTTGTCCATCCCAGTTAAAATTAAAAACAGAATCACAAACAATAGCAAACAACAAACCACAAGTCACAGAGTAAGAGCTTCAATTAATGTTCCATATGCCAGAAAATGGAATGCATCAACTACAGCCACCAAATGCATTACAAGCTTTTTTTTAAATACAGTAAAATCTACTCGTTATGGCTCCACATTACACAAGAGACCTGTACGAATAATGAAATTGTCTTATTGGTTCGTTCTTTTCTGTCTGTAGTAGAAAGGTACACATTGTCCTGTGGTAGATGTGATTGACATGGATTGTAGGAGTGATCTCAAGACAGGAAATACTAGAACATAGGTATGTATATGCTATGAGGGTCAATATTTGCAATTGTGGCCTGTTTATTGCTGCAACTACATAGGCTACATAGGTTCTGTTTCCAATCTTGTTGCAATCTGACAAACCTGTAATCTCCAAAATACCTGTCTGTAAAATAAGCGACCTCTAGTTGTTTCCAAACTACAACATTTTATTTTTAGCGACTGCTGATCAGCATCTGGCATAACTTTCAATATCTCCAGTATATTAAAATGAGTCAAGAAATACTTAGTAGAATCAAGTCGTTACTCTCTCAGCATTACATCTTCTTCAGTTTAGCTGTTTAGTAGACTTGCAAATATTTCTTCGCCGTATTAACCTTTCTGTTTTATTTTCAGACCAACAACCCCAATTCAGCGGAGACCAACTACTACAAGATGATGACCCGACGGTGGGTGCACAAGGACCTTCAGGATCCTCTGAATATAATGTCAACTTGGAGGTCTGTAGACATAAAAGTGTTTTCTTTCCCCTAGTACCTAACAATTCAGTGCAGACTTTCACTAATGTGGTAAAATCTAGAACTGAGCAATTGCCATGGCATGACCAAAAATGTAAGTATAATATTTCCATAAAAGAAAAACAAGCCCTGAAAGAGCTGTCAAGGAACACTGAGATAGTTATCAAGCCAGCTGATAAAGGCGGCCTGATAGTAATACAAGATAGAAGTAGTTACCATACTGAGGTCATGAGACAGCTGCTTGATCGCACAAACTATAAAATTCTTAAAGGCAACCCTATGGCACATATTTCTAAAATTATAGTCACTGTCTTAGAAAGGGCAAGGGAAGATGCACTTATCTCCCTATCACAATACTAATTTCAGTTGAATAAATTTCCAGTTCTACCAGTGTTTTATACATTACCTAAAGTACAGAAGGATGCCACTAACCCACCAGGGCGTCCGATTGTTGCAGTCACTGACTCCATCTTTCACGTGGACCAGTTCCTCCAACCGTTGGTTGTCTCTGCTCAATCCTACATACAGGACACCAAAGACTTCCTAATCAAAATCCATAATTTGAAAATAGAACCCACTGATTGATTGGTTACACTGGATGTTTCCAATCTATATACGTCCATTCCGCATGAGGAAGGGTTACTTGCAGTGCAGAATAGACTGTCATTAGTGCTTCATGACCAGAGACTCTGTACCTTTGTCACTACCCTGTTGGAAATCATCTTAAAAAAGAACTTTTTTCGCTACATGTCTATCTATTATGAACAGATCAAAGGCACTGCGATGGGCGCAAATATGGCGCCATCATATGCAAATATCTTCATGACAGAATTCGAGGACAAGTTTTTTTACCCCCATATTAACTTTAAAAAGTCTGCTGTGACATGGTTGAGGTACATAGATGACTGCTTCATGGTCTTGAGGGGTTCCATGCCAGACCTGGATGCTTTCGTGCAGTACCTCAACCAGTGTCATCCTGAGATTAAGTTCACTACAGATATCAGTATACAAGCAGTGAGTTTTTTGGATGTGCGGGTTGGTAAGACTCTTGAAGGTCTGAGCACTGATTTATTTGTTAAACCTACGGATGCTAATAGCCTACTAGATGCCCGTAGCTTCCATCCCTCTAAACAACTTCGCTCTATCCCTTACAGCCAACTCCTCAGAGTGCGGAGAATCGTCAGTGATGAAAGAATAGTGGATACACGTCTCAGATATATGACACAAAAATTTGTTGAGAAGGGTTAGGACTCACGACTTCTTCAAAGTTCACGACAGCAGGTACTAGCTATGAACAGAGAAGACTTGCTATTGCCAACACCTAGGGCTAGATCCAAAAGAATCCCGTACGTAAGTACCTACTCACCATTATCTTCCCAAATTCAAGACATTATAGGTAAAAATTGGCATATCTTACAACTGGATAGGCAGATTGGACATTTCTTCAAAGATCCACACATATTTGCACATAAGAGAGGACACACTATACGAAATATGGTAGTTAAAGCAGATAATCGTGCTTCTAAAGCAGACACTTTTATCTAAGCCAGTATTTGGCACTTATCCTTGCCTCTCATGTAATCATTGCAACGGGATCATTAAAGGGGAGTATTGTACACATCCCAGGACAGGTGAGCAGATAAGACATAGAAGCTTTTTTACCTGTCAGACTGATTTTGTAGTCTATTTTTTGAAGTACCCATGTGGCTTAGGTTATGTGGGTAAAACTATTCATGCATTAAAAGACCGCATATCACAACACAAAACTACCATGCGTAGTATTTTTGTGTTTTCTTATTGCATTAGACTTTATTATTCTTATTTTATTAGTTTGTTTGGGCTTTTTGCTTGCACATCTATGCATATTTTCATGTTGTTATTATATTTGCTTTTATCTCTGGTGTATAGATCTCGATCACTGGCTGGATGAATTTCCTTACGGCCAGGAGACCTGGCGACAGCATTTCCTGATATGTTTTGTTTACTGTTGCCTAGCAACATGGCATGCTGGGAAATCCGGCAAGATGGTGGCCGGACCCAGGAGGACTCCTACTCAGCACTGATTACAGAGGGGGGTGACTGTGGATGTTTGTTTATTGTATTTTCTGACAAGCTTACTGACACACATGCTCACTACAGACAAGCTCACTAACACACACAAGCTCACTGACACAAGCTCACTACAGACAAGTTCACTGATACACACACAAGCTCACTGAAACACACACAAGCTCACTACAGACAGGCTCACTGACACATACACAAGCTTACTCTGTAGCAGGCACATACACATACAAGATCACTCTGTCATGCTAAATATTGGAAGTCTACCTGGCACTGGAGGCTGTGGAAGAACTGAGAAGCCATGGTCAGGCCTCTTTCTGCAGCAAGGTCCTCTGCAAGAGAGTGGGGACGGAGCTCAAAGTGGGGGCGGAGCTTGCGTACGGAGAGGCAATCTTCCATGCAGGGGCAGAGCTTGTGTGCCGGAGAAGCTGCTGCACAGTGGCGGAACTAACGTAGAGAGGGCCCTGGTGCAAAAATAGTTTTAGGCCTCTGAAGACACATGCATGTGGGGTGGCCCTAAGTGCACAGGCCACTCTATGGGCCCCAGTGTAACCGCAACATTAGCACTGATTGTAGTTCCACCACTGTACCTTCCTTATTACAGGCAAGACACATTTTCACAGAAACTGGAAAATCTTTTCAGGAGATGCAAGATAATTTTCCATGGTGTTTAGAAGGGGCTGTGGTGAAGTGTGTATATAGGAGTCTGTTGATGGTGTACTATGTGTAACTAGTGTCATGATCACCAGGGCAACCTAAGCATGCAGACAGGACACAACACATAGCATTGCAATACCGGTCCTTAGAATGGCGGGGCTGTGCAAAAAGGGATAGTCAAAGTACAAGCCAAGGTCAAAGGGAAACAGAGAGACAGAGTAAACGTAAGCCAGGCCAAAGTTCGGTAACTAAATAATCAGACAGAGTATAACATGCTATTGGGCTAAACATAGACCACAACCGGGCACAAAGGCAAGTGGGAGGTTAGCTTATATACACACAGGGTGTGTCTAATTGGCTAACCTCCAATCAGTGTTGACCACAACACGTGGGGGGAGTTTCCTCCTTCTTTGTGGTCTCTAAAGTCATCACTCTGTGCTGGGTCACATGACTGGGTCCGGCACACATATAAGGATGCTGCTCTGGAGCGTGCCACATGCCACAGACAGGGACTAGATGGCACCACTCGCGGTGACGGGGTAAGCAATGTCGCCATGAGCGATGCGGGGGCAGGGGACTTGACAACTAGGGGTTGTAGTTTGAGCACATGCTAACGTATAGGAGCTTTTGAGACTGTGTGTGCTGAGAGGGCCTGTAAAGTGTGTGCATCTAAGTACTACAGTGTGAGTGTATGTGAATTGAGGTTGCATTGTGTACTCATCAAGGAATTGTAGTGTGTATGTGTGTATGTAATGGGGTGTGTATGTGTGTTTAATTTGGTGTGTAATGGGGTGAAGTATGTGTGTATGTGTGCGGGTGAATGTACATTGGGTTGAAGTGTGTATGTGGATGAAGGGATGATGTGTGGGATGAAGTGTGTGAGAGGTGCGCTGTGTACCGTGTTTCTCCGAAAATAAGACCGGGTCTTATATTAATTTTAGTCACAAAAAACACACTAGGGCTTATTTTCAGGGTAGGGCTTATTTATTTACGGTACCGGTATGTACATTGAACCCCCCCTTTAATCCCCCCCCCTTTAATAAATCCACCCCCCTCTAATTAATCCACCCCCCTTTAATTAATTCACCCCCCTCTAATTAATCCAGCCCACCCTTTAATTAATTCACCACCCCTTTAATTAATTCACCCCCTCTAATTAATCCAGCCCACCCTTTAATTAATTCACCACCCCTTTAATTAATTCACCCCCTCTAATTAATCCAGCCCACCCTTTAATTAATTCACCACCCCTTTAATTTATTCACCCCCTCTAATTAATCCAGTCCACCCTTTAATTAATTCACCCCCCTCTAATTAATCCAGCCCACCCTTTAATTAATTCACCACCCCTTTAATTAATTCACCCCCCTCTAATTAATCCAGCCCACCCTTTAATTAATTCACCACCCCTTTAATTAATTCACCCCCTCTAATTAATCCAGTCCACCCTTTAATTAATTCACCCCCCTTTAATTAATTCACCCCCCTCTAATTAATCCAGCCCACCCTTTAATTAATTCACCCCCTCTAATTAATCCAGCCCACCCTTTAATTAATTCACCCCCCCACCCCCTTTAATTAATTCAATTAATCCCAGACATAAAATATCTAGCGGTACTCACATTTCAAAGATTCCTTGCCGAGTCCGACCACTGGGAGCCTCACCGCCCGGAAATGGATCCTTCCGCTGAAGATCCGTGAAGGCAGACTGACGGCGCTGCAAAATGTCGTCATCACGTTGCGCGACGCTCCTCCTACAGCAGAAGAAGGAAGTCTCGCCGCAAAGGTACAATGCCTAGGTCTTATTTTCGGGGTAGGGCTTATATTGCAGCCCACCCCGAAAATCCGACTAGGGCTTATTTTCGGGGTAGGGTTTATTTTCGGGGAAACACGGTATGTATGCAATGGTGTACTCTGTGTGGGTAGGAGTATACTGTATGTGGGGGGAGGGGGGTCACTGTCTGTGAGGGTGTACTGTGTTCTTTAAGAGTTTTAAAAAAATATTCCCCTTTCCCTGATCTCACCTTGCAGGGAGGGGGTGGCACAATCAGCTCCGTGATGGCTGAGAAGCTTGCCTATCCATCGCGTACAGACAAGGTCACAAGATAAGAGGTATCGCTCTTGGAGCTCAGGCACTTAGACTAACCCATTCAAACCCAGAGGCTGACCCTCCCCACCCCCACCCCCACACACAGACTGGTCCATACACACATTTAGAGACTGACCCATACACAGACTGACCCATACACATACACAGACATACCCCCACTACACACAGACTGACCAAATACACAGAGGATGAACCCCCCACACACAGAGACTGTTCCCCCCCACACAGACTGACCCATTCACAGACTGACCCATACACATACACAGACATACCCCCACTACACACAGACTGACCAAATACACAGAGGATGAACCCCCCACACACACAGACTGTTCTCCCCCACACAGACTGACCCATACACAGACTGACCCATACACATACACAGACTTCCCCCCACTACACAGAGACTGACCAAATACACACAGAATGAACCCCCCCACACACAGACTGTTCCCCCACACACAGACTGAACCCCACACACACACACACAGACTGACCCAAATACACACACACAGACTGTCACTTCCGGTTGGCTTTGATACGTCACCACTCCGCGTCCCGGAAGTAGACGCAGCGTAAAGTCCTCATATCCAATCTATGTGGTCTCAAAGTATGGGAAAAAATAGCAAAGTCCATATTATTTAAGGGAAATAAGTAGAATATATTAAAAAAAAGGAAATGGTATATTAATTACACAGGAAAGTAGATCGAAAAGGCTTCTTTAATGAGGTAGACTTTCAATATATATATATCTATAGGGGGATTATAAAATAGATCTTTTGAAATATGGGAAAGTGCATTAAAAAGATAATATCAATAAATATATACAGAATATAAATATATGTGTATAAACAAAATTGTATTATTCACAAAACATAGAAAATTTCCAAATAGAATTGTAGCTAAAAAAAGAGGAATAATTAATACAAAAAGGTAATTTATAGAAAGGTGATATTTTAAAGTTTATATAAAAAAAGTTTTTATATAACCATTTTTTATAAAAAATGAGCCCATATTAAAAATCTACCTAGTTTCTATTTTACAGAGTTCTCTACAATTATCTTCTCCCCTCCAATTATGTTTTTTGTAATTATTTTTTATAAATCGCTATAAAATTAAAAAGGGAAGGGTCTTTGTTATGGAATTTTAAAAAGCGGGCAGAGACACTGTGTTTGTCATATCCTCTACTAATGTTTCCCACGTGTTCTGCAGTATGAACTTTTAGGCTCCTAGTCGTCGTACCTATGTACTGCAGTCCACATGGGCATCAGAGGAGGTATATAATGTTTGACAAATGGCAGGTCAAAATGTCTTTTATATGAAATGATTGCCCTGTAACAAATTAATTAAAAGATGTAACTGTTTCTTTTCTATGACTAGTTTTTGGGCACCCTGAACAAAGCTTACAAGGGTAAAAGCAAGATTTTTGATTAAAAACATTACTAGGTTTATTAGGTTTGATAAAAACTAGATTTTGTTTTAGGTTATTCGCCCCCCTAAAGATAGAAACATAGAAACATAGAATGTGACGGCAGATAAGAACCATTCGGCCCATCTAGTCTGCCCAATTTTCTAAATACTTTCATTAGTCCCTGGCCTTATCTTATAGTTAGGATAGCCTTATGCCTATCCCACGCATGCTTAAACTCCTTTACTGTGTTAACCTCTACAACTTCAGCTGGAAGGCTATTCCATGCATCAACTACCCTCTCAGTAAAGTAATACTTCCTGATATTATTTTTAAACCTTTGTCCCTCTAATTTAAGACTATGTCCTCTTGTTGTGGTAGTTTTTCTTCTTTTAAATATAGTCTCCTCCTTTACTGTGTTGATTCCCTTTATGTATTTAAATGTTTCTATCATATCCCCCCTGTCTCGTCTTTCCTCCAAGCTATACATGTTAAGATCCTTTAACCTTTCCTGGTAAGTTTTATCCCGCAATCCATGAACCAGTTTAGTAGCCCTTCTCTGAACTCTCTCTAAGCACCTGCCAATAACATTTGTTTTTTTCCAGTTATATTTTTCAGATCTTCATCTGTTTTTAAAACATACCAGAATTTTCTTTAAACATGTTTAATCTGACTAGACTGACTATTACAATCCAGAAGGAGACTTTTTATTATTTTCGGTTTTAATTGGACATTTTTTCTTATTTTAAATTTGATCCCTTGATAGAAATTGAACTTCTTGTAGTTGTTGATCTATGCTTTTCAAGTCATAATTTTTGTTTCTAAAAACTTTCCTTTTCGGAATTCACTCAGCTTGTGTGTTAAATTCCTTCTTGTCACTACAAATTTTTTAAAATTCTTATAAATTGTCCCTTGGGTACATGTTTTAACCAAAGTCCATAGTGACAACTAGTGGTGGCAATAAAACGATTGACATCCACTTTTTAAAAAATATGTTTTGGTATTAATACAGGAATTTTCAACATAAATCTCAAGGTCTAAAAAATTTACTTTTATTTTGCCAAATTTAATTTGCTAAATTGTTTAAGAGAATCACAATCTCCTTGCCAAATAAAAAAATACATCATCGATATATCTGCGATAGTGGACCAGGTTTGCGCTCTTGGTTAAACCATACACACACACAGACTGAACCCCACACACTGACTGACTCACACTTACCAGCAGCTGCCTAGATGCCTCACTCCCCCACACTGAGCTTCCTCTCTCTGCCTGTCCCCTGCGCTCCTCTCTATGATCCAGCAGGAAGTTCCTCCCAGCACAGTGCCCCCTCTGACCGCACGTGGGAATTCCACCCACCTCTACAGCACTGCTGCTACAGCTTGTTAAGGGAGACTCCAGACTTCATTTTCAACTGGGGGAAGGCAAAGGGGGGGCACTGCATGATATAGGGGGGGAGGCATGACCAGAATGGCACAGTGCCAATCGTAAAATGAGGTGTATTGAGGATCCGGCAAGATCGTGGGACTCTCCGTGGACAAAGCCTGAATCCCACACCTGTCACTTGACAAAAGTTGACAACAATTTGTGTCAACCTGAGGCATTACCATAAGACAAGTCCCTACTTTGTCTTGTGATATCTTTAGATTGCGTTGCAATTTCAATGAAATTCAAACTTAGTCTTAATCAGTATTCCTTTAAGATTATATCTTTATAAAAATACTGATAAGTGACAAATCTGTTAAAAAAACTTTCATCTAATCAAGCTGTAGTAAGTCTAACTGGCATTAGCACTTAAAGATCTGTCAGTGTTTCGGTGTGGAGGTGGCCATTTGCATGACAATTTTCAAACCTTCAGTGACAGCTACTGATACCAACACAATGCAAAAGAGAACAAGTGATGTCAGCAGCCAATCAGATAATATGATTTGAAGAAAAACACATAAGAAATTGTTATTTAATTGTTAAGACGATGCTTAGTGCCCTCTGTGCTAAATGTGAGTTGAAAATATTTTATTTCTTTTTTTACTTTCTGTGTTTAGGTACAAAAAAAAAAAATTACAAAGAAAAAAAAAGAAATATAATATTTATACACATAAACTATAAGAGACGTGTACAGAATCCCAAGATATTATCTGTCACAAAATAACTCAAAGATAAGATATAGACAACTTTTAAAACGCTATGTGATGGTACATAGACACTTTCTGATGACAGTGAAAGGGTTCTGTAAATGCTTAAAGTATTGACTCATTTCGTCTTTTCTATGTTGCTGCATCAATAAAAAGACAACACGTGCCTAAGGCTTGTTAGGAGATAATGATATAGTAATCCTGTGATGGACGTTTCACCTTCCATTGGTTGGAATATTTAGGAGAAGCGTGATATGCTTACCCAGAGACCATCTGGAATCTGTTAACATTTAAATAGCCCCTAGCACAAATTTTTGCATTAACCTGCCTTATCCGAAACAAGTTCCTTTTGTAACCTTAACTTTATAGGTGTTTAATATAGCTTACCCAAGGACTCTTGTATGAAAGCAAGAGATCATTTGTGTAAGGAACTTTGCCTTTTGAAAAGCTCAAGATCACCAACTGTCTTGGCTTTATGGATTATAAAATACTATTTTTGTGATTGTTATTGATGAAAACCATTGGTAATTGGTAACAAATTGGAAAATAATTTTAGGTGTTTGGACTGTTTCGTTAAAGGTATGTTTAAATGATAAAATTTGCCTATTTTTTTTACTTTTATTAGCCTGAAATAGCTGTATTTTTTTAACATTTTTTATTTTTGCAGAGCAATTTAAGTTAACATACGTGCGTGAGGTACCCCAACGTCAATCCTCATGCAGTGTTGAGACATATGTAACATAGGGGTGGTCGAGAATACATGCACAGTATTTTTTTTTTTAAGCAAGTAGGCTTGAAATACACTAGTAAGCTACTGTAAGTAAGTATTCATAGTAAATCATGCTAGATACATCAGGTCCACGAGAGTAATTAATGAATACTAGTGATTAGGCTCTTGTTAGGCTGTCTAATAATGTGGTTAGATATCTCTCATGGCTGCCTAAGCTATGAGTGAGTGGTTGCATGTTATGCTAAACCTAAGCTAGAATATGAGTAACTTGAAAAGACATATGTGACACACACAAAAGCAGCTTCAAATTTTAAGATTAGACTTTAGAGTGTCCACCCCAAGTGGTTCCCACGCCAGCTAGGTGAGGGGCAGTGTTCGCATGCCAGGCGACCCATCCTTATTCAATGAGGGTGTCTTTATTGTGACATAAGGTTTGGTGACTGCTGTATTACTTATAGTCCCTTTATGGGTCATTGACAGTCCAGTCTGGTGCTTGTCATGGGCTGGAGAGAGGACCCAGTTACCATGTCGGTTATAGGTGGCAGTCCCTGCAGTTCGGCCCCCTTGCGGTGAGCCGATCGGAATGGCAGGTCAGACCAGGGTGTTGCAGCATTGTCCTCTAGCATGGTTGGTGTCCTCTAGCATGTCAGGTATTAGTGCAGTTTCCCCATAGAGTGGCTTGAGGGGTCTTAGCACCCACTCCGCCGGTTCCCGTTCTGTCTGAGTCGGCAGTCCACCATTTTGGGAGCGGCCTGTGTTCTGGGTCCGCTCTGCCGCTGTTCCTAGCACCGGTGTTGTGGCACTCCGATGGGCCATGGGGTGGGGACCAGGATCACCCACGCCAGTTTCAGAGGGGAGGGGGACAGGGCCAGACCCGCCTAGCCCCGTATTTTTTTGCCTCTCCGCTAGTGGGCAGGATAGCTGGGCAGCGGCCGTCCAGCCCACTCACCACCCGAGCGGTCCTCATCTTGTGCGACAGCAAGCCTCTCCTCGGGGTCCAGGGTGGCCTCTTGCACTGGGTCACAGCAGCGGTAAGCGTTATGCCGGGTTTTAGAGGTTAAAATTGGAGAGTTTTGCAGGAGCTACTCAATTATGCGATCGTTCAGCCTGGCGGTCCAGCCCCGCCCCCCAAAATAGCTGTATTTTATTGCTTTTTGTCACTGACTGAAATGTTTATTATCTAAAACTTATTGTACATATGTACAGATACAGAAAGAAAGCAAGTGAAAGAAAGATAGAAAGAAAAGAAGGAAGGAAAGAGGGGGAAATGAGAATAGTACAAAATAGATCATTAAGGCTTTTTTTTAGGTCACCTCTGCTATGTATAGGATTTCTATCCATAGAGATACTGCAGACAGATGCATTTTTTATTATTCTATATCCTAACAACGTTCACTTATCCAGAATGTGCTTGTAGTTTGTAAAGGTAAAATTAATAGAATATTAGTGTGGACCCTGTGCAAAGATGATACTGTATTTGTAAATGTGATGCATGAGATACTTGAAAATGAGAGAGGGAGAAAAGTGTGACAAAAGTGAATTTTTGAGAGTGAATTTTAAATTTAAGATCAAAAAAGCTGAACTGGAAAAAAAGTCAGCTATGCTTTCAGTTAGTCTACTCTGGCCATCAGGGATAGAATTACATCTTGTGCGAGTGCAGGTAGACACATAAATCTCAAGTGCCCACAATTCCCACTCCCTTCAAAATAATAAAAAGCAAATGGTTGTATTTACAAGTGAGTGAGTGTGTTTATAGTGTGAACAGGGCCGGACTGGCCCACCGGGATACCGAGAAATTTCCAGGTAGGCCTCGGCACCCGGGGCCGTGCAGCTTCCCTCCGAGTACGAGGGAGTAAGCAGAGGCAGAGCGAGGATGAGGATGGTGGTGTCTGGCAGGTCCGGCAACACACTCGGTAGTAATGACAGCCATGCAGCTGTAAGACAGGCCAGCCCAGGAGGACTGAGGGAGAACAGCAATGTGGTGTTCTCCCTCTCTATTATGCTTCCTCACAGTTGCCACAATTCCCAGCACAGCCACATCACAGAGTAGTGACTATTCTATGATGTGGCTGTGCTGTGAATTGTGGGAACTTTGAGGTAGCATGATAGAGAGAGAGAACACCACATTGCTTTCAGTGCTCTTCTCCCAGAGCCACAACTTCTCCAGGCCAGTGGAGCTCCAGACCAGGACCATCAGGCAGAGGCAGCCCCCGGGGTCATGCCCAGTGACCACACAGTGGCCAAAAGTTCAAATAACACCAAAGTGACCACTCCTCTGAGGCCCTCATCTCACTCTCATGCATTAGAGAGGCCAGAGTCAGAGGTTTGGAGGTGCAGCAGGCAAGAAAGAAGAAAAAAAATAAGTTGTAGAGGCGGGACAGGTTCAGAAGGAATTGGAAGCGCAGTCAGAAAATAGACAACAGTGAGTAACATGGTTTTTATTATTTTCATCACACAAACTAGGCACTCTTAAACACACACAGATACACAAACACATTTCATACCTAGACACTTACACAAGTAGATTCAGGACAGAAGAATTTAGGGCTCCAATTTATTTGTCATATATATCTGTGGATTTTTAAAATTATTTTTGCTAGTCTCCCATGTGTCAGTACCCGAAAAACTTATTTCACCTAGATTAACCCCTTACGCTTGACAGTGTATGCCATCATACAGTGCAGGTCCCCATGACGGAGAACACAGATATAAAATCCAGGTACACACAGAGACTTGTGCACATGTGATGTGTCATGCTCACTCACCTTTTAGACAGCATTCCTGCTCCCAGACTCCACTCCAGCAGTTCCAACGCCAGCCGCTGTCACTCTGCCCACTTTTACGACGCTAATGACATCATGACGCTGCGTGTGTGCCGACGTCATGACGCTGATGACGTCACGGCCCGCCATGACATCCGAACTTGAACATTTTGGGGATGTGGCTTTCACTTGAATGAGTCAGCCTATAAAAGGCTGACTCACACATAGGACTTTTCCTTGTTGTGGTTCTTTTTTGGTTCCCAATAGCGCTTCATTACTGATTGTTCTTTTTGGTATCTTGACCTCAGCTATCTGACTACTCTCCATTCTCCTGTTCTTGACTCGGCTCTCATACCTCGACTACGCTCTTATCTGGTTCCCTGACTGGGCTAGTATATTCATTTTCGTGATTTCTGTATTCCTTGAACCCGCTTGGTCTTGGCCATTCTCTTTCTGTCAAAATTAAAGTCCGGCCACTGTAAGGTCCAGTATACGTTTTTCTATTAGCCTATTAAAAGTTAGTGAGGCAAACATAGAGTCCATTTGGGTTACGTTAGAATTTGGTAATCACACAGTAACTCATGTAGGTCTGATTTATAGGCCCCCAGGACAAATTGAAGAGTTAGATAATCTACTAGTTGAGAAAATAGCTAAAATGACAATGAAGGGGGAAGTTATCATCATGGGTGACTTTAATCTTCCTGATGTAAATTGGAAAACAAAATTAGCTACTTGTGCCAGGAGCACACATATTCTAAACTCCCTACTGGGATTGTCTCTAAAACAAGTCGTTGAGGAGCCAACTCGTAAAGAGGCCATACTAGATTTAGTGTTAACAAATGGAGATTTGGTATCAGATATTACTGTAGGTGAAAGTTTGGGATCCAGTGATCATCAGTCAGTGTGGTTTAATATAAGAACAGTGACTGAGTCACACCACACAAAAACAAAAGTTTTAGACTTTAGAAAAACAGACTTTTCTAAAATTAGAATATGTGTAGAGGAGTCATTATCAGACTGGAGCAATTTAAATGGGATTATTTAAAAGCTGCACTATTGAAGGCAACAGAAAATTGCATTAGGCTTGTCAGTAAAAGCAAAAAATTCAAGAAACCACTGTGGTACTCCGCAGATGTGGCCAAAATAGTGAAAAACTAAAAGTTAGCATTTAGTAATTATAAAAAAAAACAGAGTGAGGAAGACAGAATGATCTATAAGATTAGGCAGAAAGAGGCTAAGCAAGTTATAAGAGTTTCAAAATCACACACAGAAGAGAAAATAGCACAATCAGTAAAAAAGGGAGACAAAACTTTTTTTAGATACATAAATAAGAAAAGAAAAGTAAAACAAGGATTAGTTAGATTAAAAACAAAAGAAGGAAGGTATATAGAAGAGGATAAAGGTCTAGCTGACTGCCTCAATGAATATTTTTGTTCTGTATTTACAGATGAAAATGAAGGAAAGGGACCTCAGTTAAGAAAAAGGATAAATGAGTCATTTATTACATGTGAGTTTACAGAGGAAGAGGTTCTATTTCAACTGTCAAAAGTAAAGAACAAATGTTGTGCCCATTTACAAGAAAGGTAATAGGGAGGAGTCGGGCAACTATATGCCAGTAAGCCTTACTTCAGTAGTGGGGAAAGTGATGGAAACCATGTTAAAGGATAGGATTGTTGAACATCTAAAAACACATGGATTTCAAGATCAGAGACAACATGGGTTTACTTCAGGGAGATCATGCCAAACTAATCTTATTGATTTTTTTTGATTGGGTAACTAAAATTCTAGATCAGGGTGGTGCAGTAGACATTGCTTACCTAGATTTCAGTAAGGCTTTTGACACTGTTGCACATAGAAGGCTTATCAATAAACTGCAATCTTTAAGTTTGGATTCCAATATTGTTGAATAGGTAAGGCAGTGGCTGAGTGACAGGCAACAGAGGGTTGTAGTTAATGGAATATATTCGAAGCTTGGACTTGTCACCAGTGGGGTACCTCAGGGATCTGTACTTGGACCCATTCTCTTTAATATTTTTATTAGTGATATTGCAGATGGTCTTGATGGTAAGGTATGTCTTTTTGCTGATGATGCTAAGATATGTAACAGGGTTGATGTTCCAGGAGGGATAAGCCAAATGGCAAATGATTTAGGTAAACTAGAAAAATGGTCAGAATTGTGGCAACTGACATTTAACGTGGATAAGTGCAAGATAATGCATCTTGGACGTAAAAACCCAAGGACAGAGTACAGAATATTTGATAGAGTCCTAACCTCAACATATGAGGACTCAAAGGTAGGCAGACAATGTAATAGAAAACAGAGAAGAGAGACCCTCTGGGTCAAAAGTGAGAAAGCCCCTAAATAGAGTTATATGTTTATAAAACGTAACTTTTAATAGTAATTATAAAAAACATACACATAATTAAAAGACAAGAAAGGTCTGAAAAAATTAGGGAGACCAGAGAGATAGATTCAATGCAGGTAGAGGAATAAAGGCAAAATCCCTAATACTGAGGCCACATACGTGGATCTAAAAAATGGACAGAAAAGCCCTTCCTTGGCTGATCTCTCCCTTAATGTTGCTAACTGTGATATAGACAGCTGGTACAATGGTTGCTTAAATAGCACTGACTACATGTAGTGCTGGGGTATGGCAACAAAATGATACCTATGAACATTGTATCAATGCAGAGTGGATGTCAGTATATCCAAATGACAGAGTATACAAGATATCCCTTGAGGCAAAATCGCAGAGTGGAGGGCATAAGGCACCCCCTTCCCATATAGGGAGTCTGTACATATAGATACCAACCCACCCACTTGAGTAACCCAGATCTTAAGCTCAGATAATACCAAGAGACCACACGAAGTAAGCCAGAGAAAGAAAATAAACCCTAGCCAAAAATCCTCGAGATAGCTGTTAGCTCTCTGATATTATCAATAGTGAGAGATGTAAATTAAGGAAGAGATCGCTAATCTTACTGCCTATAATCAAAATCACTGGTCTCCCTGCCTACTGCCTAACATATGTTTCGGCGCTATAGAACGCGCCTTCTTCCGAGGCTTAGCAGACCTCATAGTGCACACAAGGCTGTTTAAATAACCAAGTGCCGCCAGTAGGAGAATGGGGGCGTGTGCTTACTGTTCGCGCCAAAATTTTTAGCCCGAACAGGCCACGCCTTCAAGTTCACTTGGCGGCAGGTAATTGGGTAGCGTCATGCATTTGTAGACGCGTATGAACAGGAAAGAGGGAGGGGGGTGTGTGTGTGTATGTTTGCTAGTGACTCAATGAACTGAGTCCCAGCAAACCCCACCCCTTTGGTGTTACGTGGCAAAGCATTTATTAAATGGACTATCAGTAAACAAACGAGTCCACGTGGTGTCTCATCGGGGGAGCGATCATTTAAAGTGAGAGGAAGAAATATGTAATAAAGAAGGGCAGAATGTATTAATATATAGATGAATAAAGAGCCCTTCATCTTGTCTTTCTGATATCCCATAATATGGAGTTTATTATTTGTTAATAAAAGAAACTTATGAAGCATATAAATAAGTGGATACAGAAAGGTAAATGTAATCAACCTCTATTCTCTAAGGCTGTATTGTAAGGATATAACTATAGATCCTAGTATATCTACATATTGCTTGTGTTGCAAACTGGTAACCTGGATCATATGTATCCCAAAATAGTGGTGACTAGTCCTATTATGGATAACTATGATGGATGGAGTGTGCACATTTAGTTAAAGTTATCACTCGAAGTTGGTACCATATATAGAGCACATATAAACGATGCCCCTAACGGTGACACTGGGTAGAGGGAACTGTGTAAGCCCTCATAAGCCTGTCACAAAATGCCCCATTAGCCACGTAACACATGTGCGTCCTAATACTACCATGTCAAAAGTTGATTTGAATTCACAGCCTCTTATGTGCCAAAAAAAATAAATTAAAACTTTTTAAAAAACATGTACATACAATCACTATACACATAACTAAACATATTAGGTTGGTCCTGAGTACTCTTATTTATCTATAAAGGGAGTGAATGTAAAGCCCTCGTTTAGTCCATAGGGTGCCAAAGTTTTGAACCTATAAATCCAATAGCATTCCCTTTTGAGGAGGGTAAGATCAAGATCACCTCCTCTACGTCCCAGGAGGGTCTTCTCGATCCCTGCAAACTTAAAACCACCTGAATCACCGTGGTGACAGTTCCTCAAGTGTCGTGACACTGAGGTATCCCTAGGATTTCGGACAGAATGTACATGTTCCATTACCCTCCTTTTGAGGGGACGAATAGTTTTGCCTACGTACTTTAGTCCGCATGTACACTCCATAAGGTATATGATGCCTTTAGTGTTGCAATTAAAAAATTGCTTCACATTAAGCACCATTTGGTCACTTGAGTCTGTCAGACATTTGGAATTCTTACTAATGTATCTGCACGCTACACATCTTCCACATTTGTAAGTTCCTTGCGTGGATAACCAGTTTTTTCCGGGTTTCTTCCCTGAGAAATGACTGGGTACTAGAATTTCCTTGAGGTTTCTACCTCTACGTGCTGTAAGTGATACATTAGGGGTCACTACCAGAGGGCCCTAGACGTACATTTGGCACAGGCGGATCCTGTGCTTGGCACTACCCATAAAAAAAGTAAGCCCCTCCTACAAAACCTCTGTCCTGCCCCTTCTACAAATCCTGTACTGCCCCGTCTACAAAACCCCCGCAACCCCCTTCCACAAATCCCCTGCTTATCCCCCCTTATAAAGACTCCTGTCCCAATACAAACCCCCCGCCCCCTTCTACAAAATCCCTGCAGCCCCACACACACATTTACAGGCAGACAGTCACACACTCAGTTACAGGCAGACAGTCACACACAGTCACAGGCAGACAGTCACACATACACATTTCCTCCGTGCGGCCGCACGGCACCCTAACTATCATGGGACACTGTGCGGCCACAGCTCACACAGCCCCCTCCAGCCAGGGCCGGTGCAAGGATTTTTGCCGCCCTAGGCAAAAGTAAAGTTTGCCGCCCCACCCATATGATTTGCCATGTTAACTAACGCCAGTGCTGCAGTGCCGCCGTGTTTACATTAAAAGGCCTGCAGGGACAGGCTATAGACACCAGAACCACTACATTAAGCTGAAGTGGTTCTGGGGACTATAGTGTTTCTTTAATATGAGGTAAATTAGAGCTTAGTGCCACGAATAATATACTAGATTGCCTACTTACAACCAGATGAGGATGATGATGGGCTCTAGCTGCAGTCTGGCTCCACTGGTCTGGTGCAGAACAGGCTCTCTGGAGGCGGTTTGTAACTGTGGTCACAAAAATCAATGTTCTGGGAGAACGGGAAGCAGCTCCATTTTTTGGGGGTCCTTTACACAGCTCAAGGTCTGGGTCCCAGGGTCCACCTTCATGTTCCACCAATGAGTTTGTTCACAGGGGGTGGAGTGTGTAAGGGATGTCCTGATATGTGTGTAAGGAATGCATTGTGTTTGTATGTGTAAGGGCTACAAGGTGTGTTTCTGTGTATGTATGGGATGCATTGAATGTGTTTAAGGGGTGCATTGAGTGTGTGTAATGAATGCATTGTGTGTTTCTGTGTGTGTAAGGGATGCATTGTGTGTAACGGTTGCATTGCTTGTGTATGTGTGTCTGTGTGAGTAATGCATTGTGTGTTTTTCTGTGTGCAAGGGGTGCAAGGGGTGCATTGTGAGTATGTGATGAATGTCAATCTCTCCTCCAGCTCCAATTTCCTTCTCCTCCTCCCAATTTCTCTTTCCCCCCCTCCTAATTTCTCTTTCTCACCCCCCCTCCTAATTTCTCTCTCACCCCCCTTCTCTTCCCCCCCTTTCTCACCCCCCTTTCTCCTCTCTCACCCCCCATCACCCCCCCTCCTAATTTCTCTCTCACCCCCCTTCTCTTCCCCCCCTTTCTCACCCCCTTTCTCCTCTCTCACCCCCATCACCCCCCTTCACCCCCTTATTTCTCTTTCTCACCACCCCATTTCTCCTCTCTCACCCCCCTCCTCCTCTCTCTCACCCCCCCTCATTTCTCTTTCTCACCCCCCCTCATTTCTCTTTCTCACCCACCCCCTTCTCTTTTCACCCCCTTCTTTCTCACCCACCCCCCTTCTCTTTCTCACCCCCCTTCTCTTTCTCATCCCCCTCCCTTTGCTGTAGCGTGGCCGAGCCCAGTATAGTCGGCGGGTACAGGGAGCAGCTGTCTCCTGTACCTGGCCGGACTAACAGGAAGTGCACACTCAGTGTGCACTTCCTGTTAGTCCGGCCGGGTACAGGAGACAGCTGCTCTCTGTACCCGTCGGACCATGCTGCAGTGAGGGAGCTGACAGGAGCGCTCCCTCCTGTCAGCCTCTCCCCATGCTGCGCCCGGGCGGTGCGGTCCGCCCTCATGGAAGCACCGCCCGGGCAAAGCTGCAGCCGCCTGAGGCTCTCTACAGAGCGCTCGGGCGGCTGCAGCATGGGGGGGGCCGGCGGGGCTGGCCATGGCACCCCCCACCCTGGTGGCACCCGGGGCGGACCGCCCCCCCCAACCCCCCCGCCCCCCCCTTAGTACGCCACTGATCTGACCATATTGTTATTGATGTGATCAAAGGCAGAAAAAAATCAATGTCAATTTTTTTGTATTGTTTTGTATTTTTTTTTTGTCTCCTTTACCCCCAAAGGTTAATAATGATTTAGTTCAAAGGTTGCTTTGTGATGCTTTACTTTCCTATGATTTCATATGGCTGAAGAGGGACATTTTGTTTTAGAGGTCATGAGATGGGGTCAATGGTGGGGCTATTACAGAACGTTTTATGTAACATCATGACCATTTATACTACTTGTCCAGTTATTTAAAGCTGGATTAACATGTTTTTTTTGCAAATTTTTTTTTTTTTTGGATGTGCGCAAATTAACGAAGAGTCTCGTACTGCCACAATAGCTTGTACAAGAGCATCGAATAACACAAATAAAACACATTGCTTAATGAGATGTACATTCCAGAATGTTGCGTTATATAGCATTTTTGATGGTTCTGCCAAATTTTACAATAGGTTAGAGATATCAAGCTAGGTAAACTGTCTGAGTACACATTAGTAGGGAGTAGATTAAGCTAGAGTTGCAAGCTATTCTGGTATGCCTGGCTATTAGATACAAAGCAGGCCTGTCTTCACAGTCTTAGGTATACAAGTCAAATGTATATTAGAAATGCAGTTAGGTTTGACTAGCTAGGCATGTAGGCATAAGACTAGATAAATTAGGAACTGTGCTAGTCTGTGCCGTTCAGGAATAACTGAAAGAATCAAAAACATACAAGATATATAAACCACTGAGTCCCCACATACCCGTTCGCTACTGGGGCTGCAGCTTAAAGTAAGCCCTGCACCGTTTATACTTATAAAATAAAATAATGATAAGGAAAGAACTCAAAGCCAAATTAGTGTGAAGATAGGTAATTAATAGCACATAAGTATAGGATGGCGATGTTGGCCAAATGGAAAACAGCCGAACGTGGCTGGGAACCAGTCCTGCAAAGTGAGTCCAGCCTCAGCCGATGCCAGTGCTTGGGAGCCCGTTGAAACAGCTGTAAAGCAGTGCCAGGCAGGTGCAGAGGTCGGCATCCCTCCAGCCCCAGGACCTCATGAGAGCTTGCATCTCAGCTCCACGGATTCGGAAGCTCGTGTAGGAGTCCGTGTTTTGGTGCTTCAGCTTCTGTGGATGATGCAGGGAGAGTACCTCCCTGTGGGCAGAAGTAAAGTGCTTCAGCAGGGGTATCCACAATATCTTTATCCAGGTGAATCCACTTATATGAAAGAAAAAAGTGAAGGGAGTGCAATATGTAGAGTCAATATATACACTAATATGGAAAAGATAGTAGTAAACTCACATTTCTGAGAGCTATAACCAGCTCTAGCGTGAAGAGTGTACAGCAGTATGGTCCCTGCTTATGGGATTGCAGTAAGTTCTTATCCGTCAGGAGAGTGTTCCACACTCAGGAAAGGGGTAAAAAAAAATACAACTGATCAGTAGTAATATTAGTATTAGTAGTAATATTAAAAATTCCACAAAACATTTCGCCTATAAGGCTTCTTCAAAATGGAATTCCTTATAGGCGAAACATGTGGAAATTTTAATATTGTGTATTTTAAGCTCTATAAAGATTTTTTGGTCACTTTGTTGTTCCAATCTTCTTTCTTTATACACTTTTTATATTTTATTTTATTTTTTACCTGGCATTTTATTATTCTGCACTTCAAGATATCCTAGGTGGGGATTAAACCACCAACGCTGACATCAAAGTGCGGTTAGTCCGCTCTATACTTGTGAGTACTATTTTATTTATTTACTTCTGATATTTTAATACAGTGAGCACTAGCAGTTGTTTTTTATTTACCCCTTTCCTGAGTGTTGAAATCTCTCCTGACGGATAAGAACTTACTGCAATCCCATAAGCGGGGATCATACCGCTGTACGCCCTTCACCCTAGAGCTTGTTATAGCTCTCATAAATGTGAGTTTAATACTACCTTTTCTGTATTAGTGTTTACTTTGGATTATACAGTGAGCACTATCAGTTGTTTTTTTATTTATTCCTTTCCCGAGTGTTGGACATTACCCTGACAGACAAGAACTTACTGCATATATCACAAGCAGGGATCATACCGCTGTACGCCCTTCACGCTAGAGCTGGTTATAGCTCTCAGAAATGTGAGTTTACTACTATCTTATTAGTATATATATTGACTCTACATATTCCACTATTGGCTCCCTTCATTTTTGTGTTTCATATAAGTGGATTCACCTGGATAACAATATTGTGGCTACCCCTGCTGAAGCACCTTATTATTTCACTTAAATATTAAATATGTAACTTTCCCTCTTAAGCATACAATTACATTTCTATACGCTAGTAACTTTTAACATTGTGCAAACATTCTATAACATTTCTTTTCACTTAAGAAAAACCTAACATTTCATGAACAAATTGTTTTTTTTACATCTATCTACGTAGCTTTCTTTTTTCCTGCTGTGCAGACATATAGTTCAGAATAACAATAGGTGTCTGTTCGTCTTGAGATTCCATCCTTTGCGAGGGATTGGTTCAATGTACGCATTCTGGGTCTGGGTTATTCTTGTGGGTGCAGAACAATTACCGGCGATAGAAATATGTTTATGCGGCTTTTGTTTAACCACTTCAGGATATTTTCTATCAAACTGTGGCGTTATATATACTGTTTACTTTTAACCTCTATCACATTTACTGCCCCCTTACATTTATTGTATTTTTAAAAGACAGATCGAGGTTTCTGTTGATGCCCTATCCTATCATTATAACTGAATAAAATACAGGTCACATGTTAAGAAAATCTAAATATTTTAAGAATTTGGAATAATAGGAAAATAAATCTAATGGCTGGATCCAAACCCTGCCACACAAAATAATATTTCTTCAGGGGGGCGAAGCCTGTCTGCTGAACAGATCAGACGTGTATCACCTGAGCTCCTCAGTCCGGGACTATTAAACAGAATTTAAACCGGACCGATTGCAATGCGTGCTCAATATCTCATATGTTAACCAAACTGTTTCTGCATGTTTCTTAAACCAAAAACAAAAAATGTGTGCTGTTACTCGAATGCCATACTAATGTCTACCATTGTTTCTTATAATTAAGCTTGTTGACGCTGTTGTGGCTGGAAAAGCATGTATTGTTACAATGAGCACCCTTCAAGGGAGAAGTATTATTTGATCAACAATCCGTTGGCAATGTTTTAAAGCTTTCATTTCTGAATGATTATCCAGACATCTAATGAATTTCATAAAACATTCTCTCACATCTCGCTTGTTTTTACTGTAAAGAACTCTTTCCCATGCTGTAGGTGAAATCTTGTTTTTGCAAGTCTTAGTGAAGGCATCTTATTCTGTACAATTTTGTCAATGAGCAGGTCACCAGATAGGTGTATTGGTCCTATATGTATAATGTTATCACTTACCCTCCGAGACATACATTTTATTTTTTGTTTAATACAAGACAGAAAAGACAATAATTCATTACAGATTAATTATGAGATTGATAAAGAAAACTAAAAAGGAAGAGATGTACCTTCTATACAATTATCGCACACACAGTTATAATACCCAAAGTCCAAGCAAGGTTAACATATCCTTAATTAGGAACAAATTCTAATGTAAATAAATGCAAATTGTCTAGCCTACCCATTCCTATTATTAATTGAGTAGTGAATACACATAATGAATACCCATTATTGAATCATTCTTACAGATCTTAATGAATATTATTATCATTGCTTTCTTTTTTAATATAGTTTATTTTATTATGCATAACAGTGACAGTAATATGTTTAACTAAAAAAATTGCTTCCACAAATTTAATTATTACGTACAAGGCTGGACATTTAGAAATATTCTTCTATTTTATTTATTTATTTATTACAATAGTGTCTATGATTAATCTATTTGCAGCTTTTCTTGGAAGCAGACATCTACATTGTATGACGTTTCAGCAATCCAGACAAGTTGAGGATGTTAATGCTAAAAAGTTAGCCTTGATATAATATTTTTGAATATGTTTTTTAAATAATTTCATATTTTTGGATACACTTAAAAAAATATTTTTTTGACATAATAAAAAAAAATTACATCATATAGACAATATATATTCATATATTAAAAACTCCAAATATTACAAAATTAAATTCGTTTTAATAATATTAAAACATTTTAAAAGTTTATCCTAAAAATATGAAATAATTTGGAAGATTTGTCAAATAATATTACATCAAGATCTTAATGCTTGAGCTTGCATTTCACTTATTTAAAAAAGTACATATAAACAAGTTTAAAAAAATAAAAATATATATATTTTATGCATACTCTACTTTTTTTTTCCATCTACTGTCATTACCTTTTCATAAATACTTCTTGTAGCTGTAAAAGGCATAACCTGCAAGTCCCATAATTATATATTATTGTATGAGTGACTCTGACTTCTTATCACTAGTGGCATTAAATTATCTTTTTCAAATAAATGAGGCACAGGTTTTTACACAATAAATAAAAAATGCTTAAAAATATAATGTATTAACATATATTCTTGTGTTGTTTGATGGCACAAATTCATTAATGCATACCTGCTATTGTTCAAAAAAACTTTCCTCCTTTTGTATTTATTTATTTATTGATAGGTGTAAAATTAATATAATATATTGATTGACAAGTGCATATCTCAAATAAATGCAAAGTGTTCTTTGTAAATTAAGTGTGTATTGTGTTTTGATTTGTATTACATGTAAGCTAACAAAGTCTCCCCTTTGTGTTTCTTGTACAGTTGGAGTTGTCTAGCAATGCTGTCTTGCACCAGATGAGACGAGACCAAGTTACAGAGATGTGTCGGGCAAATAGTGTTGCCACCAGAAAACGCCGTGTGCTGACACCTAATGACCTTAAACACTTGGTGGTGGATGAAGACCACGAGATGATCTACTGTTATGTGCCAAAAGTGGCATGTACAAATTGGAAGAGGGTAATGATGGTCCTGACTGGGAGAGGTAAATACAGTGATCCTATGGAAATACCAGCCAACGTGGCCCATGTGTCATCCAATCTGAAGACCCTCAACCAGTATAGCATCCCAGAGATTAATCACCGCTTGAAAACTTACATGAAGTTTCTCTTTGTCCGCGAGCCTTTTGAGAGATTAGTCTCAGCCTACAGAAATAAGTTTACACAGAAGTACAACACTTCTTTCCATAAGCGTTACGGCACTAAAATAGTAAGACGGCAAAGGAAAAATGCCACACAGGAGGCACTCCATAATGGTAACGATGTTAAATTTGAGGAGTTTGTTGCCTACCTTATTGACCCACATACACAAAAAGAAGAGCCTTTCAACGAGCATTGGCAAACAGTCTTTTCTCTATGCCATCCATGCCACATCCATTATGATCTTATTGGCAAATACGAAACATTAGAAGAAGATTCAAATTTTATCCTACAACTGGCAGGGGTTAGCAACTACTTGAAATTTCCCACCTTTGCGAAGTCTACCAGAACTACTGACGAAATGACAGCAGAGTTTTTCCAGAACATCAGCATGGAGCACCAAATACAACTGTACGAAGTCTACAAACTTGACTATCTAATGTTCAACTACTCCATGCCAGCCTACCTAAAAACAGAATGAGAAACATCCCTGTTTCTGTGAAAGGTTTTGTTATTACAAGAATAGAGGGTTATTTTGTAAATTGAAGGAGGGATTGGGGGGGGGGATCATTTATTTTGTGCTGCAAGCAGTACAAGGATCGTTATTTAAATTGCTTCACAAAGAAGGACAGATTTCTTAAGGTTAAGAGTAATTTAAGCTTATCTGAAAAGACACAACTATTAATTTTACACTGTTCTCAATTTCCACAGCGCCTTCACTCTCTATGTAAATTGTCTATAAATTATTTATAGTTATTTAAATTACAACTGTTGATAAGATTAATTAAGTCTGTCTGTAGATATATATATATACATACATGATATACAGATATGTTTGTGTATATACATATATATGTGTGTGTGTATATATATATATATATGTATGTGTGTGTGTGTATATATGTACATATTTAAAAAGCCAAATATTAACCCCATAAGAAGCAAAGATGGTCTGTGCCCTTAAAACAAGCTGGTCTTAATCGACTCAGTTCTTAAAAGGAATGTTCCATTGTTGTTCCATGGTTATTAGCAAGTCTCTATAGATCTGTCTAATAATTAGACAGTGCAATCCATATTGACATAGGGTCAGGACTAGACTGTGATGATGGCATGGATTTCATTTGTAATTAAAGGGTTAAGTTCATATTCATGTTTCATTTTATTGATTTATTTTGTGTAGAAAGCGTCATTGTCAGACTTACAGATACTTGAAGTGTTGCAACCTTAATTTTTTTAAACGGGAAACTATAGCTAAAGACACGTTTCTCACCTATGAAAGAATGAAAGATAACTATGTAACTTTTGCAAATATATAAAATTATATATAAAACTTTCATTAAAGGAACACTATAGGGTCAGGAACACAAACATGTATTTCTGACTCTATAGTGTTAAAAACACCATCTAACCCCATTTGGCCCCTACTTCCCCCCTAAATATAGCAAAATCTTTCCTTTATTCCAGTCTGCAGCTGCTGGCTCTGCCCCTGATCTGCTTGTTTGGCTGACATCATAGGAAATCCATAGGAAAGAATTGACTTGGCTGAGTTTGTCAAGGAGGCAGATCAGGGGCAGAGCCAGTACAAGTCAAACACAGCTCAGGCCAATCAGTATCTCCTCATAAACATGTATTGAATCAATGCATTTCTATGAGGAAAACTCAGTGTCTCCATGCAGAGGGTGGAGACATTGAATGGCAGTGCTGCTCACTATGTAGCAATGCCTCACGAAGCACCTCTAGCAGCCACACGAGGTGTAGCCAGTGGAGGTATCCCTTGGCTTTAATGTAAACTCTGAAAATACAGTGTTTACTGCAAAAATCCTGAAGGGAATGATTCTACTCAGCAGAACAAATACAATAAGCTGTAGTTGTTTTTGTAACTATAGTGTCCCTTTAAGCGTTCAAGATACTGTATATTACATTACAGCTTTGCATCAGGCTGCGGTGGGAAGAGCTTTTTTGTGTGTTCTTCATTTTCTTTAGTCATCTACTCTATCTGTAAGTGTAAAAGAAAACCTTTTAGCCCTGCCGAAATATAGACAGACACTATGAGTTGAAAAATGAAATTCTATCGTGGAGTTTGATCATCTGTTATTTGCATATATGTATGTATATATTTGTGAAAGCTACAACAAAAAGTATTAACTTGTTTAACCGTAAGGGTATATTCACTAAATAGTAAGTTGTCGCAAGTTAAGAATTAGCTCGCCACATATTTTAGACAAAAAAATAAACTGAAATCCATCAATTTGGAAAATATATCCATCCAAGATGAATTGGGGATCATTAAAGTTTATTCTGTAAAGTTTAACGTATGAGTAAATTCAAAGTGAATTTCAAATTTTTAGGGCAAAATGGAAAAATTGTCCAAATCAGCTGTGTTTTCAGTCTAGCTACGTTAGTCTAAAATTTTAAATCCTCTTTGAATTCCCAACAATTCACACCTTAGTGAATAGCTATGTAACGTGTTATAGCTTGAACTTCTCAACAGTTGTAAATTTCCTGTTAAGTGAATACGCCCCAAAGTTTTATTAGAATGACTAAAGCCACAGGAGTGAACTTTTATACAGAAGAAAAAAAAATATATAAATATATATATTTTGTTTTACTTAATAAAGGAGGTATATCATAATACATGAAATGCTCTAATAATGAAAGAAATCCAAATATATCAATGTAAATACATCCACCTTGTTAATTACTATGAAATGACTTCCTCTTCCACATGGCGCAACATGTAGCTGTTCTAATCTTTATTTTTTAAATCTGTGTTTATTTTAATGATCATGAAAAACTTCACTAGATACTCACTGCTGTATTGCATGACAATTTGGAAGAGCAGTTAAGTCCAGGCATTTTTTTTTTTAATTTTTTTTACTTTTTTTCCAAAGCTGAAGCAAAAAGAAAATGAAATACATTTATGTATTTGTTGATACCATTTTTATTTAAAAAAAAAAAAACTAAATTATATTTTAATACAAAATTAAATAATTGTAAATGTTGCTTTTGATTCTGCTACAAAAAATAACTTTTTAATTTATAGTATTTTTTTTTTAATTATTATTCTGTACAACTGTTTTAAGGGTTCCATGAATCTGTAATGTGTTTTAAACTGTTTGCATTTCACTTGTACGTGGCCTCAAGGGAGTGGAAAGTGTGAGAGAGACAAAAAGAACTGAGATGAATGTTTGCTGCAAATTGCCGACCTCCTGTTCTTGACATGCCTTATGTTTACGGCAATCGTATCTCACTTTTTACTGGTCCACTTATGGAAAAGGTATAATTCATTACTTTTGTAGGTGTGTCTAATTAAAAGTGTGGTATGGTAAACGTTTATAGAATACATATTGCTTTTCCAATTCCTGTTTTGTTTTCATGCTGTCATCTTTAAATTTTATGGAATTCGGGTCTAGATATAATCAGATAACTTCGGAAGTTCTGTATCTGCAACACTCACCCATAGATGGATTTTACAAAGAGAATGTATCAACGCATATCGCTCACACTCTTCTTTAATAGCCTCGGAAAATGTTAATCTCCTCAGCTTCCATACAAAGACAAAGCCTATAACTCTATCATGTCAGGCTCAATGTAATTTCTCCTGCTGGTCAGCCATCAACCATTAACGCTCAATTTTATTACTTTTATTGTGTCTTGAATGTGATTCATGTTTGTATGTCATCAGTTAGGAACATTGTTGTGATGTGTATAATACTGATCATTTCAAATTGTTATGTC
>OW240914.1:291469565-291570270 GCA_933207985.1 Pelobates cultripes
CTGTTTGTCCCTCTCACACACATAGCTAAACTACTACACTCTCAATCATACTACATCAACTGATTTCACATGCACATGCTATTCTAGGCATATTCTCTCTCGAACACCTTCAAGATTTTTCACACTCCGGTTTATTTACTAAAGTGAGAATTTCAAGTAAGGCCAAAATACCCAAACTGAATCCCAAATTTTTCTAAACTGGCTATTTTGGCAAAAAAATTTAAATTCTCTTTTGAGAATTGTCACAAATTGTTCAAAGTGAGTTTTAAACGGAAGGCTAAAATAGCCAAATTGCAAAAAACCTCCAACTAAATTCAAAAGAAATTGTTATGGTGCCCGTGATTCATTAATTCACCATTAGGAAATAACGCAGACTTAAAGTGGCTCTGTCATATCGTTTCTTTTGTTTGTTTTAGAAATGTTATCTCCACCTAAGCCACCTCTCTCTATTAATATAATTTACTTTTTTTTTTTTTTTAAAGCTATGATCATTTTAGAAGTTATACATAAGGAAACGTAGGGACTACGTTAACTTGTGTATAACATGCAGGTAGACAAAAGTTGACACAGGGTAGAGCTTTAATCGGCTTTACTCACTTCACAGCGGCATCCATCACTTTCTTCGCAACATCAGTTTTATGTTGACTCCCGCAGGAACCTGAGAGCCAGCACAGTGCTGTAAACACTCAATTGAGGTCCTCAAGGGCATTAGTGTGATTTGAAGTGCTGTCGCAAAAAATTGCAAACAGGAAAAGCCAAGATGGCGGCGCTTGACCCCTCGGGACCAGAACAACATAAATGGAGGGAAGTAGCACCAGTCCCAAGGCCACTAAATGTTATAAGGGGATGGGAGAAGCTGTAGAAAGGCAGGGGGTAGACAATAATTATAGTGACAGTGTCTTTTGAAGTTACCATATGTTTTAAATACACTTAAAGGACCACTAATAGTGCCAGGAAAACATACTTGTTTTCTTGGCACTATAGTGCCTTGAGGGTGCCCCCACCCTCAGGGTCCCTCTCCCGCCAGGCTGGATGTAGAGGAAGGGGTTAAACACTTACCTTTCTCCAGCGCCGGACTCCCTCTTCGTCTGAATGCGCATGCGCGGCAAGAGCCGAGCACACATTCAGCCAGTCCATAGGAAAGCATTCTCAATGCTTTCCTATGGACGCTGGCGTCTTCTCACTGTGAAAATCACAGTGAGAAGCGCGGAAGCGCCTCTAGCGGCTGTCAATGAGACAGCCACTAGAGGCTGGATTAACCCATAGGTAAACATAGCAGTTTCTCTGAAACTGCTGTGTTTACAGCAGAAAGGGTTAATCCTAGGTGGACCTGGCACCCAGACAACTTAATTGAGTTGAAGTGGTCTGGGTGCCTATAGTGGTCCTTTAAAGAGTATTGCGTGGGATAGATGCCTTTTTGCCAAAAGCAATAACTGCTCTCCTAACACACTCACACCTGACTTTTTACATGATTTTACTAACCTCCCTACTAACCTTATTTTATAAATACATTAAAACATGAAAATGGAAAACCTTTATGCATAAACTCCAAAGTATGGTTTTACCACCAATGATACAAATTATGACTGCCAATTGCTCATGTGATCCCGCGGACAACAAAAAATAGGAAATCCTTGGTTGACCATCTTCTCTGCTAAATCTTTGCTTTGCTGATTATTTACCTATTGTTTATTTTGATCGTTTAACTTGTTACCCTGAACAAAACATTTAATTTTATTTAAAAAAAAAAAAGCAAAAAACCTTGGCCAATCTCGAGACTTTAAACACTTCTTAATGTTTGCAGGTGCTCTACCTCCCCCTTTGTCCCACTGTTGTGTTTTGCAAGTTACTGCATAAGGTATTTAAATAAATGTGCACCTGTATTTTCATATGTGCAGTCATGGATTTCACGATTCCAGCTCCGGCAGCTAGTGACACTCTACCTAATAATAGCCACTATACAGGGAGCTACTGCGCACGGCTTGTTCCTTTCACCACCGCCCACTCATAGCATTGCTCTAAAATCACACTTTAAAGTCACCGCATCTGTCTTCGGGGCCTCTTCCATGTCTTCAATTAACACATTCCTCCTAGAGTTGACTGCATAGACAGACCATTTCAGAGGTCATTTGCCCAATCAAACCTTTCTAATCAGAACATGGTGACTGAACGTCCATGATCTCTTCCTAAAAAAAGATCTGTCTTCAAGTCAGGGACATGCACTCCATTCAGGAGAACTGTATTGCTTCTGATATCTATTCTTGTGAACACTGGGGAAAATCTTGTAATTCTCTATCAATCATTTACTATGACAGGCTGTGGCAAATGTATTGCATTACACCTACCCCCCCGTAATTGCTGTTTCCCGTGTTGCTACTGTTGAAGTCACAACAATGATTTCTCTAACAAGGTTATTAACTAAAACGAGAACTGTCAGCAGTTCTCCCAAAGTAGGCCAAAGTAGCTGTACTAGAAGCATAGCTGGCTGATCATTTTTTTTAATTTTAGCTACTTTAGCCTCAAATTTGAAATTCACTTTTTTTCTTCTCGACAATTCTCACTTTAGTGAATACTGCTGTAAACTAAAATTGTGTTTGTTATATAATACATATTTTTGACAATTTAAAGGTCTAGTATCTCGCTAGCTAAATCTGTCTCTTTCGTCCTTGTGACTACATTTTTTAGAGTCTCCATACATAATAAAAATCCACAGAAGGAAAATTGATTTAAAAAAAGCTATGGTTTTTCTACAGGGTTCACATCACTGTCTTAAAGTGGCATTTAACTTACCTTTCCCTAATCGCTTCATCTTCTCTTCCTCTCTAAGGATCTGTTCTTCATTTCTTCCTGTCTGCTCTAGTTTTCTTTAAAACATAAGACAAAGTAGGGACCTATTGTCCTTCCCCCGGCCAACACCCATGAGCACTGGGTGGGGGCCCTAAATGACCATGAGGGGGGAACCTATTGTCCTCTCTCCACCCATGAGCGGCAGGTGGGGACCTATTGCCCTCCCCCCTGGCCTCCACCCATGAGTGGCAGGTGGGGACCCTAAATGAAAATGGCGGGGGGACCGATTGCCCTCCCCCCCCCGGCCTCCACCCATGAGCGGCAGGTGGGGACCCTAAATGAAAATGGCGGGGGAACCTATTGTCCTCCCTCCACCCATGAGCGGCAGGTGGGGATCCTAAATGAAAATGGCGGGGGAACCTATTGTCCCCCCCTCGGCCCACACCCATGGGTGATGAGTGGGGGCTAAATGTAAAAATACCCCCCCAAGGTGACATGGGGTCCCCAATCCCTACCTACCCCCCTCACCCTAAAAATAGTGAGAGGGGAGACAATAAAACGAAATACCTGTAAGTAAATTAAAAAAATACTTACCATTTGATGCCTTCTTTTTTCTAAAACCTTCTTCTTTTTTTCAGCCCCAAAAAAGGCCAAATGAAAATCCACAATACCCGTCGAACTTTTAAAATAAAATTAAAAATATGCCCCCAAAAAAGCCCAGACGCAAAAAAAAAAATCCATCTTCACCCAGCGAGGGCACCGCGCATACTGAGCTCTGCAGGGCAGGGAAAGGCTTATAAAGCTTTCCTACGCCCTGCAATTTGACTTGGAGTGCTCTGATAGGAAACTATTGAGCCTTACAGGTAACCATTCAGGTAAATGGTGAGCCTTACCGGTAACCATGCCACGTTTAGGGGCATTCGGGAGATTTTAATCTCCCTTATGCTAACATGGGGGTCATATTGACCCCCAAACTGTAAGGGAGGACATGGGGGACTTAGAAAGTGGCGGGGCGCATTGCTCCCTGCCGCTTCTCTCTTTACATATTACAAGGAGGAAGCTGCGCGCCGGTAGCTCCCTCCTTGTAATCAACTAAACGAACACCGGTATTCGGTGTTTGTTTGTTCATTTGACATTGCTATTCATTAATTCGTCTTTCTGACAAATGAATAGATTAAATTTTCTTGGCGAATTGGCAAATGCCCCAGTGTTTAACTGGGCATGCACGGAAATTTCACAGCGCTATCGGGCAGATGACGTAGGGACTTTATCTATCTACCCATACAAAGATGGTGGTGCCCAGGACCTAGGTCCGGGCACAAAGTAAAGCATTTAAAAAAAAAAAAAATGGTAATATGCCTAGGGGCATTTGGGGGGAAGATGTAGTGGAGTTGGGAGGGGGGGTTAAAACACAAACAAACGGATGCGGCCATGACCGTGCCGCTCTTATTAGTGATAGGGGATTTTTAAAATGTATTTGAGTTTTTTTGCTATGATTTTCGCCTTATATTCTTTTCAGCTTATGTTGGGAAATTTGCTGGCCATACTATTTTTATACAAACACAAGTAGGTGTGGTAGTGGTTGGTGCTTTATTTTTTTTATATATGCAGGATTCAATTGTAGATGTATAGTAGATTTATTCCAAAGTATAATTAAAATTAACAGTAAAGAACACAATGACTAAAAAATAAAATAAAATATATATAAAACAGTCTCAATACTCTGTGTCCACTCTGCCAAGACGCGTTTCGCTCCGATTAGCTTCCTCAGTTGGCTGTGATGTGTATTCTGTTTGTTCCGTTTTTTTCTTCGTTCTAAAAGCACGTCCGCTGTCCAATCAACCAATCGGCTGACTGATTTACATATATATTTTTTAGTCATTGTGTTCTTTACTGTTAATTTTAATTATACTTTGGAATAAATCTACTATACATCTACAATTGGATCCTGCACTCTTTCCGGTTAAGGGAAGTGTCACCCCAAAAATTGACACCGAGCCTGCATACTTAGAGGCAGTAACTAGAAGGCTCTGAATAAAAAATTTTTGGGTGTATTTACAATACTGTAGCATTATTTTGTATATCTTCTGTCTTTCATGCACATCCCCTAACAAGCTCATAGAGAGGGGTGAGTTATTTATATATATTAAAGAGAATATATATACATTTTCTTGCATATACATCTAGGGCGCTGCACTCCAACTAGAGGTTTGTAAGGTGGAAACACCAACCAGACCCCAAGATCTCCATTTTTTTCTGTGTTCACTATTTTTATACCCAATTTAATTTACTTGATGCAAAATTATTTGACACTTTACCAAATGCTAAAATTGAATTAATGTGAGAAAATAACACTTTTTTTTTTTTGTCTCAGAACCAGTAGTTAGTTTAACCTTTTTGTTGCTTCAGTGTACTCTTTTTGCAGAATTGAATGATTATGTAAATAATTAGGAGGACTCTCTACAGTTGCTAATTATTACAGAACTTATGTAGATTTAGAACTAAAGGAACACTATAGGGTCAGGAACACAAACGTGTATTCCTGACCTTCTAGTGTTAAAACCACCATCTGCCCTACTCTTGCCTCCCTAAATATAGTAAACTCTTACCTTTATTTCAGTCTGTTGCTGCTGGCTCTGCCCTTGATCTGCCAGCTTGGCTGACATCATAAGAAGTGGTGTTCTGAGCCAATCACAATGCTGAGGAGTGGCCAGTGGAGGTATACCTAGGCTCTGAAAAGACTGTGTTTACTGCAAAAAGCCTACAGGGAATGATTATACTCACCAGAACAAATACGATAAGCTGTAGTTGTTCTGATGACTATAGTGTCCCTTTAAGAAATTTCCCCTTTAGATTAACCGGTGTGGGATTCATAATCATAAATCCAGTGCAAGCTATGAATTTAGTTTGAAATTGATCCTCTTTGGGTTTAGTTACACCAACAAGACTTCCTTCTGATGAGCTGTTGTCACAAATACTGTAATTTATTGAGCATACCAAGTGCACATGTCAAGTAAGGATAAGTTAACTCTGTGTTTCAGTAGAAAGGTTTCAAGATATAAATCTACATGATAGGCAAAAATATTGCCCAGTAACTTAATAGCTATACTTTTAATGCTTTCTCCAGGAAAAACATGTTGATTTGAATGCTTTATTTTACATTCAGTATCAGTTACATGCTGTGTGCATATATCTGCTACAAACCAGACAGAGTGTTACAGTCAGGAGACGCCGGAGGCTGTCTTAAGGCATTAGGTTTACATAACCCTAAACTCAAAGTAACAGATTGCCTGAAGTGGCTCCTAATGTAATTAGGTGCATGCGATGAGTTCTATGGATCCCCCATTAGGGATCCTGGCGTGGAATGGGTTAATGACTTCATGTGAAAGGAATGCATGTGGTGTAATGGTAATGTATGTGGCCTTGTACTTGATGGGAGGATGTAACATTACCCTGCTGTTTTTAGATGCTACTTTTGTATGTATGTTCTGTTACCATAAAACTTCACCACTAATTCAAAGGGCACTTTGGTTATCAAGCTAGTTCTCTTTAATTAATAGTCTGACAACAGCGGGTGAATCCACAAAATCAAACTTTCTGTGAATTCACTCCCAGCCTCGTTGTAATCGTATTAAATGACTTTGCCAGTAAGAGAATATTTAGCTTTCTCCTGTAATCAACATGGCCTGGGATATTGATGATACTACCACCCAACTGAATTGCTGACTCTGAATTGTCAATGCCATGAATCAAACCTGAAAGATCTAGATAGAGATACTGCAGGTGGAACACTAGCCACTTAGCCATCTCATATACTAGTGGAGATCACTCTCCTGCAACAAGATATTGCAGCATTAAAAGTGTTAATTTTGGATTTTCTGTTGCTTTTCCTATTTGCTTAATGATGCAATTTTTGTGTATAGATCATGACCCTGCAGTCTCACTGCTCAATTGCCATTTAGGAGTTAAATCCATTTGTTTATGCAACCCTAGTTACACCTCCCTGCATGTGATTTACACAGCCTTCACTTCCTGTAGAAAGTCCTCTAATGTTTACACTTCCTTTATTGCAAATTATGTTTAATTTAGAATTTCTAATCTCATGCTCAGTTAAAAACTTACTAGACCCTCCTGGGCACAATTAAAGTAACATTTACAAAGCAGAAAGTAAAAACTTTCAAAGTAAGTTACATCTGATTGCAAATTAAACAACTTTTTCATGCAGGCTGTTTCAGTCACAGGCAGGGCAGGTGTGGCTAGAGCTGCATAAACAAAAACAAAAGTGATTTAAAGGCACACTATAGGGTCAAGAACACAATAGTGACCATATGGTGTTTAACCCACCATTTAGGTGGCTTTCCCCCTCTTTGCCCCCTTAGAAAAGGTGAAAATTAATCTTATTTCTAGCGCTGCATGGGGTCTACCTCCTTGGTGACATCATCGGAATTTGCCAATTTTTAACCAATCCGATGCTTTCTCATAGGGAGAGCATTAGATTGGGTGGGGACGGGGCCAAACGCTGTTTTAGCCAATCAGCGCCTCCTCATAGAGATGCATTGAATCAATGCATCTCTGAGAAAAATGCAGCGTCCCCAGGCAGACCGTAGAGATGCTGAACGGCAGTGCTGCCTACTGTCCCTAGGGGGCAATGAAAAAAACAGTGCCTTTTCTATGAAAAGGCAGTGTTGGCATTAAAATGTCTGAAAGCAATAATAATACTCACCAGAAAAAACTACATTAAGCTGTAGTTGTTCTGGTGACTACAGTGTCCCTTTAACTCCTAGATGGCAGTGAATTGAGCAGTGAGACTGTAGAGTCATGATCTATACACCCAAACTGCTTTATTAAGCTAAAGTTGTTTTTGTGACTATAGTATCTATTTAATGCACCTCTTCCGACATTGGTTTTCTGTTCCATTCTAGTTGTTTGTTTGTTTTTTTTTTTTGTGTGGTCATTTTGTTCACAAGTGTCTGTTCTGTTGTGTAAAAAAAGATCGCAAAAGTGTGCCTTTTTCTTTCCAACAAAATTTTCCCTCTGCAATAGTAATCATTTGTCTTATTTCATGAATGTAATCAATGGTAAAACCATTAGGGGGTAAAAAGGAGCAAAAATCCAAATAGGAAAAAAAACTGGAGGAATTCCAGATTATTTTAGTGCATTGAGAAAAGGAGGGAAAAAGTCTCCAATATATAAAGGGTGAATAACCCTTTTATACATAAGAAAATGGGACATGCATGAAAATCTGATGCAACACTCTATATGCATAACCCTTGGCATTAGTCCCCAGGGTTTCAAACCTTGAGGTTAAGGTTTGTTTATGGAGAAGTGCAGGGTTGTGCATCTGCTGGATTCGTATGGCCAAGGTGGGCATACGTAAGAAGTTTCAAGTGAAAGTATTGGCTAAAAATGACCCTCTGTATTTAAAAAAAATAAATAAAAAAAATTTGGGGTGTTTTTTTTGTTTTTTTTGTTTTTTTTGTTTCTATTATTATTATTATTATTATTCTGATGATGATGAAGCTAATGCATTAAACATAAAGAGCCTAATAAATTGCAATACATACATGAAGTATTTACCTCAGTGCACTATTTGGGTCTGCCTGCAGCTGCAAGCAGGCCCCTATCTTATCAAGAAGTGATGTTTTTTTCCCATAAATGGCTGAGCGGCATAGTTTTATGGGATCACTAGTTTAGTTTATCCCCCAAAGCAGTTCCTCCTGTGACATCACTAAATGGAGGGGGGCAGGGGTGCTAATAGATTAAGATTATTGTTTAAAAAAAACAATAAGGAACTGCACTCTATCCCATCACTCTGAGCCATGGTGCAACCAAACCAGGACTAAGCACCAGGCACTCCAAGGTTCAGAAACTGCAGTTTATTGAAGCCTAATGTCACACAACGTTTCTGTACCTTGGAGTGCCTAAACCTCTTTGTACTTAATGCATATTTCAATGGAACTGTGTCCCATTGGGGAAAGTATTGGATTGGCTAAAATTGGCAAGGGGTCGCAGCGAAACGCCATTGTGGCCAATCAGCATTTCTTCATAGAGATGCATTGAATTAGTGCATCTCTGTGAGGAAAATTCAGCGTCCCCATGCAGTGCGTGGAGACGCTGAACTTCAGTGCTGCCTACTGTGCAGCACTGCCCCGGGAAGCACCTCCAGTGGCCATCTGAGGAGTGGCCACGTGGAGGTGTCCCTAGGGGCAATGTAAACACTGCCTTTCCTCTGAAAAGGCAATGTTTGCGTTAAAATGCCCGAAGGCAATGATTATACTCACCAGAACAACTACATTAAGCTATAGTTGTTCTGGTGACTATAGTGTCCCTTTAACAGTTTAATTGATATGCTTTTGTGAAAAAGTGAGCTTTAATGATATTTTGAAGGAGGGGAGACTGGGTGAGCATCTAACGGAGAAGGGAAGTGAGTTCCACAGGAACACGGTGCAGCCCTAGAGAAATCTTGAATGCGAGCATCAGAGGTGGGAGTATGAACAGAGGATAGACGCAGGTCTTCAGCGAAGCGTAGGGGCCTAGACCGGATATACTTGTGTATTAGGGAGGATAGATAGGTGGGAGTAGCATTATGTAGAGATATATGCAAGGTAAATTAAAAGAAGAATTAGAAAATAACAGATGCAAAATGGAAAAACAGGGTTATTAACTAAAGTGAGAATAGTTGGAAATTCAAATTGAATTTCAGAATTAAAGGCACAATATCTGAAGTGGAAAAATTCTCAAAAAAAAGTTTGACTACTTTGGCCTTAATTTTGAAGTTCACTCCTGCTTTGGTAAACAGCCCTAATAGATATTTTTTACTTTCTTGTCCGACTCTGAACAAAAAATACCAGGGGCAGTTTCTGGCTTAAGGATCAAGGTTTCGTTTTTTTGGCACTATTCCCATTCGTTCATTCTATCACAATTTCACACACTCTGTTTATATTCTCATATTTATACATTACTTAAAGGGACACTATAGACACCCAGGCCACTTCAGCTCATTGTAGTGGTCTGGGTGCAGTTTCCCAGGTCACTTAACCCTGCAAAGCTAATTATTGCAGTTTTTAATAAACTGCAATTACCTTTGAGGGTTATTTCCACTTTTGATCACTTGACGCTGTACATCCTCATGTTATGCAGGAGAACATCCAGCGTCACCCTAATCACATAGGAAAGATTTGGGGAAGTCCTAATGCAAGAACGGCCATTGCTGCGCAATAGGTCTCCCGCGGAGGCCTGGCCTGAGCCTGAACCAGTACCGATGTCAAATAAGGGACAGGATGGGTTTTAAAGGGAGCTATAGTGCCAGGAAACAACCTTGTTTTAGTGGCACTATAGTGTCCCTTTTAATGAAAATAAGGGCTTCCTTTAAATACCCTACATGTTTATATCAAACAACACTAAGTAGGAATAAAATATATATATATTTTTTAAATGTAAAAATAAGAAAACAAAACAAAAAAATATTTCTCGGTTTAAATAATTTCTACACGCCAAGTGCAACTTAAGAAACTAACTCAAAATAAATTCACTAATTAGTACTGACTATTTAAATGCCTAATATGTCTGATTTCAATACATTTTTAGCAGTTCTAAAAATGTTAAATAAAATAAGAATATTGAAGGGAGTGAATTACTGATTTTAAAGCAAAAACCTTGCAAAATGTGTCATGTTGAGTTTACAACTTTTATAGTAATCCCAGAATTCAAAATTGCTACACAAAAGTGTATATTTGTAGAAAGTACATCCCCCAGCCTATGTAACCAAGAGCATTTTGACACTCTTCATTTACCCATTTTATCACGAATCTCAGTCAAAATATTTGAATGTGTTTTTTCAAATTGCCTCGGTACTAGCAGGGATTTAACCCTCCAGGTACTTTTACTGCATGACAGTCTATGCCGTTAACTTGCATTAATGTCCTGCACAGCAAGACGGACTTCATATGGTCCTTAAGTGGTTAAATGGTCCCAAGAGTGTAGTTCTTGGCCTCATTTAAATATGTCATCAATAGTATTTTATCAACCTCAGAAGGACGAATTTCTTATTGATTCTTCATTTATTCCAACTTACTTTTTTAGAGATCATCACCAAGATATCTAACAAGCTTGCGATACAGGAAAAAAAACACCTCTAGAACTACTATACAAATACGAAGGCAAAAATGTGACCTAATTGATCATGTTTATTGCTTGACATAACTCCACTGATGAACCCAAGCCACCCAAATGGTGGGTATGGCACTATAGGGTCAGGAATACGTTTGTGTTCCTGACCCTATAGTGTTCCTTTAATGGCTCTAAAAAAAAAACCACACAAACTCTTCATTGAGTACTATTCTACCAACCTACTTCCCTAATACTACCCTTACCTTTTGTGTCATTTTACCCCACTCCCTCTAGCATGTAAGCTCATTGAGCAGGGCCCTCAACCCCTCTGTTCCAGTGCGTCAAACTTGTCTGGTTACAACTACACGTTTTTACGTCCACCCATTGTAAAGCGCTGCTGAATTTGTTGGCGCTATATAAATCTAAAAATAATAACATATATGTAAGGAATGCCCCAGCCCACATGCCCTCATATCAACAAAAAAGCAGGTGTGTGTGTTGTTGTTGTGTTTTTTTTTTTTGTAAATATGATTTTTTTATTTGTTTTGCAGATAAAGGAAATAGGGAACAGTGATACTCGCAGGTATCTTTTGGCGTATGAAATACAATAACAAATGCACAACATGTGCGAATATCAATCATAGAAAATGCGAAGACATTTTTTAGATAAGCGAATCATATCAAGCCCATATTGTGGGTGGACTCTCAGGTCCCTTGTCGTATTAGTTACGGCTTGTGCAACATGAGTGATAATTGTTTTTAGAAATTGTGAGGATTGGTTTGAAATAGTGCGATCAATTAGCTTTTGGGCTTGCAGGTCCCTGGTGTTTTTATTTGGTTTTGACAAGTTTTATTGCAGTTGGGATGCAGAAGAAATGTATAGTAGCTTGGTTTGCTTTTCGAACATACATATAGGATAGGATCGCGTTTGTGTGTATTAGCTTTTTGCCAAAGATTTATACATTGGGTACTCATGCAGTTGTAGTTAGCTTGGTGGGTCGGAAGAGAGTTATGGAGACTATCCGTGGTGTCCACAGAGGGGACTGGTGAGTGTACTTTGCTTCTGCCCTTCCTTCCCTTTTCTGTGATCTGTGTCTGTGTAGAGTCCCGTTTGGTCCATGTTCCTATTCATTGTCTTGTGTTATATTTGTTGTGTTATCCTCTTTGTCCTGTATTAGGTTTAGTCGTGTCTTATAGCCTTAATGTGTCCGCTTTTGATTGCGTGACTTCTTGCTTTCTATTGGTTATCGAAAATGGTCTATTGTGGGGGCTAGTCCCTCATAGGTGTGTATCGCTTTCTAGCTTCTCTGTTTTACGCTTGGTCACACGCAGTGCTAGCGTTTCTAAAACAGTCCGTGCCGCTTTTTCGTCTTGTGACCCTCTTGTCTCTATTCCGTCTCTGTTCCTCTCTGCTTCTATTGCCTCAGATATCTTTTTCATAGGGGGTGATGTGTGGGGTTCTCTTAGCGTGAATGAGCGAGAAGGGGGTGTATGGTTTTAAGGTGGACACCGGGATGTGTGGGGGCCCCCAAGTGCCTCAGGTCACGGTGTGATTTTTGCTAGGTTCTGGTTTGTGCTAAATATGTGTACCACGGTCTCCAGAGCTCGACATGCTTAGTGCTTCTTCCTAGTAGGTCTGCGTATCTCGCCTCTGCGGTGTGAATTTCCTCTATTATCTCGCTGGGATCAATGCCTTGGCCGCATTGAGTAGGTGTCGTAGTATCGATTATTTTTTTTTTTGGTATTGGCTTATTGAGCTTTCTGTGTAGTGTAAAAGCGCCATTTCTATGGTGAGGTCGGGTATATCCCCCAATATTGACGCTATTTCCCTTTTTATTTCAATCCAGAATGGTTTGATTTTGGCGCAGTCCCACCAGAGATGGCGAAGGGTGCCCATTTGGTTTTCGCATCTCCAGCATGTCTCTGGGACTCCCGGGAATATTCTATGCAGTAGTGCAGGCGTCCTGTACCAGTGGGATATCAGTTTGTAGTTTACTTCTTGATAACTGGTGCTAATTGAGCTTTTGTGTTGGAGGATGAGTATTTGTCCCCATTGGGCTTCCGAGTAGGTTCGTCCGGTGAGGTCTTCCCATTGTCTTTGAAAGGCATTCCTCCTTGTATGGTCTTCTGTGATCAGTTGCTGGTATATGCTGGATACTTTGCCTTGTACATCTGCTTTAGTGGTGCAAAGATATTCGAACCACGTCGTTTCCCTATGTATTGCCTCTCTATTGGGCAGGTTGTGGTAGAAGTGTCTTAGTTGTGCATAGTGGTATCTATGCATCATCGTGTGCTGTTCTGTAGTTGACCATTCTCGTAGAGTTCTTAGTCCTGCGTTATTCAGCGCCCCTTTCAGGGGGATGAAATTTCCCTCCGATGTTATGGGCCATGCAGTTGTCTGCAGTCCTCCTCCTATCGCTTGGTTGTGTGTCAGTGGGATTAAAGGGCTTGGTTGGGGTGATAAGTGTTGTTTCTTCCTTAGATTTGTCCAAGTTTTGTTTTTGTTTTTACTCATTTTTTTCTTTAGTCTAGTTGCAGTCTAACTCCAGTAACTGCTTCAATAACACTTACTGTGCAGAGAGGATGAGGAATTTTCACTTTCAGAGCAGTGACAGTTCTGTTAATTTTCACCTTGCTACTTTTCATCCTCGTCTGGTAAGGCGATCTAAGCAATGGTGCCTTTTGTCAGAGCCAGAATTGCTTGGCAGTATTTACATCGCTATTCTGTAATGTTGCAACTTGCACACTGGCTTCTGTTTGTAAAGACTAATTATCTTACACCTAAATGCAGACACTAATTGTGTCATCATTGTGCTAATTTTCTCATGGAAGCACTTCTATCCACGGATCCTGTAATGTCTGGCAGAGGCTCACTGACTGTGAATATAGGAAACAGGTGGAGAACGTGTCCCAATGCCGTCATGCGGCTGTTCTGCAGAAATGCTGAGGTTGTGTAATTTGAGTTATAAATACAGTGATCCGTCTCTGCTCACGCACAGGGGACTCTAAAACTGCTTCGTGTTTCGCTCTCTGGGGAGACATAGGAATACCTTAGACCTGGCGTGCGTTGTTTAAGGAGCCAGAATCTCCAAGCCAATTCCATAGTTATTTAATTTAAATACCAGAGGAGGGGAAGAGTGGTAAGATTGTTAATCTGTTCCTCTAGAAATGTATTAGGATGACTTCTTTAAATGTGAAAACCTTATGTTAAAGAGCACTATAGTGTTAGGAATACAAAAATGTCCCTTGGCACTGGGTCAGGCTTCCTCTCCACAAATGTCCGCGATCGTGTGGACCTAATGCGCAGCGCATGCATAGTCAATAATCATTCCCCATAAAAAAAGCCTCAAACTCAATGCTTTTCTATGGGGTTTTGAAAATGCTGGATGTACTCATACAAAGTGTGAGGAGGTCCAGCATCGTTTCACAGTCAAACTGCAGGAAGCGCTTTTAGTGGCTGTCTGGTAGACCGTCACTAGAGGCAGTCTTAACACTACAATGCAAATATTGCGCTTTCTCTAAAAGATTAAGGGAACAGGGACACTGCACCCAGACCACTTAAATGAGATATAGTATGGTGCCTATAGTGCCCTTTAAAACCTTCTTATATAAATCTGAATGCTCCTTTTTTTTTTTTTTTTTATGTATTTTTCTCTTCATATATATTTTTACAGAACTAATATTTTCTTTAACATTGTGCAATACCCTTGCTCGCCTATTTTTCTCACCTCCAAAATTTAATATTCTGCACTGTATAGAATATATATTACACTATATTTTGCAACATGTCTCAATATTTAATTAATCCATCCTAGAAAAAGTTTGTAGCGTGTCAACAACAGCAAAAAAGAAATAAAAAATAATCATCCTGCAGAGTGTACACCCTCTATTTGTTTGTTTGCTCAGCAGCAACCAGCAAGTATCTGACCTTGTCAGCCAATCCGTTTTCTGTGTATAGCCCTGATGTTTCCTGTACAAAACATTAAAACATAAACGGTAATGCCAGAAAAACTTGCCAATACTTATACAGAAGTTAATTAATAAAGAAATTCCCGTTGGAATCAGAAGTTGAAACTGAAGGTAAATTAGGATTTTACCTGTAGTCTGGTTTCTTTTAAATTTTTTTTAATTTTGGAAAATGTTCTGCATGTGTATTAAGCAAGGCAAGTTGCCTTACCTTTTAGTTTCAATATGCATAAAGATTGCTCAGGTGTGTGGATTGCCTGTACAAGTTTTTAAGACACTTTGGAAGCATAAGCAAAATGATTTGTGCCAGCTGTTAATAGTTGATGGCTGATGGCACTGACCTCTTCTTGTTCGCTTCACAATTGAAAACTGTAACTTTAAAGGATCACTATAGGGTCAGGAACACAAACATGTATTTCTGACCCTATAGTGTTAAAACCACCATCTGGCCCTCCTGGGCCCTTCATGCCTCCATAAATATAGCAACATTTTACTGTATTCTGCATGCTGTTTGCCTCAGAAAAACAAGCAGTCTGCTGACATAATTAGAAGTGGTAGCCTGATCCAATCACAATGCTTCCCCATAGGATTGACTAAGACTGACAAGGAGGCAGATCAGGGGCAGAGCCAGCACAATTCAAACACAGCCCTGGCCAATCAGCATCTCCTTGATTAATTGAATCAATGAATTTCTATGAGGAAAGTTCAGTGTCTGCATGCAGAGGGAGGAGATACTAAATGTTTGGATGCATTTTAGGCATCCATGACCCAGGAAGGATCTATAACAGCTATCTGAGGAGTGGCCGGTGAAGTTATCACTAGGCTGTAATGTAAACACTGCATTTTCTCTGAAAAGACAGTGTGTACAGCAAAAAGCCTAAATGTAATGATTCCACTCACCAGAACAAATTCAATAAGCTGTAGTTGTGGTGACTATAGTGTCCCTTTACACTTTGCATGAATACTTCCAGGATCTTGTAAAACCCAATAGCAGAGCATTGATTCAATGCTTTTCTATAGGGAGGCTTAATGTATGAGAGCACTTGCCACGCAGGCCAATTAAGTTCTCCCTCGCGATGATGTTTGAGGAGGTCCGCAGGAATCGGGCAAGTGTTTTAAGGCATGGGTAGTCAACCTGGTCCCTACTGCCCACTAGTGGGCGCTCTGGGATTTCAGGTGGGCGGTGGTGGATTCTGCAGAAAATGTTCGCTATGGACCAAGGCCGGCAGGGGAGATCCTTTCATCTCCCCTGCTGGCCTATGCAGAGACCGCCTTGCTGGTGAGGAAAGATCTCCCTCTCTCGGTCTGGTGAGGAAATCAAAGATCTCCTTCACTGGGCCACTGGCACTTAGTTCCAGCAGAGGGAGGAAAGGGCCTGGGAGACTCTGTGATCTTCCCATGAGCAGGTTGGACGGAGCGCTGCCGCGCGTTACCATGTCAACGCTCCAATTCAGCGCTGTGCTCGTAGGAGGACAGGAGAGTCAGCCTGCAGCCGAAGAAGCTGCAGACTAATGTGAACATGCCACCACTGAACCACCAGGGCTTGCAGCGTTATGTCTCCCGCCCCCCTCTGGTAAAAGCTAAGAAAAAGGGAGAGGGAGACATTAAGATAGATTTTCACATCTCACCCACCTACATACAGCATAGACCCTACGCACACTACACCCCTCACACACATACACACACACACACTGCTCCCTTCACACACACTGCACCTCAGACACACACACGGCCACCCTCCCACAACTACAGCACCGTTCAAACTCACACAGCATCTCTCACACATGCACACACTGCACCACTCACACACGCACACACTGCACCACTCACACACGCACACACTGCACCACTCACGCACACACTGCACCACTCACACACACACACTGCACCATTCTCACACACACACACACTGCACCTCTCTCACACACACACACTGCACCTCTCTCACACACACACACTGCACCTCTCTCACACACACATCACCTCACAGACACACATAGAAAAACAATAGAACAGAAAAGAGAAACAGTACGAAATCTCATAACTCCCTACAGCGGAGATAGCTACCCACATGAATACAAGCCTAACTATGTTAACACCCCAAGAAAGGGACCCATAGGCCCCATCGCCAGGAACTAGAACTACCCATTAACTGACCTACTCACCCAAAGCCGTTAACGGTTCTAGCTATCCATGGGAAAGGCATCAGTCATGCGACACACTCCATTGGGGGGGAAGGAAAAAAGGACAAAAAAAATAATAATTTAATCTGTATGTGTCTTACTATATCTTGTTCCTCTAATAATTGCTTAGTGAAAAATACTAACGCAAAAAAACCTACAACACTCGAATATGCGGGACCTGTGTGTCCCATCTTCAAAAACTATGAAATTGCATGTACTATTTGCTATACTTCATGCACAATAAACAGCTTTGAAATCCAGAATGGAAAAGAGAAAAAATTAAAATAAAATAGATAAATTTAAGTACATATGTTTTTTGTTTTCTTTTAAAAACCCTCCTTTCTAAAAAATTTAAAAATTGTTTTAAAAAAAGGTAGAAAAAAAAAATCGCACTTGCGCTATAAAATTAGTTACTGTGGCACTGGTGGGCGTTAAGGAAATTTTACCATCAACAAATATTCAAAAGTGGGCAGTAGGCATTAAAATGTTGACTACCCCTGGTTTAAGGGGTTTTTAACTCTTTGATTGTCACAAAGGGAAGGGGGAGAAACTATAGCATTAGGAGTACAGCTTTATATTCCCAACACTATAGTATTTCTTTAAAGCAGAACTGTCCTTTTCTTTTCCTATTTGCATTCCTGAGATATGACACAAGAAAAGACCAGCATTTACCCATATTTTGCCAAACAGCTGACGTCAAACGCTTCTCCCCAAGAGCGCACATTTTAAGATGCCTTTCATATAATTTTTATTAATGTGAGTAGTGGTCTGGAACGTAGCGAGCATACAGAGGATACTACTGGAACACTGTCTGCATGCTTCTTATGCCCTTAACACAATTTGTGCACTTGCGTAAGGGAACACTGCAATAAGGAACAAAATCAGGATGGCGGTACCAGAGGATATAGTGTGTGTTTGTGGGGGTATTTTATGATTTTTATTTATTTTTTTTGCTCCTAATATTTTTGATATATTTAAATGAACACTGGGCTGTTGGGAATACAACCTGTATTCCTAATGCTATAGTACTCTCCTCTTTATTTCGATTAATGCCTCCCACAGCATCACACCAATGTGTCTAAAATCTAACGCTCCTCATAGCGCTGGCAGTACTATAGGAGGTTAGCTGTGAGAGCAGAGTTTGACCTGGTTCTTACAGCGGAAGCGCCTCTAGTGGATTTAACCCTACAATGTAAACCTTGCTGTTTTTACCAGACTGCAATGCTGTACTTTACAGGGTTAAAACAGAAGGACCACTGCACCCAGACCACTTCATTTAGAAGAGATAGCCTGGGTGCCCTTTAAAGAAAATGTGTATTTTAGGCTCTATTACATCTGTGTCTTTTTCACATTGTGTTTTAATAGTACATTATCTGCGATCATAACTGTGGGGAATGTATTCCAAAATCTTGGATTAGGCACATATGACTAATTGTTGCCATGCTTATTGGTAGCAGATGATACACATGTCTAATGATTTGCGTGCCGCACATGGCGGGTGCTTTTAGTTAAGTGGATTATGCAGAGATGCTATTAACTGTTTTTTTACCACAAAGGAGAAGGTATGGTTTCTGTGTTTGGTGACATATCTGTGCTTTATGCACTCATTTGGTTCTGTAAGAGCAAATGAGAGGCTGAGTAATCTCCATTCACCCCTGATCTGCCTCATAGACAAGAAGCTCAGCCAATTCAATGCTTTCCTATTTGAAAGCATTGTGATTGGCTCAGAACACCACTTCTGTCAGCCAAACAGGCAGATCAGGGGAAGAGCCAGCACATTAAGCTGTAGTTGCTCTGGTGACTATTGTGTCCCTTTATGAATTGTATTTTTATTGTTGAAAATAAAGCTTTGTTCAAAAAAAAATCCTGGCTCCTAAATTTTTCAGCTGGCTCCTAGGTTCAAAGCAAATTTGTCAAGCCCTGCTGCAAAGTACAATATTACATTTTCTGTTTAATTTTGCTATGGGTAATGTGTCATGGCAGTCTACATGGGGTATATATGGATAATATCTTGCTTTCTCTTCTACAGTTTTTATTCTCATTGTCCCTGCCCGTTGCTGCCTAGCTTCACACCTGTTGGCGGCTCTTCATTTTAGGATTAACCCATTTTATTTTTTTATGACAGCTGACACCAAGTGGAAAGGCAGAACTTGCCGGAGTGAGTGTAGGGGACTGGCTATTGCAGATTGATGGTGAGAACACATCAACCATGACTCATATTGAAGCTCAAAACAAGATCCGTGCCTGCAGCAACAAACTGAGTCTTGTCTTAAGCCGGTAAGATGGGATGACTAGTACTGTATTCCATATGTGGAATGTAATGTTTTCTTTTCTTAGGAATTCTTTCCATAAATCCACCTACCTAAATCAATCACTAGTGAACACGCATAAATGGGAACTGCCAATTATCTGGAATTACATCACCGGAAAAAAAACCTTTACACTCACCTATAAATACTTTTTATCGTTTTTTGTTTTATGCTGTCTTGTCTTTTAAATTTATATAAAAGATTTATCATGTGATAGCTTTGTCCAGGCACGGTCAGGGCACAAAATGAGGAGAAAGAGAAATAGTGTTTTATTTCTCCTGTTCTCTGTATGCTTTCTCTCTGCTGACTGCTATGTGCAAAGACATACTATGTGCAACACACACACACACATACCTAAAGGCCGACAGACAATCACAGACACACACACATCGTTGCAGGCAGACAATCACACACACACACACTCGCTCACAATCACCTAGACCTATGGTATGTATCTGTTTCACAGACGCGATCTGCCTATCAGCAGCGCTACGTTGGAGACTCCATGATTGAATCTCAGACTCGCACTGAAGTTTGGGGGCACAGATCCTCAGCACTGGACTGAAGACTGGGGATAAACCATTCATTAACAATTTAACCCCTGAATGAAAGCCAGCGCCATGGACTCTTCGCACCATAGCAACTTCATACCAATGATGGTGTTATGGGGCACAGAGTGACCTTTTAAGCATTTTTATTTTTTTATTTAGTGTACCAGCATATAAACGCATTTCAGCAGGGCCCTCTTCAACTCTTCTTTCTATCTACATTTATTTCATTTATTTGCTGTTTGATATCCCCATTATATAATGTAAAAGTGTAGCGAGTATTTTGGCGCTATATAAATAGACTGTTTTGATCTGTAAGCTTGCATCAAGACAAACTAACACTTTTTTATTTTTTTATTTTGTAGGTTCTCACATAACCTGGCTAATCAACCAAAGGTAAGTTTCTCAAGGGCTCTAAATCTTTAAACATGAATGAATGATACGTGAAATGTAGAGGTACTAGTTTTTGAATGATGGGATTTTTGTACTATTCATCAGCACATGTTTATACGTCATTCCTATTCCCTTTTCATGTTTTCTATGAAAATGTAAGTTCTCTCCTTTATTTGTCCCACCTGTTCTGATCTCAGCAAACTCCCTACATACAGAAGCATTGCCTTTTAATTGGCATTCTCCTACTCCTGGCTGTGGCTACCTTGGCATCAAACCTTTGGGCTTCCCGAGATTTGCATGTTCTCACTCTCTCCCTCCTCCTCCTCCTCCTCTGCTGCATTCCTGGAGCGGCATGTTCTCCGCAGGATAAACAGCCTGGTTTATTCTAAGCGATTGGAATGTCTCTAAATCTCTCAAAGGAATACAGCACTTCAGGAAGACTAATTATCACTCATCTATTAACTGTGCTGTCAAAAGCATGTAACGCAAAACCCAAACTTTCTGATTATTGCTTGAAATACAGACAAATCTCAGATATATCATATCCTTTGTTCCTATTTGACAGTTAACTGCTTTTTCTTTTGAAGTTTATTGCCATTCTACTTTTTCCATGCAAATCCTTTGGGGACTATTCACTACAATTGGGAATTGTGAAGCACTACAAATTAGTGGCCAAAATAACCAAATAGAAAGCATTCTCTAATTATCCTGTGTTTTGTGTGACAGCATTACAGTTTAAAATTATTCATTTTCTTCTAGGTCATTGACATTATGCTGTGACTCGCACAATTCTGTTAAAGGGATACTATAAGCACCAAAATGGCTGACCAAGGTATCAGGTGTAAGACCACCGGTGATCGAATTGAACTTCAGTACATCTTTAGCTAAATGAAGTGGTTTTTGGTGTATAGATCATGCCCCTGAAGTTTCACTGCTCAATCACTCTGCATGTGTGATTAAAGTTCAATCAGCAGTGCAGGAGAAAAAAACTTTTGTAAATATATTTGTATTGGATATTTAAAATTTTTCGGTTTTGATCATGTCATAAGAAAACTTCGGCAAGGACACGCAGGTCCCGTTAATATCGCATTGAAAAAGATGCTGCTCTTGTAGGCATACATTGGTGACACGCAGGTCACATTTAAACGCAAGTAGCATTTATGTGTTGGACTCGCAGGTCCTATGATATATAAACAAACAGTGGGTAGTACTGTCACATGATATATAAAATAAGAGTGTGGACACGCAGGTCCCATTTTCACCCAGGATTAATGACTGTAGCAAGAGGTAGTGGTCACTTTCGTGTTTTTATAGTGGTTCACAGGTCTCTTCTTGGTACAATTAGCAATTATATGGTGGGCCCGCAGGTCCCCGAGCTCTTCAGACGTGGGCATGTACTACCCTCCAGGGGGTTTGGGGTGCGCAGTACTAGTTGCGGTTGTCAGGTCCGTCTGGTATAGTCTCTAAGTCTAGTGGAGTGGTAGAGTCTGTCACTGTAGTGGGGATGATCCCCTGGGACCAGATCTCCATGTATGCTTTGATGGCATTAACTGCCCCCATATGTAGCTCATCTGTCACCCTGGGGACTGTCATTTGGGTGAACCATGTCTGGAGTGGGGGGAATTCTGTTTCCAGTATTGGGGTATAGCCTATTTGGCTATGTGCAGAATTCTTTGTTAGTGTATTTGTACTGTGTTTACGTAGTCACATCATTCAATAGCGGTGAAAAGTATTAACATGTATGGGACACGCAGGTCCCGAAAGAGGTCCCATTTATTAAGGCACACAGGCCTCCATTTCCCTAAATAAACAGTATGGTAGATTCGCAGGTCTCCGTTAGTTAGGCATCTTATCTTTGTAAGGGTTGCGCAGTACCCTATTGATTGCTCAGAGCATGGTTATAGAAACTAGTTTTAAAACCTTGCTGTGTACAGGTGTCTGATAGAGTGTCAGCATTTACAGGTAAGGTTGGCTCTGGTTCGTCGTAAAAGTGCGTTTGAAGGGTAGAGTAAGATGTGTGGCTCATTTCAGGAGTGATGGGTGAGGGATGAAGGATGGGTCGGTTGTCCCTGTCGTGGGTTCTCCTGTGTGTGAGGTGTGGGACTGACTTGAGCATTCTAGCTGTCGTATGGGTCCGCGCTCAAGCTGCGTGCCGTCTACTCCGGTGTCGGGTAGTAGGGCTTTATCACGTCCTCCCTTTGGGCCCGGTATTTGTTAATGTTGGCCCCAGTCACTGAGTTTGTCTGTGAACCCAGCTCCCACCCTTGTCAGTATCCAGTGTGTCCATGTGTCAAGGTATTGTTGTGTTCTGTCCGTAGATTTCATGTGTATGTCTTCAGTCCCCCTTAGGGCCTCCATTTGTGTGAACCACTTGTCTAGTGTAGGTGCGTCCTTGCTCTTCCAGTGTTGTGGGATGAGCTGTTTTGCTACATTAAGTATCCTAATAGTAATTGATCTTTTGTATCTATTACTTGGTGTGGTAGTGTGATGGAGGAGCATTGCAGCAGGGTCAAAGGGGGTGGCTGGTCCGTGAATATCTTTAGCATTTTGTGTATCGCCTGTCAAAAGGGTTGTATATCTGCGCACTCCCACCAAATGTGTAGATACTTCCCCGGCCCTACCCCGCATCTCCAGCACTGTGCTAGGTGGTCTGGGTATATTTTGTGTAAGACGTCTGGGGTGCGGTACCAGAGCGTGAGTAGCTTGTATGCTGTTTCTTGGTGTTTGCTGAATACCGCGCAGTGGTGTGTTAACGAGCACATTTTATCCCATTCCCCTTCGCTAAAGTTGCGGTTCAGGGCCGTCTCCCAGTTTCCCTTGAACCTGGGCGCCTCAGTTGGGACTTGCATCTGTAGTGAGGTATATAAGGTGGATACTCTGTGGGGGAGGGGTTCTAGATCGAGACACAGTTGTTCAAACCCTGTGGGGGCAGGCTTTAGTGCTTGGCCCTGGGGGAGGGTCTTAAGGTAGCTCTTTAGTTGGGCGTATTTGTATACCTGTGCAAAGGTAGTAGGGGATCTGGGATAAGGCCTCTAAACGCTAGGGGGTCGAGTCCTGGTGGAAAGTCCGCGTTGTGTGTCAGGGGGGTCAACGGTGATGGGTATAGGGCAAGGCTGCATTGGTCCACCGTCCCGTGCCACAACTGCAGGGTGGATTTAACGTATACGGGTGTGTTTCCCCGTTTCCCACGTGGTAACCATGGTGCGAGCGTTATGGGGATCCCTAAGTCGGCCTCCTCCACTATCTTCCACAATTTATGGACATTGGATTTTGACCATTCCAAGATTCGTAGGAGGTGTCAAGCGACGTAATATAAATAGAAATCCGGTAGTGCCATACCCCCCTTGTCCTTCAGTTGTGTGAGTTGCGAGAATTTGAGCCTGGGTCTCCTCCTGTTCCATACATACCCCTCTAATACCTTGCGGAGGGATCTAAAGTACGTTTGGGGGATCCATATGAGTATGGCTTGCATCAAATACAGAAGCCGAGGGAGAAAATTCATTTTGACGACCTGGACTCGTCCAAGCCAGGAGACGTGGGGGTATGACCATTCCCCCACGTCCCTCCTGAACGCGGCCAGCATCGGGATGAAGTTTTCTGTAAATAGGTCTGCGCTTCGTTTGGTGAGCCAAATGCCCAGGTATCTAACTTTGGTGTCTGCCCACTGGAATGGTGTGTACCGCCCAGTTCCACCCCCTGGATATCCGGGTTGTGCCTCACCGCATGGAGGAACGGCTCTAGGGCCAGAACGAAAAGCAGTGGTGAGAGGGGACACCCCTGGCGGGTGTCGTTGTGTATAGTGAATTCCTCTGTGAGTGCACCATTAAAAATAACTTGTGCCCTAGGTTGCCTATATAGGTAATTTTGTGCACTTCCCAAATAAGTGTGTGTGAGGTCTGGTCTGGGGTGTTATCTGTAAAGTAGTCTCCCAATATCTTTCCCGTTTCCGTCAGTATCTCTGGGAGAGACAGCATATATTCATTTAGTCTCCATTTGGAGACCTTGGGCCTGTACAGTGGGGACGTTAGAGTAAGAGAGACCGGCGCATGGTCTGACCATGTCGCCGTACCGTGCTCCACCGCCCTCACCAGTGTCAGGTCATAGTGGGTCATAAAGAAGTAATCTAGTCGTGTATATGTGCTTTGTGGGTAGGATGGGAACGTATAATCCCTCTCGTCTGGGTGGTGTGCCCTCCAGCAGTCCAGAAGTTGTAAGCGCCGGAAGAGGGTCTTGATGTGGGTCAAGTGTTGTAGCGGGACCTTTGAGGTCCCTGAGGACGAGTCCCATTTCGGGTCCATAGTCAGGTTAAAGTCCCCCTCCAGGATCAGTATGCCCTCCGTGAAGGATCGTAGTAAGCATAAAGTACGGGTGAGGAACCTGTAGTGCCTTTGGTTGGGAGCGTATATATTAGCAAAGGTATAGGCAGTCTCTGCTATCGTGCCCTTCAGGAACAGGAATCTCCCCTCAGGGTCGGTCACAGTCGCTATTTCTTTGAACGGTACGCGTTTGTGTATTAGGATGGCCACCCCTCTCGATTTGCCCGCACTATAGTCACTGTAGTAGCCCTTAGTATAGTGATGGTCAGTCATTTTGGGTCTAGATCCTTCCCGGAAGTGTGTTTCCTGCACATATACAATAGACGCTCCAGCGCTGTGGAAGTCCCTCGGGGCATGTGAACGTTTCTCAGGTTTATTCTGGCGTTAATGGTGATGATGTGGAGGTTTGCCGGTCGTAGTGACATGGTCGTAGTCAGGGGTGCGGGGAGGGCAGGGGAGGGGGGAAGGTTTGGAGGGGAGGGAAAAGTAGGGTCAATCGGGGGGTGGGGGGGAAGCAGCGCCGGCGAAAGCGCGGTCTAGGTGTGAACATTTAAAACATTCCAAGCATGGGGCTCGTGTCCCCCTCACCTCTTCTCCGTGGGAGCTCGGGCTCCCAGCAGGCCAGGCCGGAGACTGCCCCGGCCCCCCCACGTGCTCACCTGAGTGGGTCGTCAGGCACCCGGGCAGGGCTCAAGTCCCCACACATCTCCCTTCTGGGGATGGGTTCCCCCAGCAATGCACAGTGGTAGTAAACATTAGGCATAACCCATTTGTCTTCATCTCCCTTTAGAGGTACCAGAGTCTCTATGCGGAACCCATCAGGTCTCCACTGGAGCTCGGGCCCCCAGCGGGCCAGGCCGGAGTCGGCCTCCCACGTGCTCTCCTAAGTAAGTCATCACGTGTGGGTCAGGTGTCCGCCCCCGGCCCGGTCAGGGCACAAGCCCCACACATCCCCCCTCCCGGTATGGGTCCCCCAGCAATGCACAGTGACAGTAAACATTAGGCATAGCCCATTTGTCTCCATCTCCCCCCAGAGGCACCAGAGTCTCTATACGGAACCCGGCAGTCCCAGCAGGTAATAAACTTTTTAGGCTAAGCCTGCGTGTGTGGGAGTGGGGTATAATGGCGTCTCCCCTCCCCCCCCATCCAGTTACGGTTCTATGTCTAGCGATGTTAAAGTCCCAGTTAACACAAAACAATTGGGGTTGGGGTTTGTGATACATGCGGGGAGCGGTCTGAGCGGTGTTCTGTGGCTAAATGGCCATCTGGTGCCCCTCCGTTGCTGTCCCCTTTGGGTTGCGGGAGGGTGTTCAGTACTGCCTAAGTGCGGAGCCATGTCCAGGTAGCACAGGTCCAGGCCTCTCACCCCTCTGTCTACATTGCTGTCCCTGACGTTTGCGTGCGGGGTCTTCATTGTCTCTGGGGTTTTTGGAGCAGCGTCTGGGTACCCGTAGCAAACGTGTAGAAGGCCAGGGGTTCCGGCCACTGCATTTGGACCGGCTGGAGCTGCAATTCTTGAGTCTGCTCTGGTAGGTCGTCTGCTCCCTTAACCAGGAAGGGACCTGTCGGTGTAAAGGCTTGCAGACCTGTCGGAAAGTTCCATCGGTACCTTATTTTTTTAGATTGCAGGACTCTTGTAAGCGGGCACATCGCCCGGCGGTAGGCCAACGTGGCCGGGGACAGGTCCGGATAGAGTTGGACCACCACTCCGTTCATGAGGACGTGGTCAGTCTCCCTTGCTCTCTGTAAGATGTCCTCCTTAAGTTGGAAGCTGGCCAGGCAGCAGATGATGTCTTTTGGCGGTGCGCTCTGACAAAGTCGATTTTGGTAGACTCAAGCCTGCCCAGCAGCTTGTTGAAGAGGTCTGAGAGGATCTCTCTCACGGGCTTAATGTTGGCGTTATATTCAGGGATACCCCTTACTCTGATGTTTTGTCTTCTGCCTCTATTATCCAGGTCTTCAATATGGTATGCCATCTGTCTGAGCTGAGCGGATTGCTTGTGCATGGTCGTTATCTGCTTCCAGCTGGGAGACTCTGTGGTGAAGGCCTTGCAGGTCCTCCCTCATGGCGTGCAGTTCTGCTGTGATCGATTTCTGCAGGGCTGCGTTGGCTTCCTTGAGGTCCGTTTTGGTGGGTAAGTTGTTGAGCATCGTCACCCAGTCCGGAGGGGGCTCCACCGTGCCGGTAGCATTGGGCCTGTCCCTCCGGGGAAGCGATAGTGTGCTGTCCGTGGCCAGGGAGTCATTTGAGGCCTGGGACACGAGGTCGGACGGGGTGACCAGGTACTGCCGCATCGAGGGCGCCGGGGACCTCCTCGGGGTGTCTGCGGACTTCACAGCGTGCGTGGCTTTATGTGTTTTCCCCATTGTGCAGATCTGACACGTGGTGCGGCGAGGGAATGTGCAGAGCCAGCGGGGAGCTCCCTCACTATGCTGCCATCATGCTTGGCGTCCAAGCCACGCCCCAAGATAAAAACCTTTAAAGAAAATACATTGTGCTGTCACGTCTGATTTAAAAAATAAAATAAAAATTTTCATGCAGGCTGTGTGATTTACAGTTAGAGGAGGTGTGGCTAGGGCTGCATAAACTGAAACTAAAGTGATTTAACTCCTAAATGGCAGATAATCCATAAGATTGCAGGGGCATGATCTATACACTAAAATGGCTTCATGAAGCTAAAGTTGTTTTGGTGCTAATAGTATCCCTTTAACTGTATTTTTACATTGTGGCATGCATGCTGTAACCTCCACCACTGTGTTTTGTTATTAAACCTAGCCTGTTTACTTGGCACAAAATTGTGTCCTACAATATTAAAAGGGCTTAAACAGTACATTCCTCAATATATTAATCTTGCACGGGTTTCATTTCTTCTGACCTCTGACCCCTCTCCTGCTGGGTAGTGCCTTTAGAATCACAATACAACTTTACCAGCAGGAAATGGTTTAGTTAACAGGTGTGTGTGTGTGTGTGTGTGTGTGCCTGTGTGTGTCTGAGGGTTGACGGGTTGGGCATGGGATGCTCTGTATGGGTGCATGATGCCTGGTTTGTTCCCCTGTGCTCTTCTCCCAAAGGGTTCGATTGCTCCAGAATCCCAAGGAGTGAAGTACAGTTTTGCACCAAGCAATGCCCTCAACAAAACTGCCCGGCCGTTTAATGCCGGTACACCACCTCCAGACAACTCTCGGCCAGGTCAAGTCACCAAGGCAGTGACATACATACCCCCTCCAATGTCCTTTGCTGACAGCCCAACACCCAGATCCCAACAACAGAACGGGTATGTGATTTGATGCTCCTGTGTATGTATGCACTATGGGATAGTGGAGGAACTGTATAGAAGGGTTGCTGTCAGAAAAGTAGTGCAAATATGGTATAATTCATGACTGCGTGCATGTAGAAAAATGTTTCATTAAAGTAGAAAAGTTCTAGTTGTTTTTAGAATAATTAGACGTAAAACATTATTTTTCCATAAAATTAATGTAATATTTCTAATTTCTTTGACTGTAACATAGTATATTAAGAAACATCCAATACCCCAAATGTACATCTGTTAACTAAAATGCAAGATATTGTCTCTATGTGGTTTTTAACAGAGAGGTTAAATAAAAAAAAATATTGCTAAGGCTTATGATTGCTTATATGTGCTCCATTTAGTAACGAACATATTAGCATGACGCGTCTGATCACGTTTCATGGAACTATTATGACATTATTGTGTATTGAACCTGTATAATTAAAGGGAATATCTACGTTCCAAATGTATACTTTGTAAGGGAACTATATAGCGTTAAAAGGATTCTCCAGTGCCAGGAAAACATATTAGATGTCCCTCGGCGCTGCGTCAGGCTCCGCGGCCGTCGGCGTGAGAAACCTATGCGCATGCATGGCAATGCATGCGCATTAGACCTCCCCATAGGAAAGCATTGAATAATGCTTTCAATGCTTTTCTATGGGGATTTCGGCGACGCTGGAGGTCCTCACATAGCGCAAGGGCATCCAGCGTCGTTTTAAACCACTTTTCGTGTTCTATGAACACGGAAGTGTCTTCTAGTGGCTGTCTAGTAGACAGCCACTAGAGGAGGACTTAACCCTGCAATTTAAATATTGCAGTTTATGAAAACTGCAATAATTACACTTGCGAGGTTAAGGGTAGTGGGAGTTGGCACCCAGACCACACCAATGGGCAGAAGTGGTCTGGGTGCCTGGAGTATGCCTTTAAGAATACTAACATACAGTGTTACCCTATCTGTGAGGGTTTAAAAGTTAGTCTTTACTTCCTTGCTGAGCTGGTGTCGCTGCTGCCGCCCCACCTCTCTAGCTGAGATCATTAGGACTGATTATCTTGGCTAATTCAGTGCTTTCTCATAGGTAAGCATTGGGAGGCTAGTGAAAAATTATGTGCTGTGCCAATCAGGTAATCTCTGAGTGGCATTTTATTGAATACCCAAGTCTGGGTTATTTAGTTGGAGTAACTTTAGTATCTGTCATGAAGACCGTCTCAATGTATTTAGCCCTGCAATCACAACGTTGCCGTTTCTATTTACCCTTTTAAGGACGGCAGGCGTTCTATGTCGTCCTTTTTGGGGTGGCTCTAAATACCGGAGGGCTCCGTAGAACGTCCCTGCTGTCCTTCATACTCATCGGGTCCCCACCGATCCCACGTTGGTGGTCGCGATCCTGGGGTCTGCCTGGGAGCTCAGGCAGACCACCTCAGCCTGATCCAGCCGTCCCAGGCCATGTGATCGCCGGATCCTTGGGAGACTTCACTGTACACAAATATTAGTGTTTCAAAACAGTAAAACATATCACGACGATGATATTGTCAGGGAAAGTGGCACTTTCACTGACAATATAATTGTTGTGATACGTTTTGCTGTTTTGAAACACTAATATTTGTGTTCATCGAAGTCTCATGAGTATAACAGTAGCCCCCCATGTACAGGTTTTATAGTGTTTTCAAAAGTTACAGCGTCAAATATACGGCTTGCATTTCCATTTTTTCACATTGAAATTTGCCAGATTGATTATGTTGCCTTGGAGACCGTATGGTAGCCCAGGAATGAGAATTACCCCCATGATGGCATACCATTTGCAAAAGTAGAAAACGCAAGGTATTGCAAATGGGGTATGTCCAGTTTTTTTTAGTAGCCACTTAGTCACAAACACTGGACAAAATTAGCGTTCAAATAATTTTTTTGCCTTTTTCACACACAAACAAATAAGAACTGGTTGAATAGACATATAGTGCCAATTCCAGGTTTTGTTTTGATCAGAACTTGCAGAACTGCCTCAGTCCATAATGGGTTAAACCGCAGTTATTTTACATTGCAGGGTTAAAATTAAAGGGGCCACTACATCCAGATCATTTCATTGAGATAAAGTGGTCTGTGGATGCTTACTGCTCCTTTTGATTAAAACAATATATGCAATGAAAACTTGTATGCATTTTAGGGCTCTGACTAATACATTAAGTGATATTCATAATGTTGAATACGGCACTATGTAAGAAATCTAAACAATTTTTTGTTTTGGTTTTGTTTATTCTTTTATTGTCCAGTTCAGTGTTCTGCTGTTTTTGTTGGAATAGACGTTTGCGATATGCGTTGTTGTTTTTATATATATAAAATTTATTTTTTTAAATGTCACTTCAACTGTTTTTTTGTGTGTTTATAAATTTTATCCTGCTGAACTCTCAATCAGTGCTTGATTTATTTTTAACAAGATGTGAACGTAATTCACATATTTATTAAAGATGGAAATCTTTGTTCTAAAAAAAGAATGTTATACACCTCTCCTACTTCTCTAACTGGCCAAGAACCTTGTGTGTGTTTGGCAAAAAGCGCAGCAGTAGTGTTGGTGCCTGCCAAAGGTTTTCTCACGTAGATACGTGCTTTGGTGTTCTACTTTGAACTGCACAGCTTTCTGAAAATAGCTGAACGATAAATCCAAGTGGGGGATGAATAATTCTCTCCGAGAATGCATAAGGATTGATTAAAACGTTTCAACCACTTCCTAGTCTGGTTGCAACTTTGTGTAGAAGATTGTGGGTCTTTAAAAAAGATTTTTTTATGAATTGCTTATGAATTTGTTCCTCTCTACCTCATATAAAACATTACAATCTGGAAAACCTTTTTGAAAGTCTGGTCGTCAGATGTTTTTTGGGGAATTTTGAGTTTTCTATTACATCATGGATTTCTGTGTGCAATTAGATAATAATGCACCCTAGGGATTTATGTTTTGATTATTCTCTATTAAATACATGTTGCTTTCAGCAGCTCGGTTAGGGCTTCTCTTTCCCGTTTACCAGTGTGCTGGCATGGGTTTGTAATGTGGAAAAAGTAAAATAAGCCCTGCTGGGAACACAAATCTGTGTGCAAGTCTATCCAAGGCAGGGCACCAAGTGTGATGTGTTTTTTTTGTTTGTTTTTTTATAAAAACCTGATTTATTATTGGTATTTATATAGCGCCAACTAATTCCACAGTGCTTTACAATATTATGAAAGGGGGAGAAATTTACAATATATGAGACAATTACACAGTGACACAGGAACAATAGATAGATGAGGCTACAGATTGTAGCTGGGCAGTACAGCTTTTGGGGAGACCAACTAAGAGAGAATTACAGTAATCCACGCTGAGAGCATGAACAACTCCTTGGCAGCATCTTGCATGAGAAAGGGGCGAATGCGGGCGATATTTTTAAGGTGGAATCGACCAGTTTTAGCAACATGCTGGATAAGATAGCACCAAGACAAAGAGCTTGCAAGGATGGACTGATGCAAGCACCATCAACTTGCAGGGAGAGCGAAAGAGGAGGATCAGCATTATGAGGGGGAAAAACAAGAAGCTCAGTTTTAGAGAGATTGAGTTTCAGAAAGCGAGAGGAAATCCAATCAGAAATAGAAGAAAGACAAGCAGTGACACGTTTGCAGGACCACAGGGACGAGATCAGGGGAGGAGAGATATATATCTGGGTGTCGTTGGTATACAGATGGTAGCGGAATACAAAGGAGGTAATGCGTTTGCCAAGAGAGGCAGTATAAAGAGAACAGAAGGGGACCAAGAACAGATCCTTGGGGGACTCCAACCGAGACAGCGCGAGAGGAGGAGGTGTCATTGCAAAAGGAGACACTGAACGAATGTTGGGAGAGATAGGAGGAGAACCACGAGAGGACAGTGTCACAGAGGCCGAGGAATTGAAGAGTTTGGAGGAGGAGGACATGATCAACAGTGTCAAAGGCAGCAGAGAGGTCAAAAAGAATTAGTATGGAGTAGTGGCCTTTGGATTTAGCTGTGATTAGGTAATACGAGTAAAGACAAGTCTTTTTAGAAGTTTTGAGTAAAAAAGAAGCAAGGATATGGGACAATAGTTGGAAGGGGAAGACTGGTCTAGGGATGGCTTTTTTAGGATGGGTACGACAGTAGCATGCTTAAGGGGAGCAGGGACAGCACCAGATGAAAGAGAGCAGTTTAGAATGTGTGTTAAGGATTAATAGCTACAAGAAAGCCACTTTGAGTTAACATACAGAGAATGATAAATGTGATCCATGACGGCAAGATAACCTTGAAAATTTGCTTGGGATAATTCAAGAGGAACTCAACAGGAACAATCAGATTACAAGTATTTATACAGATTGGAATTGCAGAAATGAACCCTGGAGTGGGTGCACTGTTTAAATTTTATTTTACCTTTACCCCTCAATCGGTGTGATCCACTTAAAAGGACAACTGTTACCTGATTATTATTCTAAGAGTTCTTGCAGCATGTAATGAAAAGATATAGCATTTAAACAAACAAAAAAAAAAGGTATATGTAAAATTATCTGAAAATCTGACCCCTACTTTTACAGAACTCTAGATTCCTCCTTAGTACTCCTTTGGTCGGACTGAGGTTAAATCCGACTGTTAGACTGCTGCTTAACTCCCTGCACAGAGCAGTGATGTCATCAGCCATTGTCCGGAGTGCTCTGCCTGGTCCAAATTCCAACCACACTGACAATTCTCCTATTCACTAAAGTCAAATACGCTCAGAATTCGGTCGGTCTGACACTCTGTAAAATTGGTTCAGATGAGGAAATCACTGTTTTTCTGAACTCATTTGAATATACAGCAGCAGAAACGCAAATGATCATTTACCTGCTAAATACCATATCTTTTTCATTACTGCTGCTATAAAAAAAAAAAAAAATTATGGTGGCAGTTGTGTTTAACTACATTTGGTGTCACTGCTGTGCAGCATGATTGTTTACTTATCAAATGCCAGCAAATACCAGAGAGTCTGCCCAATGCAATGGGGTTAAAAATAACCTGCTACACATTATATAAAGTTAAAGGTCTTGCTTGTTTTAAATGCCAAACTTAAAGTAAATGTGTCCAAGACCTAATTAAAAGAAAGAACCTTGACCGTTATAATATTCTTTTAATTGTTTACTAAATTTTGATTTAAAGAGAATTGTTGACTAAATATCCTGATTTTAATACGGCCACGTATTGCCAAGTACCCAGGTGAATTAGTCAGTTTATTTAATTAATAAACTTTTTCAGGAACGCAGATTTCTGTTCTAGCACATTCATATTCATCCTTTTTAAGGTTGTAAAACTTTGTGCTATTAAGTTACAATTCAAATGAAAATCCTGTTGCTGCCTTAGTTGTATAAAACAAGCAGGTATATACTGTCAAGTGATCGCTGATAAAGATGCACGTTCTTCCCAACCAATCCATTTTGGATGCTGGAAATGTGCGTTGGTAAAGTGAAGTCTGCGCAGATCTTCTATTGCCATGGAATTAGAGGGGATAACAGTTCAGAATTGTGTCCAATTTCATAATAAACCTATATCTTACTGCATGTAGGAATGGGTTACTAGCACTGACCTAATAAACACTTCTAATTAGTATTATACATGTGCAGGCTAATTAATGAATTAAAGATTGTTATAATGTAGTATGAAGACATCCACCAATAAACCTCAAACCCTAGTAAGATTGATGTTGCAAGTTTTTAAATTTCACCATGTGTTTGAACCATTTTCTCCTTCCTTAAGAAGAAGTGTGTGCAATTCCATTTGTTGCCACCTGGTGGTGATGTCTACACATTTAAATTTTAACTTGTTCTGTGGGTGGGGATGTTGGTGTAGGTCGGGATTCACACATAGGTGTATAAAAACAATGACACTAAATATATCTTGCTTCTCAGGAAGGAGCAACCAGGGTAGAGGAGTGCATCAGGCATTTTGTTTATATATTTGTGTATGATGTGTGTTTATCATAATTGTTAACTGTGCTAAGCTCCATGCACACTCTACATATCTGATAGAGAAGGTGGAGTATGCAAGCAGCGTTGTGAATTTTATGATTTCAATTTCCTTTAAATGTTCAGTTTGTTTACGATAACATGAAAACCAGATAAGCGCTAATCTCTCTAATCAATTGCTGGTTGCGTCTACCTTGCTTGGCTTATACAGACAATTGCTTTCTTCTTACTGGTAGATGTGTCAATTCAACAAAATAAGATATCCTGATTTCAGTCTCTGAGGGACAATGGTTTTAGAATGTATCTCTATTCTAACTTATATAGGTTCATTACAATCTTTGTCGTTTTTTTTGTATCTTTATTTTGATGTAACCCGTGAACTAGATGTTGTGAAATGTTATTCTGTAGGACATGCAAAACAAAATGCAATCAAGGCAGCTCGTTTTGTTCAATTTTTTTTGTTTCATATTATGCTGAGAATCAAAGTTTTAATTTGTAAAATGTGATTATGATGCCTGTTGTGATTTAGAGTCAAAGCAGATTAATCTTTTTTAAAACCTCTTTATCTTGCCTCTTTATTTTTGCCTAAAATGCACTTTTTACTATGAACATTATTTGATGCTTTTTACTCCAACCCCCCTTTCCCCTTATCATTCTAAAAGCTTTTTTAGAGTTGGATTCTTGCCAAATAATTTTTGGCAGCCAATATCTCTGAAGACAGACTATATGACCTCTTCTTCCCTACGAAACTGAAAAAATAAGACTGGATATTTCTTTTAGCCAAAGAATGTTTAGACAAAGGCTCCTTTAGAATTCTCCACCTTCCCTTTTGGCCCAATTTCGAGGCCAACCCCTAGTCCTCTATTACATTGCAGCATACATTCTCCACTCCCTCGCTGTATGTTTTAACACATTATCACTATGTTGTTAACATACATTTATTGTGTGTTCAAAATGAACTCATCGTACATTTGATACCCATGTCTAGCCTGAACAGTGAGGGGGTGAGGCTGTTGATTTGAAGCTAGCGGGTTTCAGCAGTTGGATGTTGGAAGCTGTCTTGTTTACTGTTGGAATTGTACTGTAACTAGACCTCTTGCCCCTCCTCTTGATGTACTTAACTGTGCGTTGGACTTGGTGGGGGTTCAGGGCAACCAAGCTGGCAGAGCCTTACTAGGGCTGAAGTAACTTGACCTGAGGCTATATTGAGGCTGCCAGCATAAGCAATTTTCACCAGAGGCTTTGCACATACAGGAGCTGCTAACATCTACTCTGTGTCCACTCAGGTATTTGGGGTTTTCATAAAAACGAAAGGGTCCAAATTTCCCCTATTAATTGACATTAAGCTGAAAGACTTCTTAATTGAGAGGCCTCTGTAGATCTAAACACTCCTTGTAATGCTATTGGGATGTATTGTGTGGCTTTCAGGGCATATTGAGCCATATGTCTTTAGCATCAATGATCAGACTTTTTTCGGAAAAAAAATTCATAGAACATCTGGTATCTTGGGCTTGTTTTGGTGTATGAGATTGTTGGTAGAATATGCAATGTATTAACATTTCATCAAGCATGTGTATTTCACAGGTTGTTGGTATTTTGCCTTTTTTAAAATTTTTTACTTGGGGGGAGATTTTTTTTTAAAGTGTTGCTATTGGAAAACTGGGGAAACATTCTAAAATTTGAGAAACCTTGGAAACCAAGTGAATCTGTAGGAACATTCCACTTGTTTCCATGGTGATTGCGCCTCTTAGATGTTGCCCTTGCTTTTCTCGTAATGCCACGTTCAGATCTCCCCCAACGTGATTGGCATGAATGATGGATTTTTACATGAGTGATTTTGGAAATGTGTCTGATTGGGTTTTGCTGTTGTTATTTAACAGTGTCCCGAGAATGTAAACTGTGATTCATTCAGTTGAGATACAGTGAAAAAAGATAATCTGTCTTGATTTGTTTTTCCAAATTACTTATGGGGGAGGTTGGGCTAATCTCTAAAAAAAAATTCTATCCTGTGACTGTACATTATGTCTGCTTAATGCTATCTTTTCTCTTTCACCCCTTTCCTCTGTCCCTTGTCTTTTTCTCGCAGGTGGAAAACATAGAAAAGTCAGTAAGCATTATTTGTCTTTGTGTCTTTTAAGTATTAATGGCATTGTTTATTTATAAACTTAGGCTTTTTATCCAATATCCACTGTCTACCACACCATTTGTGATACCAGATAAATGCATTGTGGCTGATGTCTGAGTATATAACCAGAGTCTTGCATGTTAGTGTAATTCCTTTGTGATCTAGAGCACAGATAATGGCTCCTCTATGTATTAAATATGTTCCGCTCTCGCAGGGTTCACGTGTACCCAAAAGAGCAGAAGTCATCAGGGGCCCTAAACGGACTAACCCAATCATCTCTCAACGCTTTTTTGTTGGACGATAAGTAAGTCAGTTTTAATCTTGTTTTTTTGGGGGGGTAACTTAGACTGCAATCTACATTAGTAACCCGGACCCTTCCACCCATCCCCACCTTGCCGTATACTAGACACTCTCTTAGGATGGATAGTCAACCAGCCATTCTTCCCAATGACTCCAGCAAAAAGAGGCTGGTAGAGGACACTGAGGACTGGCAGCCTCGGACAGGCACCACGCAGTCCCGTTCTTTCCGCATCTTGGCACAGCTCACTGGCACGGACTTCAGTAAGTTGGCCTGCATGTGTGTTCTGAAATGACCATAGCTGTGCCATCTAGCATGTCTAGATTGTAAATTTCATATTACTCTGCAGTCAAAGCATGACAAAAATTGTATAAAATACAAAATATATATAATAAAACCAAATCATTACTTTATCAACTGGTTATATTTTTTAAATTCTAGATAAGATTTGGTTAACCTGCATCATCATAGTGGCTTCTCTTCTATAGAATCACTCATTCAAATTGGACTTTCTGCAACAAAATTGCACCAAATATCGAAGTTCTAGATATCCAACCCTGATGGTAGTTGACTCCAGGAATGTTTTTCTACATCAATAGAGATCCTTAAATCTAGATTCCTTTCGTTTTGTTGTATTGTTATGTCTTCAGCACTTCTGACAAACGCACTGCAGCAGTGGCATTTGTCTAGAACCTCTTGAATATTATCACCCATTAAAAGTGACACAAGCTTTCTAAAAGCTAGAGTTGGCATCTCATTGATGTCTCATCCTTGGCAAGAAGGGATCGATGCCTCCCCCACATGCAGCAGTGCCCATTGATTCTGCAGAGTTGTGATAAGCACAACCCTTGTGATGCAGGTGTTTGTTTTACCTACCTGTCACATTTATTTTGGTCTAATAGAATGATGTGTGTGACAATAGACAAAATAATTACGGAGAACTACTTAGACAATGTCCTATGCCTGTTAGAACTGACAGCTTCTGGCAGAGGCATTGAACCTGTATTTCATTGTTCATTTTGTTTGTAATAAACAGAGCTGATCTTCCATGTCTTACTTTAAATAGATATGGCAAATCTTTTTCTGTCCCGACCATAGTAAGGACTGATGTATATTTAATTCAAACTTCTATATTTAATAATACCGTATGTATTAGTTTCCGATATAAATTCTCTTTCCTAGCCTCCAAGAACAGCACCCCTGGCCTCGTAATTTTAGTCGCAAGAAGCAGGGTGCAGATGTATTTGGTAAATACGGAGAGGCATTGTAATCAAATTCTCTCTTGCACTTATGTCTTGATTTGTTGCAGCTCATTGTAGGTTCAAAAAGCTCCAAAAACCATAACTACTTATGCATTTTGCTTAAATTATAGCCCGAGGAAGTTCTCCGTCCTTGTCTAATTTAAAAATTGTGTTCATAACTGTAGGGGTTTGCAAACATTGATGTAGCAAGAAGCCCACCCATAATCATTTGCTTGCTGCAGCAGAGCTGAAGTGAATATCTCAAAAAATACACTGATGGATCTTGTAAGCACTCTCATTGAGAACTTTTCAGCCACTTCCTGGTCTGGAGATAGCTTGTTGCAGAAGTGGCAAATCCTGCATTTTTTATGCTGGTCTCCACGTTTTATTTTATTTTATTTTTTTCATTTTTTTATTTACATTTGCATATTTTAGTCAACTAAAAATGGCCATCAATCCCAACTTGTACTTTTCATTATTTGAAGGCTATATCAGCAGGAGTCTGTAGGAGTAACTTATGTTACAGACAGGTTATTAGAGGCCCCTGGTCCTCGTGTATGAGTTTTGTGTGACAGTAGATGTCTCAAAACCACCTGACCATTCTAATGCCACTGATTATAAAAATTAAGAATCATTCACCCCCCAAAACTCTTGGTTCTAATTGTCTCCCTCACAAAAACCATGTGTCCAAAAGTTTCCACAGACTCCACTTCATTTGACTTTACTTTGGAGTCTGTGGTATAAACCCAATGCACTGGTTCCCTGCTTATAGAGGAGACCAAACCCTGCTAAATATAGTCCTCTAGTTTCTAATTTGTTCTCTACCACTGAGAGCAGAACATCCTTCATTCCTAACGCCTCTTATATTGAACCAGTTCATCTGTCTCCACTTTGTTGTTTATCTAGCTTGCGGCAGGCGTGCCCCCCACCTAATGCAGTGCAATCCTTAAAATCCTTAAATGATGGACCACTCAATGCCATTTTCAATGGCAGGCCCCATGCCTTGTCCCATCTTCTTACTCCTAGCATTCACCTTCTCTTCAGATCTTTCTGTCTTGTTTTCTTGTTTATACTAGTAATCTGCTCTCATGTTCGTTCTTTCCTTTCTCTCCACCTTTCTCATGATTCTTGCTACTCACAGTGCAAGACCCAGATGATGAGAACATGAAGCGGGTGAGGTAAGGAACTGTCACTTACAAGGTGTATTGTTGGGAACACGTCTGTAAAATATACAACCACAATTCACTATTAACCACCTATAAGACTTTTAGGAGTCATCTCAAATTACTACATTCTAGACCAGAGGTATATTAAAAGTGTTTTTGAAGGTTTTGTTTTCTTCCAGGATTTAATGTTTTTCATTCAACCAATTTATGTTTAGATGATACTACATCTGGTTTACTTTCACATTCATGACTCTTGAGCACAGACTAAGTTGCCTAAACAATTCTAATTAGATACCCCTGGTTGAATTTGAGGGTACCCTAAAAAAAAAAAAATATATATATATATATTTATTTATTGCTGTAGACAACAAAAAAAACTCACTAAAATATATAACATAGCAAAGTGTACCTGATTTCTAGGAGAAGCGTGCAGACATTGGATTTGGCTGGCTTGTCGGACCTACTCCATCATGAAGAAAGATCACCTCGGTAATGATATATAACGTCTAGTCAAAAGCTGACACCGCTGAAATGTTTTGTTCCTCACAGGCACTTCTTCAGAGACTTTCTTCATGATGGTGGAGTTCCGACAATCCATTCAAGCCCAGTGTCCTAAAAATTTAGATACGATTTTTGGGGCATGTTACTACTTTTCTTATTGGGCAACAACTTTAACTTCTTAACGTCTGCCACTATCACTGCTTGTGAAACCCAAAAATAATTAACACAGGACAGCATCCCATTTAACACTAAACAGAACTGCTTGTTATTACATGTGAAATATAAGTCACACATGTGAAGGCAACTAGGAAAAACGTGGACTAGTTTAGCTAAACCATATTCATTACAAACCAAGAGTTTAAAAAAAAATATGGAACACGAGTCCCAGAGCATAGGGCCTATAAATAACCCCTGTCAGGCGCATATGCTAATGGGAGCAGAGACAGGTTTTAACCTCACTTAGAATGCCTGCTATCCCGAAAAGAATTGAGTTATTAAAACGGTGCGCTGTGTTTTTACTTTACTTACCAGTAAACGGAGCAGCTGCAACTAATGTAAGCTGCAGTGAATGATGGAATTCATATATTAGTTGCCTTGAGCCAGCAGCTAACCGTCATACAGCACTGCCGAGCACCATTCCCCTGTGTCTGAATGACTGGCATATCATTTAAATACACTGGCCTAGATTTACAGCGCTGAAAGACAATATTCCGTCCAAATTGAATAAATGTTTAAAAAGAAAATACATCAGACCTGCTTTGGAATAAAACTGTCTAAATATATCCATATGACATGATTTAGGGGTTTACGTGGTATGCAGTGCACACTGGTGAATGGACAAAAACATTTTAATTGTAAAATGTCGTTAAAAATAGAAATATTGGGGAAAATGCTAGTTTATTCTAAGTTTTGCGATATGCTTGGCCAGTGAAATATTATTTATTGAACATAGAATTTAAAGAGAACTTATCATAAAAATAAATGGCAGACAAAAATCTTTTTTACCGTGGTAATCAGATTATTCCATATCTGAAAAATATGTAGTTTTGGCTCTCTTTAACAACCCCCACCCTGTCTCTGCGTACAGGCTACTTATTCAGTGAATTTACAATGCTTTCAGGGTAGGGTTGGATTGACATCTCAGGTGCCTTTAGGCGCAGAATTTTCATACCCTCCTCTCCATCCAAAAAAAACAAACCTAAAAATATTGCTATGTTACTTGTATCATGATTTGAAGGATACACAAAATAGTCAGGAGGTACATCTCTCCCATCCCTGCAAATATAAGAAGAATCCAATTATAGTGTAAAATAAAAAAGGACATAATATATCTCAAATTAATAAATACAGATTTATACTCTGGGTAGGTGTCCTTTGTAGATGGATACCTGTCGGTAGCTGTCTACTGGCAAATCCACTAAGCCAGGAATTCTTTACCAACATAGCAAAGTTTGTCAAATAGCCGAGTTGGTTATTCCCATACCAGCTCTTTAAACAAACAACTGAATTATATTGAAAACTTTTTTTTTTCTTTTAATAGAGTTTAATTGCTTGCTTAGTAATATGGGACATGCATTTAGGAACAAAGAGGTTTGTTTTCACATTGATTTTTCTTTTGAGATCTCTGTATCAATAGACTATTTGTTGTGGTGCAAAACAGGAGCAGTCTAGGCACTATAACCACAAAATGCTGATGTAGTGGTTATCATGCTATTCGGTCACAGATGTTTCATGATCCTTGGTTAAACTATTCTGATCTGACCAAAACCAGGACCCCTTAGGCAACTACAGCTAGCAACCACTTGCCGATAATGCTAATGAGGTTTCACTATCCATCCGCAACATTAATTCCATCATCTGACCTGCTCAGCCAATGAATGGCTTTAAAATATGGATAACTTTTAAGTGGAACTTTCACATTGGCAATTCCGGTAAGCAGTGGCTGAGCAACAAATGTCTTGGATACACCTGATTTTGGTATAACGTATCAAAAAGTGTTTGACCAAGTACTGGTGGATTGAGCCCGCAGTCTAATGGCTCAATAACCACTTAATCAGTGTGGATTTGGTGCCTAGACTGCTTATTTTAAAGGAACACTCAATAACATAACCACCACAGCATATTCTAGTATTTACAATGCAATAAGTCTTTTGGTGCAGTCACTCAGTTTATTTTTTTTGATTTTTTTACTTCCTCATTATCCGTGCAGATTTAAACAGCAATGAAGTATTATAGAGAATCTCAGTACAGCATTCATAGATGTTCAATATGTGGTATGATAATGCAGTGTGTGCCCACTCCGTTTAAACATTTGTAGGATTAATGAGGATGTGAAGTGTGTCATGCATGAGAGTGGGCTGTTTTTTGTCAAACCACCTGAGAACCGTTTTCTTAAAAAAAACAAGGGAATGTACCCAAAGACTTGTTTCATAACCACTACAAAAAAACAGCTAACCTTTTCAGCATATACTATCTATGCATGTTTAAAGTTCTCCTGTTTCGTTTTCAACTAAATTCTTCCTGTTCTTTTCTTTTTATTTTCCTTTCCTTTTGCCTGTCCTATCTTCCATTGACCACCTCCTCCAAAACCACAGGGAAAAGTTCATCACAGAGCTCCAGAGCCCCCGATACACCCGCCTGCGTGACTGGCACCACGAGAGATCAGCCTGCTCCCTCAATGTGAAACCCTGAGCACCAGAAACAGGAGCAGGAGGAAGGGGGGTTGGCCAAGTTGGGTGGAAGTACATTAGGGAAACATCACAGGAGTTAATGTGATCATGTATTATACTTGTTGATTTTCCAGTGTGTTCCATTTGATCAGATCATACTCTAACCCTTTCCTTAAATTTCTGTTTTCCTCTCAATGTCTACTAGCTTAGTCTAATAAATGTTTAAGTGCCAGAGACACGAGCAGCACTTTGCTCTAAGTGTCCTTCGCACCTAGACCCATCACCCCACATACCGTGCTGAAGATCTTTTATTTATTCCACATTCTCAGTGTTAAAGACCTATTTAACATGGGCTATGTGCATTGGTTATACCAGACCGCATGTCTAAATCTCCTCTGCAGTGAAGCCTTTGTAGAAGAAACTCCCACATATCCCGTTAAGGGGGAGACTAACGCAATGCTGCTGTATATAATATAATTAATTTGGGACGCACAAACACAGAGGTTTGGGAGAGCATCATTTTATTCTTTTTTTTTTTTTTTTCAGTGGGTTGAAGGCGTCTATTCGGTACCATGAAATAGCCCAGTGTAATATAAAATGTAACTGACATCTCCCATATGGCAAATACACCTTGATTGCTTTGTACCATGTAAATTATCTTCTGCTCTTTGCTTTTCTCTTCTTGTTCCAATTGACTGTGAGATGTAACCTAACTGGCGTTAGATCAGCTTTAAAACCACTGCCCCCTCCTAATCCAATTGTAAAAAAACTGCTACTGTCTAGTCCCCCCCTCCTTTTTGTGGGTTAACATGGGGAGCACATTGTATATGTTTCACAAAAGCATGGTCCGTGTTAGGCAAAGACAACAGATGTTTTTAGAATGCATGGGGTCAGGGCTCTGCTTTTAGCTGAAAGCGTAAAACCTATTCACAATAAACGTATTTCACGTATGTGTATCAGTGGAATTATTCATGTTATTTTTTATAACAAAGTATTTGAAACCATTTTCAGTCTAGCATGTGTCCACAATCTATTTTGAGCATTTGACATTTCTTGTCCTCTTGGCAGTCTCACCCATGCCGACTCTGTGCAAACATGAAATATTCTATTTATTAAGCATCAAAATCATTATGTAATCATGCTGCAACTGAATAAATTGGACTTGCCAGCATAGGATCTTTAAGAACTATATTGTTATGTTGCTACAGATTGGTCTTTTAATACTGCTCACCTTACTTTTTTAAGAAAAATACACCTACAATTATGCCTTTTCACAATGTAGATGATGGGTGACCTGGCATGGCTGCTTATGTAGAACAGTACTAAGAAAACTTGGGTTATTCACAAAATGTTGGGAATCCACCTTGAATTTCACATTTTTGCCGAGCTGAGAACATAGCATACTTCGAGAATGTTTTCAATTTGGCTATTTTCACTATAAATTTGGAATTCACTTTCACTTTAGTTAAAACCATGACCGTATTTGCAACAAAGGTTTTTCAATTAAAGTAGTTTATTATAGACGAGTTTGTATCCAGACCACTGGAACTCCTTAGGAGGGGCTAGAGATGATCTTGAATATTAATGATCTTTTTTGGCATCGCTACAGGTACGTCATGGTCAAACTTGGGTTAAACTTGTGTGCACTGGTAATCATAGACGCGCAACTAGATGACCATGAAGTACGATGACCACTTACATGGTTTGCAAACTCTGGGGCATGCACACAATCTACTCTGACTTGGTAATTTTCCCCCAAAAAGCCAGTTGGAGACACATTTTGGAATCTACTAGATTTAGAGAGGCTGGATGCCTAAAAGTGTAGCTAACACGGACTGTTCCAGTTTTTCTAGAGTTTTTCATAGATCATTTTTGATCTTTAAACTTTGGGATTATTGAGAGTGCAGATCCATCGAACTAGTTCTGTGTTTTGCGCTTGATTGTATCACCATGGCAACAAAGACTAGGGATGCATACCGTATCCTTCTGGTACAGGAAAAGAAGATACAAGATATGGGCCAAACTTGGACAGACGGGATTGGGGAAATATATATATTAAAATAATAAATCCTAATGCTTTTTTGAGGAAATATTATATACAATTTTAACATTTTTATATAAACAAATATTTATCCTTTAAGAAATGTATTTCTTTACAAACACATTTTTATGCAGTGATGTCATAAGCGATGTGTTTACCAAAATATTATACCTACCCAGTTCTGCAAATGCCCCCTCCTACAGTAGTTACATTGATCAAGGTAAAAATAGAGTGATTGTGGGATACAAACTCCTAAATTTACAGTAGTCCTAGAAACCGTATGTATCTGTCTGTGTGAATTGCTCAAAATGTATCCCTTTATTGCAGTTTTACTATGGTTTTTTTTTTTTTTTTTATACATCTTCTATATGAAATAATAATTGTACTTACTCCAGAGTTACAGTTGTCATTTATTTCCATTTTACACATGGCATCTCCAACGGAATAGTCTGAGAGGAAAATACATAAATAAACAAAGGAAGTATGCCTTCTCTGAAAAATTATCTGTTAAATAATATATATATATATATATTTTTTTTTTTTTAATTACCTATTTTCCCATGTGCTGCTCCTTTTTCAATTAAAATGTTAAAGATTTAACAAGTGACATCACAATCCTTTTCAGTCGGGGAAAACTGCAAAGGCAAGCATGGTTTGAGTTTCGTCTCTAACACAGTATTCACTGGCAGAATAGAGCAACATAGCAATGATTGACAGGGAGACAAAATGGAGGCACTCAGTTCCAGGATAGATGTGTGGATTTCTACGATTAATAATTTTTTTTTCTAAAATCTCGCTGATTCTTATTTGCTAAATATAGGAGACATTAACTTAAAATCAAAGGAAGTCTCCGTTCCCTTTTACCATCACTCTTTGTAAGACACAATACACTGGAAAGAGCGGTAACACGTCCTACTTGCCCTTCCTACAGGGTGTTGGGTAAGGAATCAATAAGTGTCGGTGCCAGTGGGTCTATGAGCACATACATCAAACTCCGATTGCTATTGGTATGTCAGTTATACTAACTCTTAATTTAACTGTTCGAGTGTCAGAGGTAACACACCCCTTTGGCAACCACTGTTTAAGAATGATTAATGGAAGGAATGTAAACTTGACCTAGTTTGAAGAGCTAATGTTGCTTTGGCCTAGTTTCCCCTAAAGCAGACATTAAAAGAACCATTGTCATCAAGACTCTGCTATAACACCACGTTACCCAATAGCAAATTCGCAATGATCTTGTATAATAGTTAAAATGATAAAACTTTTCTTTTTGGTATTATATGGGTTTGTATTGTAATGTCCTTCATGATAGATTTTAGACTCTTTAAAGGGGAACAGTCACTACCCAGGGTTTTAAATATTTGGTTTACTTGTCCCCATGTATTAAGCAAATTGGTGTTTTTTAAAAACAAAATTAAATGAGAAATCCTCACTGCTGCATTTAGCTCTATCCTCTAACAGGGAGCGTCCATCTAATTTCCCTTTTAATCATTAGGATTCGTTACTAAATTCTGAATTGTAGAGAATGGAAATCCAAATGGCAACATTCAAGGTGAAGACTTTTATTCAAATGAGCTAGTTTACCTACATTTTGCAGTTCTGATTTTAATTTGGTACAATTTGGAATTTTAGTGAATAAATAAATGCTTCCACAGGGCTGGGTCCACATGCGGGACAAAAATACCAGTACTTGATTCTTCGGTTAAAAGATTTCCTTTATTAAGCACAAAGTATTACATTGAAGCTCAGTGTCCAGAGGGCGGCACAAAGGCGGGAGGTGCTAACGCGTTTCCTGCCTTACAAGGCTCTTGCTCAGAGACAAAATTGTGTCCCGTTTGTTTGGAATTTAAGTGAATAAGCCTGTGTTTATTTTCTTCTTCTCATATTGTGTGCTCTGCGTTTGCCTGAAGCAAACAGTAGAGTAATGTCCCTTGAAAGAAAATGGAGCAGCACATAAGAAAAGGTTATAGGTGATTTTGAATGTTTTATTCAATCGTGTTATTTCTACCTCCCCTTTAAGCAGTGCAGACTTAGAGAAAGTGCTATCTATTTACATCCTCTGAAGGTATCTATGCAACAACCAGATACATTTTATCTCAGAATAACAGCCCTGGTGAATGTTTTGTGGCATGACCTTGCTGGCTGAACGATGATTGCGCCGGGTATCCTTACAGGGATACTAGAGTCACCCAGACCACTTCAGCTAAATGAAGTGGTCTGCGTGCCAGGTCCCTCAGGTTTTAATCCTTCACATGTAAACATAGCAGATTCAGAGAAACTGCTATGTTTACATAGTGGGGTTAATCCAACCTCTAGTGGCTGTCTTCCTGACAGCCGCAAGAGGCGCTTCTGCGACGCTGGATGCAAAATTCGCATCCAGCGTGCAGAACGTCCATAGGAAAGAATGAGAAAGGAGGAGAGGTCACCAGAGCCGAGGGAGCCCGACCCTGGATAAAGGTAAGCTGCTTGAAGGGGCACCACGGGAGGGGGACTCTGAGGATGAGGGTCCCCCAAGGATGACATAGTGTCAGGAAAATGGGTTTGTTTTCCAAACACTATAGTGATCCTTTAAGCACTTCAATGTTGGACTACATTTCCAGTGTAGCTCAGGTAGCAACACTGAGCTAGTACAAGGAGAATGTTGGATTTGACTAGTGATTATGGTACTAGGACTACCTTAAGGGGTGGTATTATATTTTTACTTTATACCCAACACAAATGTCTTTTGCACCTGAATCGAAACTCACACAACATATGTTCAGTGAAACTCAAAACAACTAAAGAATACATAAGGATACACTTGAGTGACCCTGCAAGTTAATAATTCCTTCTGATTCCTGCCCACAAATATAGATGGTACAAAAACTTGGATGAGAGGAAGGAGCTTGACCCCCTGGCAAGTAACCCTAATCTGTACCTCCCAACATTTCAAATGGACAAAGCGAGACACTTTAAAGGGATTCTTTAGTCATATTGAAGTCGTCTGGATGCAGTGTCCTTGTCCTCTTAACCCTGCAATGTAAAGCATTGCAGTTTTTGAGTTTAACATTGCAGGGTTAAATCCACCTCTAGTGGCTGTCAGTATGCCGATATCCCTTGACCAAACCGTTAAAGTCACTTAGCACCAACGAGACTGCCAATCAGCAGGCTGCGTCTTATTGGTAGTCATTTTTTTGGGTGCAAAGGTTTCACTCCTAAACGTAAACCCTTCCTACAATTGGCACATGCCATATAAGCATTCTCTTTCATTAAAGACTCACTATAGGGTCAGGAAAACAAACCTGTATTCCTGACCCAGTAGTGAATATCCACCATTTAGGTGGCTTGCCCTCCCCTTACCCCCCTCAGAATGGATTAAAACTGCCCCTCCCTTTTAGTGACATAATCAAAATTGCTGATTTTTAGCCAATCCAAGGCTTTCCCATGTGAAAGCCTTGGATTGGCTAAAATCATTGAGGGTGCGGGGCCAAACGCCGTTTTGGCCAATTGGCACCTCCTCATAGAGATGCATCTCTGTGAGGAAAATTCAGCGTCTCCATGCAGAGCGTGAGGATGCTGAATGGCAGGGCTGCTTACTGTGCAGCCCTGAGCCAGGAAGCCCCTCCAGTGGCCATCTAAGGAGTAGCCACTTAGAGGTGTCCCTAGGGGCAATGTAAACACTGCCTTTTTTCTGAAAAGACAGTGTTTACATGAAAATGCCTGAAGGCAGCCCTTATACTCACCAGAACATTAAGCTTTAGTTGTTCTGGTGACTATAGTGTCTCTTTAAATATAGCCCCTCTTTCCTTCTTAAAGTTCTATTTTGCACTAATTGTGTCGAATTAAGTATCCAATTTATTAGTGATGACATGAATCCAGAGCAAGGGGAGAGGGGGCTTTATAGTGTAAATGTCACAATCTCTTATTTTATTGTCATCTCTTCCATTTAAAGTGTTCACACAATGCCACAGCGATCCATGACATTCTTTATCTATTACCGATGACGATACCTGACCTGTATATAATTAAATCCTGAAATTCTCAAAAGCTCAAAGCTCTTAGAAAGATGTATGCTTTTTATTTATTTTTTTGTTATGGCAAATTGGCGTTTTGAACATTTCCATTGTTCTTTTTTTAGTTCTAAAGACTGAATCCTGAATAGCCTTATATGGGCATTGCAGAGAGAAGTATGGTTCTGAGCTGGCTTGCTTGGAACCACACAGAGAGTTTGCTACTGGTAGAATAAGGGGGGCGGAAACCTAGCATGGTATTATATTGTACTGAAGGAAGGGGCGCCATATCCAGAAATCTAAATTCATTATTAGTTGACTGCGTAATAATTCCATAGCGAGTCCTAAAGAAAAGCAGCAGGCAGCAAAAAGAGGCATTGTGCTTTTTCTGTTCAGGGTACATGGTGTAAAAAGCCTATTGTTAAATGATTAATACTTTTGCTGCAATATAGAACAAAATTAGCCAGGCCAAGAAGGGGTTAAACCGACAGAACCATTTTCTTTCCCTTCCCCACCTCTATATTAAATGGGCATGGGAGCTGTACAAGTAGAATTATTAATGCATACGGGAGTCTGTCCAGAATCCAAATGTGAGGAAGAATTCTCCTTTCAGTGTGCAGCCCAAGGCAGCTGGTACAAAGTGAAGGCTGGGAGCAGAAGGCTTTGTGCTACATCCTCCCTCTGACAAGTAATCCCGTGTCTGCCCCCACACTCCTGACCAAGGACAGGACAGATGTTGCACAGATGTTGGCTGATTAGGAGGCAGACTGCTGGCCACGTATCCCTTACTCTGCCAGTGAATTGAAAGGACCAAAGTAAAGACCCCACTGCTACCTTATTTATTTATTACTGGCATTTATAAGTCGTCAACATATTCCGCAGCGCTGTACAATTGGGGAAAGCAAACGGTAAAATATACACAGACAAATGAAAAAGTAAAGAGGGCCCTGGGAATTAGCCATTGAAGTTTATACAAAGTACTTCGTTAGACAGCCCTTGAGCTTATAATGTGTATTTGAGACCAGAGGAAGCAGGGGGACTTAAAATAAGTACCTTCCTGAACACAACAAAAAATATTTTTCAGATCAACCGTAACCTCAAATGTGTAGGCTGAGGAATAATTTAAGATTCCTGCGTGTTTAATAGTTGGTGTTTTTGTGTATTACGTGTGTGTGTGTGTACACGTGTATATACACATACATGTATGTGGGTGTGATCATTTGCAGTGTTTTATTGACATTTCTCAGTTCATTAATGGCAGTGACGTCTCCCAATTAGCGCCTTACGTTCCATAGAAAATTTTCTTTGAATAGATCAAATCATGAATGTATTTAATCCCTTGTGTGGCAGTGTCTATAGATAATAATTGGGTACAAAAGTAATTTATACAGCTTAAAATGAAGCAGCCTGTGGATTACTGATTTAACGCATATATTTAAAAAGTCTTCAGTTCCCTCATTTATTGATTTTACATTTTTTAAAGGGACACTTGAAACCTGGACCCTGCATTTGTTTGTGGCAATGCAAACCATTGACATTTCTGACAGACCGATAGCCAGTAGATGCACCTCCTCATTGAAGACTTGTAATTACTGAAGGTCTGGACAGCATGAAGCCGCAGAGTGATTGGATTGCTTCTCACAGAGAAGTTTCTCTATGTGAAACACCCTTAGAGTGAAGACATCCATTTGGGGGCTGTGTATAAAACAATTCTGGGGCAAAGTTTACTATTATTCTTTAAACCACTTTGAATATTTCCCTTAATTTTTTAAATACATTTGTTAACATATCACTGTGACCACTCTGCCCTCTCTTACACACGCCTTCACAGACCCCAATTTCTGGAAGCCATAGCTGAACTTGCTACAGTTCCCCCAGGGCTCTAGCATGCGTTAAAACATACTTGTTCTTTATATATAATACTGAACCTGTGCAGGAAGAGCTGCCTCTGGCTGGATATTTATAAGTAAGACTATAATATATTTTAAATAAAGGATTGTTGTATTGTAAACGCTTGTTGCACTATATGCTTCAGTCATGGATGGTGTACGAGTTACATGGAACATGTGTTTTCCTCTGTTAATATGTTCTGCATCAGCGTTTTTATCATTACAATTTGTTTAGAACGTCCAATCTCTCTGGGCTGTAGATGAATTGACAAATCACATTTATCCAGCCAACACTTATATTAATGAGTATGAAGTAGACTGTATGACTGCTCTATTTCGAAATCTCCTGAGTCATCACGTAAGGCTAGCTATAGTTCATCTAAATCATGGGTGGTCCAACTTCAGTGACGTGGGATCTACCACCTAAGCAGCACAGGAATGTTTCTGCCACCATAACCACTGCAGGGCACAGTTCTCTGTAATGGTTATGGTGCTAGGAGTGCTCTGAGACTGCCCCATGGTAAGCAGTGAACCTTTTCAGTAGTTTGACAACTTACCTCGTTCCCCATGCACCACAGCTCCCACATCTCATTTATAGCCCACATTTCATCGTCGTTTGCTCTCTTCTAAAATCCTTCATCCCATTTAATCTCCAGGGGACTATTTTTATTTTATTCAAGGGAATAAAAGAGCAGTTACAAATTCCATGTTGTTGTTGTTTTTATCATTATTGGTATTTATATACAGGGAGTGCAGAATTATTAGGCAAGTTGTATTTTTGAGGATTAATTTTATTATTGAACAACAACCATGTTCTCAATGAACCCAAAAAACTCATTAATATCAAAGCTGAATATTTTTGGAAGTAGTTTTTAGTTTGTTTTTAGTTATAGCTATGTTAGGGGGATATCTGTGTGTGCAGGTGACTATTACTGTGCATAATTATTAGGCAACTTAACAAAAAACAAATATATACCCATTTCAATTATTTATTATTACCAGTGAAACCAATATAACATCTCAACATTCACAAATATACATTTCTGACATTCAAAAACAAAACAAAAACAAATCAGTGACCAATATAGCCACCTTTCTTTGCAAGGACACTCAAAAGCCTGCCATCCATGGATTCTGTCAGTGTTTTGATCTGTTCACCATCAACATTGCGTGCAGCAGCAACCACAGCCTCCCAGACACTGTTCAGAGAGGTGTACTGTTTTCCCTCCTTGTAAATCTCACATTTGATGATGGACCACAGGTTCTCAATGGGGTTCAGATCAGGTGAACAAGGAGGCCATGTCATTAGATTTTCTTCTTTTATACCCTTTCTTGCCAGCCACGCTGTGGAGTACTTGGACGCGTGTGATGGAGCATTGTCCTGCATGAAAATCATGTTTTTCTTGAAGGATGCAGACTTCTTCCTGTACCACTGCTTGAAGAAGGTGTCTTCCAGGAACTGGCAGTAGGACTGGGAGTTGAGCTTGACTCCATCCTCAACCCGAAAAGGCCCCACAAGCTCATCTTTGATGATACCAGCCCAAACCAGTACTCCACCTCCACCTTGCTGGCGTCTGAGTCGGACTGGAGCTCTCTGCCCTTTACCAATCCAGCCACGGGCCCATCCATCTGGCCCATCAAGACTCACTCTCATTTCATCAGTCCATAAAACCTTAGAAAAATCAGTCTTGAGATATTTCTTGGCCCAGTCTTGACGTTTCAGCTTGTGTGTCTTGTTCAGTGGTGGTCGTCTTTCAGCCTTTCTTACCTTGGCCATGTCTCTGAGTATTGCACACCTTGTGCTTTTGGGCACTCCAGTGATGTTGCAGCTCTGAAATATGGCCAAACTGGTGGCAAGTGGCATCGTGGCAGCTGCACGCTTGACTTTTCTCAGTTCATGGGCAGTTATTTTGCGCCTTGGTTTTTCCACACGCTTCTTGCGACCCTGTTGACTATTTTGAATGAAACGCTTGATTGTTCGATGATCACGCTTCAGAAGCTTTGCAATTTTAAGAGTGCTGCATCCCTCTGCAAGATATCTCACTATTTTTGACTTTTCTGAGCCTGTCAAGTCCTTCTTTTGACCCATTTTGCCAAAGGAAAGGAAGTTGCCTAATAATTATGCACACCTGATATAGGGTGTTGATGTCATTAGACCACACCCCTTCTCATTACAGAGATGCACATCACCTAATATGCTTAATTGGTAGTAGGCTTTCGAGCCTATACAGCTTGGAGTAAGACAACATGCATAAAGAGAATGATGTGGTCAAAATACTCATTTGCCTAATAATTCTGCACTCCCTGTAGTGGCAAATTATTTCGTATATTGAGGGGGAAAGTTAACAATAAATGAGACAATTAGAAAATGTTAGAGGAACTATAGGTAGATGATGACCCTGCTCATAGAACCTCAGCCGCTACTCAATCTCTTCTTCCGTTACCTGCTTTCTAGCCAAGTGTCATCCCAGAGAAGTGGCTGCACTGCTCTTATGCCACAACGTAATATCACTGAATCTCTTCCACTGGAGAGAGGAGACAGATGCCCGACCTATTTGCTAATGCACATGCTGTATGCATACACTGGACAGCTCTAACATGGCATAGGACAAAATAAAAAAAACAACTATTCTGATCTTCTCATTTTAAAAGGCACATATATGCCTTGAAGTTGATTTTCTCAGCCAATTCAGTTTACCCCAGTTTCAAAAATGTATTTAAAATAAGGAAGGTGACCTTCTTCTTAAAATACATCAGAAGAGGCGACTAGGCTTAAGGTGATTGGGGGACCTAGGTGTCAAAACTTATTTAACTAATACCTGTGGGGCCATGCAAGGGGACTCATGTGACCATGACGATTACCGTGCTCTGTAGTGGTTATGGTGCATAGACTGACCCTTTAAATCCCTGAAGTTCAGATTTTCGGGAGAACCAAGTTTAAAATCATTTGATTTCACAATGTTCCCTGGCAAATTGATAGGTTTGCACCCATAATAGTCCAGGCATTCAATATGTATCTTATGGAGGAAAATTAACTGGTCACGGTAATTTTCCTATTGTTTGTGGTTTTTATTTCCTCAATTTTATGTTTCTAAAGACATATTCTGCAGCACGGTGAATAGAATTGATGCATTAAACATATAGCTGATAAACAACAAATGTAGGCTTTTCTGACCATTCTGATGTTAAAGTGCAATTGCAGATTGCTCACTGCTGGAGGGGATGTACTGAGCCCTCTAGGCATAAAAGATAAATAATCAAGTATGCACTTTGTACTGATGTCTGCATGACCCTGTGCAGCAACATGTAAACTGTAATTGGATTATGGAATTGATTGATGGCATGTATGAGCCATGTTTGGCTGTGACACAAACAGTGTGAAAGTATTCCTTTAAATTCTTGCTCTCTTTACATTTTAATTTGTTTGGTTACTTTATTAATTGAAGTAGAGAAAGGCAAAATAAAATTGGTATCAATTAGGAAATATGAGTTTATACAGCTACAAAAAATAAATATATAATATGCACCAGGCAAATAGTGGGGCAGGGGGGAATGCGGGGGTTAATAAGTCTACTTAGATTTAGGGTATTGATGTGTGTTTGTCTTTGATTGCTAAAGATGTTCGCTTTAACATTTCAGATCAATTAGAGGGTTAAAAATATCCAAGGAACGGACCAGTGACATTTTTTTCTTCACTGTTTAAAAGATATATGCCCCCAAAGAAAAGATGCATGCATGTCTTTTCTGCATGTTTTTTTTTGTGGGTCTATGAAAACACAGTTTGCAGAAACTGCAGATCTGCCGTCTGCAGCCTTTGCAAACTTCCCTTTTATCAAACCTTTAATCTCTGTTGATTTACAAGTGACAGCTGTAGGATTCAGGAATCGTCTCGCTCATCGCAAAATGCAATCTAGTGTTGTGCTGTCACACATGCACAAGATTGCAGCACTTTATGGCACCTGGCAGATGTAGCAACAGTCGCTGAAGAAGTTCTATAGGAAAAAGTTGGTGACGGACGCAAGGAACAACTTCAGATATGTAAACCTACGTTACACTGCACCCCACAGCCACAGGACCCTAGCCGGAGATGCCAAAATTGTGTTATTTTCTTAAAGCAGATTTGTCATTTTTAGGAGTATTTACCTGACACCTGAAAGTGGATAGACTTTCATATTAAAGCATTTTGCTAAATTTGGATGTTTACTACATGTCATAATTATTTGAAAAGCATGATCTCCATAGACATACCTGCACTACTCTGCGCTCGTACCGTAATACCACTTGTAGATCACTACCATATGTTCTTGGTGCACAGTTTTTGTCTCTATACCAGACAATACATATGATTCCTACGTTCCAGGAATATTCATGTCTATAGGCACATAAAGTAATATGTGATAAAGTGAGTCAGGCACCCCACTGGACTATCAGGGACTCAGGACCCCCAATAGACCACCAGGCAGAGTTAACCTCTGCTTGACCAGCAGGGAATATGACCCCTCCATGGGGATCATTGCCTCCCTCCCTTGAAGAAAGCCAAGTAGTAGGGGGCTACACAGAGCATGACCACACAAATAATGTACAGTCAGCACACACATACAGCTTGAATTTTTGAGCTGATTTTATGGTAACGTTATCTTAAAGATGGATGTCAGATGTTTGGGCATGGGGTGTGGGGGACGTATTTGCAGTGCTTGCCATGGGTGCTTTCTTAAGTAGATACACCTCTGCTTATCTGTGATGCTGCTATACTGCATAGCCGAGTAGAATCTGCTGAATATAATATCACTTATATTAATATAATTATCCCTTGGCAGATAGTATATTTTAGAATATTGCTGTAGGGTTATTAGCTGTGTCTTGCATTATTTAGTTTGTCAGTTTGGTCTCCTAAGACTTGGAACCAAACTGATTTTTATCTGGATCTCTTACAGGCCTGGCCAAGTCTCATTAGACAGATTTCTAATTAATAGGCCTGGATCAAGAAGCTCACTCAGTGATGTCGGAAGCAAATTTTCTACAATCGTGTATTTCTGTGGTTCAGCTTGGGCGACCGTCATTGATCATCGACTCTCATAGTCTGGAAACTAGACTTAGGCATTTGGGGTTTTTTTGTTTGGTTTTTTTAAATTCTTTATTTTTCATTTTTGGTGCATGGTATTTAAGTTTCACAAACAGGTAGGCATTTGTTTTTGGACAAACACGTTTTCGTCCAAATTTTCTGCAAATGCAAATTACAGGGAGTGCAGAATTATTAGGCAAATGAGTATTTTGACCACATCATCCTCTTTATGCATGTTGTCTTACTCCAAGCTGTATAGGCTCGAAAGCCTACTACCAATTAAGCATATTAGGTGATGTGCATCTCTGTAATGAGAAGGGGTGTGGTCTAATGACATCAACACCCTATATCAGGTGTGCATAATTATTAGTCAACTTCCTTTCCTTTGGCAAAATGGGTCAAAAGAAGGACTTGACAGGCTCAGAAAAGTCAAAAATAGTGAGATATCTTGCAGAGGGATGCAGCACTCTTAAAATTGCAAAGCTTCTGAAGCGTGATCATCGAACAATCAAGCGTTTCATTCAAAATAGTCAACAGGGTCGCAAGAAGCGTGTGGAAAAACCAAGGCGCAAAATAACTGCCCATGAACTGAGAAAAGTCAAGCGTGCAGCTGCCACGATGCCACTTGCCACCAGTTTGGCCATATTTCAGAGCTGCAACATCACTGGAGTGCCCAAAAGCACAAGGTGTGCAATACTCAGAGACATGGCCAAGGTAAGAAAGGCTGAAAGACGACCACCACTGAACAAGACACACAAGCTGAAACGTCAAGACTGGGCCAAGAAATATCTCAAGACTGATTTTTCTAAGGTATTATGGACTGATGAAATGAGAGTGAGTCTTGATGGGCCAGATGGATGGGCCCGTGGCTGGATTGGTAAAGGGCAGAGAGCTCCAGTCCGACTCAGACGCCAGCAAGGTGGAGGTGGAGTACTGGTTTGGGCTGGTATCATCAAAGATGAGCTTGTGGGGCCTTTTCGGGTTGAGGATGGAGTCAAGCTCAACTCCCAGTCCTACTGCCAGTTCCTGGAAGACACCTTCTTCAAGCAGTGGTACAGGAAGAAGTCTGCATCCTTCAAGAAAAACATGATTTTCATGCAGGACAATGCTCCATCACACGCGTCCAAGTACTCCACAGCGTGGCTGGCAAGAAAGGGTATAAAGAAGAAAATCTAATGACATGGCCTCCTTGTTCACCTGATCTGAACCCCATTGAGAACCTGTGGTCCATCATCAAATGTGAGATTTACAAGGAGGGAAAACAGTACACCTCTCTGAACAGTGTCTGGGAGGCTGTGGTTGCTGCTGCACGCAATGTTGATGGTGAACAGATCAAAACACTGACAGAATCCATGGATGGCAGGCTTTTGAGTGTCCTTGCAAAGAAAGGTGGCTATATTGGTCACTGATTTGTTTTTGTTTTGTTTTTGAATGTCAGAAATGTATATTTGTGAATGTTGAGATGTTATATTGGTTTCACTGGTAATAATAAATAATTGAAATGGGTATATATTTGTTTTTTGTTAAGTTGCCTAATAATTATGCACAGTAATAGTCACCTGCACACACAGATATCCCCCTAACATAGCTATAACTAAAAACAAACTAAAAACTACTTCCAAAAATATTCAGCTTTGATATTAATGAGTTTTTTGGGTTCATTGAGAACATGGTTGTTGTTCAATAATAAAATTAATCCTCAAAAATACAACTTGCCTAATAATTCTGCACTCCCTGTAAATGAATGAATGAAAGATTTTTAATAATTTAAAAATAATAAAGGCTTTCCTACACTGTGCAATTTATGTCCTAGAGCGGTTATTGGTTGCTCTGACAGGTAAATCTTGAGACATCAGAGTGCTTGATAAAGACCATTGCAGTGGTCAAAATGTTGCTTTTTTACACTAGGGAAACCTGAATAAAGGGACACTACTTTTAAAAGGAAGTGCTGGTATTTATTGTGAGCTACCAAATATATACTGAGCAGAACCGGATTCCTTGCACCCTTGAGTGGTGGGTTAGTGCAGTTCTTATTTCTTATTTTAGAAGGAAAAAAACAAACAAGTCATCTAGTGTTCTTAATCCTTATGTGGGATTGCATAGGGATACCAAAAAGGAGCTATCTACTTATTAACTCCACAATTTGTTACCTTTAAATATGGTAATACCACAGGAGTTATCTACTATAAACAGCTGCAAGATTCAGCATGGATTGGAAATGAATTCATCCAAATTAAATTCTGATATGAAAATAATGTCTGAACTTCGTCTGGAAACAAAGATAATGTTTTTATTAGAAAAACTACATTTTGGAGGCGCCCAAGTCTACTGGCAACTGAAGCACCAGGAGCTGAAGTTGGACTGCAGGAAGAAGATAGATGCCGTTGTGAAGGACAACTTGAGGTAAGTAAAAACTTTCCTTCCTCTGCACCCTATAGCCACCAAATCCACCATAGTCTATTAAAATTCTGTGGAGGTGGTGGTACACCGACCAGTGCTAGTTCATGGACTGGCAATCATGGACCTGCATTTTTCTCCTACAAAAGGGAAGGACTGCACTCTCTCAACCAGCCCAGGGGGTGTCGAGGTTATTTTACCAGATTCTGAGTTGGATAAAGCGATACATTTCTGCTCTTTAACATCAGAAAGCTTGAAGTTTGTGAAGTGCTCCTCTACTAACAGTTTGTCCTGAGGCCATGAGCAAAGGATGCTGATTTCTGGTTTAATGTCAGTGCCATCATATCAGCCATGCCTGTCAAAAGTTATGGTGGCCCAATCACACCCATAAACCGTTTTTCTTTCATATGGTCTACTAATAATACATGAAAAATCAGTGGTTTCTGACAACATAATTCAGCTGGTACTGAAATTTTTGTGACTTAGACAGAATACCAGGAAGGTAATTCCATGTTGCCAAAATGTTTTAAGGTGAACCGCTGAATATGTATGTCCTCTAGCTTCTAAATTCTACAGAACATTTTCTACACTGAACATGTATTTCAATTTCTATATTTCAATATACCTGCCTGGAACTCATCATGCACATTCCAATAATATCCCCACTAGCTCTAGAAAGTCCTTATATTTCCTGCCTAAACCACGAACAGGATATAAATATTAATATTTACGGTACTGGCAACCAGACCGAAAAAATTCTCGCACATATTGCTGGTTATTATGGGATGGGAGAGGGCTAGGCAGTTGTATAAAAGTAAGTTGTTCATTATTTTCTTTGAACTCTTTAAAACAATTACTGGCTCTGTGTAATTTCTAAAGTTTGGTTCTGAGACATCTGGCACAGAATTTGTAAAGGAACACTACCTGAATACAAACTTGTATTGCTAACACTATTGTGTCACTGTCCCTAATTTATAAGATGCCCCTTCCCCACCTTCCAGTGACTAAAGGGTAAAAACCCTATTTTACTTACCTTAATTCCAGTGACAAGGCTTCCTGGGTGTTGGTTAGGTCTTCTCCTCTTGCCTCCGATCACTGAAATTGTGAGACCTAATGCACATGCACTTAAGCTTCTCTATAGGAAAGCATTGAATCCGTGCCTTCATATGGTGAGTTTGAAGACCAAGTGTGAGGAAGTCCAGCGTAGTTTCACAAGGTAAAACTCAGAAAGGGAGCAGGAAGCACCTCTACTGTCTGTCTGGAAGACAGCTTTGGACTGAACTCTGCAATGTAAACATTGCAGTTTCTCAGAAATGTCTATATTTTACATTGCAAGGTTAAACACAAAGGGGCACTGCACCCGGACCACTCAATGAGATGAAGTAGTCTTGGTGCCTTTAGAGACCCTTTAAGGACCAGAATGTGATTTCATTATAGAAGGTTATTGCTCCTTAAGGGCTTTAAGAGACACTGTAGGCACCATAACCGCTTTGTCTCATGAAAGTGATTATGGCGTCTAGATACTACTGTCGCTGTCCTTCCATTCAGCAATACAGTTTTTAATGTTTTGGTACTAAACAGAAGTCCCCAGAAACTCACCAACTCTGTGCTGCTTGGACTAATAAGGAAGCATTCGCCTGAGTAGCAATGGATGGCTGTGATTGGCTGAGAGTGTCATTACAGCTATGAATCAGTATAGCTACAAGGAAGTGTGTACTTTCTCCCTTAGCCACACCTCCAGTGGGGGTAGTACTATTGGAAGCCAGGCTTGAAAACGATTTAGCACTGAATGAAAAGCACAGTGCCAGGGGCATATTTTTTCACAGTGAGAAGCGCCTTTAGTGGCTGTCAGTGAGACAGCCACTAGAGGCTGGATTAACCCTTATGTAAACATAGCAGTTTCTCTGAAAACTGGAATGGAAAACTTGCTGTTTGATTCATCCAAAGTATAAACAAAATGGCGCTGTCAAAAGCAGTGGGTAGACAAATATTATAGAACACCTAATGACTGACTAGATCAAGGTGAAATATATATATATATATATATATATATATATGTATATATGTATGGATAGATAGCCTGGCTACCCAAATTTTGGGTTTGTGTGATTTATGTGCTCTTATAGTTTTTAATAAAAAAAACTAAATATAATTTGCACTGCTTCCATTGGAGAATGTTTCATTAATTGCTTTCCTTATCAAAAAAATAAAACCAAAACAAATAATGATGAGAGCTTTTTTAGAGCTTTTCAGCACTAATTATTCTCATCAGGTGCACTGTAAGTCATGTGTAAATGTGCCATACGGACACATGATGTATATGAACATATATGATGTATCTGAATATAAAGTCAGTGGGTAAATTGGGAATTTAAAACAAAATTCTAATTTTAAGCCAACTATTTTTATCTAAAATTTTAAATCTCTTTCAGTCTGAAACAATTCATACTTTAAGGGACTTTATGGGCATCCCGACTATATCATCCCATTGAAGTGGTCTGGGTCCAATGGTCCTATAATTTTAGCTCTGCAATGTAAAACATTAGAAAAAAAGTTAATAAACTATATCTAAACAGACTGATAACTTGTTCTTTGTGTAACTATCTTTATATACATATAGGAGATATTGTTCTTTAAGGATTGTTCTAGTTCTCTGGCAGCACCCTTTAGGATGTTCAATAAATAGGCCTTGTAAGTGTAGATTTTGCTTTAGTGGGACTTGGCCTTCTGTAACGTGTGTGCAATAATCTAAAATATGGGACTTTTATTTTCTTTGCCAGACAGGAGAACACAAACATATCTTCAGTCTCTGCAAAAGGTGAGTGACATTTTATTTTTATGAAAAGTTACTGAAATTGTTTTGTTAACACCTCCAAACTAATATACACTGCTACCAAACATGTTTACAACATTTTTAACAATGTAGTAGATGTGCTCTCCATGAGAACATGCATGCATTTATTATAATTTGTTTTATTAGAGATTTATCATGCAGCTTGCTAAGCTTCAGATCTCTAGTCTACAGCTTTTGCAAGCCCTCCCCTTCTAACCCAGCCAAGACTTTCTGTGGCTGTCCAATCACAGACTTCCCAATGCAGCTCAATCAGGAGTCTCCTGAGTTTAGCTCCACTGAGCTCACCAAACCTTGAAGTAACAAGACTTGTTGTCTGCTTAAAAGCCAAGGGGGTGTTACCATTTTAATTTATAAAAGTGCAAATTTCTATTAAAATATGTACTTTTTGTAAAATGAACAAAATAAGACACACTGTATCTAGCCAAAGTGCTTTAGGTGTTTGGAGTGTCCCATTAAATATTTATTCCAACCTCCATGACCTCTTATGCTCTTAGAAGTGTTCATGGTGGTAGGAATCTGCATATGCAGCGTTCCTGTTTGAAGCTCTGCACATACAGAGATATCTGCACTTTTGCTGTTACACCCGTAGCACACGTGACCTAGGCAGTCCGAGCTGCCTAATGTCAACTCTGTGCAAAATTTCATCTAACAAGCATTATAAGCTTCTACCTTTGAGCCTGCATGGGGAATATTTTCTCTTCTTCCCCTGGTGTGCTTCCTCCCTGCACCCTTCATTGACAATGATTCTTTTAAATAATTATTTTTTTATTACATTTTTTTTACAAATTCACTCCCACCCCTGCTTGCTTTCCTGGCTCAGAGGGCATGCGTGTGCTCTGAGCCTAGATTTGGTCCAGTCACATGCTATTCAAAGCAATTGATTGGAACATGGAGAGGGAAGGAATGATGCGGTGTGATGCCAGATGGAGCTAGTTACCACCTGGCTAATGCACGCCATTGCATTCATTGGTTGAGAGCGCTCAGCTGACATTCTCAGCCAATTAATGACTCGTAGGATCAGTATCCAGCCTCTGCAGAAGCCAAATGCATGCCACTGGCCATAGAGGACCCCTGGTGAGGACAGCAAAATGTTTTGCCCCAAATTGGGGCCGACTGCAGTGGTTATGATGCTTCGGGTAACCCTTAAATGTATTACCTAGATATTGCATTTCTGTGACGTGTTTGAGAGCGGGAAATTATATTTCTGAATTGTTAATAAAATGTTAGTAGCGCATATAATTATACACATGTTTTGACAAGTTCCTTACTGACTTATAGCCATGTTTATTAACCCTACCACTACCAATTTTTTGCCTTTTGGTTTCCTGTAAGAACTTTCAGAATGCCACCAAAATATGTGTGGTGGCATAACGCTCACATAAATCAAGTACAGTTATAAAGTTGTAGCCGTTCCCATAAGAGAAGTTTGTCAGATGCTTGTAGTTGGGAGTTAAGAAAGATCTTACAAAGAGCAGACACTATTATGATGTGGCTTTCAGTAAGTGTTGATTATTTTATTTTTCACAGATACCACAGACTTTCCACCTCCGCCTGTAGCACCCTCTGGGCCCGCAGCCCGCCCTCCTTGGACTACAGATCCTTCTTTTGCTGAACGTTATGCACCTGACAAAACCACTACTGTGATGACAAAGCACACCCAACCAGCAACCCCCACACCAGTTCAGAACCGTAGTTCCATCTTGCAGGCAGCACAGCCTGCCACTACAGGAGAGAAAACTCCCATCTGTTCCCAGTGCAATAAGGTCATTAGGTGAGTGTCAGATTGACCACACAACATGTAAGGAATATTCCAAGCACAAAAACCACTACAGCCAACTGTAGTGGTTACTGTGCCAGGAATGCCTTAATGCTATCCCACAGTAAAATGTCAAACTGTTTAAGCACAGTTTAATATCTTAAGTAGGTGCTGCCGGGCGCTCACACCACATTTGTCCTATTCAGTCTTCTCCAGGATGTCTCTTTAGAGCAAACCAAGACCGCAATAATTGGCTGAGAGTCTCTTGTGACGTCCTGATCTGTTTCACTGTTATATTTTTAAATTGTTTGCCTGCAGAGGGCGATATTTGCTGGCCCTGGGGCGCTACTATCACCCTGAAGAGTTTACGTGCTCGCAGTGCCACAACGTGCTTGAAGAGGGGGGGTTCTTTGAGGAAAAGGGATCCATATTTTGCCCCCGCTGCTATGATGTCAGATTCGCCCCCAACTGTGCCAAGTGCAAGAAGAAGATTACTGGGGTAAGTTTTTGATCATTCTTTTAACTTCTACCGATTCCATGCAATATATACCAGCGTAGATCTTTATCTGCTCCTCAGCATTGTGGGTCCCATGGGATACTTTATGGCATCTTCAAACATCACTAAATGTTATGGCAAAATGTAGGCTAAAATAGCTGATTTGGAAATGTTCTCCATATCGGCTGTAGCAACAGTTGATTGTTTTAGCTTAAATTTTGCAATCTGATTTTTAATTCACTACACACTAATAGTGACTCCCCCAACACCCCCCTACCTGTGTTTATTTTTCCCATTGCATTACCCAATATTTGAAATTGGATTCATCTTTCATTGTGCAGTTGCTTTTGTTAGTTTGGTCAAACTGAGTGTTTTAAATATCACATTTACATATTTATATAAAGTGCCAACTAATTATCTATTTGTAGGGGATAGCCGTCAAATGCAGAATTACAAAGAAAGGGTCATGTTTCACTTGCCAGTATATATATATACACAAAATACACAATCGAACGCACTCGCTTATGCACTAAACAATGATTTCAAATCTTAGAGATTGTAATAGTTTTATTTAACCCCTTAAAACCGGAGGACGTACAATTACGCCCTCTAATAGGCGGCTCTAAACGCCGCCGGGCGTAATTGTACGCCCTCCGGTTTTTGTTAACTTACCCGGTCGCCGGCGGTCCCACGCCGGCGATCGCGGTGGGGGGGACTCCCAGGGGGCCCCCCGCGGCACATCCGTCCTCGTTGAAGCCCCCCGGCCATGTGAGAGTGGGGTCCTAGCGAGGACCCCACAATCACATGGCCGGGTATAGCTGGCTTCTGTATTGCCGGGAGGGGGGCTGCCTGTAATGACAGGTGGTCCCCCTGCTGGCTGAAAATAAAAGTAAAATAAGTTAATGGTGTAAAAAAAAATTATTATATATACTTAGATCATATATATATATGATCTAAGTATATATATACACATATACATACACACACATACACCGTCTAGGTGTATTTTACTATTAATATATATATAATTATATATATATATATTAATATCAAATTACACGTAGACTGATACTGATTAAATATATATATATAATTATTGTTATATATATATATTTAAATATAATATAAAAAAGTTTAATATGTAAATACGTTAAAAAATTAAATTTAAAAAATAATAAAAAAAAATAATTTAAAAATATATAGATGTGTGTTATTTCGTTCTAACTGTATTGTGATATTAATATATATATATTTATATCAAAATACACGTAGAACTAAATAATATATATATCTACATACATAAATATATACGTATATATCACTATATATATACCTATATATAAATAAAAATATTTTAAAAAAATTATATAGATATATACATATATATACACATACGTGTATATATATACATATATTGATTCTACATATATATTTATGTAATATTTTTACATAATTAGGTATCTTAATTAATTACAATTAGCAGGACCTGCCTGACAACCCATGCCGAAAGTAAAGGGAATTTAATTTGCTAGCTCTATATTTAACCCTATAACTTTCCGAGACACCATAAAACCTGTGCATGGGGGGTACTGTTCTACTCGGGAGACTTCGCTGAACACAATATTAGTGTTTCAAAACAGTAAAATGTATTACAACGATAATATCGCCAGTAAAAGTGAAGTTTTTTGCATTTTTCACGCACAAACAGCATTACACGGACAATATTATTGCTGTGATACTTTTTACTGTTTTGAAACACAAATATTTGTGTTCAGCGAAGTCTCCCGAGTACAACAGTACCCTCATGTACAGGTTTTATGGTGTTTTCAAAAGTTACAGCGTCAAATATAAGGCTTGCGTTTCATTTTTTTCACATTAAAATTCGACAGATTGGTTACGGTGCCTTTGAGACCCTATGGTAGCCCAAGAATGAAAATTACCCCTATGATGGCATACCATTTGCAATAGTAGACAACCCAAGGTATTGCAAACAGGGTATGTCCAGTCTTTTTAGTAGCCACTTAGTCACAAACACTGGCCAAAATTGGCGTTTTTTGCATTTTTCACACACAAACAAATACTAACGCTAACTTTGCCAGTGTTTGTGACCAAATGGCTACTAAAAAAGACTGGACATACCCCATTTGCAATACCTTGGGTTGTCTACTATTGCAAATGGTATGCCATTATGGGTGTAAATTTCATTCCTGGGCTACTATACAGTCTCAAAGGCAACGTAACCAATCTGGCGAATTTCAATTTCAAATGTAACGTGCTATATTTGACCCTGTAACTTCCCAAAACGCCATAAAACCTGTACATAGGGGGTACTGTCTTACACGTGAGACTTTACTAAATACAAATATGTGTATTTTATTGCAGTAAAATCAAACAGTATTATGACACTGACCTTTAAAATGCAATTTAGAACTAAAAAAATCAAAAAAATCGTATTTTCTCCCATTTTTTTCATATTAAATTATGTTTCATAGCTAAATATTTGATATTAAATGAAAGCCCTGTTTCCCCTGAATAAAATGATATATAATAAGGGTGGGTGCATTTACTATGAAAGAGGTGAATTACGGTTGGACAGACATGTAGCGCAAATGCCAGGTTTTGTTTACATTTTGTTTTGTTCACAATGTGTACATTTGGCTCTGTCCTTAAGGGGTTAAAAACACCTCACCTAGGCAAAAAAATTATGGGGGTTTAGTTACATTATAAAAGCATATATTGCATAAGCCTGCCACAACATCAGTGTACCCCATTCCAGGCAGGTCCTACCCTAGCAGTCTAATGCTTGAGATATATATATATCATTTTTAGTATATTAAGAAATCTCAACATATTTTACAAGTCCAGGTCTAGGGCTATTCCTGATTAAAAGCGACACAGTTTCTAGAGTCTCCCAGAGAACAGTTACTCTCTAAAAGTGTGAGAAAGCACAGGGAAGTTTGCTAAATTGTTATTTGTCTTGTGCCAAGCTTGTGGTTTAAATATAAATATATATTTCACTTTGTGTATGCCTTCTTTCTTTATTCTGGTGGGACCCCTGCATAATTAAAGGGACTCTATAAGCACTATAACATTACATCTGTGGTTTTTTTTGTTTTGTTTTTTAAACCATTTGGCAAATATAACTCTCCCTGCACTCAGCGTTTTACATCCACGTTAGGCTTAAATAACTCACAGGCTATTGTTGCCAGGATATTGTATAGAAAAAGTGGAAGGGAAACTTCATATTGTCTCATGGGTTGTAAAGGAGCCTGGCTTTGGGTCCTGGAGAGCCCTGCATTTTTGTCAAATAGTTTTACAAAAACTGGAGGGATTGCACCCAAAGACTGTTTGCGCCATGAACACTGGAAAAAGGTATAGTGGTCATGGTGCGTAGTGTCCTTTTAAAGTGAGCGTACTTATAGAATAATAGTTAAAGGGAAACTGCAGGTCCCCTCTCCCTCCCACCACCCATCCTATGTTACCCCTTCAGTGTCTTACCAGAGGCAGCGACATATCCCACATCGCTGCTTCTCCCTCCGCCGCTGCCCCTCCTCTGCATTAAGACGGCCGGTGGGCGAGACTGATCCCGTCCACCGTCCGGGCAGACCTAATGCGCATGCGTGACAATGCCACGCATGCGCATTAGAGCTCCCCATTGAAAATGCTTTCCTATGGGGAATTGAGCGACGCTGGAGGTCCTCACACAGCGTGAGGACATCCAGCGACGCTCTAGCACAGGTTTTCTGTGCTATGAAGGAGGAAGTGCCCTCTAGTGGCTGTCTAGTAGACAGCCACTAGTTGAGGAGTTAACCCTGCAAGGTAATTATTGCAGTTTATAAAAACTGCAATAATTACACTTGCAGGGTTAAGAGTAGTGGGAGTTGGCACCCAGACCACTCCAATGGGCAGAAGTGGTCTGGGTGCCTGGAGTGTCCCTTTAATGATTCTAGAGGAACTTGTAAATTTAAATGCCATGATTGGATTTCCTAATTGCCCTGGAAACAAGGTCCTGTGAAAATTTTATTACTTTATTTCTATAATTTATTACTAGTTTTAATGTGCGTTTCTGACCTCTGAACAGCATGTGATCCTCACTTTTGTTTTCAGGAAATCATGCATGCTTTGAAGATGACCTGGCATGTTCAGTGTTTTACCTGCGCCTTCTGCAAGACTCCGATTCGTAACCGTGCCTTTTACATGGAGGAGGGGCAGCCCTACTGTGAAAAAGGTAAAAATTGAATTTCTCTTGAAAACAATTTGAAACACAAACCTAAATGTTTATTTGTAGAAAGTAAAAAAATCAATATATATATATGTAATTACATGTATTTATACAAAAATATGTGTAAAGTCTTTATTACGGTAATTGGAAAAATGTGGTCATCTGGAAAACATTTCAGACAAAAAGCTTGAAAGTCCTGATTTGCTTGACTTAATGGATGTTTTTCATGCCCAGATTACGAGAAGATGTTTGGCACTAAGTGCCGCGGCTGCGACTTTAAGATTGATGCCGGTGATCGTTTCTTGGAAGCTCTTGGATACAGCTGGCATGACACCTGCTTTGTTTGTGCGGTAAGAACTTTATTTTTCTCTTCTTTAACATGCAGTAGCTTCAGTGCAACCAGTTATTGCCCAGGAGTCATGTACTTAACCTCTTCAGTGCAATATGAAAGTTTCAAATACATCTTTTTTTGCATGTGCAACAAGAAGTCACCATGTTGTAGCTTCTTAATGGATATTTTCACCTACATAACTAATTGTTCCAACAGGAGTGAAAAGTGTAAGATCTATTAACTTCCTTAAGGCCACACAACAACTAAACAACTAAAAGCTTTAACAACAACTAAAAGCTTTAAAATTGACTTTTTTAATCCATTTAATTTACCAGGCTAATAAATGTATTAAATGTTCTATAATTACACAGCTGGAGCAAAAGATTATAAAAGAAAAACTATTTATAGAGAGAATCAAGAAAAAAAGGATGTTAAGTTAAAACAAAAAAAATGCGTTGTGTAAAACTCAAGCGCACATAAGCAGATGTACCAATATATTGGATTGGAGGATGAGAGGGGTATAGATCCATCCAAAACACTAGATTGCAGTGATCCATACTGGAACATTGCAATTGTACATACATTGAGGATGTGGAGAGGGGGATGGTTTGGAGTGTGATAGGAGTTTGAGGAGAGCGGGAATGATTGTAAGTTAGGGAGTAATAGTTGGACGTGATGTGGGATGGGATAGATGGGTGGGGGTGAGGGAAAGATTGCTGAGAATGAGGTATGAGTGGGAGAAGAAGAGCAGAGAAATATTTGTGACAGGGTAGGGTGTAATAAGAGAAGATGAAGATAGAGCTCCACCTAGAAGAGTTAGCACTATGGAGCTCTGTGCAGTGTTTAAAAACAGAATATCACCATTAGTAATGAAAGCATTGCTCCGTACTGTTGGTGGGGTTCAGGGGATGTGCCATGGAATAGTCCTCCCATGCTGCTTTTTTCGTGTTAGTTGGACCTAATGGGAAGGCAAAGTGATGTGATGTCACATTAGCCTGCATACTACAAGCTCCACTCATGAGAAGAATACCATAGTGAGCCTGCCCTTTCTTCTCCACCAGCAATGACAGTAATGTATTATGTACGGCAAATGGCAGTAATGCATTGTTTGCATGGTGCAGGTCAAATCGATTAGCAACATTCTAAATTAAAATGAGGCAGGCCAGTCAGAGAGATCTTTTCATCTCTTTGCCGGTTTGCACTCAGCCGGCTCTCCGGCTGAATTACGGTGTCTAGGTACAAACAGCACACATCAAAGATCCTACTTCAAACAGAACACAGGATGGTTAAGGCTTCATTGGCCTTGATTTTCTACAGTTCCACTAGACAAGGAATTACTGGTGTGTCTTAAGTTTTTGGATAAGATTGTTCATCTTATAAAGTTGCATAGTAATCTATGTTGAAAAAGACTAAAGTCCATTAAGATCAACCTTTAAAACCAATTCCTTTATGCTGTTTGTCCAAAGGAAGGCAAAAATACCAAATTGTAGAAAATTCCAGTTATACTACTAAAAGGGGAAAATAAAAAATCCTCCCTCACTCCATAATGGCAGTCAGATTTCTCCTTAGATCAACAACCTGTTCACATACATATTAGCTGTATCCTTGAATAGTGTGTTTTTGCAAAAAGGAAAAAAAACATCCAGGCCTTAAAAAAAACAACAACAATTCTTCAGAATTTGACACCCTCTTTAGGTAGAGAATTTCACATGGTTTGTTCTGACCCAGTATATATTCATATAGTGCTATCATATCTTAGACACCTTTTTTTTTTTCTTGTAAAACCAAATGCGATTTTTCTTGCCTTTCTTCATAACCAATGCTTTCCATCCCCTTTATTAGTGTTAAAGGACCACTGTAGGCACCCAGACCACTTCAGCTTAATGAAGTGGTCTGGGTGCCTGGTCCAGCTAGGATTAACCGATTTTTATTTTTTATTTTTATAAACATAGCAGTTTCAGAGATTGCGTGATTCTCACTGTGAAAATCACAGTGAGAGCACGCAAGCGTCCATAGGAAAGCATTGTAAATGCTTTCCTATGCGACCGGCTGAATGCGCGTGCAGCTCTTGCCGCGCGTGCGCATTTAGCCGAATGGGAGGATCGGAGGAGGAGAGCTCCCCGCCCAGCGCTGGAAAAAGGTACGTTTTTACCCCTTTCCTCTCCCCAGAGCCGGGCGGGAGGGGGACCCTGAAGGTGAGGGCACCCTCAGGGCACTATAGTGCCAGGAAAACGAGTATGTTTTCCTGGCACTATAGTGCTCCTTTAAAGATCGCCTCTGCCCTCGACAAGAGCCTATATGTTCTTAGCTGATATTCCAATGATATACAATAGCCCTGCGCCACAAGGTGGGGATTTTTTTTATGTTGTGCTTAACATGATGGACTTTCTTGTCCTCTGTATAACATTTCCAGGGCTAGTCACTTACCAACTATATGAGTAAGTTAATATTTGATCATTGGGTGTTCCTGCTTTAAGTTCAGAAAGTGTTTCTTCAACAAATTCGCTGGTCTTTCTCTAGGAAAGCAATCAGATTCATATATTTCTATGTACACCTCCGGTTCTCATTATATTCTTTTCTTCTTCTTCATTTTCTAGATCTGTCAAGTGAATCTGGAAGGCAAGACTTTTTACTCCAAGAAAGATAAACCTCTGTGCAAGACCCATGCTTTCTCCAACGTCTGAGGAGCAAAAAGACACTTCCACCTAGCCACACTCACATCATCACTCCAAAGAGTAAACATACACACCCACAAAAACGCACACCCCTTTACACACTGGGGCCGCTTCCATGAAATATGGCACACCTGAGATCCTGCTCAGCATTGGTCCGTTACATTTAGGCAGGGAATGAGGAATTGTTGCAGGAGTAGTTCTTCTGAGATAGGAATATTTAATAGCGGCAGTCCTAACCAAGCTGAAGTTTTTGTTTTGATTTGTTTTAGTTTTGTTTATTTTGTCATGTCTTAGTATTACCTTATTGGATTTAGGTTATTCCCTGGAGCTAATAAGTCCTGATGCTTTTTAGTATACAGTGCTCGGATTTAGGTTATTCCCTGGAGCTAATGAGTCCTGATGCTTTTTAGTCTACAGTGCTCGGGCTTGCAATAATACCTGACACTAGCGTTCCGTAATCTGTTACAGCTTACGTTTATAGCCAAGGCGGTTTCCAGAAAAACATTGCCTGCATTTGGGGAATTTCTCCAAATTACATCATGTCTGGTCCACACGATCAGATTAATTTAAAAAAAAAAAAAACGAATAATAAAAAAAAAAAATGCTTTCAAACGATTTTGTATAAGAAAAAGTAAAATAAAGAATAACTATTAGTGGCACCTTTTTCTAATATTTGCCAGAACAAAAAACGTTAAAGCTGTCCAGTGAGCTCTGATTTATCTACACACAAAGCCTTGCTCACTTTGCACACAAGCTATGTTTTGGGTAGGGTTTCCTTTGTATTCATTTCTGACAAAGGAAAATTCACAGAGAACAAGGCACATATAGAGGTTTAGGAAGAAGATTAGATGATCTGGGGAGTCGATCAGTTTACAGGGTGCTGAGAGTATATGAGACCCTTGCAGACGGCTTAAGTCATGCAGTTTACAGGTTTGGGATAAGATTGTGCTTTACAGTCGTATTTGTTGTGCAGTGATTGCAAATCATACATTTTCTTTGTACGTATAGTTGTATGGAGTGTTTACATTACATTCTGAGGATCATTGTTACATTGTAAATCACACCGGCTTATGAAGCAGAGGTGGTGCAGAATGGTTGTGCATGGTCTGCATACATTATATACACCATAATTCACAGCTAAGCACCTTCCTGCCATCCAACTGCAGTGATACTCAGCCTAAAAGTCATTTCTGTAAATCCGGCCTATCACACAGTACATGAGCATCTTCCTGTCTAGCTTCTTGAATACAGCATGGGGGCTGAAACCAAAACTTAGGCTGGCTGAGAATCATGAGATTTGCAGTTCATTTACAGTGGCAGCTACTACTACAGAGATAATCAGCTGTGCTGCACACCTGCCCTACATACACCTCATGCACAGCCATATTTTTGTCCGACCACTGCGTTTTAATCAGATCTTTTGATAGGGTTGGTTTATAAACTGATTAAACGATTACCATAATGCAATTTTACTGAGATCTCTATTAGTGGTGGCCACATGGTTAACTGTCTGCAATAAAAAAATAAAATGTTTGTGTGCTTGCAAATGATTTAAAAATTATGCTGTTTGAATCTTTGTAATGGATACAGTGAACTGGGTTCTGTTTATAGCCCTGTTATCTCCGAAGAGTTAAGATTTTTGGTTCTAAGCCTTTTGAATGAAATCACTACATTCCATGTAATAAAGGTTGAAAGGCTATGCATCAGAACACATTTTACATTCCGCAGAGTTTATGACAGATGCACGTTAAAGGGACACTATAGTCACCAGAACAACTACAGCTTATTGAATTTCTTCTGGTGAGTAGAATCATTACCTTCAGGCTTTGGCAGTAAACACTGTATTTTTTTAGAGAAAATTAAGTGTTTGCATTACAGCCTAGTGATACCTTCACTGGCCACTCCTCATATGGCTACTAGAGGTGCTTCCTTGGAGACACTGAGCTTTCCTCATTGATTCAACACATCTCTATGAGGAGATGCTGATTGGCCAGGGTTGTGTTTGACTTGTGCTGACTCTGCCCCTGATCTGCCTCCTTGACAGTCTCAGCTAATCCTATTGGAAAGCATTGTGATTTGCTGAGAACACCACTTCTGATGATGTCAACTAAGCAGGCAGATCAGGGGCATAGGCAGCAGTGAAATACTTGAATACAAGTAAGATTTTACTATATTTATGGAGGCAAGGGAAGGCCAGGAATAAATTTTTGTGTTCCTGACCGTATAGTATTCCTTTAAAAAGAAACCCTAAAATCGGGTCATGGTCTGAAGGGTTTGAGATGCTGGTAAGCGGCAGGTCTGAGGAAGTTGCTGAGTATAATTACCCAGTGTTAAAAATCATAAAAGCAGCCGCGCTATGTGCAACCAATTTTAGTCTAGGAAAACAATCTACAAACCGGAAGAGATACATTTAATAGTGACCTGTCTGATTTTGTACTTGTACACAGCATGTGAATGATACTTCTGTCTTAACGGAACAGCCCTGCTGAAGTAAAATGTTCAGCTCTTTGAAGTTTATATGGAGACAGTAGTTGAAACCACTTTCCAACAATATCAATACTGCTGCCCCTGACTTGCTTCCTCCAGCCACCTAATATAAAGAAGGTTTTACCAGGCATTTCTCTAAAGTGTAGGCATTGTGGCCATTACATGCCAATGTAGTGGTAATGGTGTCATTGGACTGCTGCCATTATCCCTGGTTTACCCAGAACTCACTCACCAGAATTATTAATGTGGATGTTCAATTTCCACTTTAGCGGTCTTAGTTTATTCTATATTTTAAAGTCATTGATTGGCTGAGTGCCAAATCTGTCCCTTCAATACTACGCGGAAAATGGTTATAAGATCTTGCATTACAAATAGGGTCAAAGCTTAAATAGGTGGGTTTAAAAGGGATAGTAGCAGTTTAACTTGAAATTTTATTTACAGAATACAACAGAAGCACTAAAAATATGTGTGGTTTTATAGTAATTGCATAAAATGTATGTTATCTTAAACTTTACCTGTAGACATTTAGTTCACATTTCCCATTATACATCTTCGTGGATTTCTGTTGTGCAGTGCTCAGCTTACAACTGCAGTCTGGGAGGTACCAGTGTGACTCTTCCTCACCTGATACCTTCACATCTAATGCCTCTCCTATAATCATTCTGTTTGGCCCATCCTCCTCCAAGGTGATTGACTGTTGGTTCACCTTTTTCGCAAACTGTTTTCATAATATCTGCTGCTATTCACACCATAGATGCACTGGAAGGGTGAATTACTGTTCTTTGATGTGTGGTGCTAAAACAAAGCATGGACACATAGGTGAAACAATATGGGCCAAAATGGGATAAAGTAGCACTTCTAATACAGTTCTACTCTGTTTTAAATGTGTTAACAAATACAAATAAATTTCACCTTTTGTATTGTAGTGTCCCTTTAAAGGGAATCTTATCAATTAAACGTGTATGATTTATGGTAGTTGCATGGTATAATAAAAGGAAACTGGAGGTATAAAGGAGGCGTGTGTCATGAAAGTACCAGTGATATTCCAAAAAACAAAAAAAACAAACGACTGTATTTGTTGGGTTTGGGTGAAGATTATATGTTCAGGAAACATGTTCAATGTTTTTAAGAGGGAATCGTGTATCTCATCTTTATTATTCACAAACAGGTAACAGGAACTGCACTCAATCCACAAGCCAATTAGGTGCTTCAGTAGACCATGGGACAGCACTAGTCCACCTGAATATAAATAGTTGAAGAAAGACGGTAGGTCCAGGCAATCCGCTGCATAAAGAGATACTATAGGCTCCCCAACCACTTCAGCTCTTTGAAGTGGTCTGGGTGCACTGTATCTGTTCCCTTAACCCTGCAAAGCTAATAAATGCAGTTTTTTTAGAGGGACTTCCGGGCCATCTAACTGATGCTGGATGTCCTCATGTTATGCATTGGGACTTTCAGCATCACCCAAAACTCCATAGGAAAACATTGTATAATGCTTTCTTATGGGGAAATCCTAATACAAGTGCTGCCATTGTGGAGGAGCGAGCCAGCACCGAGGCGCATCAGACTGAGTAAGTGACAGAAGGGATTTTTAATTTATTTTTTTAACTGGTGTTGTGGAAATAAGGTCTGCACATATTTCCTAGTTAGTGAAAAATGTCTATTTACTCATTTCACGATATATATATATATATATAGCTAAGCACACACGTTATAATTAAGATGGCTGCTGGAAGCTTCTAGCTCCTTCCCCCTCCCCTCCCTTTCTCCTTCCTAACATCGACTAAACGCCCACCTCTCACGGCCAGCCCCGTCGTCCCCCATGATGGCCCCTTCCACGGCTTTAGTTCCCCGTGCCCCTTCCGCCAGCACCAGTTACCCAATCATGGTGGTTGGGTCCGAGGTGTCTGCGACTTCGGACCAGCCCTATGCGATGGGTGCCTTCCCCCAAGCCTCGGGTTTCCACCCAATTACCTCTCCTATCACCCCCTTCCCAGTTGCCCCCGCTACAGCTACCCCTGAGGCTACTCTTCACCGTGGTCCAATAGTGCCCGAGGAGGTCGTTGTGGTGGACCAGAGCCCACCCCATCTGGGGGGGGAAAGGCTTCCCCAACGGCACTCGATTCCCCAGGGGTATACTCAGATCAGTCATGGTGCGGATGGTGCACCACCTATGTACGTTACTTTTAACCCTTCCCAAGCCGCTACCCTTGTAACCTCACTCCCTGATCCTGAGAAACACCCCATGCCCTTTTTCCGCAGGATGGCTCAGATCCGCAAGACATATTCCGCTGCATGGCGGGATCTTATTAGTTTATGTGAAATTAAGGCTGGAGATGCATACTGGCCAATCATGGAACGGAGCTTTAGTGATGCTCCACTTACTTCTGATACTGATTTCCGTTCTGGTGAAACTTTCTGTGAACAACTTCGCGCCTGGGCGCAGGATAAACTAGCTGACCAGGCTACTTGCATTAATGACATAATACAGGACAAACTTGAGACCGTTGAGAAGTACCACTCTAGGTTGACTCAGACATTCTCGGACTTAGGGTTCAGCACTTACAACAAGGCACACACCCAGATGCTCTCTGCAGCTTTTGTGGCAGGATTGAGAGAACATATTCATAAGGGGTTGATTTTAGCTCGCCCTGAGTATAGAATTATTCCACTAGACACCCTTTTGTTGGTAGCCAAGGGCTTAGAATCTGTTTTACAACCCACACAGCGCAGGGCTAGCCCACTGATGTACACCACCTCCACACCTATCGCTAGTTCTAATCAAGTTCCTCAGGTGTTCCCCCAACAGTATACCCAATCACCCCAGACACTGCCTGCACCAATCCCTTTCCTACGGGACCGGACCATTATGACAATCCGGACCTGTTTTAATTGTAATCAGCCAGGCCACTTTAGAAGAGATTGCCCACAGCCTAGAGTGTTCCGCCAGCCAACTCCCCGGTACCAAGGTCCCCATGTCACTGGCTACAACTACCCTTCCCCTGGTTACCTCCCCGCCCTTCCCCATCCACAATTGCCTCAGCTTCCCCCGCCACCTCCTCCTCCTCCTCCTCCTCCTCCTCCTCCTGAATACACTCAAGCTCGGCTCCCTGTATCAGAAGCTCGTGCATATCCTTCACCCTCTGCAGAAGGGTTTGATAATGATGATTTCCAAGACGGCCAGCCCCGTCATACCCTCCGCCCATCTCGCCCCCCCATGCATTCTGCTAACCCCCCTTCTACTTCCCGCCGGTACCAGGGACCAGACCAGGCCCATTTAGATTTATTACAATAGGTAACCGGCAAGCCTGTGTCAGCAACCCCTGCCATGGCAGTGTCTGCGGGGGATGGGGGAGGCCCTCTAGCTACTGTAGTTCTCCCTGTGGAGGGCCACCCCACCACTTTCTTAGTTGACACAGGTGCAGCCCGTAGTGTCCTTAGGGAACAAGACCTGCCTGACCCTTCTTTCTTGTCTGACACTGATGTTTCCTGTGTTGGGGTGGATGGTACCCCACGCAGCAACCCCCTTACTAAGCTTCTACACGTAGGTTCCCACATCCTCTCACGCTTTGTTGTTTCCTCTACCTGCCCCATTAACCTCCTAGGTGCCGATGTTCTCTCTCGGCTCCAGGCCTCCATTACCTTCACTGCAGATGGGCAGATTGAATTGACAACTCCCTTATCACAAAAGGATACCTCTGTCCTCTGTTCACTCCCTATTTTGTTAAACCTAACTGACAATACAGGGGATGCACGGGTCCCACAAACCCCCAGTGCTCTGGATCGTATCCCTCAAGAACTTTGGTCCACTGGCCCGGATGATATTGGGCGTTTACATGTGCCCCCGGTCTTAGTTCAGCTCCTGCCTGGGGCACTGCCTCCTCGCAGGCCACAGTATCCTCTGAAGCCTGCACAAGCTGAAGCCATCACCAGACAAGTTGAAAGTCTCCTTGCCAAAGGTGCCCTCATCAAGTGTTCATCTCCATGTAACACTCCACTGTTTCCTGTTAAAAAGAGAACTGTTAAAGGCCAGCCTGACCAGTACCGCATGGTGCAAGATCTCCGTGCTGTGAATGATGTGACCATCAAAGACACTGCAATTGTTCCTAACCCCCACACCCTCTTATCCCAAGTCCCATCAACTTCAACAATATTCACCGTGGTGGATCTAGCTAATGCCTTCTTCAGTGTCCCCCTTGACCCTTCCTGTCGGTTTCTGTTTGCCTTCACCCATGAAGGACAGCAATACACCTGGACTGTCATGCCTCAGGGGGCTCAAAATTCCCCCACACAGTTTGCTCACGCCATGTCACTGGTGCTGGATCCCTGGCAGAAGTCTCATTTGGATGTCGTCCTGCTTCAATATGTTGATGATCTCCTTCTCTGTGCTCCTGATTTGCTCATTGCAGAGCGTGATTCTGAAGATCTCCTATGTTTCCTTGCTGCAGCTGGTTGCAAAGCCTCAAAATCCAAGTTACAATGGTGCCGGCCCTCTGTGGTCTTCTTGGGACACTGCCTTTCCCATGGCACCAAACATCTAACCTCACAACGTGTACAAGCCATTCTGCATCTTCTACTACCTGCTAATCACCAGGCTCTCCATGCTTTTCTGGGCCTTATCACGTATTGCAGGTCCTGGATACCTGAAGCATCAAAGCTCATGCAGCCACTCTATGATACCCTCAGGAGTGAGCCCTTCCATCTCACAGAAGAAACTATCACCTGTTTCCATACTCTGAAAAGAGCTATTGCTTCTGCACCTGCCTTGGGCCTGCCCAACTACCAACTTCCCTTCCACCTGTTTGTCTCTGAAAAATCAGGACATGCTTCCGGAGTCCTCACCCAGAAACATGGATCTAGACAACGCCCTATTGGCTATTTTTCCTGCATGCTTGACCCTGTTGCAAGGGGAAGCCCCTCTTGCCTCCGAGCGGTGTTTGCCGCCAGCGCTCTCCTGGACAAGACCAATGACTTTGTTCTTGGCCATCACCTCACAGTGCTGGCCCCTCACGACATTACTGCAATCCTACAGCAAGTTCGACCTAAACACCTTTCTTCCCAACGTCACCTTCGCCTACAGACATCCTTACTCCTACCTGATAATGTGAAACTCCAGAGATGCCTTTCCCTGAACCCAGCCACTCTTCTGCCACTTCCCAAGGGGGGAATTGTGCATCACTGGTACAGCCTGGATATCAACCCAGATGTTCGAGCAGATTTACAGTTGCCTGCAGATTTACAGTTGCCTGTGTTCACACCTCCCCCTGATGAACAATCAGAGGCCCCACTCCACTGTGTCTTGTGGTTTAGGGACGAACCAAGTCCTGATGTGGACTATGAGGAAGAACTATTTCAGCTCAAAGAAATTCAAATCACCCTGACTGACTTATTTTGGGACTCTACAGGTACCATGCTCATTTTGGTTCACCTTCCAGATAATGTAGCACACTTCTACCACCATTGGGAAACAGCTATCCCACACATATCTCTCACCGAATCCCACAACACCTTATGGGAGAACCTAGGCCCGATGGCCAAAACATGGAACCAAATGACTCAAGAACAACTGACTTCTACGGGAATAAATAAAAAGACCATTAACTACTGCACAACAGGATACTCCAGGTACCACACAGAGGCCTGTGAGGACCCACCCACCATAGACTGCAACCTCATCGATATTCCCCATGACTGTTTTGAACAAATGAAAATGGAAACTACACACCTACCAACTGTTTATGAAGCCGCATTACTCAACCCGGATCAAACACTATTTGTGGATGGCTCAAGGTTTGCTGATGAACAAGGACAATACCACACTGGATATGCAGTCACCACAGGATGTCAAATATTACAAGCAGCTGCCCTACAACCAACTAAGTGTGCCCAAGAGGCCGAGTTAACAGCCTTGACTGTGGCCTGCAAACTGTCCAAAGGCCTACGTGTCAACATTTATACGGATTCAAGATATGCCCTGGGAGTGGCACACGATTTTGGCTTAATCTGGAAGACCAGAGGATTTCTTACAGCCACCGGCACCCCAGTAAAACATGGGGCAGCCATTGCAGAACTGATGGACGCATTGGAACTCCCAGCAGAAGTGGCAGTATTGAAAGTAAAAGCTCATGGAAGATTAGACACAGAAGAAGCATGTGGCAACAACCTAGCTGATCAGGCAGCCAAAGAGGCAGCACGACAAGGATGGGAAGTGGACAGAAGAGTGGCTACAGATACATTACCCATTTACACTATGCAAACATTGCCTACAGATCTCAGGCTGCTGAAGGAACAACAAGCTGCCGCCACTCCTCAGGAGAAACAAAGTTGGAAGAACAAAGGAGCAATACTCCGTGATGAAGTTTACACCATTAATCTCAAGTTCTGCTTACCTAGAAGTATGTACCCAGCGGTGGTCCAATGGGCCCATGGGCCAGCACACCTGTCAAAGCTCCTGATGAACTCACTGATTGACAAGTATTTTGAAGCACCAGGCATCACTACCTTAACACAGAATTACTGCAAATCTTGTACTATATGTGCTAAGTGCAATCCTGGAAAGGTCATAAAGACTGCACCTAATCATCTAGCCAAGCCACAATACCCCTTCCAGAGGATTCAGATTGACCACATTCAAATGCCAAAGAGCGGACGTCATGAATATGCACTGGTTATAGTGGACATGTTTTCAGGATGGCCAGAGGCCTTCCCAGTGACTAATCTCACCGCGAGGACTACAGCCAAGTACCTTTTGACAGAAATTGTTTGCCGCTACGGGGTTCCAGAAGTAATTGAAAGTGACCAAGGGACCTCCTTCACTGCCTCGCTAACACGGGAAGTCTGGTCAGCACTGGGGGTGACCCTTGCATTCCACACACCATATCACCCACAGAGTAGTGGTAAGGTAGAGCGCATGAATGGCACTTTGAAAGCCAGAATGCTTAAAATGTCACAAGAAACTAACATGCCCTGGCCCGAGAGTCTCCCACTAGCGTTATTCAGTGTAAGGTACACTCCCAGAGGAAAATACAGTTTGTCACCTTATGAGATTTTGTTTGGTACAGCACCCAGGTTAGGTTGCTACTTTCCCCAACAGCTTCAGATTCAGTCAGACGCTATGGTAGACTATGTGACTGCCCTTTCACATGCCTTGACCAAGATACATGCCCAAGTGTTTTCTTCTATTCCAGATCCTGAGTCGAATACAGGTACACACAAGCTGCTTCCGGGTGATTGGGTTATGGTTAAGAAGTTCCTCAGGAAACACACCCTAGAACCGAGATTTGATGGTCCTTATCAAGTGCTCCTGATTACAGCAACGTCAGTTAAACTAGCTGGAAAAAGTTCCTGGATACACGCTTCACATTGCAAAAAAGTGCCTGCTCCAGAAGAAGCTGATCTTGTTGAAACATGAATTTATTATGTGTCTTGTGTTTTCTTATATTGTTGCATTTTGCCTGGGCCCAACAAGTGGCCATAACCAAAGATAATCATGTTTACACTTTCTGGTACAATTCTTCTGATACTGATGTAGCTACATACACCTTTGATTACTGTGACATAGTTACCTGTACATTCCCACAGACACAACATGCAGCCATATACAAAGACATACCTAACAAAAAGGACCCATACATTTGTGTGACTGGAGGAGCTTGGGGACACCACTGTAGTTCATGGAAAGCTGCCGGGTGGAATACAGGTAGACCATGGGGCTACAGACCTCAGGTTGCACTAGACAGACTTGACAAAGACGGGAAGCCCTTACTTTCTAGAATGACTCTGAGTAAACCCACAGGGTCGACTCCCATTAAACTTACCCTGAATATAGAACACCCTAGTCCAAGGGACGCGGGGGAATATGTGATGGGGATGTACTGGAAGGGAGGTGGCTCACACAATGCACTGGGGACATTCTACCTACAAGACATGCTCACCTCCCCAGACTGGGTAGGGACCACTCACATGGTCGTTAACCCATTAAAACCACTACATGACATGGTAGCTATAGCCAACCCCACCTTTGAAGACACTATGGCAGTGGAAACTGGTTTTTCAGACACTAATTTGTGGCTAGAATGGATGAGGTATAATGCCAACTCACACAATAAGACCAATTGTTACGTGTGTGGAGGAGCCAGGCCCCATCTGGGCACTGTTCCTCTGAATTTGCCTCCTGAAGTAGAATCATGTGTTCTGAGCCTTTACACACAGTCCGTCACCAACTACTCGACATGTGAATCGTGGAAGAGAATTTACCCGATCACTCACGGACATGTAAAACCACCTGATGGAGTCACCATCTACCCAGGTAATTACACATGTTATACAATATCTAAAAACACCGGTTTGTATCTGGGCAAATTCCCATCAGGATATTGCTCAACTTACCATAATCCACCTGTATCACTGCTAATGAACCACACAAAGACAATCGGTGATATCTATTGGTTATGTGGGGATAAACAATTGAGGTCCCAATTAACTGGGCAATGGTGGGGGGAGTGTGCCCTAACTAAAGTCATAATGCCTATCCATATCATTCCAGATGGTGACCATAACACGTTAAACCTCACACATGTACACTCTAGAACCAAACGAGAGACTCCTATTCGAGGGAGTTTCGACCCCCATGTGTATATTGATGCCATAGGTGTGCCAAGGGGGGTGCCTAACGAATTCAAAGCAAGAGATGAAGTGGCTGCAGGATTTGAGTCCCTAATTCCAATGATAACTGCTAACAAAAATGTCAATTGGATTAACTACATTTACTATAATCAACAGCGTTTTGTCAACTACACTAGGGATGCCCTACAGGGCCTGGCAGAGCAATTACAAGCCACTACCCAAATGACATTTCAGAACAGAATGGCCCTAGATATGATTCTAGCTGAGAAAGGGGGTGTATGTAAAATCCTCCCTGAGACCATGACATGCTGCACATACATTCCAGACAATACGGGGCCCAATGGTAAGGTGACTATGGCCATAGAGAAGCTAGATAGTCTTGCAGACGAGCTAAAGAAAAATTCAGGAGTCATTGACACTTGGGACAGATGGTTTGGATGGATGAATGGTTGGCAAAGGACCCTCTTCCAGGTGGGGACAGCTGTTCTCATAATGATCGTCATTTTCTTATTTTTGACCTGTTGCATATTCCCCTGCATACAGAAGTATCTACAGAAAGCGGTAGACAAGACTATAGATGACGTGACCCCTACTTTCATACACCAAGACATCACAGACCTCGAAGATGATACTCCACATACACCCCTTCAATCACATCAGTTCAAACAGACAACTGCTTTCCTGTAGGGACAGTATAGGGAAAGCGTCTGTCTTAACTGGCAAGTCTCACGTGTGGAGATGTAGTGGACTAGCCACTGCGGGTTACCCGCGGAGTGAAGTGTTCGATGCTAGTTAAGGCAGATAGGTTGCAGGCAACTAGGGACATATTAGGGACAGTAGCAGTTGTTATGGTAAATAGCCATTTTAGGGGGGACTGTTGTGGAAATAAGGTCTGCACATATTTCCTAGTTAGTGAAAAATGTCTATTTACTAATTTCACGATATATATATATATAGCTAAGCACACACGTTATAATTAAGATGGCTGCTGGAAGCTTCTAGCTCCTTCCCCCTCCCCTCCCTTTCTCCTTCCTAACATCGACTAACTACCTCGTGCACCAAGATGGCGCCGGTAAACCGTGGGAGACCCTCATGGCCCCGGTGACATCACCTACAGTAGGCAGAGCATTGAAGCAACCACTTAACACCTAACCAATAATTGATGTATTATTCCATGTTATCTCTGACAATGCTTATGATGTAATTTTGCTTTAAAAGGGACTTGCCGTCCCCTCTGAATAAACTTTCCTCAAGTTATTCAACAACCTGGAACCTGTGTCTGGTGTGAATTACTTCAGGGAGCGTGCACGCATTGTTTCATTGATTTGGCCAGGGGCAGATACACAAAGAAATAATCAATACTTTAATTGATTTTTCCACTTCAACTGGCATTTATCTTTATTATTGTCATTTTGATATCACTTAAAGGTGCTTTAAATGGACACTGTATTCACCATCAGCACTTCAGTGGATTGAAGTTGTTATGGTGCCTGGAGTCTGCCTCATGCCATACCAATTCATACCAGGGATTGGGGCTGTGAAATGCTGAACATGTTTAGCTGATACTTTTAGCTTGTCACTTCCCACTACCCCCTAGTATCGACGTAAAGCAGAGCATAACAACACCTTTGCCATATTGTGACTGGGTGCCATAGTGCAGGCTTCCAGGAATTTAGCATCTCTGCTAAACGGCAAGTAAAACGTTTAACATTGACGCGGGACCTGGTGTTTGAATTCCACACAAACACATTAATCCATTGAAGTGGTTATAGCACCAACAGTGTCCCTTTAAATTGTAAGAAAGCTGGGCATGCCAGGACCTAACTGGTATTTCTTAACACATCGCGCTAATTAGCTGTCTCACATCCGATGTATTTTTCTTCATTGGTAATGTTCTGCTCTTCTAAAAAGTCTTAAAAATATACTGAAAAGTTTAATAGAAATAATAGAGGCATTTCTTTCAAAATCCCATTCTGTTGGAAGGTCACGGGTGCCTATCATCCAGCTTTATTATATCATAGCTTTTTATTACAAATCACCAAATCTTCAGGAAATCTTAATTTTAGCATTACCGTTAGCCATCACATTGGGTGTTTCGAGTTCATTAAAATGATAATGATATTATTTTCTGCATAAAAAAATGAATATGTAATATTGGATTCCTTTTTACAGCACTGCAGGAAAAGAACGCCAATGTATTCACAAAGAAGAATAGTGATAATTCGGTGTCTGTGTTATTTCAAGATAATTTAGACAGCAATTGAAAACTAACACCCATTTTACTTTGAAATAAACTGTGAATGCATTGTATACTTTCTCTCTGTAACAGGAAACCACTTATATTTATGCTCTTAAATACTTTAGATTTGCTTAATAAGTAATTATTTCAGTAACTGCAAAGAATTCAGATCAATGTCAAACATTACAATAGAGGTAAAATGCTGCAATAAAATCTCTGGATTCTTAAAACAGCCACATGTAGAAACCAATTTTTGTGTAATTTTAACTATACTTAGTTATGAAAATCATTATCGTACCTTTAAAGGGACACTCCATTGCCCAAATACAAAATGAATATCACTGTTTAGAAGATATACCCCAAATGAAAAGCATTTTTTCTAAAAATAGCTTGCAAAAGTTGCAGTTCTGCTGTTGCAATTCCTCCCCCTTTAAACCTGCCCAGACTTTGTGGCTGTACGATCACAGACTTCCCAATGCAGCTCATTGAGAAGTCTTTGCCAGGCAGGTGCTCTGGGCAATTGATCCATCTAAGTTTAGTTCCAATGAGCTAACCAACCAGGAAGTAAAAGGACCTGTTTGACAGCCAGCGAGGTGCAACCAGGTTACTTCATAAAAGTGCCAATTTCTACTGAAATCTGCACTTTTTGCAAAATGAAATAAAGATGACACACTCTTCACACTTAAAGCTTTTCATCAAGCTAAAGTGCTTTAGGGGTCTGGAGTGTCCCTTTAACAATTAAATACCATAGTAATAATATTCATACTTACAACAAGTCTCAAAACAGGAAAAGACGTATTTTTATTAATTAAACAGCTGGTATGTTTAAAATATATAAATATATTTTCATCATTATGTAGAACTTACATTTTTGTCTTGATCATGCATTAATACATTTTTAAAATCTAATTAGCAGATTGTATAAAAAGCAAATGAAGATATTTTGACCAGCTGTACTGTCATTTCTTTGTGTGTGTGTGTGTGTGTCCCAGGTCCTTGTGCATAACAAGTACATTGCATCATCTTGCCATTTAAGCAATGTTAATTAGCGGATCTCTAAAGATGACAGGTTTTGATTGGATGTTGGGAGAACATGCTGTAGAAGCATTTTTTCTGTTAGTCAGTCTCTGAAGGTTTTAACTCAGGCAAAGTAAGATTTCAGGCACCTGTAGGTCCTGAATTCAGTGGGACAGTCCTGATTATGGTTTCATAGATGTGCTTGTGGCCTTACACCAGTTATATTCAAGGCATTCAGTCCACGCTCTTCAATAGCACATGGACTGTCCTGTGTGTGTTTGACAAAATGGTCTGTCAGTCAGCCTCCCATACATGTATATCTAGCTAACATGCACCCTTTTGGAGTGAGACACCCCTTCATGGATAACCCCGTCCCCAGTCCCGCATTCTCTCCCGATCGATTCTGGCCAGTCTGTCTGGTTGTAAAGCAGAGATCTATTCTGGTCAGTCTGGTTTACTATATTTCCTTAGAAGTACAGGTGTATGAAACATATATTAAAGTCCTAGAGGCCGGCTGAACATAGTGGGAATGCCTAGGGCAGTGTTTTCCAAGGGAACACCAGTTGGGGTTCTGCCAAAAGTTTAAAAAATAAAATGCTGCGAGGGAGCAGTGATCTCCCCAGTAATGCTGGAGCCGGAATACAACGTCACTCCGGCACCACTAAGAGATGCGCGAGGGAGCTGAGCAGGGAGATCACTTTTGTGAATGTGTCACTGTGTGTATCTAAATGTGTGTGTGTGTGTGTATATATATATATATATATATATATAAACTAAACACAAAGAAAAAAGGGGGGCGACCCCCTAAGGGGTCTAGAGCGTGTAAAGGGAACTCAACCCTAGAAATAGAATACATAAAACACAAATTAATGACCAATGGACATAAAATCCAGAGGGCAAAGTTAAGTCCCTATATGAATATAATGTAATTAAAACTAAATGTATTTATATATGTTTAAAAAGGAACAGTAATTGAACCAAAAGGCCAAAAAAAAAAAAAAAAAACACGGAAAGGAAACCCAAAATAAAGGGGAGCTCATAAGCTGTAAGTAAGAAATGGGAAAGAAGGGGTTAAGGAGCAATGGAGGCTGCTTGTCAAAGAAATGATGATATAGACAATTATGAATCCTAATCGTATATGGGTTACAAGGTAGTTTACAAAGTAGCATATGAATCCTAATCGAATATAGTACCTTGTAACCTATATAAAATTAGGATTTATAATTGTCTCTATCTCATCATTACTTTAACAAGCTGCCTCCGTTGCTCCTTAACCCCTTCTAATCCAATTTTTTTAACTAAGAGCTTATGAGCTCCCCTTTGTTGTGTGTTTATAAGATTCCTTTCCTCTTTTTTTTTGGTTCAATTACTGTTCCTTTTTTAACCTATATAAATACATTTAGTTTTAATTACATTATATTCATATAAGGACTTTACTTTGTCCTCTGGATTTATGTCCATTGGTCATTTCTTTGTGTGTATATGTCAGTGTGTGTATCTGAGTGTGTCAGTGTGTATCTGTGGGTGCAAGTGTGTGTATATGTCACCGTGTGCAGGGCCGGACTGGCCCACCGGGATACTGGGAAATTTCCTGGTGGGCCATCGGTACCTGGGGCCGGGCAGGCAGCTGGCTCTTCTGGCGGCTGCAGAGGGAGCTCCTTTGGCGGCCGCAGGGGGATCTGGCTGTTCTGTCTCTGCTCCCCCTCCCCAGCGCACTGCTTAATGAGATCGGGGCCAGAATATGACGTCATATTCCGGTCCCGGTCTCATTTAGCGGTGCGCTGGGAAGCAGAGACAGAACTGCCAGCTCCCCCTGCGGCCGCCAAAGGAGCTCCCTCTGCGGCCGCCAGAAGAGCCAGCTCCCCCATGCGGCCGCCATCAGAGCTCCCCACAGGTAGAAATTGTGTGTGTCAGTGTGAGTGTATGTGTGTGTGTGTGTCTGTGTCATTTGTGTGTGTGTCATGGTGTGTGTGTCTGTCTGTCATGGTGTGTGTGTCTGTCATGGTGTGTGTCTGTCTGTGTCACGTGTGTCATTGTGTGTGTCTGTCTGTGTCACGGTGTGTGTGTGTCTGTGCCATGCAATGTGTGTCTGTCATGTAATGTGTGTCTGTCTGTGTCATGTAATGTGTGTCTGTCTGTGTCGTGGTGTCTGCATGTGTGTGTGTCTGTGTCACAGTCTGTCTGTGTTATGGTGTGTGTCTTTTTTAAGGTGTGTGTCTGTCATGGTATGTGTGTGTCTCTGTCATGGTGTGTGTGTGTCATGGTCTGTCTGTGTCATGGTGTGTGTCTGTTATGGTATGTGTGTGTGTGTTTTTTTACTCACCTTTTTTTTTTCCCCACGTCATGCTGGTCTCCCCTCGACTGGCCCTGCCTCTACGGCTGAGATCATCAAGCTTGATGATCTCAGCCAATCCACACTGACACAGGAAGCACCTCTAGTGACCGTCTGAGTGTCTGTCACTAGGAAGCAATGTAAACACTGCCTTTTCTATAAAAAGTCAGTGTTTACATTGAAAAGCCTGCAAAGACAGGCTATAGACACCAGAGCCACTACATTAAGTTGTGTGTGTGTGTGCGCGCGCCTGCTAGTGAGTGGGCTTGCTTGTGTGTGTGTGTGTGCCTGCTACTGAGTGAGCTTGTGTTTTTATGTCAATTACCTTATGTATATCAGTGAGATTGTTTGTCTATGAGGCTGTGTATCAATCATCTTGTGCCAGTGAGATGCTCTGTGTCTGCGTGGGAGTATGCTTACTGTATAATTACAAATTTTACTCTGAAATGACCAATATTTTATATTGGAAAAAGATATATATATATATCTCAATCATCTAGGGTGGCAAGACATAGCCTTACATATTACATGCGACAATATATGGCGCAATGACTTATGGGGCTGACATAGATTTTTTTTTTCCAGGGCTGCTGTCGAATCCCCAGTCCGGCCCTGACCGTGTGTATCTGAGTGTGTGTCAGTGTGTGTGTGGCAGATACACATACACACTGACACAGAGATACACACACTGGCGCATACAAACACAGATATGCGCACCTTGACTCACACCAGCACATACAAACACAGATACACACACTTTGAAACATAGATATACACATCTTGACACACAGCTACACACACACACATACACAGATACACACTGTGTGTCAAGGTGTGTATCTGTGTCAGTGTGTGTATCGGTGTGCCACTATCTGTGTCATATTCATACACACTGGCACATACAAACACAGATACACACACCGTGATACACTGTCACATACAAACACAGATAGATAGATACATACATACACACACAGATACACACTGTGTGTCAAGGTGTGTGTAAATGTGTGCCAGTATGTGCCAGTGTGTGTGTATCTGTGTATCAGATATATACACACACACACACACAGATACATACAAGCACATATATACACACCGGCACATACAAAAAAACAGCACAAATATAATTAATTGGGAACCCCTGTTCTAGGGCAATAGCAAATAATCATTTGGGCAGGTTACTCAGCATCACTAATGACCAGTTTTCTACAAACGTTTCCCATGGTGCTCAGCAAGATGTTGATAAGTAAAAAGTCAAAGAGCAAAACAAGTGTATTGGAATGATTAATCAATGTCAATGACTCTAAGCTTGACCCTGGCATGTTGGTGTTGAGTTGCGAAAAATTAAACTCGGACAATATATGATTTTAAAACATTTGTTAAACCTGAAATGACAAATAAAACTACTCTTACTCTAGTCGGGAAAAAAATCTTGCTGGTGTGGGTGTCTTAATTGTTAAGTCATTTAGGAAACAGATAGAATCAGCTGTGTGAATTATAATTGTAGACATTACTATGCCCCTACCAGATGTTCTGTCTCACAATGGGTGGAGCAAGAATGCAGAAGCAGCTATTTTATAAATATAAACTACTGCAAAAAAATACAATACAGAAAATTAACTAGCACTGGTTTTGTAGATTAGAATGTGATACTTCAATGGGGTGAGGATGGATAAACACTTCCTAGCAGGTGGAGAAACGTCCCTGGACACCGGCGCCTTTCTGGAATTCATGGAAATGGATAGAGCTAGCACCCGTGCAGCATCCCCATCTGAGGAGGAGTTACAGCGGAGGCTACAAGCAGCTCTGTCCCAGTACGATGGCCCTTTCTTAACAAAGGGTGAACTGGACCGATCCGTCGGGATCTCTGGAACAATGCTCTTGAGGAGGTTTGTTGTCTCCGGGGAGAATCCCTCCCAACCATTATGCAACGATTTTGGGATCAAGTTGATTTGCGGATGCAATTCTTGGGAGAGCAGCCCCTGGCGGAATGGGTGTTTAAATTAGTACAGAAAGAATTGTGGCTGGATGATTCTTATCGGGCCTTAAAGGATCACTATAGTGCTAGGAAAACATACTCGTTTTCCTGGCACTATAGTGCCCTGAGGGTGCCCCTACCTTCAGGGTCCCCCTCCCGCTGGGCTCTGGCCCCAACTTGCAGCAACTTGCAGCAAAGCCTTTCGGTGATGGTGGAACTTGAGGAGTACACCACCACCCCAGCTGAAGCGCTGGCATTGAGTCAGAGCGCTGCTGGCCTCTGTGCCCAACTTGCAATGACGCTGGAGCTGAAGAGCAGGGAGATCAACCTCTAGTGAAGGTGGATTTCAAGGAGTGCGAAACTCCCCCAGCTAGAGCGCTGGCAGAGCTCCACTTGCCTCTGACCAAACCCACTGGTAACCCATGAGCCTCAGGCATCAGACACTGCTGGTCCCACGGAAGAGCGGATCCCAGAGCAAAGCATGGCTAACCTCAGCCCTTTGCCACAAGCACTGGGGGATCTCTATCCAATACAAATGGATGGGACTCTGGTCTCTACCTGTAGTCCCCAGGAAGGCTGGACAATGAGCTCCGATCCCCAACCCCATGTCAGAGGGGGCCCAGCCACCCTGCCTTCCCTCCAGTGGCTAAGAGAGATCCGGGGAGACAGGACAGTGGGCACGCATCGCCAGGTATATGCTTCAGTAGATGCAGAGATCGGCTGAGTAAGTGCTGCTCTTCCATGGGCAATTTGTTTGGGGTACCATTTTGGTGATCGCCTTGATGATCTGGATGTAGTCACTAACTTCAGAGTCAACTCGTCTGGGGTCTCCTGTATTAGTCTCCTTCTGAAGGGGGAGAAATATGCTGGAAACTGTTCTGAGCTGGAGATACAGGGTTCCAGAATTGCTATTGGGGTCACAGTGGCCCCCTAAAAGTGGAGTCATATGGGGATAGGTTTGAGTTTGGGAAGGGGGCCATGGCAGATTCACTGGGAACTCCCTTTCTCCACTTCCAAGTCCCCTCTTATGTCTAAGTCACCCTGTGCTTATTAGAGGCACAGGGTGACTGAGAAGCCCAGTCTGGCCTGCCCAAACCAGACTTCCACAGACTGATCGGCTATGAGGGCTCCATGCTCCCGATCGGGACAAACTTACAAACTATGTGGAACTTTGTCGAGAAGGCTGCCAGGATGGATAGACTTTTTGGGACTTATTACCCGACTAACTCAGGCACAGACCGATTGGAGGTCTGGTACCTGGTTAGTCTACCTTTGGGGGGGAAGATATGTGACGGTAGTCACCATCACTGGGGATGGAGAACAGACACTATGGGTGGGCTCCCAAATTCCTTTTGTGTTTTGTCACATTGTGCCTATTATTTGTGCAGGGTATGTTGAATAAATTGCTGGTTTGTGCATCTCCCTCTCCCCCCTTTTTCCTGTCCTATTGTTTCCCCAGCAGGGCGTTCTCCCAGGGACACTGCCAGACCAGTTTAAACTAGCTGTTCTGTCCCTGCTATATCAGCCCATGCTATTGTCTGACCCCACCCTTCCTTGTACTATAGAAATCTATGTAACCTATTGTATGTAAATGAGGCTGTTGGGGGCTTAAACTATGTGTGCTGTATTCATTAAAGAGTTGCTGTTTAACCTTCACCATGTGTCGTCTGGTGTTTGGTCCAGGGTGGAAAAGGCCCTAAGTGATCCCAGTTAAGCCTCGGCGTCTGGGTCGGAAGTGTTTCAGGGTCCCTGATAGCTACAAGGAAGCAGACTTGGCGGAGGTACTCGGTTGGAGTACTGGAGCTCCGTTACATATACCTACTGAAACATCTGATCAAGCCTGGGAATGCTTCCCACGCCTGGTAAGCCTTCACCAGACGGTAAGCAACCGAGGCCTGGTAGGCGCGGTCATAGGCGGACGATCTTCTGCAGCTATGCAGACAGCTGGCGCCCTGTTACCCCCTCCCTTTGGACCTGGAGGAGTGATCCCGTAGTCCCCACCTTGGCAGCAGCCCATCACAACAGTGCTGCAGATCTTGACAAACCCAACCGTTGTACATCCTGTTCTAATGTGTTTTATACCCGCTCCTATAGACTGTAAGCTCATTTGAGCAGGGTCCTCTTCAACCTATGGTTCCTGTAAGTTTTCTAGTAATTGTCCTATTTATAGTTACATCCCCCCTCTCATAATATTGTAAAGCGCTACGGAATTTGTTGGCGCGATATAAATTATAATAATAATCTAAGATGGCAGAACGTAGAAAGGTGCTTGACAATGCACAGAGGCTGGATGCACTGTTTGAAGCCTTCTGGAGGAGGGTAATGGGAAGGAGAACCTCACCGGTTCCTGAGGCTGTTATACCTCAGGACCACCCAGTGGTGGATCCAGGGGGGGTGCAACGGGGAAATCTCCCCCCCCCCAAGATTCTCCCCTGCCGGCTAATGAGGGCTGGCATTGTCCAAGTGCCAGCCCTACAATGTGCCTTCGCGGACCGGGACCGGAGGGGAGATCAGAGATCTCCCTCCCCGGTCCACAGGCACTGTGATCGCAGCTGGCAGGGGAGGGAGGGAGAGCAGACCCGGGAGCTCTTACCTGCAGCTCCTCTGGGTCCTCCTCTCGCGAGCATGGAGCATTGCAGCGGTTACCACGGCAACGCTCCAAATCTCGCGAGAGTGAACGCTAGCCCTGGAGTACGGGCTAGAGTTCACCTCACCACCACTGGGACCACCAGGGATCCAGAAATGTCCTCCCTCCTCCCAGTAAAGGTAAGAAGGGAGGGGGGATATAAAGAATATTTGTTTAAATTAAATTTTTAAAAAAACATATAAGAAGGGTTATAATATGTGTTGGCTTTTTTTAAATTTAATTATTATGTATGTCTGTATGGGGACAGTGTGTGTGTGTGGAGGGGGGGAGCAATGTGTGTGATAAGAAGGGTAGGGGGCTTTTTTTTATAATTACACACACACACATTGTGTCCCCCCCCCACACACACACACTGCCCCCATACACACACACTGCCCCCCATACACACACACACTGCTCCTCATACACACACACTGCCCTCCATACACACACACTGCCCACCATTACACACACTGCCCCCAGACCCTTTGTACAGCACTACAGAATCTGATGGCGCTTTATAAATAATAATAATAATACACACACACTGCCCTACACATACACTGCCCCCCCACACTCACACACACACTGCAAATGTCACACACAAATACTGACCCACACATACACTGCCCCCCTAACACACACACATTGCACCCCTGACATATACTGCCGCCCTCACTCACACACTCCAACCTTCACACACACACACTGCCCCCTCACACACACACTGCACCCCTTGCACATTGCACCACTCACACACACCACTGCTTCTATGCCCTACTACAGCCCCATTTCCCAGCAGACCTCAGGTAAGTTCTTAAACAGTTTGACTACTTACTCTGGGAGAGGGTCCCGGCACTATGGACACCATAACCACTACACTGATCTGTAGTGGTTATGGTGTCTGGATTATTTCTTTAAATAATCTACAAGTGCCCCTCCCGAGATCAGGCTCTGGATCCGCCACTGGGACCACCTCACAGCACTCAATGCCGCACAGCATGCCCGAGGCAGAAAAGAACATACTGATGCACCGCAAAGAAGGTAGGTGGCAGATCAGCCTCGGCACTAAGCACTCCTAAGATCAGCATGAGGTGTGCGAGGAGGGAAGCAGGACAGAGAGGACAGTAGCTCATTGCAGGAAATCTACAGCTGATGCTATTGGCACTGGACCAGATGCCTGGAGATCTCAGCTGGCACCGCATCGTACCCATGACGGTAGAAGGCTGACTGCATGGCTGAGATTCTTAGTATTATGTGAATACACTGCTTATAGATCTCTGTAGCTAACAATCCACCATTATTGCCTGTTTATTAATATCCTCTAGTTAAGGAAATCAGACTGTGTTGTAACCCAGGATCAGCCTGGGGTGGTATACTCTCTTAAAGTTTCATGTAGATCTAGCCTGACTATTTCATCGTTTTGTTTTTTCCATGTATTCCCAGCTTGTTTATATAAGTCTACTCATGCATACCTCACTCAACTATCTTCATATAAAAATATTGTGCTGTTTCTCTCAAATGCCATGACATCTATTGTTTTCATCAAGCTTGCTTTTCCTGTTGTGGGACAGCAAGATTGTCTGTAAACTCATGCACAGCAAAAATAAAGAATAATAATTAAAAAAAAAGATAGATCTCAGATTATATATAAAAGAAACCATGTGTGTTTTTAAAAAAAAACCCAACAGATTATACAAATAAAGGTACGCAAAACGGGACACATGGCTTGACTGCTCTACTGGATGGATGCACTACAAGACGACTCCACTAAATATTGTCTTCATAGGCTAACAATCATTGTTTTGGCAATAACCCTAAAATATTGTGAAAGTTATGATGAGAATTTAATAAAGGTGTGTACTATATATTTCCAACAGAAAAAACTGGTGTCTGTGTTTAATAAAGGAAGTTGGGGATGGGTTGTGGCACATGTCGAATAACGACTGTGCACATGTCATGATGCTTTGCCAGCATTATGGCTGTAAGAGCATTATGGCAGATGTAGCCCACTACATCTGACGTGCTGAAGGTTGCCTACCCCTATCCCAAGTAATTTGGATGAAGCTCCGTCTTGTTCATTTTGTTTATCACTTTTACAACTACTATACTTGGCTCTGGCATCTGATGTACCTTTGGTGAACCCCAACATTTGACTGGTTCCCTGGACTTTATTAGTTATTGTAGAATGCATTTGGCTTCCTCTGACTACTCTTAACACACACTTCTTAATTAAAGAGCCACTCACCACATTAAAGTGTCTCCTGCAGCTATAACTAGCAGTTGCCAGCCTACACTGTGATTAACAATTTACCTCTGCCTGTTAGCACTTCCATCTGCAAAGTCTGTTATAACACTGTGGCCACCTTGAATCTCCAGCAAGAGACTAACACATGTTATGGAGGCAACAACTTGCATCTTGGGCATTGACCCTTCTTTGAACCTATAGATCCTGAGAACAGCCTACTCATTTATGCAAGTTAGCTAGATACTTCAAATGGTCTGTACCCTTGGCTCATTAAATCTGCATTTTGGGTACCGGAATAATAGGAATAACTTTAGGCTAAAGATCGGGCATATCATGGAAAAAATGGTGTATGTACTAAGTGGGGAATCGCGATGCAATGCAGCCTAGAACATAAACTAACCCCATTCAGCCCCCCAATAACGACAGACCACTTAGTATGGATGAAACAGGCCACAGCATTCATTATCACAAACTAAATTACTGCATAACACATCCATAACTTTATTTATTAAATCTCTTCTTTTTCTGTAACCAAAAATGTTAAACATAAATAGGCATAAATTAACATATATACATATATGACTCCACACATAGTGTTATACAGTGACCCAACCATCCTTGCCAACAAACATACAGTGGTTCCTAATCACCACTTCCTCTCACCTCCCCCCTCGTCATAAAAATCATATCTTTCCAATGCCCGCCATCAGCTGACCTTATCCACGCTCGATGGGCACGACACCTCAGGTAACCTAATGTTAACCGTTTGAAGCATGGGAGGTTGAGACCTTAAAACTTGTTCATCTCATTCCATATACTTAAACGTAACCCCTCAAACTCAATTGGCAAAGACATACCCCGCCACAACCCCGCTGTTTTACACCCAAAATTAGCTGTATTTGTGTATGTGAGTATGTAGGTGTCTGTGTGTCTGTCAGTATGTAGGTCAGCATGTATATGTGTATGTATGTGTCAGTATGTATGTCTGTGTGTGTAAGTCAGTATGTGTATGCATGCATGTCTGTCTGTGTGTATGTATCTATGTATTTCAATATGTATGTATATGTCTGTGTCTGTCTGTTTATATATGTATGTATGTCAGTATGTGTGTGTGTGCGTGTGTGTGTATTTATGTCCTTATGCGTGTGTGTGCAGTGTGCATAGGAATTTGTTCATATTGTTTATTGTCCGGCCCCCAACAGTGTCTGAGGGACCGTGAACTGACCCCCTGTTTAAAAAGTTTGAGGACCCCTGTCAGTATGTATGTATATATGTCATTATGAATATATGTCTGTATGTATGCATGTACGTCAGTATGAATGTATGTCTGCATGTCATTATAATCGTATGTCTGTGTGTATGTGTGTATGGATGTCAGTATGCATGTATGTCAATATGTATGAATGTATGTATGTATGTCTGTCAGTATGTCTGTATATATATGCATGTATGCCATTATGAATGTATGTCTGTGTATGTATGTTTGTATGTGTGTATGGATGTTATTGTCGGTATGTCGGTCTGTATGAATGTATGTCTGTCAGTATGTCTGTATGTATGTATATATGCCAGTATGAATGAATGTATGTCTGTGTGTATGTACGTGTATGTGTATGTCCTCATGCATGTGTGTCTGTATGTATGTTAGTATGTGTCTGTCACTATGTATGCCTGTGTGTCTGTATATGTGTGTATGTCTCAGTATGTGTGTATGTGTCAGTATGTATGCCTATATGCGTGTATGTCTGTTTCAGTTTGTGTGTCTGTTAGTATGTATCTGTATCTGTGTCCTTTTGAATCAGTGTGTGTTTTTGTGTCTGTATGTGTATTCCTGTAGGCGGGATTTGGAGGCGGACCCTGTGGGCGTGATTGGAGACCCTGAGCTGAGTTAGGAGCCCCAAAATTTCTGGTGGCGGCCCTGACCACAAGACTTGTAAAGGGACCATGGCTCATCTCTCTGACGCAAAATAATCTTCAGTGTCCTCTCTTAAGAAATGTGCAAGGAAGAGTATTTTAAGGACTCCATCGTTCAGTTTGGACTCTACATCTAATGAGTAAAATTACATAGAAATGTTTTGGAAAAATTAATTAAATCCAGAAAAGTTTAAACAATGCCGATCATGGTTCCAAACTTTTGAACATGCCATTAACAAAGCTTCATCACGAGCTTGCCAGGGCATAAAGAGTAACTTGTTTGTATATAGAGATTCTCTCAGAAAATCTGAGTCAAATTCTATATAACAGGAGAGAGAGAGAGAAAATAACCAGAAGTAGCAAGAGAGTTACAAAGCAAATAATCCAGTGATACTCTGTATGTCAGCAAATACATTAAAAGGGACACTCCGCTGCCCAAATAAAAATAAAATACAATAAAAAATCACAGTTTATAAGATATCCCTGAATGCCCCATCAGAGTGATGGAGGTGTATGAGTGGTGAGGGAACAGTGAAACACATCTGGTGGGAATGTCCACAAATGACCCCTTTCTGGAACAAGGTAACATGGGTCCAGACTGATATTCTGGGCTCTCTGCCTCTATTCGAATTTGAACACGTACTGTTGCACACCACACCACAACCAATTTCGAAGTACAAGAAATCAGAACTAGCCATTTCCTAAATTCTGCGAAGTTTCTAATACCTTCCCTCTGGAAACGCACAGACCCACCCAGAAAGGAACAATGGTTCAGCAAGATTGAGGAAACACAGGCAGCAGAGGCATTGATAGCCTTGATGCTAGACACTAATGGGAAACGTAAAAAAATGTGGTCCCCTTGGCTGCAATATGTAGCCAGCTGTGAGGAAAGAAAGCCCAAGTGGGTGGATACCGGCACATATAGAAGTTAAAATTTGGTTTACATACTATGCTTCCCTACTGGCGATCAAGGGATGACATAGTCGAACTCAAGAAAGCCTGCCTCCATAGGGCACTTAGAATGTGAAATCCAGTTTCTACAATCAAGCGCACGTAATTCGAATCGGTTTAGCTATATAAGGACAGGATTAAATGGGGAATTGGGGGATGGTCCTAGACCGCAAAATCTCGGGCGTGGATGAGACCCAACGAGGATAAATGCATATTTGTACAGATTGTGCTTTATTTCGACTTTATAATAAAGGTCTAAAACACAACTGTAAAACTTGGATATGTATCTCTTTATGTGTGTGTGCCAGCTAAATAAAGATTTTAAAAAAACCAAAAAAAAAACCCACAGTTTAGTATATTTACAAAAAGATATGGAAGGGCTGCGCCAAATAAGGGTAGATAGTCCAGTAAAGTATTGCTAGGGTGCCAATAGATGGTCTAGGATACTTGATAGAGTTCCTCTGTGGATGCGTCTGGTGTAGACCGTTCCGTATATGTAAATACAAGAGAGGTAGAGGCGACTAATGGTATAGTATGAAAGTTCAGGGTGTGATAGGTAACAAAAAGTAAAGAACTCACATTCAGGAGAGCTATGGCCAGCTCTGGTGTGGATTGCGTACAGCGGTATAATCCCCGCTTATGGGATATGTAGGGAGGGGTCTCCGTCAGCACCGTCTGGTAGTCCAGAGCTCGAAAAAGAAAGACAGAAAGCAACAATAGTGCTCTCAATTTTGATGTGGTTCAATGTGCAGATAAGAAGAGGTAAAAAACTCACATTTGAGGGAGCTATGGCCAGCTCTGGTGTGGATAGCGTACAGCGGTATAATCCCCGCTTATAGGATATGTAGCGGCGATACGTCCGTCAGCACCGTCTGGTGATCCAAGGCTCCAATATAGAAGAATAAAAGCAGCAATAGTGCTCTCAATTGTGATAGGTTAAGAGAGTAGTAGAGAAAATAAAATAATACTCACAAAGATAGAGCAGAGGTACTGCTCTATGGATAGGCGCCGGTGGTATGATCCCCACCTAGGATTTCTTGGAGTACTGGAACTTTAAAATTGCCAATGGAAGTAAAAGTAACCAGGAAAGGTTAAAATGCCAGGAATAGGTAAAAACAAAAGTTGTTTAAAGTGCATAAAGAGTGCAATAAAAAGAGGATTGGTACAATAAAGTAGCCAAAAAACTTTTATTGATCTAAAATACACAGTAAAATACAGAATTAATAACCATAAACGCGTTTCACCATAAGTGGCTTCTTCAGAATGGGATAAAAACTACTCTCTTAACCTATCACAATTGAGAGCACTATTGCTGCTTTTTATTCTTCTATATTGGAGCCTTGGATCACCAGACGGTGCTGACGGACGTATCGCCGCTACATATCCTATAAGCGGGGATTATACCGCTGTACGCTATCCACAGAGCTGGCCATAGCTCCCTCAAATGTGAGTTTTTTACCTCTTCTTATCTGCACATTGAACCACATCAAAATTGAGAGCACTATTGTTGCTTTCTGTCTTTCTTTTTCGAGCTCTGGACTACCAGACGGTGTTGACGGAGACCCCCTCCCTACATATCCCATAAGCGGGGATTATACCGCTGTACGCAATCCACACCAGAGCTGGCCATAGCTCTCTTGAATGTGAGTTCTTTACTTTTTGTTACCTATCACACCCTGAACTTTCATACTATACCATTAGTCGCCTCTACCTCTCTTGTATTTACATATACGGAACGGTCTACACCAGACGCATCCACAGAGGAACTCTATCAAGTATCCTAGACCATCTATTGGCACCCTAGCAATACTTTACTGGACTATCTACCCTTATTTGGCGCAGCCCTTCCATATCTTTTTATATCTATCCACCGAAGGACCCGAGGGGTTTTCCTTCATTTGGGTTGCTGCCTACCTTGACTAATTTTGTGATTACTAGCGCTGAATTCTTTTTGTGTTTGTGAAGAAGAATTGTAGCGGATGGCATTGGGCTGTTCACAAAATTATGTGTTTTAATATGCTTACGTTTCATTTTGCCGTATGTATGTATGTTGTATGCAGCATTCGACTGATTGTTAGGTAAAATCACTCCAGTTATTATACAAGTGAAACTACCGAACAATCAGACCACCCCAGGAATAAGTGTGCCTCCAATTACTGTTCACAACAATGTTGCAAACTCGTAATTGGCAATCAGTGCAATGTGTGCTTTTTCCTCTGGGTGGTCGCCGTTCGGGAGACGAACACGTAGCAGTGGCCATCTTAAACTCCCGAACAGCGGTGTTTTGCCGTCGAGTGTCTGGAACCCAAATCAGAACTCGACTAGGCAAACACCACTGAGACCTCCACACTGCCATCAATTCGTGTAGAAACTACCGAACGGCCCACCGTTCGGTAGAAAGAACCCCACGAACAAGGGGGTTTGTCTGAATCCTCCCCAGTCACCATAACCCAGGCCTTTTGTGCATTTTACTCCTTTTTTCTGTGACCGACCGCAGGGCCAAAATGTATGGAACCAATTTCGGCTGTTACCTCCAGCTGTAGTCTTTTTACTACCTCCATGAATTTCCTGAACCCCTGGTCCGATCTGGGTGATTTTTGAGTATGTCATTCACCCAGATCAGGGCTACCAGGGGATGTAAAATTTAGAGGTGTACCCCTAGGTTTAGGGTGTAACACACCACCTCTTTTCCAGGTAGGATTTTGTCACAGATCTTGTAACCACAGCCTTCTAGGGTAATGAAAGTCCAGGATACATCCAGCTCACTTTTTTCAGCTTTATTTGGTGAGATATATATACACAGGTGTTTCAAAAATGAAAAATAAACAAAACAAAATTCCTTGCTCTTGCTTGAGCACTTACAATACACAGCAAATTCCTATCTGGAATTGGGTGGCTTTCCCACTTGCCAATTTACAAAAATTATAACTGCAAGACACCATTCCTCTGGCTTTTCCTCCTCACTCTGCAGCATGCTGATCCCTTCTTTTTAAAAGCCAGCTAGCTAATTGATCAGATACCGGTGAGGTTCAATTAGGCATAAGTGAAACAACTAAGCAAAATAAAAGTTCTGGTCCGACTGTTACTTAGCAGCTGGTGCTATTGGAGCACTGGCCCACCCTGCTCTCCAAGTGCTCCGCCCCAGGGACCCATACCGTTGTTTGCAGAGTACCAGTAATGCATCTTGCTAACCTAACATCTCTCCCTGGGACATTTAACTCTCAAACCTTAGGCTGCTGTTCAGTAAATCAGGCCTAATGTATATGCCATCAACTACCAGACCACATTTTCACTCACAAGGGATACAACCAGAAAACGAGGGGAACTGTGTCCTGCATAATGGGATTATGAGTCATACTAAGGGGGGGGGTTGTGTGGGTGGCAACTCATGTATGATTGGTGTACTGTATAATTATTGTAGGTGTCTCCCTTGCATGGGAGAAATGCTTAAAAGCTGACTCTGTGATTAAAAGTTCAGTTCTGCTCCTGATGCTGTGTGTCGTCCAGTCATTGGGATCTGTATTGGTATATTCGTGGATTACCTTGCTTGCTGTGACTATTGTTATATGGGATTTTATCACTTGTTCCTGAGCCTCACTGGGATCTTTAGTGGAGTTAACCTGTGAAATACCAGCTCTCCGCTACAAGAATCATACTGACAAAATATAATTACATAAACAGCAAACTTAAATGGAGGATAAACAAGCAGAAAGAGTGATTGACGTGGAAGTCTGCAATACTTTTACAAAACAAAGGAATCTCCAAGTTAAGTTTTGGATACAACCATTAATTTTAAAGTTTTATGGAGAGCATTAGAAGAAGGGAAGCAAAAGGCAAGCATGGAACTAGAAGAGGAAAAAAGTAAAAAAATAAAGAGGACAAGAAGGGTTGGTTAATGGAATCTTCAACATTAAAATAGGCATAATATTGAACAAACAAGAATCATGAGTATCACGGGCTAAAAATAGTAAATAACTAGCGATAAAGGGGAATTGGTAACATATATAAAAGTATTAAAAATTCCTTAAAGATTACCACTAATAGACTGACTGTGGAAAAAAACTACAACAAATTGAAAAAGAATAGAAGAGGAGATTTTTTTTTTTATGAGCATCTAAGAGTTTTTTTGTCTTTTCAAGTCCAAAGTATTCTGGCAAATATTAGACACACAATTCAAGTCTCAGATGAAATATTGGCTTAAAATGACAGGGCATTAATATATAGGTCAATGTTATTAATTAGAAAAAAGGTGACGAGGGTTGTAAATCTGCAGAACCGGAAAAGGGGTCACGGGAATGGGTCATAACCCATCAATGCATTAATAGAAATTATACATATTACAATGGAAATATGAAGCATAAATGGTGTATGCAGAAGCTATAGCCTTTGTGAATTATCTTTACACACTAGGGAATGTTTATAGGTATCATCTGTAAGTTGAATTGCCCACAGTAAAAAAAAAAAAAAAAATAGTTAGGGCTTCAAAAAAAACAAACAAATTATATAGAAGCAAAGGAAGTGGGAAAATATCCAATTTTAAATAAAATCAACTTTAAAAAAAAACTAGATAATTTAACAACAATATAGAATGGGGAGCAGTAGGGCAATTAAAACATGAGCGTTAAAATGCACATCATTGTAAATTGAATATTGCAGAACAATTAAAAAAATGATTTAGATGTTTTACAATTTAACAATATAGGTTTATAAGTT
>OW240914.1:291570370-291593058 GCA_933207985.1 Pelobates cultripes
AGAGATGGGGAGGGGGAGAAAGAGACAGAGAGGAAGAGAGATGTGGGGGAGAGAGAGACAGGGAAAGGGGGGGAGAAAAACAGTGGAAGAGAGGGAGAAAGAGGCAGAGGGGTAAGAGAGACTGGGAAGGAGGGGGGAGAAAGAAACATACAGAGGGACGGGGGGAGACAAAAAGGCACACAGAAGGGCTGTATATATCACTGGTGGATCCAGGGGGCAACAGGGCAATTGCCCCCCCTCCCCTGTCCGCAGGCACCGTGCGGGCAGGGGAGGAAGGAAGAGAGGACCTGGGAGCTCACCCTGCAGCTCCTCTGGGTCCTTCTTGCACGAGCACAGAGCGTTGCCGCGATTACCATGGCAACTCTAGCCCTGGAGCTACGGTCTAGTGTTCACTCTCAACACTGTGACCCCCAGGGATTCCTGGTGGTCGCAGTGGTGAGAGTGAACTCTAGCCCCATAAACACACTGCCCCACACACACACCATACACATTCACACACTGCCCCCATACACACCATACACATTTACACACATTGCCTCACACACACACATACACTGCCCACCCATATACACATAGACCCCCATACACAGCCCCCCATACTAACATTGCCACACACATACACAGCCCACACACCCTACACATTCACACACTACACCCCCACACACACACTGAACCTTTCACACACATTGCACCACTGCTCCTATTCCCTACTACAGCCCCATATCCCAGCAGATCCCAGGTAAGCTGTCAAACTGTTCTTAAATGGTTTGACTACTTACTCTGGAGCAGTAGTGGTTATTGTGCATAGATTATTTCTTTAAATAATTTACAAGTGCCCCAGTAGCCAGCCAGCCAACCCACAGGCTGGCCAGTAGCCAGCCAGTTAGCCAGCCCACAGGCCAGTAGCCAGCCCACAGGCCTACAGCAAGCCACAGGCTTACAGCCAGCAAGCCCACAGCCTGCCAGTCACAGCCAGCAAGCCCACAGCCTGCCAGTCGCAGCCAGCAAGCCACAGCCTGCCAGCCGCAGTCAGCAAGCCCACAGCCTGCCGGCAGTAGCCAGCAAGCCCACAGCCTGCCGGCAGTAGCCAGCAAGCCCACAGCCTGCCAGCCGCAGCAAGCAAGCCCACAGACTGCCAGCCAGCAACAGTAATTAAGGTAAGAGGAGCCAACTTGGCCTAGGTATCAGCGAGCTATGTTGTGCTGCTATATTGTGAATAGGAACCAGAGTGTTGGAGAGACCACCCTCCAGGCCCCATTAGACTCCATTGTAGTCTCTAATGGGGCCTGGAGGAGATTCTTTCTAACACACTCTCTAAAGGACACTGAGATAGCCTCTGTTAGAAATCCCCTCCATGGCCCATTAGCCCTCAATTGTAGTCTCTACTGGGGCCTGGAGGCGACTGTTTCCAGCAGGGGATATCTAATGGACGCTGAGATGGCCTCTGTTAGAAAGACCCCCTTCCAAGCCTATTAGACTCCATTGTAGTCTCTAATGGGGCCTGGAGGAGATTCTTTCTAACACACTCTCTAAAGGACACTGAGATAGCCTCTGCTAGAAATCCCCTCCATGGCCCATTAGCCCTCAATTGTAGTCTCTGCTGGGGCCTCGAAGGGCTTATTGCCCTGTTGTTCCTTGTGTCTAAAGATTGTGTAGGGTGTGGCTGGAGGCGGTGCATGGAGGCGGGACAAGGGTGGCACTTGCTGCAGAGTATGGGTGGGGCCTGTAAGGGGGCCCTTGATTTATTTTGCCCGGGGGCCCTGAGGGTTCTCAGTCCGCCCCTGGTAGGCAAAACTATTCGTCCCCTCAAAAGGAGGGTAATGGAACATGTACATTCTGTCCGAAATCCTAGGGATACCTCAGTGTCACGACACTTGAGGAACTGTCACCACGGTGATTCAGGTGGTTTGAAGTTTGCAGGGATCGAGAAGACCCTCCTGGGACGTAGAGGAGGTGATCTTGATCTTACCCTCCTCAAAAGGGAATGCTATTGGATTTATAGGTTCAAAACTTTGGCACCCTATGGACTAAACGAGGGCTTTACATTCACTCCCTTTATAGATAAATAAGAGTACTCAGGACCAACCTAATATGTTTAGTTATGTGTATAGTGATTGTATGTACATGTTTTTTAAAAAGTTTTAATTTTTTTTTTTTGGCACATAAGAGGCTGTGAATTCAAATCAACTTTTGACATGGTAGTATTAGGACGCACATGTGTTACGTGGCTAATGGGGCATTTTGTGACAGGCTTATGAGGGCTTACACAGTTCCCTCTACCCAGTGTCACCGTTAGGGGCATCGTTTATATGTGCTCTATATATGGTACCAACTTCGAGTGATAACTTTAACTAAATGTGCACACTCCATCCATCATAGTTATCCATAATAGGACTAGTCACCACTATTTTGGCATACATATGATCCAGGTTACCAGTTTGCAACACAAGCAATATGTAGATATACTAGGATCTATAGTTATATCCTTACAATACAGCCTTAGAGAATAGAGGTTGATTACATTTACCTTTCTGTATCCACTTATTTATATGCTTCATAAGTTTCTTTTATTAACAAATAATAAACTCCATATTATGGGATATCGGAAAGACAAGATGAAGGGCTCTTTATTCATCTATATATTAATACATTCTGCCCTTCTTTATTACATATTTCTTCCTCTCACTTTAAATGATCGCTCCCCCGATGAGACACCACGTGGACTCGTTTGTTTACTGATAGTCCATTTAATAAATGCTTTGCCACGTAACACCAAAGGGGTGGGGTTTGCTGGGACTCAGTTCATTGAGTCACTAGCAAACATACACACACACACCCCCCTCTCTCTTTCCTGTTCATACGCGTCTACAAATGCATGACGCTACCCAATTACCTGCCGCCAAGTGAACTTGAAGGCGTGGCCTGTTCGGGCTAAAAATTTTGGCACGAACAGTAAGCACACGCCCCCATTCTCCTGCTGGCGGCACTTGGTTATTTAAACAGCCTTGTGTGCACTATGAGGTCTGCTAAGCCTCGGAAGAAGGCGCGTTCTATAGCGCCGAAACATATGTTAGGCAGTAGGCAGGGAGACCAGTGATTTTGATTATAGGCAGTAAGATTAGCGATCTCTTCCTTAATTTACATCTCTCACTATTGATAATATCAGAGAGCTAACAGCTATCTCGAGGATTTTTGGCTAGGGTTTATTTTCTTTCTCTGGCTTACTTCGTGTGGTCTCTTGGTATTATCTGAGCTTAAGATCTGGGTTACTCAAGTGGGTGGGTTGGTATCTATATGTACAGACTCCCTATATGGGAAGGGGGTGCCTTATGCCCTCCACTCTGCGATTTTGCCTCAAGGGATATCTTGTATACTCTGTCATTTGGATATACTGACATCCACTCTGCATTGATACAATGTTCATAGGTATCATTTTGTTGCCATACCCCAGCACTACATGTAGTCAGTGCTATTTAAGCAACCATTGTACCAGCTGTCTATATCACAGTTAGCAACATTAAGGGAGAGATCAGCCAAGGAAGGGCTTTTCTGTCCATTTTTTAGATCCACGTATGTGGCCTCAGTATTAGGGATTTTGCCTTTATTCCTCTACCTGCATTGAATCTATCTCTCTGGTCTCCCTAATTTTTTCAGACCTTTCTTGTCTTTTAATTATGTGTATGTTTTTTATAATTACTATTAAAAGTTACGTTTTATAAACATATAACTCTATTTAGGGGCTTTCTCACTTTTGACCCAGAGGGTCTCTCTTCTCTGTTTTCTCTACACAAGTATATGTGAGGGTTATCCCCTTTTCTTGGTTAGCCCCAGACACACACCTTTGCAAGGCACCCCTTTTCTAAGGGGCCCCTTGCTTCTTTGTTAGACAATGTAATAGAGCAGCAGGGAATGCTAGCAGAATGCTTGGTTGTATAGGGAGAGGTATTAGCAGAAGAAAGAGGGAAGTGCTCATGTCATTGTACAGAACACTGGTGAGACCTCACTTGGAGTATTGTACACAGTACTGGAGACCGTATCTTCAGAAGGATATTCATACCTTAGAGAGGGTTCAGAGAAGGGCTACTAAACTGGTTCATGGATTGCGGGATAAAACCTACCAGGAAAGGTTAAAGGATCTTAACATGTATAGTTTGGAGGAAAGACAAGACAGGGGGGATTTGATAGAAACATTTAAATCTATAAAGGGAATCAACACAGTAAAGGAGGAGACTATATTTAAAATAAGAAAAACTACCACAAAAGGAGGACATAGTCTTAAATTAGAGGGACAAAGGTTTAAAAATAATATCAGAAAGTATTACTTTGCTGAGAGGGTAGTGGATGCATGGAATAGCCTTCCAGCTGAAGTGGTAGAGGTTAACACAGTAAAGGAGTTTAAGCATGCGTGCGATAGGCATAAGGCTATCCTAACTATAAGATAAGGCTAGGGACTAATGAAAGTATTTAGAAAATTGGGCAGACTAGATGGGCCGAATGGTTCTTATCTGCCGTCACATTCTATGTTTCTATGTTCCTTTAAAGAGCAGCCATACATAAAAAATTAAACGCACCACCATAAAGAACTAGACCAGGGGTGGGGAATATCCGGCTTGCAGGCCTTATCAGGCCCACAAAATCATTTGGCCCGGCCCGTGGAGAGATGGCCCTGCAGTCTACCTTTTTCGGGCTGGTTGGGAGATCAAAGATCTCCCTCACCGATCTCCGGGCAGTTTGTTAAGGAAGGAAGAGGAAGGGAGCTAGGACCCAGGAGCCTGCTGGACAGGTGGAGGACCCAGGAGGCTCTGATCCTCCCGCGCAAATAGTGAAGTCAGCCTGAAGCCGGATGAGCTGTAGGCTAAAGTGCATGCAAAACCAATGGACCACCAGGGATCGGGTGATATGTCCTTTCCTTCCAGGCCATAGGTAAGAAGGGGGGGGACTGTGCGGTAATGCATAAAGTTTTCTTTTCCTCTTTTTAAGTAAACAAATATAGGTTTTCTCCCTGATCCCCCCCACCACAATATAGACCCCTGACACACACTACACTACCCCCTCACACAAACACACACTGCACCCTTCACATACACACTTTGCACCCTTCACGCACACACACACATACACGGAACCCCTTGCACAATCACACTGCACCTCCCACATACACAGCACCCCTAGCACACACAGAACTCCTCATACAAACACACTGCACCCCCTCACACACACACACAGCATCCCTCACACAAACACACTTACCCCTCACACACACTCTGCACCCCTTTCACACACACACACTGCATCCCACACACAAACATTGCACCCCTAACACACACACACACTGCATGTCACACACTAGGCACCCCTCACACACACTGCACGCCACACACACAGTGTGCATCCTTCACACACGCACACACTGCACCCCTCACACACACACTGTGCACTCTTCACACACACACACACACACTCAGAACCCCTCACACAAACACACTGCACACCCACACACACATCACCCCTAACACACACAGAACTCCTCATACAAACACACTGCACCCCCTCACATACACACACCGCATCCTTCAGACACACACACACTCTGCACCGCTCACTCACACACACTCTGAACCCTTCACATACACACTGCATGCCACACACTCTGCACGCCATACACACTGCACCCCCCCCACACACACTGTGCACTCTTCACACACACACACACACACTCTGCACCCTTCACACACACACACTACACCCCTTCACACACACTCAGAACCCCTCGCACAAACACATGCCCCCCCACCCACAGAGCACACCTAACACACACAGAAATCATGTATGCCAAGTTCATTTTTAGAAAGAACGGGTCACCAAAAGAATGCCATGTATATAATTTTGGGTCCCTTTTAAAAAAATTTTTTACAAATTACTAGCATAAAATATTTGAAGCAAGGAATCCTACACTCACTTCAAATTATCTTAAAATATTGCTATTAATCAGCATCCGAGTTCCTTGAGTTCCAGTCTTGTTTCAGGTTTAACCCCTTAAGGACCAAACTTCTGGAATAAAAGGGAATCATGACATGTTACACATGTCATGTGTCCTTAAGGGATTAAAGGAACACTATATTGTTAAGAATCCAAAAATGTATTCCTAACACTATAGTGCCCTAGTCACAGTTTGCACTATATATCTATATAACTGGGCATGAAGGCATATGTTGAAACTCTTTCATGTAATGTACCTCCCAACTCTCCCTATTTATGAGAGACAGTCTCTGTTTTGGAACCAAATGCCTCTGTCCCTATTTTCTAACCTGAAGACCAACTTTTCTAGTAGCTCCATATTGTTGGTGTTTCTGAGTGTATAACAGAGCTCCACAGCAATAATACTCAAAGCGATGTGTCTTTAAACTACAATAAACATGTTTAAAAATTAGTTTGTGTAAATTAGAAACATTTTTATTTTTCGAAATTGCATTTTAGATGTATATAGTGTTATTAGTAAGTCACCTAAAATTTATCAGACCAGACCTGCCACTGACCAGACCCCCACTCTTTCTTTTATAATTGGTGTCCCTTTTTTCCATTTAAAATGTTGGAAAGGTAATCATAGTGCTGCTTTGTTGCAGTCAGCCACGGCCAGAGCTACTAGTTAATTCTAATTACAAAGCCATGCTATATCACTACTGTACCATAAATTACAAAACCTGATATAACACATACACTGATCAGTCACAACATAAAAACCATCTGCCTAATATTGTACAGGTCCCTCTCTTGCTGCCAAAACAGCCCTGATGCTTCGAGGCATTGATTCCTCAAGATCTCTGAATGTTATCTGTGGTATCTGGCACCAAGATATTAGCAGTAGATCCTTTAAGTCCTGCAGGTTGCGTGGTGGGGACCCCATAGATGGGATTTGTTGTTCCAGCACATCTCACAGATGCTCAGATAGAAATCTTGGGGTATGTAGAGGCCCAGGCAACACTTTAAGCTCTTTGTTATGCTTCTCAAACCACTCCTAATCAATTTTTGCAGTGTGGCAGGGTGATTTATCCTGCCGAAAGAGGCCACTGCCATCAGGATTACTATGAAGGGTATGAGTGATCTGCAACAATTTCTAGGTATGTGGTGCTTGTCAAAGTAAAATGCACATGAATGCCAGGACCCAAGGTTTCCCAGTAGAACATTGCCCAGAGCATGACACTGCTTGACTTCTTCCCTAACACTGCCTCCGCCAGGTTGCCTCCAGCACCGAATCTCCAGTTCCCCAGTGGTAACAGCATCTCAATTGAGTTTCAGGAAGCTCGGACTATTGCAGGGCAGCGATGTCCCTGCTTGGCTAGTGCAGTCAGCTGATGCTCTAAGCCAGGGATCCACAAACTCCGGCCTTCCAGATGTTGCTGAACTACAACTCCCATGATTCTCTGGCTATGTATTCCATTCAAAGAATCATGGGGGTTGTAGTTCAGCAACATCTGGAGGGCCGCAGTTTGAAGATCCCTGCGCTAAGCCATTCAGTAACTCCCCATTTATAAGAAAATGTAACTGACAATCTTACCCAAAGTGCCTAAAATGGCTGTGAAAAAAGAGCGGAAAAGGCAGGCAAGGGAGTTCTTTTAAAAAAACATTACAAATGAATTTAAATAAATAAAATGGGATGTTATAACAAAGATATTCTTAAGGTTTAAAAAAAAATAATGTTAGTGTTCCTTTACGTTGTCCTGGTTTCTGAAACTTCCCTGTGGATTACCCCATTAAGAACACAGCTTCAGAAGTAAAAGGCCAGTATGACGGACAATTTCCGTCATGTGTCCTTAACGGATTAATAGGGCAACACTAAGTGCTATATTCCATGTGTTCATGGCAGTTTGTTCCAAAATTATTTTTTTAATGATGTAATTAAACTGATGTCATATATATATATATTGAGATTTAATTAATCCCTTCATGAAGTACAGCATTATATTTGTATTTCTGTGGAATTCCCCCAGTTAATGGTTGAGTACAATACCAAGACATTGTGCTCAGCCTGAAATTATCAAACAGGAAGCCCAGGCCTAAGATATCTTGTTTACCCAAGGTATCTTGTGGACAGCAATAAGAGACATTAGCTTGAGAAATGACCATGTTTTTTCTTTGTTGTGTTTTACTGGCATCACTAATCTCCCAGCTGTGTCTGCCTTTTTCACCAGTGTTTTAGTATTTCTCGGAATTTGTAATCCCAATACTTCAAATGGCCAAACATTTTAGGTTCCCTAATAGTCATTCATGTAATTATTAAAGTAATTTGGAATTTAACCAAAGTGTTTAATATGCTCAGAAAAGGCATTGCTGTCCTGCTTCTGTTTATTCACATTTTTATTTAGATTAAAAAAATGATAATTCCACAATACTAGCTGTGACAATATATCTAATGTTAAATGAAAATGTATCAAGAAACATAGGCAAACATGGATGCTGTAAAGGAACACTGTAGGCCCCAAAACAACTTTAGCTTTATGAAGCAGTTTTTATAGTTGTATAGATTGTGGGTCAATGCTTAATTAACTGTCATTTACGAGCTAAATCACTTTTGTTCCTGTTTATGCAGCTCTAGCCACACCACCCCTGGATGTGGCCCACACAGCCTGCATTAAAAATACTGTTTCATTTTTAATCAGATGTTAATTTGATTTAGAAGTTTGCATGCTCTGTGAATTATATAACTATAATCACACACAGGAGGCTCATGCAGAATCAAGAAGGCTATTAAGAGAGCAGGAAATAAATAAAATAAAAAAATAATTAATGTGCAATAAAGGAAGTTTAAACATTAGATGTCTATTTACATAAAGTGGTTAGGAAAACTGTACAAGTCACATGCAGGGTGGTGTGACCAGCGCTGTGTAAACAAAGTGACTTAACTCCTAAATGGCCCGGAACTGAGCAGTGAGACTGTAGGGGTGTGATCAATACACCACAACTGCTTCTTCAAGCTAAAGTTGTTTTGGGACTATAGTGTCAGATTGCTTAGGTTCGAAACAAAATATTGTCATTAGGACTCACTATTTTAAAAACCTCTACTGCACACGTTGCTCTGAGATATATTGCTGTGGAGTTCTGTGTCACTTATTACTGAAATTTTAACTTCTGTGGAACTCTGCAATACACTTTTACACATCACATATTTCTGTTAGGCTTATTCACTAAAATGTGTTTGTTTTTTTGTTGTTTTTTTTTTCAAATTTAAGATTTAAGTCCCAATGTAGAGGGGCTGGCTTTCATAAAGAGGGACTCTTGTGAGGTGTGCTCTTTTGTGGTGCATGTACACATTCCTGCAGCAAATTAAAATCATTAAATCATTAACTGCAAAATATTTAAATTAGTCCCATGTGCACAGAACTTGCTATCGGTATACAGATCATTTTAACCCTCCAAGGGCTGTATTAGAATTAAGAGAAGCTGTCTGTAATGTGACACAGTGTGATGGGCTCTGTGCACATACTATTGTGTCCCATGCTTTCTATAAAAGGACAATTGATTAGTAGGGTCAATGTACCAGGCAGGTCTGGAAGCAATAATATTGATCACCACCCCACCCCCTTTGTTTCTGAAAACCGTTCATTCAGCACATAAGCCAATAGTGTGTTGTATTCTAGGACCAGCATGGAATGGTTTGTAAAATATATGAGTAGACAGATGGCTGTCCATTGCCATTGTTAAATATTTTCTAATGTTTCCTTGAGAGGGGGGATTGAATTGAGACCTTCCTGTAGTTAGCAGTGCCATCTGGATGTAATGTGTGCCTGACAAACTGTTTCCTTCAGTGACATAAATTGGTACAAGTAGTATTAATACACCCTGGTGCAAGATGTATTTTGCCTAATTTAATATCAGAGGTAATGGGATGTTAAGGTTAGGCTACTTTTCCAAATGCACTATATTCCAACATGATCAAATATTGATTATGGTGTTAAAGGGACACTCCGGGCCACTAAAGTACGGTGGTCAGACGGTGCTGACGGACGTATCGCCGCTACATATCCTATAAGCGGGGATTATACCGCTGTACGCTATCCACACCAGAGCTGGCCATAGCTCCCTCAAATGTGAGTTTTTTACCTCTTCTTATCTGCACATTGAACCACATCAAAATTGAGAGCACTATTGTTGCTTTCTGTCTTTCTTTTTCGAGCTCTGGACTACCAGACGGTGTTGACGGAGACCCCTCCCTACATATCCCATAAGCGGGGATTATACCGCTGTACGCAATCCACACCAGAGCTGGCCATAGCTCTCTTGAATGTGAGTTCTTTACTTTTTGTTACCTATCACACCCTGAACTTTCATACTATACCATTAGTCGCCTCTACCTCTCTTGTATTTACATATACGGAGCGGTCTACACCAGACGCATCCACAGAGGAACTCTATCAAGTATCCTAGACCATCTATTGGCACCCTAGCAATACTTTACTGGACTATCTACCCTTATTTGGCGCAGCCCTTCCATATCTTTTTGTAAATATACTAAACTGTGGGTTTTTTTTTTGGTTTTTTTAAAATCTTTATTTAGCTGGCACACACACATAAAGAGATACATATCCAAGTTTTACAGTTGTGTTTTAGACCTTTATTATAAAGTCGAAATAAAGCACAATCTGTACAAATATGCATTTATCCTCGTTGGGTCTCATCCACGCCCGAGATTTTGCGGTCTAGGACCATCCCCCAATTCCCCATTTAATCCTGTCCTTATATAGCTAAACCGATTCGAATTACGTGCGCTTGATTGTAGAAACTGGATTTCACATTCTAAGTGCCCTATGGAGGCAGGCTTTCTTGAGTTCGACTATGTCATCCCTTGATCGCCAGTAGGGAAGCATAGTATGTAAACCAAATTTTAACTTCTATATGTGCCGGTATCCACCCACTTGGGCTTTCTTTCCTCACAGCTGGCTACATATTGCAGCCAAGGGGACCACATTTTTTTACGTTTCCCATTAGTGTCTAGCATCAAGGCTATCAATGCCTCTGCTGCCTGTGTTTCCTCAATCTTGCTGAACCATTGTTCCTTTGTGGGTGGGTCTGTGCGTTTCCAGAGGGAAGGTATTAGAAACTTCGCAGAATTTAGGAAATGGCTAGTTCTGATTTCTTGTACTTCGAAATTGGTTGTGGTGTGGTGTGCAACAGTACGTGTTCAAATTCGAATAGAGGCAGAGAGCCCAGAATATCAGTCTGGACCCATGTTACCTTGTTCCAGAAAGGGGTCATTTGTGGACATTCCCACCAGATGTGTTTCACTGTTCCCTCACCACTCATACACCTCCATCACTCTGATGGGGCATTCAGGGATATCTTATAAACTGTGATTTTTTATTGTATTTTATTTTTATTTGGGCAGCGGAGTGTCCCTTTTAATGTATTTGCTGACATACAGAGTATCACTGGATTATTTGCTTTGTAACTCTCTTGCTACTTCTGGTTATTTTCTCTCTCTCTCTCCTGTTATATAGAATTTGACTCAGATTTTCTGAGAGAATCTCTATATACAAACAAGTTACTCTTTATGCCCTGGCAAGCTCGTGATGAAGCTTTGTTAATGGCATGTTCAAAAGTTTGGAACCATGATCGGCATTGTTTAAACTTTTCTGGATTTAATTAATTTTTCCAAAACATTTCTATGTAATTTTACTCATTAGATGTAGAGTCCAAACTGAACGATGGAGTCCTTAAAATACTCTTCCTTGCACATTTCTTAAGAGAGGACACTGAAGATTATTTTGCGTCAGAGAGATGAGCCATGGTCCCTTTACAAGTCTTGTGGTCAGGGCCGCCACCAGAAATTTTGGGGCTCCTAACTCAGCTCAGGGTCTCCAATCACGCCCACAGGGTCCGCCTCCAAATCCCGCCTACAGGAATACACATACAGACACAAAAACACACACTGATTCAAAAGGACACAGATACAGATACATACTAACAGACACACAAACTGAAACAGACATACACGCATATAGGCATACATACTGACACATACACACATACTGAGACATACACACATATACAGACACACAGGCATACATAGTGACAGACACATACTAACATACATACAGACACACATGCATGAGGACATACACATACACGTACATACACACAGACATACATTCATTCATACTGGCATATATACATACATACAGACATACTGACAGACATACATTCATACAGACCGACATACCGACAATAACATCCATACACACATACAAACATACATACACAGACATACATTCATAATGGCATACATGCATATATATACAGACATACTGACAGACATACATACATACATTCATACATATTGACATACATGCATACTGACATCCATACACACATACACACAGACATACGATTATAATGACATGCAGACATACATTCATACTGACGTACATGCATACATACAGACATATATTCATAATGACATATATACATACATACTGACAGGGGTCCTCAAACTTTTTAAACAGGGGGTCAGTTCACGGTCCCTCAGACACTGTTGGGGGCCGGACAATAAACAATATGAACAAATTCCTATGCACACTGCACACACACGCATAAGGACATAAATACACACACACGCACACACACACATACTGACATACATACATATATAAACAGACAGACACAGACATATACATACATATTGAAATACATAGATACATACACACAGACAGACATGCATGCATACACATACTGACTTACACACACAGACATACATACTGACACATACATACACATATACATGCTGACCTACATACTGACAGACACACAGACACCTACATACTCACATACACAAATACAGCTAATTTTGGGTGTAAAACAGCGGGGTTGTGGCGGGGTATGTCTTTGCCAATTGAGTTTGAGGGGTTACGTTTAAGTATATGGAATGAGATGAACAAGTTTTAAGGTCTCAACCTCCCATGCTTCAAACGGTTAACATTAGGTTACCTGAGGTGTCGTGCCCATCGAGCGTGGATAAGGTCAGCTGATGGCGGGCATTGGAAAGATATGATTTTTATGACGAGGGGGGAGGTGAGAGGAAGTGGTGATTAGGAACCACTGTATGTTTGTTGGCAAGGATGGTTGGGTCACTGTATAACACTATGTGTGGAGTCATATATGTATATATGTTAATTTATGCCTATTTATGTTTAACATTTTTGGTTACAGAAAAAGAAGAGATTTAATAAATAAAGTTATGGATGTGTTATGCAGTAATTTAGTTTGTGATAATGAATGCTGTGGCCTGTTTCATCCATACTAAGTGGTCTGTCGTTATTGGGGGGCTGAATGGGGTTAGTTTATGTTCTAGGCTGCATTGCATCGCGATTCCCCACTTAGTACATACACCATTTTTTCCATGATATGCCCGATCTTTAGCCTAAAGTTATTCCTATTATTCCGGTACCCAAAATGCAGATCTAATGAGCCAAGGGTACAGACCATTTGAAGTATCTAGCTAACTTGCATAAATGAGTAGGCTGTTCTCAGGATCTATAGGTTCAAAGAAGGGTCAATGCCCAAGATGCAAGTTGTTGCCTCCATAACATGTGTTAGTCTCTTGCTGGAGATTCAAGGTGGCCACAGTGTTATAACAGACTTTGCAGATGGAAGTGCTAACAGGCAGAGGTAAATTGTTAATCACAGTGTAGGCTGGCAACTGCTAGTTATAGCTGCAGGAGACACTTTAATGTGGTGAGTGGCTCTTTAATTAAGAAGTGTGTGTTAAGAGTAGTCAGAGGAAGCCAAATGCATTCTACAATAACTAATAAAGTCCAGGGAACCAGTCAAATGTTGGGGTTCACCAAAGGTACATCAGATGCCAGAGCCAAGTATAGTAGTTGTAAAAGTGATAAACAAAATGAACAAGACGGAGCTTCATCCAAATTACTTGGGATAGGGGTAGGCAACCTTCAGCACGTCAGATGTAGTGGGCTACATCTGCCATAATGCTCTTACAGCCATAATGCTGGCAAAGCATCATGACATGTGCACAGTCGTTATTCGACATGTGCCACAACCCATCCCCAACTTCCTTTATTAAACACAGACACCAGTTTTTTCTGTTGGAAATATATAGTACACACCTTTATTAAATTCTCATCATAACTTTCACAATATTTTAGGGTTATTGCCAAAACAATGATTGTTAGCCTATGAAGACAATATTTAGTGGAGTCGTCTTGTAGTGCATCCATCCAGTAGAGCAGTCAAGCCATGTGTCCCGTTTTGCGTACCTTTATTTGTTGTTTATTCTTGTCTCTGCAAGTTGTTGTTTAGTGAATACATTCCTTGTTCTTGAAGAAAGATGAGTTAAAGATTCTACTTGGACTCAGCATTTAATGATTTCCTCTTTGACTTTTAAGCCGAAATCATTATCTATATCAGATTCCCACACAAAAGTATGTGTAATGAAATGTGTTGGAATGTAGATAGCAGTTCGTAGGCAGCACAGGATTCTCATTCCATGATATATATAATCATGAGAGAATATAATCTGTTGTTTTTTTTTTTAAAAACACACATGGTTTCTTTTATATATAATCTGAGATCTATCTTTTTTTTTAATTATTATTCTTTATTTTTGCTGTGCATGAGTTTACAGACAATCTTGCTGTCCCACAACAGGAAAAGCAAGCTTGATGAAAACAATAGATGTCATGGCATTTGAGAGAAACAGCACAATATTTTTATATGAAGATAGTTGAGTGAGGTATGCATGAGTAGACTTATATAAACAAGCTGGGAATACATGGAAAAAACAAAACGATGAAATAGTCAGGCTAGATCTACATGAAACTTTAAGAGAGTATACCACCCCAGGCTGATCCTGGGTTACAACACAGTCTGATTTCCTTAACTAGAGGATATTAATAAACAGGCAATAATGGTGGATTGTTAGCTACAGAGATCTATAAGCAGTGTATTCACATAATACTAAGAATCTCAGCCATGCAGTCAGCCTTCTACCGTCATGGGTACGATGCGGTGCCAGCTGAGATCTCCAGGCATCTGGTCCAGTGCCAATAGCATCAGCTGTAGATTTCCTGCAATGAGCTACTGTCCTCTCTGTCCTGCTTCCCTCCTCGCACACCTCATGCTGATCTTAGGAGTGCTTAGTGCCGAGGCTGATCTGCCACCTACCTTCTTTGCGGTGCATCAGTATGTTCTTTTCTGCCTCGGGCATGCTGTGCGGCATTGAGTGCTGTGAGGTGGTCCCAGTGGCGGATCCAGAGCCTGATCTCGGGAGGGGCACTTGTAGATTATTTAAAGAAATAATCCAGACACCATAACCACTACAGATCAGTGTAGTGGTTATGGTGTCCATAGTGCCGGGACCCTCTCCCAGAGTAAGTAGTCAAACTGTTTAAGAACTTACCTGAGGTCTGCTGGGAAATGGGGCTGTAGTAGGGCATAGAAGCAGTGGTGTGTGTGAGTGGTGCAATGTGCAAGGGGTGCAGTGTGTGTGTGAGGGGGCAGTGTGTGTGTGTGAAGGTTGGAGTGTGTGAGTGAGGGCGGCAGTATATGTCAGGGGTGCAATGTGTGTGTGTTAGGGGGGCAGTGTATGTGTGGGTCAGTATTTGTGTGTGACATTTGCAGTGTGTGTGTGAGTGTGGGGGGGCAGTGTATGTGTAGGGCAGTGTGTGTGTATTATTATTATTATTTATAAAGCGCCATCAGATTCTGTAGTGCTGTACAAAGGGTCTGGGGGCAGTGTGTGTAATGGTGGGCAGTGTGTGTGTATGGAGGGCAGTGTGTGTGTATGAGGAGCAGTGTGTGTGTGTATGGGGGGCAGTGTGTGTGTATGGGGGCAGTGTGTGTGTGTGGGGGGGGGACACAATGTGTGTGTGTGTAATTATAAAAAAAAGCCCCCTACCCTTCTTATCACACACATTGCTCCCCCCCTCCACACACACACACTGTCCCCATACAGACATACATAATAATTAAATTTAAAAAAAGCCAACACATATTATAACCCTTCTTATATGTTTTTTTAAAAATTTAATTTAAACAAATATTCTTTATATCCCCCCTCCCTTCTTACCTTTACTGGGAGGAGGGAGGACATTTCTGGATCCCTGGTGGTCCCAGTGGTGGTGAGGTGAACTCTAGCCCGTACTCCAGGGCTAGCGTTCACTCTCGCGAGATTTGGAGCGTTGCCGTGGTAACCGCTGCAATGCTCCATGCTCGCGAGAGGAGGACCCAGAGGAGCTGCAGGTAAGAGCTCCCGGGTCTGCTCTCCCTCCCTCCCCTGCCAGCTGCGATCACAGTGCCTGTGGACCGGGGAGGGAGATCTCTGATCTCCCCTCCGGTCCCGGTCCGCGAAGGCACATTGTAGGGCTGGCACTTGGACAATGCCAGCCCTCATTAGCCGGCAGGGGAGAATCTTGGGGGGGGGGAGATTTCCCCGTTGCACCCCCCCTGGATCCACCACTGGGTGGTCCTGAGGTATAACAGCCTCAGGAACCGGTGAGGTTCTCCTTCCCATTACCCTCCTCCAGAAGGCTTCAAACAGTGCATCCAGCCTCTGTGCATTGTCAAGCACCTTTCTACGTTCTGCCATCTTAGATTATTATTATAATTTATATCGCGCCAACAAATTCCGTAGCGCTTTACAATATTATGAGAGGGGGGATGTAACTATAAATAGGACAATTACTAGAAAACTTACAGGAACCATAGGTTGAAGAGGACCCTGCTCAAATGAGCTTACAGTCTATAGGAGCGGGTATAAAACACATTAGAACAGGATGTACAACGGTTGGGTTTGTCAAGATCTGCAGCACTGTTGTGATGGGCTGCTGCCAAGGTGGGGACTACGGGATCACTCCTCCAGGTCCAAAGGGAGGGGGTAACAGGGCGCCAGCTGTCTGCATAGCTGCAGAAGATCGTCCGCCTATGACCGCGCCTACCAGGCCTCGGTTGCTTACCGTCTGGTGAAGGCTTACCAGGCGTGGGAAGCATTCCCAGGCTTGATCAGATGTTTCAGTAGGTATATGTAACGGAGCTCCAGTACTCCAACCGAGTACCTCCGCCAAGTCTGCTTCCTTGTAGCTATCAGGGACCCTGAAACACTTCCGACCCAGACGCCGAGGCTTAACTGGGATCACTTAGGGCCTTTTCCACCCTGGACCAAACACCAGACGACACATGGTGAAGGTTAAACAGCAACTCTTTAATGAATACAGCACACATAGTTTAAGCCCCCAACAGCCTCATTTACATACAATAGGTTACATAGATTTCTATAGTACAAGGAAGGGTGGGGTCAGACAATAGCATGGGCTGATATAGCAGGGACAGAACAGCTAGTTTAAACTGGTCTGGCAGTGTCCCTGGGAGAACGCCCTGCTGGGGAAACAATAGGACAGGAAAAAGGGGGGAGAGGGAGATGCACAAACCAGCAATTTATTCAACATACCCTGCACAAATAATAGGCACAATGTGACAAAACACAAAAGGAATTTGGGAGCCCACCCATAGTGTCTGTTCTCCATCCCCAGTGATGGTGACTACCGTCACATATCTTCCCCCCCAAAGGTAGACTAACCAGGTACCAGACCTCCAATCGGTCTGTGCCTGAGTTAGTCGGGTAATAAGTCCCAAAAAGTCTATCCATCCTGGCAGCCTTCTCGACAAAGTTCCACATAGTTTGTAAGTTTGTCCCGATCGGGAGCATGGAGCCCTCATAGCCGATCAGTCTGTGGAAGTCTGGTTTGGGCAGGCCAGACTGGGCTTCTCAGTCACCCTGTGCCTCTAATAAGCACAGGGTGACTTAGACATAAGAGGGGACTTGGAAGTGGAGAAAGGGAGTTCCCAGTGAATCTGCCATGGCCCCCTTCCCAAACTCAAACCTATCCCCATATGACTCCACTTTTAGGGGGCCACTGTGACCCCAATAGCAATTCTGGAACCCTGTATCTCCAGCTCAGAACAGTTTCCAGCATATTTCTCCCCCTTCAGAAGGAGACTAATACAGGAGACCCCAGACGAGTTGACTCTGAAGTTAGTGACTACATCCAGATCATCAAGGCGATCACCAAAATGGTACCCCAAACAAATTGCCCATGGAAGAGCAGCACTTACTCAGCCGATCTCTGCATCTACTGAAGCATATACCTGGCGATGCGTGCCCACTGTCCTGTCTCCCCGGATCTCTCTTAGCCACTGGAGGGAAGGCAGGGTGGCTGGGCCCCCTCTGACATGGGGTTGGGGATCGGAGCTCATTGTCCAGCCTTCCTGGGGACTACAGGTAGAGACCAGAGTCCCATCCATTTGTATTGGATAGAGATCCCCCAGTGCTTGTGGCAAAGGGCTGAGGTTAGCCATGCTTTGCTCTGGGATCCGCTCTTCCGTGGGACCAGCAGTGTCTGATGCCTGAGGCTCATGGGTTACCAGTGGGTTTGGTCAGAGGCAAGTGGAGCTCTGCCAGCGCTCTAGCTGGGGGAGTTTCGCACTCCTTGAAATCCACCTTCACTAGAGGTTGATCTCCCTGCTCTTCAGCTCCAGCGTCATTGCAAGTTGGGCACAGAGGCCAGCAGCGCTCTGACTCAATGCCAGCGCTTCAGCTGGGGTGGTGGTGTACTCCTCAAGTTCCACCATCACCGAAAGGCTTTGCTGCAAGTTGCTGCAAGTTGGGGCCAGAGCCCAGCGGGAGGGGGACCCTGAAGGTAGGGGCACCCTCAGGGCACTATAGTGCCAGGAAAACGAGTATGTTTTCCTAGCACTATAGTGATCCTTTAAGGCCCGATAAGAATCATCCAGCCACAATTCTTTCTGTACTAATTTAAACACCCATTCCGCCAGGGGCTGCTCTCCCAAGAATTGCATCCGCAAATCAACTTGATCCCAAAATCGTTGCATAATGGTTGGGAGGGATTCTCCCCGGAGACAACAAACCTCCTCAAGAGCATTGTTCCAGAGATCCCGACGGATCGGTCCAGTTCACCCTTTGTTAAGAAAGGGCCATCGTACTGGGACAGAGCTGCTTGTAGCCTCCGCTGTAACTCCTCCTCAGATGGGGATGCTGCACGGGTGCTAGCTCTATCCATTTCCATGAATTCCAGAAAGGCGCCGGTGTCCAGGGACGTTTCTCCACCTGCTAGGAAGTGTTTATCCATCCTCACCCCATTGAAGTATCACATTCTAATCTACAAAACCAGTGCTAGTTAATTTTCTGTATTGTATTTTTTTGCAGTAGTTTATATTTATAAAATAGCTGCTTCTGCATTCTTGCTCCACCCATTGTGAGACAGAACATCTGGTAGGGGCATAGTAATGTCTACAATTATAATTCACACAGCTGATTCTATCTGTTTCCTAAATGACTTAACAATTAAGACACCCACACCAGCAAGATTTTTTTCCCGACTAGAGTAAGAGTAGTTTTATTTGTCATTTCAGGTTTAACAAATGTTTTAAAATCATATATTGTCCGAGTTTAATTTTTCGCAACTCAACACCAACATGCCAGGGTCAAGCTTAGAGTCATTGACATTGATTAATCATTCCAATACACTTGTTTTGCTCTTTGACTTTTTACTTATCAACATCTTGCTGAGCACCATGGGAAACGTTTGTAGAAAACTGGTCATTAGTGATGCTGAGTAACCTGCCCAAATGATTATTTGCTATTGCCCTAGAACAGGGGTTCCCAATTAATTATATTTGTGCTGTTTTTTTGTATGTGCCGGTGTGTATATATGTGCTTGTATGTATCTGTGTGTGTGTGTGTGTATATATCTGATACACAGATACACACACACTGGCACATACTGGCACACATTTACACACACCTTGACACACAGTGTGTATCTGTGTGTGTATGTATGTATCTATCTATCTGTGTTTGTATGTGACAGTGTATCACGGTGTGTGTATCTGTGTTTGTATGTGCCAGTGTGTATGAATATGACACAGATAGTGGCACACCGATACACACACTGACACAGATACACACCTTGACACACAGTGTGTATCTGTGTATGTGTGTGTGTAGCTGTGTGTCAAGATGTGTATATCTATGTTTCAAAGTGTGTGTATCTGTGTTTGTATGTGCTGGTGTGAGTCAAGGTGCGCATATCTGTGTTTGTATGCGCCAGTGTGTGTATCTCTGTGTCAGTGTGTATGTGTATCTGCCACACACACACTGACACACACTCAGATACACACGGTCAGGGCCGGACTGGGGATTCGACAGCAGCCCTGGAAAAAAAAAATCTATGTCAGCCCCATAAGTCATTGCGCCATATATTGTCGCATGTAATATGTAAGGCTATGTCTTGCCACCCTAGATGATTGAGATATATATATATATCTTTTTCCAATATAAAATATTGGTCATTTCAGAGTAAAATTTGTAATTATACAGTAAGCATACTCCCACGCAGACACAGAGCATCTCACTGGCACAAGATGATTGATACACAGCCTCATAGACAAACAATCTCACTGATATACATAAGGTAATTGACATAAAAACACAAGCTCACTCAGTAGCAGGCACACACACACACACAAGCAAGCCCACTCACTAGCAGGCGCGCGCACACACACACACAACTTAATGTAGTGGCTCTGGTGTCTATAGCCTGTCTTTGCAGGCTTTTCAATGTAAACACTGACTTTTTATAGAAAAGGCAGTGTTTACATTGCTTCCTAGTGACAGACACTCAGACGGTCACTAGAGGTGCTTCCTGTGTCAGTGTGGATTGGCTGAGATCATCAAGCTTGATGATCTCAGCCGTAGAGGCAGGGCCAGTCGAGGGGAGACCAGCATGACGTGGGGAAAAAAAAAAGGTGAGTAAAAAAACACACACACACATACCATAACAGACACACACCATGACACAGACAGACCATGACACACACACACCATGACAGAGACACACACATACCATGACAGACACACACCTTAAAAAAGACACACACCATAACACAGACAGACTGTGACACAGACACACACACATGCAGACACCACGACACAGACAGACACACATTACATGACACAGACAGACACACATTACATGACAGACACACATTGCATGGCACAGACACACACACACCGTGACACAGACAGACACACACAATGACACACGTGACACAGACAGACACACACCATGACAGACACACACACCATGACAGACAGACACACACACCATGACACACACACAAATGACACAGACACACACACACACATACACTCACACTGACACACACAATTTCTACCTGTGGGGAGCTCTGATGGCGGCCGCATGGGGGAGCTGGCTCTTCTGGCGGCCGCAGAGGGAGCTCCTTTGGCGGCCGCAGGGGGAGCTGGCAGTTCTGTCTCTGCTTCCCAGCGCACCGCTAAATGAGACCGGGACCGGAATATGACGTCATATTCTGGCCCCGATCTCATTAAGCAGTGCGCTGGGGAGGGGGAGCAGAGACAGAACAGCCAGATCCCCCTGCGGCCGCCAAAGGAGCTCCCTCTGCAGCCGCCAGAAGAGCCAGCTGCCTGCCCGGCCCCAGGTACCGATGGCCCACCAGGAAATTTCCCAGTATCCCGGTGGGCCAGTCCGGCCCTGCACACGGTGACATATACACACACTTGCACCCACAGATACACACTGACACACTCAGATACACACACTGACATATACACACAAAGAAATGACCAATGGACATAAATCCAGAGGACAAAGTAAAGTCCTTATATGAATATAATGTAATTAAAACTAAATGTATTTATATAGGTTAAAAAAGGAACAGTAATTGAACCAAAAAAAAAGAGGAAAGGAATCTTATAAACACACAACAAAGGGGAGCTCATAAGCTCTTAGTTAAAAAAATTGGATTAGAAGGGGTTAAGGAGCAACGGAGGCAGCTTGTTAAAGTAATGATGAGATAGAGACAATTATAAATCCTAATTTTATATAGGTTACAAGGTACTATATTCGATTAGGATTCATATGCTACTTTGTAAACTACCTTGTAACCCATATACGATTAGGATTCATAATTGTCTATATCATCATTTCTTTGACAAGCAGCCTCCATTGCTCCTTAACCCCTTCTTTCCCATTTCTTACTTACAGCTTATGAGCTCCCCTTTATTTTGGGTTTCCTTTCCGTGTTTTTTTTTTTTTTTTTTGGCCTTTTGGTTCAATTACTGTTCCTTTTTAAACATATATAAATACATTTAGTTTTAATTACATTATATTCATATAGGGACTTAACTTTGCCCTCTGGATTTTATGTCCATTGGTCATTAATTTGTGTTTTATGTATTCTATTTCTAGGGTTGAGTTCCCTTTACACGCTCTAGACCCCTTAGGGGGTCGCCCCCCTTTTTTCTTTGTGTTTAGTTTATATATATATATATATATATATATACACACACACACACACATTTAGATACACACAGTGACACATTCACAAAAGTGATCTCCCTGCTCAGCTCCCTCGCGCATCTCTTAGTGGTGCCGGAGTGACGTTGTATTCCGGCTCCAGCATTACTGGGGAGATCACTGCTCCCTCGCAGCATTTTATTTTTTAAACTTTTGGCAGAACCCCAACTGGTGTTCCCTTGGAAAACACTGCCCTAGGCATTCCCACTATGTTCAGCCGGCCTCTAGGACTTTAATATATGTTTCATACACCTGTACTTCTAA
>OW240914.1:291593158-291652972 GCA_933207985.1 Pelobates cultripes
GCTCTGAAAGTGAAAATTCCTCATCCTCTCTGCACAGTAAGTGTTATTGAAGCAGTTACTGGAGTTAGACTGCAACTAGACTAAAGAAAAAAATGAGTAAAAACAAAAACAAAACTTGGACAAATCTAAGGAAGAAACAACACTTATCACCCCAACCAAGCCCTTTAATCCCACTGACACACAACCAAGCGATAGGAGGAGGACTGCAGACAACTGCATGGCCCATAACATCGGAGGGAAATTTCATCCCCCTGAAAGGGGCGCTGAATAACGCAGGACTAAGAACTCTACGAGAATGGTCAACTACAGAACAGCACACGATGATGCATAGATACCACTATGCACAACTAAGACACTTCTACCACAACCTGCCCAATAGAGAGGCAATACATAGGGAAACGACGTGGTTCGAATATCTTTGCACCACTAAAGCAGATGTACAAGGCAAAGTATCCAGCATATACCAGCAACTGATCACAGAAGACCATACAAGGAGGAATGCCTTTCAAAGACAATGGGAAGACCTCACCGGACGAACCTACTCGGAAGCCCAATGGGGACAAATACTCATCCTCCAACACAAAAGCTCAATTAGCACCAGTTATCAAGAAGTAAACTACAAACTGATATCCCACTGGTACAGGACGCCTGCACTACTGCATAGAATATTCCCGGGAGTCCCAGAGACATGCTGGAGATGCGAAAACCAAATGGGCACCCTTCGCCATCTCTGGTGGGACTGCGCCAAAATCAAACCATTCTGGATTGAAATAAAAAGGGAAATAGCGTCAATATTGGGGGATATACCCGACCTCACCATAGAAATGGCGCTTTTACACTACACAGAAAGCTCAATAAGCCAATACCAAAAAAAAAAATAATCGATACTACGACACCTACTCAATGCGGCCAAGGCATTGATCCCAGCGAGATAATAGAGGAAATTCACACCGCAGAGGCGAGATACGCAGACCTACTAGGAAGAAGCACTAAGCATGTCGAGCTCTGGAGACCGTGGTACACATATTTAGCACAAACCAGAACCTAGCAAAAATCACACCGTGACCTGAGGCACTTGGGGGCCCCCACACATCCCGGTGTCCACCTTAAAACCATACACCCCCTTCTCGCTCATTCACGCTAAGAGAACCCCACACATCACCCCCTATGAAAAAGATATCTGAGGCAATAGAAGCAGAGAGGAACAGAGACGGAATAGAGACAAGAGGGTCACAAGACGAAAAAGCGGCACGGACTGTTTTAGAAACGCTAGCACTGCGTGTGACCAAGCGTAAAACAGAGAAGCTAGAAAGCGATACACACCTATGAGGGACTAGCCCCCACAATAGACCATTTTCGATAACCAATAGAAAGCAAGAAGTCACGCAATCAAAAGCGGACACATTAAGGCTATAAGACACGACTAAACCTAATACAGGACAAAGAGGATAACACAACAAATATAACACAAGACAATGAATAGGAACATGGACCAAACGGGACTCTACACAGACACAGATCACAGAAAAGGGAAGGAAGGGCAGAAGCAAAGTACACTCACCAGTCCCCTCTGTGGACACCACGGATAGTCTCCATAACTCTCTTCCGACCCACCAAGCTAACTACAACTGCATGAGTACCCAATGTATAAATCTTTGGCAAAAAGCTAATACACACAAACGCGATCCTATCCTATATGTATGTTCGAAAAGCAAACCAAGCTACTATACATTTCTTCTGCATCCCAACTGCAATAAAACTTGTCAAAACCAAATAAAAACACCAGGGACCTGCAAGCCCAAAAGCTAATTGATCGCACTATTTCAAACCAATCCTCACAATTTCTAAAAACAATTATCACTCATGTTGCACAAGCCGTAACTAATACGACAAGGGACCTGAGAGTCCACCCACAATATGGGCTTGATATGATTCGCTTATCTAAAAAATGTCTTCGCATTTTCTATGATTGATATTCGCACATGTTGTGCATTTGTTATTGTATTTCATACGCCAAAAGATACCTGCGAGTATCACTGTTCCCTATTTCCTTTATCTGCAAAACAAATAAAAAAATCATATTTACAAAAAAAAAAAACACAACAACAACACACACACCTGCTTTTTTGTTGATATGAGGGCATGTGGGCTGGGGCATTCCTTACATATATGTTATTATTTTTAGATTTATATAGCGCCAACAAATTCAGCAGCGCTTTACAATGGGTGGACGTAAAAACGTGTAGTTGTAACCAGACAAGTTTGACGCACTGGAACAGAGGGGTTGAGGGCCCTGCTCAATGAGCTTACATGCTAGAGGGAGTGGGGTAAAATGACACAAAAGGTAAGGGTAGTATTAGGGAAGTAGGTTGGTAGAATAGTACTCAATGAAGAGTTTGTGTGGTTTTTTTTTTAGAGCCATTAAAGGAACACTATAGGGTCAGGAACACAAACGTATTCCTGACCCTATAGTGCCATACCCACCATTTGGGTGGCTTGGGTTCATCAGTGGAGTTATGTCAAGCAATAAACATGATCAATTAGGTCACATTTTTGCCTTCGTATTTGTATAGTAGTTCTAGAGGTGTTTTTTTTCCTGTATCGCAAGCTTGTTAGATATCTTGGTGATGATCTCTAAAAAAGTAAGTTGGAATAAATGAAGAATCAATAAGAAATTCGTCCTTCTGAGGTTGATAAAATACTATTGATGACATATTTAAATGAGGCCAAGAACTACACTCTTGGGACCATTTAACCACTTAAGGACCATATGAAGTCCGTCTTGCTGTGCAGGACATTAATGCAAGTTAACGGCATAGACTGTCATGCAGTAAAAGTACCTGGAGGGTTAAATCCCTGCTAGTACCGAGGCAATTTGAAAAAACACATTCAAATATTTTGACTGAGATTCGTGATAAAATGGGTAAATGAAGAGTGTCAAAATGCTCTTGGTTACATAGGCTGGGGGATGTACTTTCTACAAATATACACTTTTGTGTAGCAATTTTGAATTCTGGGATTACTATAAAAGTTGTAAACTCAACATGACACATTTTGCAAGGTTTTTGCTTTAAAATCAGTAATTCACTCCCTTCAATATTCTTATTTTATTTAACATTTTTAGAACTGCTAAAAATGTATTGAAATCAGACATATTAGGCATTTAAATAGTCAGTACTAATTAGTGAATTTATTTTGAGTTAGTTTCTTAAGTTGCACTTGGCGTGTAGAAATTATTTAAACCGAGAAATATTTTTTTGTTTTGTTTTCTTATTTTTACATTTAAAAAATATATATATATTTTATTCCTACTTAGTGTTGTTTGATATAAACATGTAGGGTATTTAAAGGAAGCCCTTATTTTCATTAAAAGGGACACTATAGTGCCACTAAAACAAGGTTGTTTCCTGGCACTATAGCTCCCTTTAAAACCCATCCTGTCCCTTATTTGACATCGGTACTGGTTCAGGCTCAGGCCAGGCCTCCGCGGGAGACCTATTGCGCAGCAATGGCCGTTCTTGCATTAGGACTTCCCCAAATCTTTCCTATGTGATTAGGGTGACGCTGGATGTTCTCCTGCATAACATGAGGATGTACAGCGTCAAGTGATCAAAAGTGGAAATAACCCTCAAAGGTAATTGCAGTTTATTAAAAACTGCAATAATTAGCTTTGCAGGGTTAAGTGACCTGGGAAACTGCACCCAGACCACTACAATGAGCTGAAGTGGCCTGGGTGTCTATAGTGTCCCTTTAAGTAATGTATAAATATGAGAATATAAACAGAGTGTGTGAAATTGTGATAGAATGAACGAATGGGAATAGTGCCAAAAAAACGAAACCTTGATCCTTAAGCCAGAAACTGCCCCTGGTATTTTTTGTTCAGAGTCGGACAAGAAAGTAAAAAATATCTATTAGGGCTGTTTACCAAAGCAGGAGTGAACTTCAAAATTAAGGCCAAAGTAGTCAAACTTTTTTTTGAGAATTTTTCCACTTCAGATATTGTGCCTTTAATTCTGAAATTCAATTTGAATTTCCAACTATTCTCACTTTAGTTAATAACCCTGTTTTTCCATTTTGCATCTGTTATTTTCTAATTCTTCTTTTAATTTACCTTGCATATATCTCTACATAATGCTACTCCCACCTATCTATCCTCCCTAATACACAAGTATATCCGGTCTAGGCCCCTACGCTTCGCTGAAGACCTGCGTCTATCCTCTGTTCATACTCCCACCTCTGATGCTCGCATTCAAGATTTCTCTAGGGCTGCACCGTGTTCCTGTGGAACTCACTTCCCTTCTCCGTTAGATGCTCACCCAGTCTCCCCTCCTTCAAAATATCATTAAAGCTCACTTTTTCACAAAAGCATATCAATTAAACTGTTAAAGGGACACTATAGTCACCAGAACAACTATAGCTTAATGTAGTTGTTCTGGTGAGTATAATCATTGCCTTCGGGCATTTTAACGCAAACATTGCCTTTTCAGAGGAAAGGCAGTGTTTACATTGCCCCTAGGGACACCTCCACGTGGCCACTCCTCAGATGGCCACTGGAGGTGCTTCCCGGGGCAGTGCTGCACAGTAGGCAGCACTGAAGTTCAGCGTCTCCACGCACTGCATGGGGACGCTGAATTTTCCTCACAGAGATGCACTAATTCAATGCATCTCTATGAAGAAATGCTGATTGGCCACAATGGCGTTTCGCTGCGACCCCTTGCCAATTTTAGCCAATCCAATACTTTCCCCAATGGGACACAGTTCCATTGAAATATGCATTAAGTACAAAGAGGTTTAGGCACTCCAAGGTACAGAAACGTTGTGTGACATTAGGCTTCAATAAACTGCAGTTTCTGAACCTTGGAGTGCCTGGTGCTTAGTCCTGGTTTGGTTGCACCATGGCTCAGAGTGATGGGATAGAGTGCAGTTCCTTATTGTTTTTTTTAAACAATAATCTTAATCTATTAGCACCCCTGCCCCCCTCCATTTAGTGATGTCACAGGAGGAACTGCTTTGGGGGATAAACTAAACTAGTGATCCCATAAAACTATGCCGCTCAGCCATTTATGGGAAAAAAACATCACTTCTTGATAAGATAGGGGCCTGCTTGCAGCTGCAGGCAGACCCAAATAGTGCACTGAGGTAAATACTTCATGTATGTATTGCAATTTATTAGGCTCTTTATGTTTAATGCATTAGCTTCATCATCATCAGAATAATAATAATAATAATAATAGAAACAAAAAAAACAAAAAAAACAAAAAAAACACCCCAAATTTTTTTTATTTATTTTTTTTAAATACAGAGGGTCATTTTTAGCCAATACTTTCACTTGAAACTTCTTACGTATGCCCACCTTGGCCATACGAATCCAGCAGATGCACAACCCTGCACTTCTCCATAAACAAACCTTAACCTCAAGGTTTGAAACCCTGGGGACTAATGCCAAGGGTTATGCATATAGAGTGTTGCATCAGATTTTCATGCATGTCCCATTTTCTTATGTATAAAAGGGTTATTCACCCTTTATATATTGGAGACTTTTTCCCTCCTTTTCTCAATGCACTAAAATAATCTGGAATTCCTCCAGTTTTTTTTCCTATTTGGATTTTTGCTCCTTTTTACCCCCTAATGGTTTTACCATTGATTACATTCATGAAATAAGACAAATGATTACTATTGCAGAGGGAAAATTTTGTTGGAAAGAAAAAGGCACACTTTTGCGATCTTTTTTTACACAACAGAACAGACACTTGTGAACAAAATGACCACACAAAAAAAAAAAACAAACAAACAACTAGAATGGAACAGAAAACCAATGTCGGAAGAGGTGCATTAAATAGATACTATAGTCACAAAAACAACTTTAGCTTAATAAAGCAGTTTGGGTGTATAGATCATGACTCTACAGTCTCACTGCTCAATTCACTGCCATCTAGGAGTTAAAGGGACACTGTAGTCACCAGAACAACTACAGCTTAATGTAGTTTTTTCTGGTGAGTATTATTATTGCTTTCAGACATTTTAATGCCAACACTGCCTTTTCATAGAAAAGGCACTGTTTTTTTCATTGCCCCCTAGGGACAGTAGGCAGCACTGCCGTTCAGCATCTCTACGGTCTGCCTGGGGACGCTGCATTTTTCTCAGAGATGCATTGATTCAATGCATCTCTATGAGGAGGCGCTGATTGGCTAAAACAGCGTTTGGCCCCGTCCCCACCCAATCTAATGCTCTCCCTATGAGAAAGCATCGGATTGGTTAAAAATTGGCAAATTCCGATGATGTCACCAAGGAGGTAGACCCCATGCAGCGCTAGAAATAAGATTAATTTTCACCTTTTCTAAGGGGGCAAAGAGGGGGAAAGCCACCTAAATGGTGGGTTAAACACCATATGGTCACTATTGTGTTCTTGACCCTATAGTGTGCCTTTAAATCACTTTTGTTTTTGTTTATGCAGCTCTAGCCACACCTGCCCTGCCTGTGACTGAAACAGCCTGCATGAAAAAGTTGTTTAATTTGCAATCAGATGTAACTTACTTTGAAAGTTTTTACTTTCTGCTTTGTAAATGTTACTTTAATTGTGCCCAGGAGGGTCTAGTAAGTTTTTAACTGAGCATGAGATTAGAAATTCTAAATTAAACATAATTTGCAATAAAGGAAGTGTAAACATTAGAGGACTTTCTACAGGAAGTGAAGGCTGTGTAAATCACATGCAGGGAGGTGTAACTAGGGTTGCATAAACAAATGGATTTAACTCCTAAATGGCAATTGAGCAGTGAGACTGCAGGGTCATGATCTATACACAAAAATTGCATCATTAAGCAAATAGGAAAAGCAACAGAAAATCCAAAATTAACACTTTTAATGCTGCAATATCTTGTTGCAGGAGAGTGATCTCCACTAGTATATGAGATGGCTAAGTGGCTAGTGTTCCACCTGCAGTATCTCTATCTAGATCTTTCAGGTTTGATTCATGGCATTGACAATTCAGAGTCAGCAATTCAGTTGGGTGGTAGTATCATCAATATCCCAGGCCATGTTGATTACAGGAGAAAGCTAAATATTCTCTTACTGGCAAAGTCATTTAATACGATTACAACGAGGCTGGGAGTGAATTCACAGAAAGTTTGATTTTGTGGATTCACCCGCTGTTGTCAGACTATTAATTAAAGAGAACTAGCTTGATAACCAAAGTGCCCTTTGAATTAGTGGTGAAGTTTTATGGTAACAGAACATACATACAAAAGTAGCATCTAAAAACAGCAGGGTAATGTTACATCCTCCCATCAAGTACAAGGCCACATACATTACCATTACACCACATGCATTCCTTTCACATGAAGTCATTAACCCATTCCACGCCAGGATCCCTAATGGGGGATCCATAGAACTCATCGCATGCACCTAATTACATTAGGAGCCACTTCAGGCAATCTGTTACTTTGAGTTTAGGGTTATGTAAACCTAATGCCTTAAGACAGCCTCCGGCGTCTCCTGACTGTAACACTCTGTCTGGTTTGTAGCAGATATATGCACACAGCATGTAACTGATACTGAATGTAAAATAAAGCATTCAAATCAACATGTTTTTCCTGGAGAAAGCATTAAAAGTATAGCTATTAAGTTACTGGGCAATATTTTTGCCTATCATGTAGATTTATATCTTGAAACCTTTCTACTGAAACACAGAGTTAACTTATCCTTACTTGACATGTGCACTTGGTATGCTCAATAAATTACAGTATTTGTGACAACAGCTCATCAGAAGGAAGTCTTGTTGGTGTAACTAAACCCAAAGAGGATCAATTTCAAACTAAATTCATAGCTTGCACTGGATTTATGATTATGAATCCCACACCGGTTAATCTAAAGGGGAAATTTCTTAAAGGGACACTATAGTCATCAGAACAACTACAGCTTATCGTATTTGTTCTGGTGAGTATAATCATTCCCTGTAGGCTTTTTGCAGTAAACACAGTCTTTTCAGAGCCTAGGTATACCTCCACTGGCCACTCCTCAGCATTGTGATTGGCTCAGAACACCACTTCTTATGATGTCAGCCAAGCTGGCAGATCAAGGGCAGAGCCAGCAGCAACAGACTGAAATAAAGGTAAGAGTTTACTATATTTAGGGAGGCAAGAGTAGGGCAGATGGTGGTTTTAACACTAGAAGGTCAGGAATACACGTTTGTGTTCCTGACCCTATAGTGTTCCTTTAGTTCTAAATCTACATAAGTTCTGTAATAATTAGCAACTGTAGAGAGTCCTCCTAATTATTTACATAATCATTCAATTCTGCAAAAAGAGTACACTGAAGCAACAAAAAGGTTAAACTAACTACTGGTTCTGAGACAAAAAAAAAAAAGTGTTATTTTCTCACATTAATTCAATTTTAGCATTTGGTAAAGTGTCAAATAATTTTGCATCAAGTAAATTAAATTGGGTATAAAAATAGTGAACACAGAAAAAAATGGAGATCTTGGGGTCTGGTTGGTGTTTCCACCTTACAAACCTCTAGTTGGAGTGCAGCGCCCTAGATGTATATGCAAGAAAATGTATATATATTCTCTTTAATATATATAAATAACTCACCCCTCTCTATGAGCTTGTTAGGGGATGTGCATGAAAGACAGAAGATATACAAAATAATGCTACAGTATTGTAAATACACCCAAAAATTTTTTATTCAGAGCCTTCTAGTTACTGCCTCTAAGTATGCAGGCTCGGTGTCAATTTTTGGGGTGACACTTCCCTTAACCGGAAAGAGTGCAGGATCCAATTGTAGATGTATAGTAGATTTATTCCAAAGTATAATTAAAATTAACAGTAAAGAACACAATGAAGTGAGGGACAATACGTGTTCATCACTTATGGTTGTGCACCGAAAGGACCCACTTCACGCTCACCAAATGCTAACGCTGGTACACACACCAATGACGCAGCACATTTACCCACATTGACACTCACGTTGTCAATACCAACGACATGTAACTCGCAACACGGGATATTAGCGTATTGCAGGCTCTGCCAGGATTGGTAACGACGCTGGCCCTCACGCATGCTAGCTACGATCTGGGAATACTCCCACTATTTTTGCGTGCTAGGATACACCTAGCGACACCAACACGGACCTACGGGCCCGAACCTAGCGGGAGCCAGTGGCTTGCCTCCCATACAATGACTTCAATTGCCCGTTTGAAAGACCAGGTAACACAGTGTTATGTGGCTCCCGCCATAAATAGCTGAGAACGACCTCTCCCGACGCAACTCCCGTTTACCCTCTCCGCACATACTGGCTAAGGGAAGCAACCTGTCTGTTATAGCCGTTCCATTTTATATGATACCACTGTTCCCCCTCGTTGTATAATTATATTGCTTCTAAAATGTCTCTCTAGGGGAAGTTATGTGGAGATTTGCATATCTCATTTTGTTGTATTTTGTGTACTAATATATTATAGAAACCTGCGAGTTTCACATTGTTTACCAATTCACTGCATACTACATAGTGACATATCTCAATCTTAATAAAAAGATTTTCAAAAAAAGAACACAATGACTAAAAAATATATATGTAAATCAGTCAGCCGATTGGTTGATTGGACAGCGGACGTGCTTTTAGAACGAAGAAAAAAACGGAACAAACAGAATACACATCACAGCCAACTGAGGAAGCTAATCGGAGCGAAACGCGTCTTGGCAGAGTGGACACAGAGTATTGAGACTGTTTTATATATATTTTATTTTATTTTTTAGTCATTGTGTTCTTTACTGTTAATTTTAATTATACTTTGGAATAAATCTACTATACATCTACAATTGAATCCTGCATATATAAAAAAAATAAAGCACCAACCACTACCACACCTACTTGTGTTTGTATAAAAATAGTATGGCCAGCAAATTTCCCAACATAAGCTGAAAAGAATATAAGGCGAAAATCATAGCAAAAAAACTCAAATACATTTTAAAAATCCCCTATCACTAATAAGAGCGGCACGGTCATGGCCGCATCCGTTTGTTTGTGTTTTAACCCCCCCTCCCAACTCCACTACATCTTCCCCCCAAATGCCCCTAGGCATATTACCATTTTTTTTTTTTTTTTTTTAAATGCTTTACTTTGTGCCCGGACCTAGGTCCTGGGCACCACCATCTTTGTATGGGTAGATAGATAAAGTCCCTACGTCATCTGCCCGATAGCGCTGTGAAATTTCCGTGCATGCCCAGTTAAACACTGGGGCATTTGCCAATTCGCCAAGAAAATTTAATCTATTCATTTGTCAGAAAGACGAATTAATGAATAGCAATGTCAAATGAACAAACAAACACCGAATACCGGTGTTCGTTTAGTTGATTACAAGGAGGGAGCTACCGGCGCGCAGCTTCCTCCTTGTAATATGTAAAGAGAGAAGCGGCAGGGAGCAATGCGCCCCGCCACTTTCTAAGTCCCCCATGTCCTCCCTTACAGTTTGGGGGTCAATATGACCCCCATGTTAGCATAAGGGAGATTAAAATCTCCCGAATGCCCCTAAACGTGGCATGGTTACCGGTAAGGCTCACCATTTACCTGAATGGTTACCTGTAAGGCTCAATAGTTTCCTATCAGAGCACTCCAAGTCAAATTGCAGGGCGTAGGAAAGCTTTATAAGCCTTTCCCTGCCCTGCAGAGCTCAGTATGCGCGGTGCCCTCGCTGGGTGAAGATGGATTTTTTTTTTTGCGTCTGGGCTTTTTTGGGGGCATATTTTTAATTTTATTTTAAAAGTTCGACGGGTATTGTGGATTTTCATTTGGCCTTTTTTGGGGCTGAAAAAAAGAAGAAGGTTTTAGAAAAAAGAAGGCATCAAATGGTAAGTATTTTTTTAATTTACTTACAGGTATTTCGTTTTATTGTCTCCCCTCTCACTATTTTTAGGGTGAGGGGGGTAGGTAGGGATTGGGGACCCCATGTCACCTTGGGGGGGTATTTTTACATTTAGCCCCCACTCATCACCCATGGGTGTGGGCCGAGGGGGGGACAATAGGTTCCCCCGCCATTTTCATTTAGGATCCCCACCTGCCGCTCATGGGTGGAGGGAGGACAATAGGTTCCCCCGCCATTTTCATTTAGGGTCCCCACCTGCCGCTCATGGGTGGAGGCCGGGGGGGGGAGGGCAATCGGTCCCCCCGCCATTTTCATTTAGGGTCCCCACCTGCCACTCATGGGTGGAGGCCAGGGGGGAGGGCAATAGGTCCCCACCTGCCGCTCATGGGTGGAGAGAGGACAATAGGTTCCCCCCTCATGGTCATTTAGGGCCCCCACCCAGTGCTCATGGGTGTTGGCCGGGGGAAGGACAATAGGTCCCTACTTTGTCTTATGTTTTAAAGAAAACTAGAGCAGACAGGAAGAAATGAAGAACAGATCCTTAGAGAGGAAGAGAAGATGAAGCGATTAGGGAAAGGTAAGTTAAATGCCACTTTAAGACAGTGATGTGAACCCTGTAGAAAAACCATAGCTTTTTTTAAATCAATTTTCCTTCTGTGGATTTTTATTATGTATGGAGACTCTAAAAAATGTAGTCACAAGGACGAAAGAGACAGATTTAGCTAGCGAGATACTAGACCTTTAAATTGTCAAAAATATGTATTATATAACAAACACAATTTTAGTTTACAGCAGTATTCACTAAAGTGAGAATTGTCGAGAAGAAAAAAAGTGAATTTCAAATTTGAGGCTAAAGTAGCTAAAATTAAAAAAAATGATCAGCCAGCTATGCTTCTAGTACAGCTACTTTGGCCTACTTTGGGAGAACTGCTGACAGTTCTCGTTTTAGTTAATAACCTTGTTAGAGAAATCATTGTTGTGACTTCAACAGTAGCAACACGGGAAACAGCAATTACGGGGGGGTAGGTGTAATGCAATACATTTGCCACAGCCTGTCATAGTAAATGATTGATAGAGAATTACAAGATTTTCCCCAGTGTTCACAAGAATAGATATCAGAAGCAATACAGTTCTCCTGAATGGAGTGCATGTCCCTGACTTGAAGACAGATCTTTTTTTAGGAAGAGATCATGGACGTTCAGTCACCATGTTCTGATTAGAAAGGTTTGATTGGGCAAATGACCTCTGAAATGGTCTGTCTATGCAGTCAACTCTAGGAGGAATGTGTTAATTGAAGACATGGAAGAGGCCCCGAAGACAGATGCGGTGACTTTAAAGTGTGATTTTAGAGCAATGCTATGAGTGGGCGGTGGTGAAAGGAACAAGCCGTGCGCAGTAGCTCCCTGTATAGTGGCTATTATTAGGTAGAGTGTCACTAGCTGCCGGAGCTGGAATCGTGAAATCCATGACTGCACATATGAAAATACAGGTGCACATTTATTTAAATACCTTATGCAGTAACTTGCAAAACACAACAGTGGGACAAAGGGGGAGGTAGAGCACCTGCAAACATTAAGAAGTGTTTAAAGTCTCGAGATTGGCCAAGGTTTTTTGCTTTTTTTTTTTTAAATAAAATTAAATGTTTTGTTCAGGGTAACAAGTTAAACGATCAAAATAAACAATAGGTAAATAATCAGCAAAGCAAAGATTTAGCAGAGAAGATGGTCAACCAAGGATTTCCTATTTTTTGTTGTCCGCGGGATCACATGAGCAATTGGCAGTCATAATTTGTATCATTGGTGGTAAAACCATACTTTGGAGTTTATGCATAAAGGTTTTCCATTTTCATGTTTTAATGTATTTATAAAATAAGGTTAGTAGGGAGGTTAGTAAAATCATGTAAAAAGTCAGGTGTGAGTGTGTTAGGAGAGCAGTTATTGCTTTTGGCAAAAAGGCATCTATCCCACGCAATACTCTTTAAAGGACCACTATAGGCACCCAGACCACTTCAACTCAATTAAGTTGTCTGGGTGCCAGGTCCACCTAGGATTAACCCTTTCTGCTGTAAACACAGCAGTTTCAGAGAAACTGCTATGTTTACCTATGGGTTAATCCAGCCTCTAGTGGCTGTCTCATTGACAGCCGCTAGAGGCGCTTCCGCGCTTCTCACTGTGATTTTCACAGTGAGAAGACGCCAGCGTCCATAGGAAAGCATTGAGAATGCTTTCCTATGGACTGGCTGAATGTGTGCTCGGCTCTTGCCGCGCATGCGCATTCAGACGAAGAGGGAGTCCGGCGCTGGAGAAAGGTAAGTGTTTAACCCCTTCCTCTACATCCAGCCTGGCGGGAGAGGGACCCTGAGGGTGGGGGCACCCTCAAGGCACTATAGTGCCAAGAAAACAAGTATGTTTTCCTGGCACTATTAGTGGTCCTTTAAGTGTATTTAAAACATATGGTAACTTCAAAAGACACTGTCACTATAATTATTGTCTACCCCCTGCCTTTCTACAGCTTCTCCCATCCCCTTATAACATTTAGTGGCCTTGGGACTGGTGCTACTTCCCTCCATTTATGTTGTTCTGGTCCCGAGGGGTCAAGCGCCGCCATCTTGGCTTTTCCTGTTTGCAATTTTTTGCGACAGCACTTCAAATCACACTAATGCCCTTGAGGACCTCAATTGAGTGTTTACAGCACTGTGCTGGCTCTCAGGTTCCTGCGGGAGTCAACATAAAACTGATGTTGCGAAGAAAGTGATGGATGCCGCTGTGAAGTGAGTAAAGCCGATTAAAGCTCTACCCTGTGTCAACTTTTGTCTACCTGCATGTTATACACAAGTTAACGTAGTCCCTACGTTTCCTTATGTATAACTTCTAAAATGATCATAGCTTTAAAAAAAAAAAAAAAGTAAATTATATTAATAGAGAGAGGTGGCTTAGGTGGAGATAACATTTCTAAAACAAACAAAAGAAACGATATGACAGAGCCACTTTAAGTCTGCGTTATTTCCTAATGGTGAATTAATGAATCACGGGCACCATAACAATTTCTTTTGAATTTAGTTGGAGGTTTTTTGCAATTTGGCTATTTTAGCCTTCCGTTTAAAACTCACTTTGAACAATTTGTGACAATTCTCAAAAGAGAATTTAAATTTTTTTGCCAAAATAGCCAGTTTAGAAAAATTTGGGATTCAGTTTGGGTATTTTGGCCTTACTTGAAATTCTCACTTTAGTAAATAAACCGGAGTGTGAAAAATCTTGAAGGTGTTCGAGAGAGAATATGCCTAGAATAGCATGTGCATGTGAAATCAGTTGATGTAGTATGATTGAGAGTGTAGTAGTTTAGCTATGTGTGTGAGAGGGACAAACAGAATATTACTATTGCCAATTATGTGTGTGAGAGTTGCTTATACACAAAAAAATGTTGCCATCATTCTATTTTTTGGCCCTCAATTCTGGGGAAATATGTCAAGTACTGTTTTACCGTACTTGGTGCAGGTATTGCAACAAATAAGTGTTTCCAATACCATAGCTCCCAACATTTCAAATGGGCAGAGGCACATTTTAAGTTTAGAGGTGTGAGTGGAGGCGGAGTTGTTCTGAGAAACATTATTTAGTTGTCTTACTAATAATTTATGCAACTAAAATGTAATTTAGAACAAGAACAATGTATCTTATTTACACAGATTGATTGCTAAACACATTTATAGTAGTTTAAAGACACATTACGGAGAGTATTATCACAGAGAAGCTCGGTTATACACTCAGTTACACCAACAGATTGGAGCTCATAGAAAAGAAAGACATTAGGATAGAAAAGATGGAAGGAAAGATTTGGAATTAAAATAGGGACTCTCCATCCAAAATAGGGATACTTGGAAGGTATGCAATACTGGTCCTCATCACTCTATATATCACCAATGACAATGTATTGGTGCATTTAACACCGTATTCACTAGCATAGACCAGATAATATTGCTCACCAGTACAAAAGTTCACCATTATTGCATATACCACCATTTACTCTATATTGTATCGTTACTGCATATATGAAGCAAAATGTATTTAGTTCTGATTACAGCAATCAAGGTAGGTCAACATATATAAAAGCCTATATTCAAAGTTTTTATAGCTACTTTTTGCAGTCTTAGTCACCCTGTAACTGTGTAATTGAACCCCCACAATGTACTCCAGCACAGATTTATAATCATCCACCGAGACCCAGCGCCTAGTATCTAATTTCTGGTATGGATGACGCAAGATGCAGATCTTACATCGCAACCTCCCACTTGACAGAAATATGGGTAGAATGAACAAATAAAAAAGGTCTCTTGGCAACAACCCCATATTCCAGTTCAGCTGTGCCCTTGGCTGCAGAGAGGGTGCATGGCTCGTCTTGAAATAGCTCTGCTTAAAAAAGCAACCCATTGTACTCTCTGCAACCAGTAAAAAAAATAAAAAAAATAAATAGGCAGCTATTTCTGGAGAATGCAGTCCGAGATATGTGACTGTGTCCGAGATATGAAAGCACTCTACATTGCAACACATTTGCTCATAATTGATTGATTAGAAGTCCAATTAAATACTGTAAGACTTCCTCCCACAGAATTAGTTTTTGTTTTCCCCCCTTTCTTCGTTTACGTGATAGGTCTCTTTTACGCAATAAAGTATAAAATCATGAAGAGAGTGTTAAAAGGTTAGAAATTGTGTTGAATCAAAGAGGGAGGAAGCGTTAAATATGTTAGGATAGATGTGAAGACATAGCTAAAAGGGGACTGTGCACATACAAAAACTCTATCCCGTTTACAATGCTTAGGACAGGTGTATTGAACACATTTGCTGCCTATTTTTACCGCACAGCTTGTAAACCAAAACAGGGAAAAAAATATATATATAAAAAGTTTTAAACATTAACAAAGTACTTTCCCTATTAAAGGCCAACTATTAGCACCAAAACAACTTTAGCTTAATTGATTGGTTTTGGTGTATCGATCATGTTCCTGAAGTCTCACTGATCAAATCTCCTCCCTCCCTTGCACCCCCCTTCCAGGCCAATAGAGGGTTAAAAACCCTTTATTTACTTAATCCCAGCGCAGATTCACGTCATCCAGCAGGGGCGACCTAATCCGCATGCACCACCTTAACCCCTTTGGGACCAAACTTCAGGAATAAAAGGGAATCATGACATGTCACACATGTCATGTGTCCTTAAGGGGTTAAAGAGCTGAAGTGGTCTCAGTGCCTATAGAATCCCTTTAAGGTCTACAGTTGACTTGTGCATAAATTGGTCTCGGTGTGGGGGCGAGGCCTGATCGGTGTCCAAAATGGCCGCACGTTACTAAAGCTGCTAAGGGAAATCCTCATACTAAGCTAAAAATCTGACCTATAATATCAGACTATTGGCACAGATTTGCTTACCCTCTCCGTGAGGCACCTTGGCATAAGTTGAGCCTGAAAGTGCTTGATTCTGACATGCATAACCTATGTAAGGCTATGTAAGGCTCCCTCTGTGGCCTTCTGGAGCACTCGAGGTGGAGGAGGCGGACGATTCTCTGCCCGGGTCTGGCAAGCATCGGATTAAAAGCCCTGTCCCCCCCCCCGGTTATCCCGGTCACCACTAGTGCCTTCTCAGAGCCAACTACTGCAAACAGCGTAATACAGGGTCGTAGGAAGCTGAGGCCTACGGAATTAGGATGGCCACTGCGACTAGCCCTGCCGATATGGGTCTCTGCCCGGGGCAGCTCATCCAAGCTGACCTGCTACTCCAAGCCTTTGACAGGCTTTGTGCCCAATTCTTGGTGAAGCTGAGGGCTCAGATACCCACCTCTACTCTCATCAGTGAAAGCAGTGCATCTGGGAGCCAGCCAGCGTCCCAACGCCAAGTGGCCAGCCATCATTCCGGCAACCAGCGCTGGATGACTCTGAGAAAGAGGCGCAGGGGACCACAACGCTGCATGGAGGTGAGAAGAGCTCAAGGGCCGCAACTGACAGAAAACCTACCATGGACATGTCCTCAAATGGTTCTCGAGAGGATGCCAAACAATCCTGTGTAATCTGCGCTGTCAGTGGATTCCTGCTTGGCAAAGCATGCAGCACGGAGGTCCGAACTGCAGGTTCCCATCAACACCTCGAGCTGCTCAATTCCCAATGTCCAAAGCCTCCGGTCTGCTGGCGTCGCTTGCGAGGTCAGACTTTCTGCACTGTGCTACCTATCTCATGGTGTTTTCTTTTTCTTATTACTGGTTTACCAACCCAGTGTTTATAATAGCTCATCCTCATAGCAGTATATGCACACTGAAGTTTTCTCCTACAATTTTCTGCTGACACGTATTCTATTCTTTCCTAAACCTGTCTCTCAAATATTATAAAATGTGCTGTATGCTAACATTTCCTAACCACTATCCACTTATGCAATTTTTATACTTGTACTCTTGTGGAATGTCATTATCTAGCTCATTGTTACGCTATGCATCAAAAATAAAAGCGCTGGATTAAGGTAAGCTGCTGAAGGGGTTTTAACCCCTTCAGCGCCAAGCGAGGTGGACCTTGAGGGCACTATAATGTCAGGAAAACGGGTTTATTTTCCTGACACTATAGTGATCCTTTAAGCCAACCATAGGATACATAACCTGAGTGGTCAGTTAACATATCTGTGTTACAGATGATTGCTAAAAGATAAAATCGCTCAGTGATAAACTGTATAAAATGTGTCCATCTGCCACTAAATATATCAGCTTGGAACAGCTAAAAGAAACGGAAAAGACTGGCTAATGGCTGGGCAAACCAAATGTACAATTTTGGTTAGGGTTTGGGTTACTCCAACTGGTTTTTGTTTTCTTGTTTACTTTTGCTTGTCTTAATGCCCCATCCAATGTTACTTGCTTCCTTTGCAAGGTCCATTCTAATGCTTTATTGATTGGAACATTCTCACGGGCTCAGAGTATATGGGTAAACACCGAGTCAGGTAGAGGAGGTAGGGATTTGGGAATAGACAAAGGAGGAAGGAGATGTTAGGGGTGTGGGGGGGAGCGAGGATAGGAGAGAGGTATGAAATAAGGACGGGCAAGAGATGACATTGAAGCTTTCCCTTCATCATCCCATTGCTGCCTTCATAGAAACATAGAATGTGAAGGCAGATAAGAACCATTCGGCCCATCTAGTCTGCCCAATTTTCTAAATACTTTCATTAGTCCCTAGTCTTATCTTATAGTTAGGATAGCCTTATGCCTATCCCACGCATGCTTAAACTCCTTTACTGTGTTAACCTCTACCACTTCAGCTGGAAGGCTATTCCATGCATCCACTACCCTCTCAGTAAAGTAATACTTCCTGATATTATTTTTAAACCTTTGTCCCTCTAATTTAAGACTATGTCCTCTTGTTGTGGTAGTTTTTCTTCTTTTAAATATAGTCTCCTCCTTTACTGTGTTGATTCCCTTTATATATTTAAATGTTTCTATCATATCCCCCCTGTCTCGTCTTTCCTCCAAGCTATACATGTTAAGATCCTTTAACCTTTCCTGGTAAGTTTTATCCCGCAATCCATGAACCAGTTTAGTAGCCCTTCTCTGAACCCTCTCTAAGGTATCAATATCCTTCTGAAGATACGGTCTCCAGTACTGTGTACAATACTCCAAGTGAGGTCTCACCAGTGTTCTGTACAATGGCATGAGCACTTCCCTCTTTCTACTGCTAATACCTCTCCCTATACAACCAAGCATTCTGCTAGCATTTCCTGCTGCTCTATTACATTGTCTGCCTACCTTTAAGTCATCAGAAATAATCACCCCTAAATCCCTTTCCTCATATGTTGAGGTTAGGACTCTATCAAATATTCTGTACTCTGCCCTTGGGTTTTTACGTCCAAGATGCATTATCTTGCACTTATCCACATTAAATGTCAGTTGCCACAATTCTGACCATTTTTCTAGTTTACCTAAATCATTTGCCATTTGGCTTATCCCTCCTGGAACATCAACCCTGTTACATATCTTAGTATCATCAGCAAAAAGACATACCTTACCATCAAGACCTTCTGCAATATCACTAATAAAAATATTAAAGAGAATGGGTCCAAGTACAGATCCCTGAGGTACCCCACTGGTGACAAGTCCAAGCTTCGAATATATTCCATTAACTACAACCCTCTGTTGCCTGTTACTCAGCCACAATATTTGAATCCAAACTTAAAGATTGCAGTTTATTGATAAGCCTTCTATGTGCAACAGTGTCAAGGGTAGAAACTTTTTACATCTGTCACTAGCATGCAGTGCGTACTGATGACACAAGTCATTTTTGCACAGGATTGACAGGTCATGTGAGCCGAACGAGTAACTAACCTCTAGAAAAAGTATATATATTTCTCAATATATGCAGCGTTTCAAACAGAAATTCTGTACACACAGATTCCCAACACCACGAATGCTTCTTAAAGGGACACTTGGCACCCAGACTACTTTAGCTCACTCAAGTGGCCTGGGCGCAGTGTCCCTATTGCACTTAGTGTTGCAATGTAGAACATTGCAGTTCCAGAGAACCTGAAATGTTTACATTGCAGCACTATGTCTGCCTCCAGTGACAGCCACTGGAGGCGCTTTCTTGCTGTTAGCAGACTTTTGGTCCTCTGCATGCATGAGGACATCCAGCAATCAGCTATTTCCATATGGGAAACCATTGATGCAATGCTTTCCTATGGGGAGGGCCTAATGCACACACGACACTCGCCGAGCATGAGCATTAGTGAGCCCCCCAATCGAGCGCCACAGGAGGAGGAAGAGCTGCAACCCAGCTCTGATGGATCAGGTAAGTAAATTAAGGGTTTTTAACCCTTTATTTACAGCGGCGCGGTGGGCGCAAAGGAGTAGGGAGGCAGAGGGAGCGATCGTGCCAGTTATACAACTTTGTATCACTGGCACTTATAGTATCCCTTTAAAGCAGAAGTGGTCAAGATGATTAGAGTAACCCTTTAAAAGAGATATTCTACCACACCTTTTTTTAAATTTATTTTTTAATTAAAGTATAAAACATTTTTTTTTTTACAACACTTACGCAGTGCTTCAGATTGACAGATGTTACTTTATTATAATATTGTCCCTTTAAAATTCAGCAAACACAGACGGAGTCCTCTATAAAAAGATACACTCCCTCTCTCAATCAACACATGCTTTTCATTGGAATGCATAACCTAGCTACTCCTGTGTGATCCACCAACAGGATAAACTTTTAAAACTATTTGAATATAAATCAAGTAGTGAGATTATAGTTTGTCACAACATGCTCATAGTCCTATAAATATTTAAATCATGTTATACATTTGCACGGCCTCCCGGTGTTCCTGTTTACAGTTACATCACCCTATAGTTTTTGCAAGCATGCATTCACAATACGCATCTCCTGCGATTCTGCCAAGCAAGGTGTGAAAATGGTTAATGCATTCATTCCCACGTCACTCATCATACAAAGTGTTAGAAGTGAAAAATAAAACATTTATTTTAAGAAAAACTGTCACTACAAAAAGTTAATAATTTATTCTCAAAGCCATCTAAACGTTTGCTATGTTTATTTTTTGTTTTGCTCCCCCGCTTCCTGTCCTCCTCATTGGAAATTAAAGAGGATCTGGTAGTTCCTCACTTTTAGCATAACCAAAAGAGCCAATTAAATGTTAGCTATTGATTGCGCTATACGTTTTTTAAAATTACTTTTCTAAGGCCGGCTAAAGTATTTAAACTAGTTCACCCTTGCAGTAATGTAAGCACAACACAAGTGGAAATACAACACAAAATCCCAAACTTGCATGTGCTCATACAGAATTTCTCTTTGAGATGCCTAGGTGTCGAAGGTATCATGGAGCGTGAAGCCCCCAAAGTACAGACATACAGCAGAGAAATGCTATTTTGTTTCCCCTTACCTCTGCTGCTCTATTTACCCGAGTAAACACTGAAATAGCTTTTGCTGGGATGAAGGAACAAAGAGCTGTCTTTTCTCTGGGTGCAATATTTCCTTTTTAATCACCTGATGCAATTAATCTTCCTGCGCATGCACTGCGTTATGGTTGCATGTGTGAACAGAGAACATTTCGGGGAGATGGAAGTGCTTATCTCCAGGAAGTGTGTAAAGAAATGTTCAACAGCATTTACTAAGGTATGGCAAAAAAGATCTGTTACCAACTGTAAGATGGCACCCTCAGGGTCCCTCTCCCATGGCGCTGAAGGGGTTAAAACCCCTTCAGCAGCTTACCTTAATCCAGCGCAGTTGACCCCTCCTCCCCTTTCTCAATGCTTTCCTACGGAAATTCTGCACGCTTGATGCGAATTTTGCATCCAGCGTCATAGAAGCGCCTCTAGAGGTTGGATTAACCCGGCAATGTAAACATAGCAGTTTCTCTGAAACTGCCATATCTACATGTGACGGGTTAAAACCTGAGGGACCTGGCACCCAGACCACTTCATTAAACTGAAGTGGTCTGGGTGACTATAGCAACATGAACATATTAACAGGGCTTATTCACTAAAATGAAAACTTAAAGGACCACTATAGACACCCAGACCGCTTCAGCTCAATGAAGTGGTCTGGGTGCCAGGTCCATCTAGGGTTAACCCTGCAGCTGTAAACACAGCAGTTTCAGAGAAACTGCAATGTTTACATATGGGTTAATCCAGCCTCTAGTGGCTGTCTCATTGACAGCCCCTAGAGGCGCGTCCGCGCTTCTTACTGTGAAAATCACAGTGAGAAGACGCTGACGTCCATAGGAAAGCATTGAGAAAGCTTTCCTATGGACTGATTGAATGCGCACGCGGCTCTTGCCGCGCATGCACATTCAGCGCTGACATTGGAAGAGGGAGGAGATTTCCTCAGCGCCGAGGGTGCCCTGCGCTGGAGAAAGGTTAGTGATTAACCCATTCCTGCCCCTTCAGCCCGGTGGGGAGGGGGGCCATGAGGATGGGGTGGGACCTAAAGACCCTATAGTGCCAGGAAAACGAGTTTGTTTTCCTAGCACTATAGTGGTCCTTTAAGGTTAATGCAAAGTGAATTTCAAGGTCAAGATCAAAAGAGTTGAAATAAAAAAAAAATACCAAAATCATCCATTCTATCAGTTTGGCTACTGTGACCTTTAATCTTAATTTCAATTTGAATTCTCACTTTAGCAAATAACCCTGTTAAAGTTACTAATGCACAACTCTTATTGCTCTTTGGCCAAAGTAAAACATTCTGGCAAGGTCTGGGTTTAAAAAGAAAACCATACCAAAAAGCATATTTCAAATACACAAAGCTTCTACATTTTAACACGTAGAGGTCAGGAGAGAGCTCATATTCTAGTGGTAAATTCTCCATCTCTAAACCACTGTTTCCTAAATTAATTCTCAACGATTACTGGGTCCACATTGTCCTAAAATCAATATTCCCTCAAAAATAGGCTTTCCAATTTTTAGCGCAAATCCACTGAAAGCTGAAGGACTACTACTTCAATAATTATTTGTCAACTGAAATACTACAAAAAACTGGCAACGAAAGTTGGAATCAGAAGGCAACAGACCAAATTAAAAGACACACAAAAATAATTGAAAACAATGTCATAACAATTGTTATGAATATAGACATAGGGGGGAAATTGGCTGAAAACTTGTAAAATGAGAGGATACGTAAACCATTTAAAACTTAGAGGGGCACTATACGGTCAGGAACCAAAATGTGTATTTAGGTGGTCGGCTCCCTTAACTTGGGTTAGAAAGGCACCTCAGTCTGGCCCCTCCCTCGATCCGCCTCCTTGGCTGATAGAGTTGGAAAACATTGGATTGGCTGAGATCGTCAATTCTGATGAGAGCCTGTAGACGCTGAATGTCAGTGCTGCACACTGTGCAACACTGAACCAGGAAGCACCTCTAGTGACCGTCTCAGGAGTGGCCACTAGAGGTGTTCCTAGGCTGCAATGTAAACACTGCCTTTTCTCCTTAAAAAAAAAAGGCAGTGTTTACATTAAAAAGCCTGCAGTGACATGCTATACTCACCAGAACAGCTGCAATAGCTGTAGTTGTTCTGGTGACTATAGTGTCCTTTTAAAGGAATACTTTAGTGTTAGTAATACGAAGATTTATTCTTAAGATTAACTTGTTCTTCTGCCTATGGTGTCCCTTCAATAAATAAATCACAAGTAATTTAGAACTGATACAATTGTTTGTCCAAACTAGACTAGCTGAAAAAAAAATGCCAAATTGGAGGCTATGTAAAAGTGTCAGGTCTAATATTATTTAAGGATGAAAGGTATGAGAGCATACAACGAGCAAGTTACCGACGTGAATCATTTCAGTTAAACCTGTCTGGCAGCCAAGGTGCTGACAGACAGCTGGAGTGACGTCTTCATGGCGAGATCTTGTATGTATGGCATTCCACACAGCCCCGTCAACATAGATGTAAAGAACAAGAAGAGAACAGAAAAAAAAAAAAAAAGTCTTTGTTCAAAAACAGGCTCACTAATGTCTACATTCCTACGTGAAGACTCAGAGGACATTTGCTGAGCTGCCAAACAAATCAAATTAGGTCTGCTCAGGTGACGAGATGCTAAGCTGGAACAAATCTACAAATTAGCTTGAGTGTTCTATATGGGGTAATAGGAGTAGAGGTTTTCGAGTTGCTGACCAAAGGTAAGGGGTACTACACAACTTCTTAATTCTTCCAAGCAGTATGTGAAATTATTACCATTTAATTTGGAAATCAGTTAACTAATAACAGCAGTTCGGGTAAATAATCAAAGCTGGCATTGGAACTATTTCACACTATATTGGGCAACAATTTCAATGCCAGAATGTAAAACTGTCAAGCATACTGAAAAAAAGGAAAAATTAAATATGCCTACCAAAGGTGTAACCAATATTCTCCTACATAACCATAATGTACTCTGTAGCAGGCCTGCATTCTGTATGAATAATGTATAAAGAAATATATTATTTATAGAATATATTTGTATATAAATAAAAGAAACATGGTTTCTTTGGTATTGGTGAACCGATATGACAATTCTGGGGCCTTGTTGAAATGAAAGCTCCTAAAAAAGGTGTGACTCAGATCACTGCTCAGTCTCTTTATAATAAATTAATTTGCCTCCAGTGCATGAGGTCACAAGATGTCGCTGTCTCCACGCTAATCATCTGTCTGAGACCTTCAAGTTAGTCATTCACTTCACATTAACTCCTTTGGATGTCTGCTCTCTGCTGCAAATGTTTAATGTTAAACTCTCTGAAACCGAGACACTTAACCTTAAGTGCTCATGGACTAAATAGAGATCTATGACATTGGGAATTCCCCATGGCAATATTAATGGTCCTCTATAAACTCCAGGACTAATTAAAGGTGACACTATAGGCACCCAGACCACTTCAGCTCATTGAAGTGGTCTGGGTGCATTGCCCCAGGCCCCTGAGCAAGTAATTATTTTAGTTTTTGATAAACTGCAATAATTACATAATAGTATTAAAGGATCACTATAGGGTCAGGAACACAAACATGTATTCCTGACCCTAAAGTGTTAAAATCACCATCTAGCCCCCCTGGGCCCATCATGCCTCCATAAATATAGCAAATTCAAGCCTGAAGCTGTAACTCTGCATGCTGGTAGACTCAGAAAAACAAGCTGTCTGCTGACATAATTAGAAGTGGTAACCTGATCCAATCACAATGCTTCCCCATAGGATTGGCTGAGACTGACAAGGAGGCAAATCAGGGGCAGAGCCAGCATGATTCAAACACAGCCTTGGCCAATCAGCATCTCCTCATAGAGATGAATTGAATCAATGAATGAATCAGTGTCTGGATGCATTTTAGGCAGCTATGACCCAGGAAGGATCTCTAACAGCTATCTGAGGAGTGGCCAGTGAAGTTATCACAAGGCTGTAATGTAAACACTGCATTTTCTCTGAAAAGACAGTGTTTACAGCAAAAAGCCTGAAGGGAATGATTCTACTCACCAGAACAAATTCAATAAGCTGTAGTTGTTCTGGTGACTATAGTGTCTCTTTAACTCCCTCTCTAGTGGCTGTCGACTTCCGGGATGTTCGCCAACTTTGCTATGCATGCGGACATCTAGAATCACCAACAACTCTGTAATTGCCCCATGGGGAAATCCTAATGCGAGTGCTGCCATTGGCGGGGGAGGAGAAAAGATGGACCCGCGCCAGCATCAATAGTTTTCCCTGGCACTATAGTTTCCCTTTAATTTCAAAGAAGTGGTGTGGGTGCAGTGACCCTGCTGTTTCAGTCATGCAATGTAAAAACATTACTTCCTACCTCCAGTCTAACTCAGTTCTTGACCTTCAACATTCTCATGTATTGCGTTAGGACGTTGAATGTCAGCTGATACTTTGTATTTAATGCTTCTATATAAAAATAATTAAATTGGCGCATTGCACCAATTGCTATGCAAATGCATTAAGTCCACAATGTTTCTCTATGAGTAGCATCTGATTGGACAAAACAGTCATAAAGCTTAATGACTGGACAGAAGAGGAGAGGTTATCGCAAGGCTAGATTGCAAGTAAGTCTTTGGTTAACTAATTTTTATAATGAAAAACAGGTTGCCCTGAAATCTAAATACCCAAACGCATGCTAAAAGTTTTAAAAATATAATGTAAAAATCATTTTTAAAAACCCCATACGGTTCCTTTAAAGGAATGTCAGAGTATTCTATGAAGTTAATTTGCCAATTGGTGATGTGTAAGTTTCCATGGAACTGTGAGTCTCTTTAATAACATTGATAACAATCCCTTACTTCAGGGAGGTTATTGCCCTTTTATGGTTTGGAGGATGTAGAAGCATAAAGCGTTCTAGAGATTTATGGAAGAAGGCCAGAAAGTCGAAGACAGCAAGAGTCATAAATCATGGAATTAGATCATGCAAACTGGTAACAGAATTTGGCATTGTGGATCACCAAGACTTTCAACAATATAAAGTATTCACAAGTAAGTGCCTGTAGTGGCTGTCTTTAAGCCAAAAGAGGCACCCATAGTGACAAATGAAAAAACATTGCAGTTTTTCTCAATTAGCAATTCTTAGGTTTGGCAGACTGCAGTAACTGAATGTTTGCCAAAATGTTCAAACCTCTACGTTACAATGTAGCAGTTTGGATGCAGGGTTGAGAAGGCAGTCTCTTACAGCTGTTGTAGAACAACAGGTGTAAGGTGCTACCATGTGGCCACTCATTGTTAAAAGTTTTCAATCACCTCCCCCCTCTCACTTGTATTGATGTTTGTAATTGTCACTCTGGCAGTATTGTAATTTATAAATGTATCCCTTATGTATCCTTTGCTTATATGACAATGTATTCCACAATGCTGTCTAACAGACCACAGGGCATATAATTAAACATTATGTTGTTAATTCTATATCTGTATTTTTCCATCATAATAGGGAAGAAAAAAAGAAATAAAACATGTTTTTAATTAAATAAATTTTAAAAAACCTCACGCACACACACAAAACTAAAGCACTCAAACAGTTATATCAAGTCAAATTTCTCACGCCTTCTGCAGCTTTACCAGTGTTCGTAGTAACAGACAGACACAATCAAAGAATGCATCATTCTCTTCAAGTTTGTCACATTCCAAGATTGTGCATCACACTTACCAGCTTAATTGGAAAAAATCTACAACGAAAATGCAATTTGTTTATAAACTGACAACAAAATCCTGGTTTAAGAAATAATCTTCATAACAGGTTCTGAAAGTATGATGGTCTGCTGAAAACCCCAACGGGCTACAGGAACTAATAGACGTATTCACTAAACTCTGAACTGCAGTGATTGGAAAACAAACTCTAGAGAAAATAGTTGATTTGGAAAAATTTACATTTAGCCTAAATTTTATAATTAAGTTTTCAATTCAATGTTTAGTAAATAATCAACTACAAGTTAAAACATGTCATATAGTTACTGGTGAATGACTAACAGGTCTATTTCTTTGTTGTGTTTAACTGACTTATTGTCCGATTAAACAATTTATTAATCCCTTAGTGAAGGGAAGCCATGCAAAGCACTTCCTCCTTAAGATCTTTGAATTTCAAACTCCTTTGCCTTCGAACCGCTTACTGGCATTGTATTCAATGGTAGAACAAGGTGAATGCTGTGCATATGTCCTATGTCTGTGCTATTTGCGGATTATGGCCAGGTTAAGCCAATAATCTAAACTACAACTATATTAAAGGAACCACTATAGGGTCAGGAACACAAACATGTATTCCTGACCCTATAGTATTAAAAACACCATCTAGCCCCCCCTGCTTGGCTGACATCATCAGAAGTATTATTCAAAGCCAATCACAATGCTTTACCATAGGAAAGCATTGGATTGGTTGAGACGGTCAAGGTGACAGATCAGGGGCAGAGCCAGCACAAGCCAAACACAGTCCTGGCCGATCAGCATCTCCTCATAGAGATGCATTACATTAATGCATCTCTATGAGGAAAGTTCAGAGTCTCCATGCATAGGGTGGAGATACTGAATGGCGGTGCTGCCCATCTAAGGATTGGCCAGAGGTGTTATCCCTAGGTTAACTGCAAAAAGCCTGAAGGGAACAATTCTACTCACCAGAACAAATACATTAAACTGTAGTTGTTCTGGTGAATATAGTGTAACTTTAAGCATATTTTGCAAACACTGTACAACTTGTGAAATACACGCAATAAAAATAGCACAAATGGAATAGAGGAACCGGTCGGAATAAAATTATTTTAATGATAGACCTTAGGTTCACCCAATAAAAAAAAAAAAAAAAGGAAAAATAATTTTTTTTTAAAGTGTATATATATATATATATATATATATATATATATATATATATATATATATATATATATACACACACACACACATACACACACACACACACACACACACATTTCGACCCTCTAAGGGTCCTTATTAAGATCATTGATAAAGACCCTTAGGGGGGGGTCGAAACGTTGATTTGAATATGCACAGTCTATTTGTTTAAAATACAATAAACAAAGATTTTCCACGGATTTGAGAGATGGAGTGCTCCCTGAATTTTGTTTTTTGGCTATATATTTGGCGTTTAGACATTGCAGGATGGATTGAAGACCAATGATTACATTCTTTACAGTTATTTTGTAAATAACTAAACTTAGTAACACTGACATTTGCTTTCAAATGTCTAGAAATACATGTATAAGTACATCACGTCTCTCCCATTTTCTGTTTTCTCCGAGGCTCTAGCTTGTATTCATATGATAATGAACACATCACGGGCAGGTTAAAAAGTTTTAGAGCAAACCATAAAAGTTTCAAATTTCTATCTGTGTTAAAATACTTGAGAACAGAAATAAATAAGGCACACATCAGCTTTATTGTATTTGCACAGAGAATACAAAGCTAATGTTTTGTCAAGGTAGGACAGGACTTTTAATTACAGAAAGTCATCTGTGAAAAAAAAAAAAAAAAAAAATGAATGTAAGGCGCGTTGTGACCTAGTCATCCAAACATTTCAGACATTGCTCAAGCAGTCTGCTTTAGTCATTTAAGGTTTTCACATGATTTAAGGTTTTCACATGTAAAAAAAAATATACACTAGGTTAGTAAAATATTAAAGAAACAATCACATCAATAAAAATAATTGTCATATATAGTTTTCTGGTTTAAGTTACTACTAAGTTAATAATAACTTTCACGTCATCAATTTTATTTTAGCACAATTTAGTTTCTAACTAAAAGTGGATTGTGCTAAATATTTTTTATGTCTATTGACAATTTTATTATAAATTGGGCAAAGTATGTCAATTATTTAAGGGAACACTCAAAACCCCTTGCTGTGGTGCTTTAAGGGATAACAGACTGTCCCCTCTTTCAAATTTATAAATGTGCCCATTTAAGAGAAAATTGACACTTCTATAGAGGAGCTAAGTTGTACCTTCCCAGCTGCCAGTTAAGACAGCTGGAAGGGTGCTCTTCCTGATTGCTCTGTGCCACAGGAAAAAGCAGAACTCTGTGCTATCAATGGAAACAGTACATGTGCGCGTAGAAACTATGAATCTAATGGTTTTGAGGTGTCTCAAATGTGTTGATGTTCTGGCGCAATGTACCAATTACTTTCTCCCCCATTGATGCAATGTGTTGTGAAGAAATGACTTAAAGTGCACAGAAGCATATCCGAAATATGTACACAACTGGTGCATCATGGGATGGTGGTGGTGCCATCTCCCAGAAGTGCTTCAGAGGCGTATTATTTACAGTCCTGACGCCATTAAACATTTAAATAGCATGAACTAGGCTAAGAGAAAGTGGAATAGTGACAGCTTCCCCTTTAACGAGTTGAAGTAGGATATGCGGAATAATTTTAGAGAACTGCTAATAAAAAGATAAGAGTGGTTAACATTTTTTCTTTTTTCAAATTTAACATTTATTAAACAAAACATCTGGTCAGACGGTCAGTCATGGCCTCCTGCCAATTGTGATTTTTGTGCCAAATAAATACACATTATACAAATATTTAGTGTGCAATCTTAAGCATACACAGACAGTTTAAATATTAGTAGAAATTTATTTTAAGCAATTGCATGACAAAAATCCCAGAAATGGTTGAAGGGAAAGTTTTTAAACACGTTTCTCTCATTGTCTTGGTAATCTCACCGTTGTAATCCAAAAAAGCTCTTGCAGCCATCTTCCAGCCAACGTACCATTCTGAATAGTACAGGGTTCGAAAGAACAGGACTGGGGTGTCAAAACGTTAACCGTCAGTCATCTTACTAATAAATAATGAAAAAAAAAAAAAAATAGCCCATCAACGGCCACATGGATGTTGTACAGTTGTAAAACACAGGCATCCAAATAAGGCTCGGGCTGAATTTATGTGGAACACACTGAGGCCCAGCTGACATTTGACTTAAAGACATATGTTGGGGTAGAGACATACAGTTTAAAAATAAACGGCATCGATGGACGGCTTAATAATCTTCTGCCAACACCTATAGGTGTGGCCAGTACACAACTGAGAACCCTTCAGAAGTGAACCCTAATGACTTCACAACCTGAACTAACAAACTCAGCAAAATTTTAAAGGGCACACAATATTGTGAGAGTCTGGTTAAGTAAGTTGGTCGGCCCAGAAGCCTTAGAATTGGCGACTAAATGCTACACATAGTCACACCAAAAACTCCAATTGCATAATCATTAATGCGTATGAACCGGTGTTCTTCAAATTGCATTAAAAGTACAGGAAAATATACATTCAAATTTCTTTTAATTACGTTTTATCAATATGTTCCCAAGCTTTCAAGAACCACACTATGAACATCTTGGAACAAATGTCACTAGAGAGAATAAAAACACCTTCTGCTCTTCTAATCAGTATGCAAAATGTTACTCAGGAAAACATCCTAGGGAGGATGTTTATTTTGACGTAGGATTGGGAGGTGACTGCCAAATGAAAGTATACACAGACACAAGTGGCAATAAGGATGTGTTTGTTGGGATTCACAATTTAGGTGATTAGGGAATTTAGAGAAATAATTTAAAAAAAAAAATAAATTAAAATAAAAAATAAAAAAAACACACACACACACACACACACACAATTTTATGCGGAATACAAAATACTACACCTGAAACTTGGCTGCTAAATATCTAGTCATTTATTTCTGTTACAAGGCTTTTTTAAATAAAGGAGTTGGCCAGCAAATTTAGTTTGTAATATTCTGACCCATGCCATTAACTAATAGCAATGTATACTAGCAAGAGCAGTCTAATAAATAAACTACTTAAAAGGGCACTTAAATATGAAAAAATAAAACAATGTTATTCACTGAAAGGAACACACATATATTCTTGACACTATAGTGTAAAACTAACTATTTAGGTGAACGGTCCCCCTCCAATGGTGTTTTTACTTACCTATTTTCTCCCACGTTGCATCGGTCTTGCCATTGCTGTCTCCACACATGATGATTTAAACCAAACCAATTCTTTTCCATAAGAAAGTTTAGGGAGGCTATTGTGCATGCGCAGCAAAACACCACACTGTGCCTATCAGCCTCTCCTCATAGAGATGTATTGAATCAATGCATCTCTATGGGGAGCGTTCTGCATCTCTATGCAGAGAATGGAGACAATAAACATAGGTGCTGCACACTGTGTAACACTGGACTAGGAAGCACCTATAGTGGCCGCCTGAGTGACTGCCACTAGAGGTGTAACTAGCCAGCAATATAAACACTGCATTTTCTCTGAAAAGAAAGTATTTACATTTAAAGGCCTGCAGGTACTGTCTATAGACTCCCAAACCACTACAAGTGTAGTGGGTCTGGTGACTAACATGTCACTTTAAGTGAAAATTGTCATGAATTCACAGGGAAATTCAAATTTAAAGGAACCATATAGCATTCATAACACAAACATGTATTCCTAACACTATAATGAATTATTTTCTAAAGTGAGAATTCAAAATTAATTTCAAATTTAAGGCCAGAGTAGCTGAACTGAAAGCATAGCTGACTTTTTCCAATTCAGCTAGTGTGACCTAAAATTCGACCTTTAGTAAATAACACTGATAGACTAGAGTCCCTATTTATAATCAGTGAGAATAACTTTGTGCTGCTGTCCGCTACTCCCCCCTCCCACTGACAACATTCAGCAGCCGGCTTTGTTTCACTGCCTTCTTGTCCAATCTAGTTCTTTCTTACAGAGAAGTATTGGTTTGGACAAGACGCGAAGTACACAAGGCACAAGAAATCCATGTATGCCGAAGTTGACATCCAGCGTCAGTTAGGCGACCATGACCTGGAAGTCCCTCTAGTGACGGTCTGGTAGACAGCCACTAGAGGTGGAGATAACCCTCAAAAGGTAATTATTGTAGTTTAATAAAAACTGCAATAATTATCTTTGCAGGGTTAAAGGACCTGGGACACTTCACTTAGACCACTTCAATGGGCTGAAGTGGTCAGGATGCCTATAGTGTCCCTTTAACTCTGCAATGAAAATATTGCCATTTCAACAAACCAACAATATTTTTTGGCAGGGTTAAAACGACAAAGGAGCAATGCATTGGGATAAAGTGATCTGGTTGCCTTTAGAGTCCCTTTAAGGCCAAAATATTTGGACTGAAAAAAAAAGAAAAAAAAAAAGAGAATAGACTTGGAGAATTATTTCTATTTCGCCTATTTTGGGCTAAAAATTTCGACGTAGTTCAATACTTTTATATGCAAAGCATCAGAATAACTAAGAACAGCGATTGGTACGCATTGACGATCAAAATAAAATAATAAATGCAACTATGTTTTGAAAGAAATTGTATTTGTGAAACAGGGGATTATTTACTGAACAAGGATTCAGAAGCAAAATTTGGATTTGAAAAAGCAGCTATTGTGCCATCTTAAAGGAACACGTCACCATTTGTAATAATTGCATTTATTTATAATGCTGGAGTTGTAAAGTGTATTTAGATTACTGGTCTCTAATTCAGCAGCAGTAAGGCCTCCTTGTTGCATCTTTGCTTTGTATCTGGAAGATCCTCACTACTAATGATCATCTGACCAATCCAATGATTCTCATAGAGAAACACTTGGAGGCAGGGTGCATGCGCAGCAATATACGCAATCCGCAGGCAATGCTTCTCTATGGGAAACCACACATCTGCTTTGAGCAAGTGCTCAGAGTGTATAAGGAAAAGCCCCCTTCCATTGTGATTGAGACTTTGGAGGGTGCAAACCAGTAACTTTATAAAAGTGCTGATTTATCTTCAAAATATCACTTTTATAAAGAGAGAGGGTGTTCTAATGTTTCTCTGGAGTTTCTTTAATGCTCTTCGGGCAGCAGAATTCTGCTAAATTCAAAAGAAATACTGCTAAAAATTGGGGTACTTATTGAAAGCAGTGGATCTCATACAGAACTACTCAAACTACCCCCCCTTCCCAGCTGTTTCAAGGTCACCTTGAAAAGGTTAAAAAAGTACACAGATCCAGAAAGAGCCTAGGACTATTAATGAGGTCTTGGATTTCAAGCAGGATATCGAACACCAAACAACCAGAGAGACAGAAATTCAAATAGCTGCATCTCTAAAACCCCTTGAGCTACACTGGTTACAAGGCCTCAAAATAGCCCCAGGCGTGTGGCAAAGCAAATAAGCCTGAAGACAAAAACTGTTACAAACTTTAGAATGTATTGCTAGACAACACAGGTATAGTAATACTGGTCTGGGGCAGTAGTATTTTCTCACGCCAAGCCCATCAGCAACTACAGGCGCACACTTATCTTGTCTGGGCAGAACCTCCCACGAAACAAACACACAAGGGCAGAACAAAACTCTTTGTGTAAAGGAAAAAGGATTGTCTGAACGTGGCACAGAAGCAAAATCAACATAGTTGGGAACAAAAGCAGCCCCACCCAGGGAAGAGGGTGTGAAGAAAAAATGTCAGACACTCCAATGCTCAGACCCCCACTGGCTGCTAATCATTATTATCAAAACTCAGAAAAACCTGTAATGTGCTTTGTACATTCCATTTCAATGTCATTAGTAAACTCTCTGTTCTTATAAGAGTACACGCTGCCTGTGATACCTTATACAGAGTGTGCACGAGGCTATACACACCTAGGCAAAAAAAAAAAGGATAAAACAGGTAGAAACACAACTCCCATGATGCTTTGCTTGACTTGGCTTCATGGCATAAGCAGGAACCACACAGCTAGACAGATAACTAAGAGGGAAGTGTGGTATTACACATGGGTGAAAAGGATCATTGCTTCCATCCCAAAGAAACTCATCTCATGTTGGTGTTAAATGGAGGAATGTTTACCCTTAACCCCTTAATGTAATATAATGGTATTTTCTTAATCCCTTGTCGTAATTGATGTCAGTACAATGGGAGACACATTTTTGGTACTTAAAACTGTAATCCCTTAGTTGACACTGTAATAAAAGTAAGTCTGTCAGGGCTATTTACTTAGGTGTAAATTGACAGGAATTCAAAATTAATAAAAAACAAAACAAAAAAAACAAAAAATTAGGCCATCATAGCCGATTTGGATATAGATAGATATATATCTATATATTTATTTTTCCATTCAGCTAGTTTACCCTAGATAATTTAAAATTAAATTTTAATTCCTGGCAATTCACAGTTTTGTGATTTTTTTTTCCCCTTTATATGTTGATTTTGCATCATTAGAAACCATTAACCTCCCATGTGTAAATTGTGAAAAACTTTGACAGTCCATTTGGTTTCTAGTTGTGTTACTGCAGAGAGAACACAGACCATCCCAATATGACAGGCCACAGAAATATGAACCTCTGCTTCAAGGAATTCCTCAGCTGAAACAAGATACAGAGCAACTACTACTATTTCTCATTTTCCCCTTACTGCTTCTATTAATGGGAAGCATACTACATTTTTTCCCCTTCAAACAACCCACAGTGAACAGCACCGACTTAGGTAATTATTCACTAAACACTTAAACTGTAGCGTAATGTAACTGCAAAAACAAAGTGCAAAATTTAGACTAAAATATTAGAACTGCAAAAAACTTTTCTCTGCCTAAATTTTTCAATTCAGTTTACCCCCTGGAATCGTTTTCTAAAAGTTTAACATTGAAGTGTAAAACTAAACCAAAAATACAATAACCATTACTGCTGAGTCCACTGGTTTCCATGGTGACTACCTCACTTCTAGAACTTCTGCACCCAATTTCTGATCACACTTTTATTACACCTCCCCACCCCCCACCGAAAACTTTTCTTTCCCTTCCAGGCATATAGCAAATACAAACCAAGCATAATAATGAAGAGGTGTTGGGGAATTGTTAACTCTTTCGTTGCCAGGAACAGCAAAAATAACAGTACCCCCGCAGCAGCAGCAGCATTCAAAGGGTTAAACGAGTTAAATGACAGCTTATCTGCCCCTGTTTACATTTCCAATGATCAGCATTTAGAAGCAGCATTAATTACACAGCGTTGCATGGAGACAAGCACAGAGGCAGCCAGTAGTCATTCACTCACCCTGGAAATGGAAAGGGGCATGTTAAAATCCTTGCCCCCCTGCAGTCTGAAGCCCCAAGGAGCAGGTCCATCCAGAGTTACTTTGTAATCCTCCATGTCACAAAACTGCAGATTAAAAAAAAAAAAAAAATTATAATAAAGCAGGTTAGAACATAGATAAGACACCTCCACAATATAGTTAGTTACCCACAAAAAAAGTTTCTATAGGGGCTCCCTCTGTTCATGAGGGGGAGGAGGGGGTGTTAAAGGGGTATCACTGTTGGATTAAAGGTCTCTTAAAAACTGGTCTATAGCTTTTGAAACCCAGATCTTGTCATATAGAGCATTAGAGAAAACACAGGGATTCTGCTCAGATTAATCACCCGCCCCTCCCTTCCTAAGTATCTACAGTAAGGAGAGGGCACAAGGTCACCCACTATCACTAGCTGCTCCTAGGGGAGATCCATGCACCCCAGCTTGCTCCCCCACAGTCTCACCCAAGGCAGCAGGCGGAAGGAGTACAGGCTCCCAGTCCTGCCAGCTCTCCCCGGCTCCCAGGCTATATAAGGAGTGTAAGATGACACCCGGGCCGGGGGATACAGGGAAATGAATCATGCTTTGGGTTGGGAGGGACCAGGGCTCTCAGCTCAGACATTCCCAGCTCCTAACAAGGGGGAGAGCATTCTTCAGACGGACACAGTGAGGTCCCAGCCGCAGGAACCGGCTGCACAGCCAATGGGAGCATGGCAGGGGCCAGTCATGGGACTGGGCAGTAAAAGGGGAGGAGGGGGTTCAGCTGCTGCATCTCTGATATGGGCCATGGGGAGCAGATCTTTTATCAAGCTCCAATACCTCCTGGGCTGAAGAGCTGGTACCTTGTCTGGCAACAGCATCCATAGTCAGAACTTACTGTCAATCTAAAATTGTAGTTCTTGTGCAATATTTGGTTTAGTCTGTAATTAATTTAAAAAATTTATAATAATAATTTGAGTTACACCTTGGAGTTTATTCACTAAATCACGAATTGAAGCGAGTTGAAATCCAAATTACTAGATTCAGGCTGAAATAGCGGTTTTGTAAACCTTAGAGTCACAGCTTGACTGTGTGTACCTCCATTTTGCCATACAGATTTCACATACAGTTCACTACAAATTGGAGTTTAATGAATACACCCCATTTTGTCACGTATCCCCTATGATCAGGGCCAAAAAGAGAGATTCATAGCTGTACATCTACAACTCCAATGATGCTTTGCAAGCCTTAAAGGGGCACTCCAGGCACCAAAACAGGTTCATCTAAGTGCCTGCCTGACGGCACTCTGTGCTTCCTGAAACTGACATTTCAGAAGCCGGGTGCCACCTTGGGGTAAATGAGATTAACGTTGGAGGCTCACTTTGAATTTAAACTGTTTAACACCATGAGGTAAGAATGCGCTCTTACCATAATAACTTAATTTACATGAAGTTGTTATGGTGCCTAAACTGTCCCTTTAAGAACGGAAACGCATCATGTAAAAGCTCTTGAAGAGTTGGGAAGTTTACCCTTTGCCCACCCACACTTTAGACTGTAAGCTTCATCGAGCAGGGTAGTCTGTAACATTTATTCTAGTGTGCGTAAAGGTAAGTCCCCAAGTACCTACTTGTTGTGTCAGTCTGTTGTGGGCGGCGCACAATGTTTTGGTGTTTTGTAAATGAATGGAAAAAAATTCAGAAAACGTGGGGGTAGGATGGATGGATGGAAAGATGGGGATGCCTTTGTGTGATGTAATCATGTTTTGTTTTTGTGTTTGCCAATAATTATGTCTGTTTGACTTTCATCCAAATGCTCAAAAAGATTGATATTACATATCCTGTCATGGGAATAGGGATGGACCGCTGCCAGGAACACAGAATATATTTTATTTGAATGAAGAGTCTCACAATTTTCTTTGGAAATTACAACACAGTTTCATTACCGCACACTGAAAAAATGTGGAAGGGTGAATGACGTGCACACAGGTGTAAGCAAGTTCCTGTGGGCTATAAATATATCTTTAATGAAACACTGAAGCACCATAACCACTACAATACACTGTTGTGTTTATACTGGCTGGAGTGACCTGGTGCCCCCAATATAAGCAGTCTAACACTTTGACTTTTTACCTGGGGACTTCCGGGCACCACTTTAGGACTTTTTGGAGCTGAAAGGTCGGTCTGGCAGGGACCAGCACCTGTCAGACCCCAGTTAAGAGCAAACGATGTGACTACTTAAATTGGTAGGTTACTTCTGCCACCATAACCACTACAACATAACAGTTTTCTATTTGTTTAGCAGACGCCAGCTTCCGATTTAAATGTGCACAATTAAGACTAAAGTCCAAAGTACAATTCAGAGTCCAGTTCAGAGATTATTCTACGAGGTTGCATTTTAGGGGCATATTTGGAGCAAAATGTCAGTCTAAGAGTCAACCAAGGGACAGACTTTTTTTAAAGGAAATTCTGTCTACACTAAAACAAATTGATTTTCTGGGTTTGTGTATCAATTAGATTGTGTATTGCTAGGCGCTGACCCTTCTCTAAATTATAGGTAACATTTGGCGTATTGTATCTAGGGAAAACGTACTGCACCCCTGCACAAATATATTTATCAGTGAGCATTATATGTTCAAAGTCACGTGCACATTTTATCAAATTGGGTGTAGAGAGTAGCAAAGTAAAAAAAACACTTGGGGGGCCGAATTAGTCTGCCTATAGCCTTACAGAGCTGTGTGAGAGTCTCTGTAGTGAGCATAAATACTAGTAAAACTAAATGAGAGACTCAGCATAAAGGTGTCTTCAAATGACTCTGGGCTACTAGACAGACAAGGACACGGGATACAATGTTTTCAGTCCTCCCATGGATTTCTGGTTATTTCTTGTGAGAGATGCCAGGACAAGCGCTTACTGGCAGAGTATGATGGTTGGGCCCTGCTCTTACTCTTAAGGTCTAGACCAGGGGTAAGCACTCCAGGGGTTGTGGACTACATCTCTCATAATGCTTTACCAGCATTCATAGGCGTGCGCACGGGGTGTGCCGGGTGTGCCTGGGCACACCCTAATCCCGCGGCACGCCTATGTATAGTGAGACCGGCAGGGGAGATCTCAGGATCTCCCCTGTCGGCTCATGCAGAGCCGGCGCTATCTGAGCGCCGGCTCTGCTCTCAGCCTCCCTCCCCACTGACCAACATGCAGGGAGGGAGGCAGGAGAGGACCCGGCAGAGCTATTGCCGGCAGCTCCGCCGAGTTCCTCTCGCGAGATATGAGCGTTGTCACGGCAACGCTCAAATCTCGCGAGAGTGAACTCTAGCCCCACAGGGGGCTAGAGTTCACTCTCCACTGGACCACCAGGGAAAGCAGCAGCACAATCCCCCCTCCCTACAAAAGGTAAGAAGGGAGGGGGGATAGCAATTAATGTACCCCCACCTCCACCCCCACAATCACCCACACACACATACAGCACACACATACAGCACACACACATACAACACCCACACACACATACAGCACACACACATACAACACCCACAGACATACAGCACCCACAGACATACACAGCACCCACACACATTCAGCACCCACAGACATACACAGCACCCACACATTCAGCACCCACAGACATACACAGCACCCACAGACATACAGCACCCACAGACATACACAGCACCCACAGACATACAGTACCCACAGACATACAGCACCCACAGACATACACAGCACCCACAGACATACACAGCACCCACAGACATACAGCACCCATACACAGCACCCACAGACATACACAGCACACACACATTTACAGCACCCACACATACACAGCACCCACAGACATCAGCACCCACAGACATACAGCACCCACACACACAGCACCCACAGACATACAGCACCCACAGACACAGCACCCACAGACATACAGCACCCACCCACACACATTCAGCACCCACAGACACAGCACACATACAGCACCCACACACATACACAGCACACACATACACAGCACCCACACACATACAGCACCCACAGACATACACAGCACCAACACACATACAGCACCCACAGACATACACAGCACCCACACACATACAGCACCCACAGGCATACAGTACCCACACACATACACATTACCCACACACATACAGCACCCACACACATACAGCACCCACAGACACAGCACCCACAGACATACACAACACCCACACACATACAGCACCCATAGGCATACAGTACCCACACACATACACATTACCCACACACATACAGCACCCACACACATACAGCACCCACACACATACAGCACCAACACACATACAGCACCCACACACACATACAGCACCCTCACAAACACACAAACAGCACCCTCACACACACACACAGCACACTAACAGTACCCTCACAAACACAAACAGGACCCTAACACACACACAGCACACTACCAGTACCCTCACACACAAACAGCACCCTCACACACAGTATATTAACAGCACCCTCACAAGCGCACACAAACACACACAAACCGCACCCTCACACACAGTACATTAACAGCATCCTCACAAGCACGCACATACAAACACCCTCACCCACATAGCACACTACCAGCACCGTCACACACACATCACACTAACAGCACCCTCACACAGCACACACACACACACAGCAGTGTGTGTATGTGTGTATATATGTGTATGTGTATATATATATATATATATATACATACATACATACATATATATATGCGGCGTGTGCTTGTGCTTTAGGGTGCACACCCTAATGCAATAGGCTGCGCACGCCTATGCCAGCATTATTGTTTTTATAAGACCATTATGGGACATGTAGTTCATAAATCGTAAATGCAACATGTTGCCTACCCAGTGGTGTATTTTGGATTTGTGCTGCCCTAGGCACGACTAAATTTGGGCACCCCCAAAATCTAAATTTGCCCCCCCAATTTGTGACAAGGACATTTTTTTGACTGACAGACACATGCCCTCATTGATACAGAGCTACGGAATCTGATGGCGCTATATAAATAATAAAATAATAATAATAATACATGCACTGATATACACTCACTGACAGATACACAGTCATTGGCACACACTGTTTAACCAACACACACTTTCACTGACAGACACACACTCTCAGATACACATAAAATGACATACACACACTGACACAAACTCACAGGCACACCCATTCTCACTCACAGATACACACTGACAGCTACACTCACTCACTCACAGTAAGGTGGACAGCCCCAGAACACGAGGCAAACAAGGCATTTGTCTAGGAGCTTGGTGTGGCATTTTTTGGCGCCCCCCCTGAAAGTGGCGCCCTAGGCAAATGCCTTGTGGTAAATACATCCCTGTGCCTACCTCTGGTCTAGAAACTTTAGTTAGAGATCTTTCACACCCCCTCATATGTCATACTTTGATGACTTTGAATGGATTGTTTTCCCTCTCCTTTCCTTTAGTTTTTCCTTTTCCCCTCTACTATCCATCTACTAACACCCCCTTTTAGCATCACTCCCCAATATCTCATAGCCTTCTTTCAATCTTTGCTGCTTTCCTTATTTTCATGCCTCTTTCCCTCCTCTCACCTTACACACCCCTTTAGTATTAAATCAGTAATACCCAAAATTAAAGGACCACTATAGTGCCAGGAAAACATACTCGTTTTTCCTGGCACTATAGTGCCCTGAGGGTGCCCCCACCCTCAGGGACCCCCTCCCGCCGGGCTGGATGGAGAGGAAGGGGTTAAACTTACCTCTTTCTCCAGTGCCGGGCGGGGAGCTCTCCGCCTCCTCTCCTCCTCTTCGGCTGAATGCGCATGCGCGGCATGAGCTGCGCGCGCATTCAGCCAGTCCATAGGAAAGCATTCTCGATGCTTTCCTATGGACGCTGACGTCTTCACACTGTGAAAATCACAGTGAGAAGCACGCAAGCGCCTCTAGCGGCGGTCAATGAGACAGCCACTAGAGGCTGGATTAACCCTAATATAAACATAGCAGTTTCTCTGAAACTGCTATGTTTATAAAAAAAAAAGGGTTAACCCTAGCTGGACCTGGCACAAAGACCACTTCATTAAGCTGAAGTGGTCTGGGTGCCTATAGTGGTCCTTTAAGCTGTGAATTCTTTTTATGCATTTACTGTTGTATATTTTAAACACATTGTCTTTATTAGTACTTTCATTAAAAAAAAAAGGCAAAGTGTTAATGCATTTATTATTTCTACACAAATTATACAACCTGTCTATAGATTCATCCACCCATACCCCCACTTTGTCAGATGTAGAACCTTTTTTAGCATATTTCTCTCCCAGTAACCGCTGAACAATTAGCCATCTCCATTATGACGAAACTATAACAGCAATTTGGTCTTTGCTCAGAACTTACCATGCAACTTTTGCTGCAGATCTCATTTGACAAACTTGAAGATTCTGACACTGTCGTCAGAAATGCTTTAAGATAATATTGTAACTCTCCCTAAGCCAGGCAAATCTCCAACTACCTGTGCTAATTATCGCTCAATTCTGTTACTAAAAATAGACACTTGATTATACTCTAAAATTGTACTACTTTGACTGAACCAAATCCTACCTACCCTAGACTAACAAAAACAAGCAGGCTTTGTGCTTTATCGGCAAGCCTCCGACACCATCCGCAAAACTTTTAATTAAGCAGACATTATGTATAGAGAAAATTTACCTTTGCCAATAACTGCAATAATTACCTTTGCAGGGTTAAGGGACATGGGTAATTGCACCCAGACCAATTCAATGAGCTGATGTGGTCAGGGTGCCTACAGTGTCCCTTTAACCATATACAGATTTGTTCTTCCTGCTGCCTTCATTAGGGCTAGGATGATTTTATACTCCAAACCATCTGAAAAAATATTCTATGCAGGCTCTCTTGTATTACTTTTGAGATAACTAATTATCCTAGCATTGTAATCGTTAAAACTTAAATTAAAACAAATGCCACTAGTTACAAGTATACACACTTGTGAGTCAAGAACATTTTAACCTCATATAAGATACAACCTCTGGCAAGCTCTGAATCTCCTCCATTGTAATTAATTTCATTTTATTTAAAGGATCCTTACAGGGTCAGGAACACAAACATGTATTCCTGACCCTATAGTGTTAAAACAACCATCTAGCCCCCCTGGGCCCCTCATGCCTCCCTAAAAATAGCAAACTCGTACTTTTATTCAAGCCTGAAGCTGTAGCTCCGCATGCCGTTTGACTCAGAATAGTCAATAGTCAAAACCTGTCTGCTGACATCATCAGAAGTGGTGGTCTGATCCAATCACAATGCATCCCCTTAGGATTGGCTGAGACTGACAAAGAGGCAGATCAGGGGCAGAGCCAGCATGATTCAAACACAGCCCTGGCCAATCAGCATCTCCTCATAGAGATTAACTGTAGCGTTACTTACCTTAACTGGGGGCCGGTCGCGGTCCTCTCTTCAAGCCGCGCGCGGTCCTGCGGCTGCACGAGCCGCGCGCGGCTCATCCGACTGCTTTGGATGGAAGGCGGGCAGTGACCGCGTGAAGCGGTCACGTGTCCCGCCTGAAACTAAGAGCGCGCCGCGAGTCTCGGGCGAGTCTCGGACGCGCTCTTAAAGAGACAGTGGGAGCCTAATTGCCAAAAGGCTCCCATTGGCTCCTGTCATACCACACTCCCTATACAATTACCTATAGGGGGTGTGGAAGTGACAGGAGCCAATCACTTTCGTTTAAAAGCTATTTAAACTTACCTTTTTCCCTTAGCTCGTTGCCCTATCGTGGTTTCTGTTTCAGTTCCCTTTAGCGCTTGTGGTGTTCAGTTGTGTTTTCTCGTATTGACTTTGGCTTCGTATTCTGACTTCGTTTTCGCTTTATCCTTATCTGTACTGTTTGCCGGCTTGCTGTTTTCCGTGTACCAGACCCCGGCTTGTCCTAGTTTACGCTGTCTCTCTGTGCCCTTGACCTCGGTTTGTTCCTGGCTCTGTCTCCTCTCATATACGTCGAGTCCGGCCATTCTAAGGTCCGGTAGACGTATCTCTCCTCTGTATTTGCCTCTGTTTAGCTGGATCCTGCGTGTAGGGGTATATTCTCGTTACATTACGATAGGGCCATGGACCCCGCAGATTTAGCTCAACAGATGGCGTCCCATGAGGCAAGATTTGTAGAGCAGGATCACCGTATGGATCAGATAGCTCAGGCTCTCCAGACGCTCCTAGCTAGAACCGTTCCAGCAACCACACCTAACCCTCCTACGCCCCTTCTCCCTGAAGTATCTACTTTGCCTAATACTTCGGCCCATTTAACACCTCCTCCTAGGTATGGAGGGGACTCTAAGACTTGCAGAGGGTTTATTAATCAAATTGAATTTCACTTCGAAATGTATCCACGTTCATTTCCCACAGAGAGGTCTAAGGTTGGGTTCTTTATGCACCAACTTACCGATAAGGCACTTGAGTGGGCAAATCCTATTTGGGAAGCTAATGGACCTATGGTACATGATTTCAACAGTTTTCTTACGGCTTTTCGTAGAACTTTTGACACAATGAAAAGGTCAAAGAATGCCGCGAGAGCATTAATGAGAATTAAACAGGGTTCTAGGTCTGTGGCTGATTATGCTATTCAGTTTCGCACTCTTGCTTCGCAGGTAGATTGGACCAACAATGGGTTAACTACTGCCTTTATGGAAGGTTTGTCAGATACGATATTGGATGAGGTAGCAGCTAAGGAGCTTCCTATTGCCTTAGAGGACCTTATCGATTACCTCATTGATATAGATAATAGAATTCGTGACAGGCTCTATACCAAGAACAGGAATAGACGTTTTGTTACACCCATTAACCCCAGAGTTAATATACCAGAGAGTGTTAAAGTGTCTGAGGAGGAACCTATGCAATTAGGGGTTGCCAAACTCTCTGATACTGAGAAATTACATAGGAGAAGGGAGGGACTCTGCCTATACTGTGGTAGGAGAGACCATATGGTAAAGGAATGTCCTTTACTCCCGGAAAACTCTCGCACCTAAGACCTTATAGGGGACTGGCCTTGGGTGTGATATCTAAGTCTCCTAAATTGCCTCCTAACCGCTTGCTTCTCCCGGTTTCTTTATATATGGGAGAGATTTGTATAGTTGACAACATATATGCTCTGGTTGACTCTGGGGCAGCTGAAAATTTTATAGACTCTGGCTTTATAAAGAGAAACAACATTCCCATCAGAGAGAAGGAGATACCCTTGGCCGTTGAGGCCATAGATGGTAGACCATTAAGTTCTCCAGTTGTTACTCATGAGACTGTACCATTACACATGTACACAGGGGTTTTACACTATGAAACCATTCGATTCCAGGTCATCACCTCTCCCTCTTCACAGTTAGTATTAGGGTATCCATGGTTACGTGCTCACAATCCCATTTTTGACTGGGAGACAGGGCAAATAAAATCATGGAGTGAGGCCTGCCACGAGTCTTGTACGTTGGAAGTCACACCTTTGAATTCTATTGAGGTACCTACCAGTCCTCCTTTGTCTACGGTTATACCCCCTCAGTATTTATCTCTAAAGACTGTTTTCGATAAAAGGGAGGCTGAGAAATTACCGCCTCACAGACCCTATGATTGCGCTATTGACTTGTTGCCTGGCACTATACCTCCAAAGGGCAGGGTGTACCCCTTATCGGTTCAAGAAAACCGTGTCATGGAGGAGTATATTAAGGAATCACTAGAAAAGGGGTTTATTAGGAGATCCTCTTCTCCAGCTGGAGCAGGGTTCTTCTTTGTATCGAAGAAAGAAGGTGATTTAAGACCGTGTATAGATTATAGAGGTCTAAACAAAATCACTATCAAAAATGCATACCCTATACCTTTAATTACAGAATTATTTGACAGGCTGAAACATGCCACTGTGTTCACTAAATTAGACCTTAGGAGTGCATACAATTTGATACGTATAAAGGAAAATCACGAATGGAAGACTGCATTCAACACTAGATCCGGTCATTACGAATATACTGTTATGCCATTTGGGCTTTGCAATGCCCCAGCAGTATTCCAAGAATTTATTAATGATGTCTTAAGAGATTTTATTCACACATTTGTTATCGTATACTTGGACGACATTTTAATATATTCTACAGATATACACACTCATCACAGACATGTTACGACAGTTTTGAAGACCCTTCTTGCTAATGGTCTTTATTGCAAGCTAGAAAAATGTCTGTTTGACCAAACCGAAGTCCAGTTCTTGGGGTATTTGATTTCCGCTAAAGGTTTTCGTATGGATCCCCAGAAGCTTGCTGCTGTAATAGAATGGCCTCTACCGCAAGGTCTGAAAGCTATTCAGCGTTTTCTTGGGTTCTCCAATTATTATAGACGTTTTATCAAAGGTTTCTCGTCCATTGTAGCACCTATTACCCGTATGACTAAAAAGGATGGCAATACTCGTGTTTGGTCTACCGAGGCACTTCAGGCTTTTGAATTTCTTAAAACTACGTTCGCCTCTGCACCTATTTTACAGCATCCTGTCCCCTCACTGCCCTATATTCTTGAAGTTGATGCTTCGGATATTGGGGTAGGTGCTGTCTTATCCCAAAGAGAGTCGCCTGAAAAGCCATTGCATCCATGCGGCTTCTTTTCTAAACAAATGTCCAAAGCAGAGAAAAATTATGATGTGGGTAATCGCGAACTCCTTGCTATTATTTTAGCACTTAAAGAGTGGAGACATTTGTTAGAAGGAACTAAGGATCCTATCCTCATTTTTACGGATCACAAGAACCTATCCTACCTTAGCGAAGCCAAAAGATTGTCTTCCAGGCAGGCTAGGTGGTCACTATTTTTGTCCCGTTTCAATTTTATTATCACCTATAGGCCAGGTGATCGCAACACTAAAGCAGACGCTCTGTCCAGACAGTTCGAAACTACTGACAAACAGGAGATTGATGTTACTCCTGTCATTCCCCCAGACAGGATAATAGCTACTACTATTTTGTCTATTTCCTCGTCCCTCTTGCAGGCCATACAAGCGAAACAAAGCATGGCAACTAGCGAGAGGCCTAATGATAAACTGTTCGTTGATGTTCCTGAGAGACGGGATATTATGTCATTATATCATGATACTAAGACTGCTGGACATCCTGGTATTTCCAAAACGGTGTCAGCTGTTTCTCGGTATTTTTGGTGGGATTCCTTACGAAAGGATGTCACTGACTATATAAGTGCTTGTACTACTTGTGCCTGTATGAAATCCTCCCGTAGAGTTCCTTGTGGGCTGTTGCATCCGTTACCCGTTCCCGAGAGACCTTGGTCTAACCTGTCCATGGATTTTATTGTTGAATTACCCCCTTCAAATGGTAACACAGTAATCCTGATGATAGTGGATCGGTTCTCCAAAATGGCTCACTTCGTGTCTCTTCACAAGTTGCCCACATCCAAGGAACTGGCTCATATCTTCGCTAGAGAAGTATTTCGATTACATGGGATTCCCGTATCTATTGTATCCGATAGGGGTAGCCAATTTATTTCCAGGTTCTGGAGGGCCTTTTGTTCAGAAATGGGTATTTCTCTCTCATTTTCTTCCGCTTATCATCCCCAGTCTAATGGGGCTGCTGAACGTGCCAACCAGTCTCTGGAGCAATACCTCCGTTGTTTTGTGTCTCACCATCAGGACAATTGGTCTGACCTGCTTCCTTGGGCTGAATTTGCTCGGAATAACGCCACTCATGATTCTTCCGGCAAGAGCCCTTTTTACGTTGTCTATGGCCAGCATCCCGTTGTTCTTCCGGCTGCATTCTCCTCACAGGGCATGCCAGTTCTGGATGAGCATTTGGCTGGTTTGCGTAATACTTGGGAGCAGGTTCAGCGTTCTTTGGTGGACTCTGCTACTCGCCAGAAGGCTCAGGCTGACAAGCATCGCAGAGCAGCTCCGTCCTATGTTGTGGGGGACAGGGTTTTGCTTTCCACGCGGAATATTCGTCTCCGGGTGCCTTCTATGAAATTGGCTCCCCGCTTCATTGGACCTTATCGTATTATACATAAGGTTAATCCTGTTTCTTATGCCTTAGGCCTGCCTAAGAATCTACGTATTCCTAATGTTTTTCACACCTCATTGTTGAAACCTTTCGTACGCAACCGCTATACCCGGCATACTCCTCCTCCCCTCCTATCTCGGTGGAGGGTCATGAGGAGTTTGAAGTGTCTGCTGTTCTTGACTCTCGTTTCCTTAGGGGTCGACTTCAGTACTTGGTACATTGGAAGGGTTATGGGCCTGAGGAGCACAGTTGGATTTCGGCTGATGCTGTCCATGCTCCCCGTCTTGTGCGCTCTTTCCATTCTCGTTTTCCTGCCAGGCCTGGTCCTACCCGCCCGGGGGGCGTGTCCTCAGGGGGGGGTACTGTAGCGTTACTTACCTTAACCGGGGGCCGGTCGCGGTCCTCTCTTCAAGCCGCGCGCGGTCCTGCGGCTGCACGAGCCGCGCGCGGCTCATCCGACTGCTTTGGATGGAAGGCGGGCAGTGACCGCGTGAAGCGGTCACGTGTCCCGCCTGAAACTAAGAGCGCGCCGCGAGTCTCGGGCGCGCTCTTAAAGAGACAGTGGGAGCCTAATTGCCAAAAGGCTCCCATTGGCTCCTGTCATACCACACTCCCTGTACAATTACCTATAGGGGGTGTGGAAGTGACAGGAGCCAATCACTTTCGTTTAAAGCTATTTAAACTTACCTTTTTCCCTTAGCTCGTTGCCCTATCGTGGTTTCTGTTTCAGTTCCCTTTAGCGCTTGTGGTGTTCAGTTGTGTTTTCTCGTATTGACTTTGGCTTCGTATTCTGACTTCGTTTTCGCTTTATCCTTATCTGTACTGTTTGCCGGCTTGCTGTTTTCCGTGTACCAGACCCCGGCTTGTCCTAGTTTACGCTGTCTCTCTGTGCCCTTGACCTCGGTTTGTTCCTGGCTCTGTCTCCTCTCATATACGTCGAGTCCGGCCATTCTAAGGTCCGGTAGACGTATCTCTCCTCTGTATTTGCCTCTGTTTAGCTGGATCCTGCGTGTAGGGGTATATTCTCGTTACATTAACTGAATCAATGACTCTCTATGACAAAAGTTCAGTGTCTGCATGCAGAGGGCGGAGACACTGAATGTTTGGATGCATTTTAGGCAGCCATGACCCAGGAAGGATCTCTAACAGCTATCTGGGGAGTGGCCAGTGAAGTTATCACTAGGCTGTAATGTAAAGACTGCATTTTCTATGAAAAGACAGTGTTTACAGCAAAAGGCCTGAAGGTAATGATTCTACTCACCAGAACAAATTCAATAAGTTGTAGTTGTTCTGGTGACTATAGTATCCCCTTAAGCCATTGTCAGTGTTACAATTTTCTACTGGAACGTCAAGCTAACTGATATGACCCAGTTGGAGAAAGAGTTAGGGAAAATGCATCCTCTTGCCACCTGGAACATATGCACGTTGCCTCCAAGTGTATGTTCCATTGGGGGGTCTCTCCTCAATGCTCAAGCACATGGTGGTGTGAGTCTCAGCATGGCACAGTGCTGCATATTTTTTTGTGACTGTTCTCTTCTTCAATGTTATTGGACTTTTGTTCAAAGATTAAAGGACCACTATAGTGCCAGGAAAACATACTCGTTTTCCTGGCACGATAGTGTCCTGCGCTGCCTTTCCCAGTGCCCGTCCCCACTTCGAACCCTGCCATGACTTCCCCCACCTCGCCCGTTGAAGTCCCACCTTCCTCTTCCGATTCCCTCTCTACCCCGAGTACCTCATCCCTTGTAACACCCGTTCTCTCACCCTCTCCGTCTGTCACACCCCCAATCCATGCCCTTTCCACTGGCCCTATTCCTCCGGATCTCTGTTCCCCCGCTGACCTTCTACCATGCACCCAGGAGACCCCGTGACCCCCACCCCTGCACCCTCCCTACCCTTCTTTCCTTCTCATTCCATTCCATCCACCTCATCCCCCTCTAAGGACCCACCATCCCTACTTTCCGCTCTCCTGAAACTCGTACCTCCTCCTCCCGAAGTCCCAGCCCCCTCTACCTCGTCACCCCTCCCTCCCACGGCCGATTTGCCGTCCCTAATTTCTGCCCTCACCGCTCTGACCCAACCCCCCGTTACCACCTCTCCAACCCCTTCTCCAGTGTTACCTCCTCCTCCCGAAGTCCCAGCCCCCTCTACCTCGTTACCCCTCCCTCCCACGGCCGATTTGCCGTCCCTAATCTCTGCCCTCACCGCCCTGACCCAACCCCCTGTTACCACCTCTCCAACCCCTTCTCCAGTGTTACCTCCTCCTCCCGAAGTCCCGGCCCCCTCTACCTCGTTGCCTACTCCTCCACCGATTGGTTTGCCGTCCCATGCCTCCGCCCACGTTGCTCTGCCACAGCCCCTTGTTCCAATCCCTCCAACCCCTTCCCCGGAAACCCTGGACGCATCCATGACTAATGACCTGTCTACCTCAATATCCGCCCTTTTCACTGCTGTCACTTCCCTGGTTAACTCCACGATCCCTGCACTGCCTCCCACTGATATACCTCCTCCTCCTCCTCCTCCCCCCGAGCCTTCGACCCCTCCCTTGTCTCCCGCTAACCTCCCCGGGCCTTCCGATCCAATCTCTGCTCTTGCTCATGTCCTAAACACCCACCTCTCACGCCCAGCCCCGCCGGCCCCCATGATGGCCCCTTCCACGGCTTTAGTTCCCCGTGTCCCTTCCGCCAGCACTAGTTACCCAATCATGGTGGTTGGGTCCGAGGTGTCTGCGACTTCGGACCAGCCCTATGCGATGGGTGCCTCCCCCCAAGCCTCGGGCTTCCACCCAATTACCTCTCCTATCACCGCCCTCCCAGTTGCCCCCGCTACAGCTACCCCTGAGGCTACTCTTCACCGTGGTCCAATAGTGCCCGAGGAGGTCGTTGTGGTGGACCAGAGCCCACCCCATGTGGGGGGGGAAAGGCTTCCCCAATGGCACTCCATTCCCCAGGGGTATACTCAGATCAGTCATGGTGCGGATGGTGCACCACCTATGTACGTTACTTTTAACCCTTCCCAAGCCGCTACCCTTGTAACCTCACTCCCTGATCCTGAGAAACACCCCATGCCCTTTTTCCGCAGGATGGCTCAGATCCGTAAGACATATTCCGCTGCTTGGCGGGATCTTATTAGTTTATGTGAAATTAAGGCTGGAGATGCATACTGGCCAATCATGGAACGGAGCTTTAGTGATGCTCCACTTACTTCTGATACTGATTTTCGTTCTGGTGAAATTTTCTGTGAACAACTTCGCGCCTGGGCGCAGGATAAACTAGCTGACCAGGCTACTTGCATTAATGACATAATACAGGACAAACTTGAGACCGTTGAAAAGTACCACTCTAGGTTGACTCAGACATTCTCGGACTTAGGGTTCAGCACTTACAACAAGGCACACACCCAGATGCTATCTGCAGCTTTTGTGGCAGGACTGAGAGAACACATTCGAAAGGGGTTGATTTTAGCTCGACCTGAGTATAGAATTATTCCACTAGACACCCTTTTGCTGGTAGCCAAGGGCTTAGAATCTGTTTTACAACCCACACAGCGTAGGGCTAGTCCACTGATGTACACCACCTCCACACCCATTGCTGGTTCTAACCAAGTTCCTCAGATGTTCCCCCAACAGTACACTCAATCACCCCAGACACTGCCTGCACCGATCCCTTTCCCCCGGGACCGGACTATCACGACAATCCGGACCTGTTTTAATTGTAATCAGCCAGGCCACTTTAGAAGAGATTGCCCACAGCCTAGAGTGTTCCGCCAGCAAACTCCCCGGTACCAAAGTCCCCATGTCACTGGCTACAACTTCCCTTCCCCTGGTTACCTCCCCGCCCTACCCCATCCGCAATTGCCTCAGCTTCCCCCACCACCTCCTCCTCCTCCTCCTCCTCCTGAATACACTCAAGCCCGGCTCCCTGCATCAGAAGCTCGTGCATATACTTCACCCTCTGCTGAGGGGTATGACAACGATGATTTCCAAGACGGCCAACCCCGTCATACCCTCCGCCCATCCCGTCCCCCCATGCATTCTGCTAACCCTCCTTCCACTTCCCGCCGGTACCAGGGGCCAGACCAGGCCCATTTGGATTTATTGCAATAGGTAACCGGCAAGCCTGTGTCAGCAACCCCTGCCATGGCAGTGTCTGCGGGGGATGGGGGAGGCCCTCTAGCTACTGTAGTTCTCCCTGTGGAGGGCCACCCCACCACTTTCTTAGTTGACACAGGTGCAGCCCGTAGTGTCCTTAGGGAACAAGACCTGCCAGACCCTTCTTTCTTATCTGACACTGATGTTTCCTGTGTTGGGGTGGATGGTACACCACGCAGCAACCCCCTTACTAAGCTCCTACACATAGGTTCACACATCCTCTCCCGCTTTGTTGTTTCCTCTACCTGCCCCATTAACCTCCTAGGTGCCGATGTTCTCTCTCGGCTCCAGGCCTCCATTACCTTCACTGCAGATGGGCAGATTGAATTGACAACCCCCTTATCACAAAAGGATACCTCCGTCCTCTGTTCACTCCCTATTTTGTTAAACCTAACTGACAATGCAGGGGATGCACGGGTCCCACAAACCCCCAGTGCTCTGGATCGTATCCCTCAAGAACTTTGGTCCACTGGCCCGGATGATATTGGGCGCTTACATGTGCCCCCGGTCCTAGTCCAGCTCCTGCCTGGGGCACTGCCTCCTCGCAGGCCACAGTATCCTCTGAAGCCTGCACAAGCTGAAGCCATTACCGGACAAGTTGAAAGTCTCCTTGCCAAAGGTGCCCTCATCAAGTGTACATCTCCATGCAATACTCCACTTTTTCCTGTTAAAAAGAGAACTGTTAAAGGTCAGCCTGACCAGTACCGCATGGTGCAAGATCTCTGTGCTGTGAATGATGTAACCATAAAAGACACTGCAATTGTTCCTAACCCCCACACCCTCTTATCCCAAGTCCCATCAACTTCAACAATATTCACCGTGGTGGATCTAGCTAATGCCTTCTTCAGTGTCCCCCTTGACCCTTCCTGTCGTTTTCTCTTTGCCTTCACCCATGAAGGACAGCAATACACCTGGACTGTCATGCCTCAGGGGGCTCAGAATTCTCCCACACAGTTTGCTCACGCCATGTCACTGGTGCTGGATCCCTGGCAAAAGTCTCATCTAGATGTCGTCCTGCTTCAATATGTCGATGATCTCCTTCTCTGTGCTCCTGATTTGCTCATTGCAGAGCGTGATTCAGAAGATCTCCTATGTTTCCTTGCTGCAGCTGGTTGCAAAGCCTCAAAATCGAAGTTACAATGGTGCCGGCCCTCCGTGGTCTTCTTGGGACACTGCCTTTCCCATGGCACCAAACATCTAACCTCCCAACGTGTACAAGCCATTCTGCATCTTCCATTACCTGCTAATCATCAGGCTCTCCATGCTTTTCTGGGTCTTATCACGTACTGCAGGTCCTGGATACCTGAAGCATCAAAGCTCATGCAGCCACTCTATGATGCCCTCAGGAGTGAGCCCTTTCATCTCACAGAAGAAACTATCATCTGTTTCCACACTCTGAAAAGAGCTATTGCTTCTGCACCTGCCTTGGGCCTACCCAACTACCAACTTCCCTTCCATCTGTTTGTCTCTGAAAAATCAGGACATGCTTCCGGAGTCCTCACCCAGAAACATGGTTCAAGACAACGCCCTATTGGCTATTTTTCCTGCATGCTTGACCCTGTTGCAAGGGGTAGCCCCTCTTGCCTCCGAGCGGTGTTTGCCGCCAGCGCTCTCCTGGACAAGACCAATGACTTTGTTCTTGGCCATCACCTCACAGTGTTGGCCCCTCACGACATTACTGCGATCCTACAACAAGTTCGACCAAAACACCTTTCTTCCCAACGTCACCTTCGCCTACAGACATCCTTACTCCTACCTGATAATGTGAAACTCCAGAGATGCCTTTCCCTGAACCCAGCCACTCTTCTGCCACTTCCCAAGGGGGGAATTGTGCATCACTGGTACAGCCTGGATATCAACCCAGAGGTTCGAGCAGATTTACAGTTGCCTGTATTCACACCTCCCCCTGATGAACAATCAGAGGCCTTACTCCACTGTGTCTTGTGGTTTAGGGACGTACCAAGCCCTGATGTGGACTATGAGGAAGAACTATTTCAGCTCAAAGAAATTCAAATTACCCTGACTGACTTATTTTGGGACTCCACAGGTACCATGCTCATTTTGGTTCACCTTCCAGATAATGTAGCACACCTCTACCACCATTGGGAAACAGCTATCCCACACATATCTCTCACCAGATCCCACGACACCTCATGGGAGAATCTAGGCCCGATGGCCAAAACTTGGAACCAAATGACTCAAGAACAACTGACTTCTACGGGAATAAATAAAAAGACCATTAACTACTGCACAACAGGATACTCCAGGTACCATACAGAGGCCTGTGAGGACCCACCCACCGTAGACTGCAACCTCATTGATATTCCCCATGACTGTTTTGAACAAATGAAAATGGAAACTACACACCTACCAACTGTTTATGAAGCTGCATTACTCAACCCGGATCAAACACTATTTGTGGATGGCTCAAGGTTTGCTGATGAACAAGGACAATACCACACTGGGTATGCAGTCACCACAGGATGTCAAATATTACAAGCAGCTGCCCTACAACCAACTAAGTCTGCCCAAGAGGCCGAGTTAACAGCCTTGACTGTGGCCTGCAAACTGTCCGAATGTCTACGTGTCAACATTTATACGGACTCAAGATATGCCCTGGGAGTGGCACACGATTTTGGCTTAATTTGGAAGACCAGAGGATTTCTTACAGCCACCGGTACCCCAGTAAAACATGGGGCAGCCATTGCAGAGCTGATGGACGCATTGGAACTCCCAGCAGAAGTGGCAGTATTGAAAGTAAAAGCTCACGGAAGATTGGACACAGAAGAAGCACGTGGTAACAATTTAGCTGATCAGGCAGCCAAAGAGGCAGCACGACAAGGATGGGAAGTGGACAGAAGAGTGGCCACAGATACATTACCCATTTACACTATGCAGACATTGCCTACAGATCTCAGGCTGCTGAAGGAACAACAAGCTGCTGCCACTCCTCAGGAGAAACAAAGTTGGAAAAACAAAGGAGCAATACTCCGTGATGAAGTTTACACCATTAATCTCAAGTTCTGCCTACCTAGAAGCATGTACCCAGCGGTGGTCCAATGGGCCCATGGGCCAGCCCACCTGTCAAAGTTCTTGATGAACTCACTGATTGACAAGTATTTTGAAGCACCAGGCATCACTACCTTAACACAGAATTACTGCAAGTCTTGTAATATATGTGCTAAATGTAATCCTGGAAAAATCATAAAGACTGCACCTAATCATCTAGCCAAGCCACAATACCCCTTCCAGAGGATTCAGATTGACCACATTCAGATGCCAAAGAGCGGACGTTATGAATATGCATTGGTCATAGTGGACATGTTTTCAGGATGGCCAGAGGCCTTCCCAGTGACTAATCTCACCGCGAGGACTACAGCCAAGTACCTCTTGACAGAAATTGTTTGCCGCTACGGGGTTCCAGAAGTAATTGAGAGTGACCAAGGAACCTCCTTCACTGCCTCGCTAACACGGGAAGTCTGGTCAGCACTGGGGGTGACCCTTGCATTCCACACACCATATCACCCGCAGAGTAGTGGTAAGGTAGAGCGCATGAATGGCACTCTGAAAGCCAGAATGCTTAAAATGTCACAAGAAACTGACATGCCCTGGCCCGAGAGTCTCCCACTAGCGTTATTCAGTGTAAGGTACACTCCCAGAGGAAAATACAGTTTGTCACCTTATGAGATTTTGTTTGGTACAGCACCCAGGTTAGGTTGCTACTTTCTCCAACAGCTTCAGATTCAGTCAGACGCTATGGTAGACTATGTGACTGCCCTTTCACATGCCTTGACCAAGATACATGCCCAAGTGTTTTCTTCTATTCCAGATCCTGAGTCGAATACAGGTACACACAAGCTGCTTCCGGGTGATTGGGTTATGGTTAAGAAATTCCTCAGGAAACACACCCTAGAACCGAGATTTGATGGTCCTTATCAAGTGCTCCTGATTACAGCAACGTCAGTTAAACTAGCTGGAAAAAGTTCCTGGATACACGCTTCACATTGCAAAAAAGTGCCTGCTCCAGAAGAAGCTGATCCTGTTGAAACATGAATTTATTATGTGTCTTGTGTTTTCTTATATTGTTGCATTTTGCCTGGGCCCAACAAGTGGCCATAACCAAAGATAATCATGTTTACACTTTCTGGTACAATTCTTCTAATACTGATGTAGCTACATACACCTTTGATTACTGTGACATAGTTACCTGTACATTCCCACAGACACAACATGCAGCCATATACAAAGACATACCTAACAAAAAGGACCCATACATTTGTGTGACTGGAGGAGCTTGGGGACACCATTGTAGTTCATGGAAAGCTGCCGGGTGGAATACAGGTAGACCATGGGGCTACAGACCTCAAGTTGCACTGGACAGACTTGACAAAGACGGGAAGCCCCTACTTTCTAGAATGACTCTGAGTAAACCCACAGGGTCAACTCCCATTAAACTTACCCTGAATATAGAACACCCTAGTCCAAGGGACGCGGGGGAATATGTGATGGGGATGTACTGGAAGGGAGGTGGCTCACATAATGCGCTGGGGACATTTTACCTACAAGACATGCTCACCTCCCCAGACTGGGTAGGGACCACTCACATGATCATTAACCCACTAAAACCACATATTAAGACCCTACATGACATGGTAGCTATAGCCAACCCCACCTTTGAAGACACTATGGCAGTGGAGACTGGTTTTTCAGACACTAATTTGTGGCTAGAATGGATGAGGTATAATGCCATCTCACACAATAAGACCAATTGTTACGTGTGTGGAGGAGCCAGGCCCCATCTGGGCACAGTTCCTCTGAATTTACCTCCTGAAGTAGAATCATGTGTTCTGAGTCTTTACACACAGTCCATCACCAACTCCTCAACATGTGAATCGTGGAAGAGAATTTACCCGATCACTCATGGACATGTAAAACCACCTGATGGAGTCACCATCTACCCAGGTAATTACCACTGGCGGATCCAGGGGGGGGGCAACGGGGCAATTGCCCCCCCCGAGAAATCCGCCGGTCTCCCTCCCCTGCCAGCACATGCAGGCGCTAGCCCTGCAATGTGCCTGTGGACCGGAGGGGAGATCAGAGATCTCCCTCCCCGGTCCGCAGGCACTGTGCTGGCGGCCGGCAGGGGAGGGAGAGGGAGGACCCGGGAGCTCAGTCTGCAGCGCCTCCGGGTCCTCCTCTCGCGAGATTTGGAGCGTTGCCGCGGTTACCACAGCAACGCTCCAAATCTCGCGAGAGTGAACTCTAGCCCGGGAGCGCGGGCTAGAGTTCACTGTAACCACTGGGACCACCAGGGAATCACCACTGGGACCACCAGGGAATCACCACTGGGACCACCAGGGATGAAAATATGTCCCCCCTCCTCCTCAATAAAGGTAAGAAGGGAGGGGGGACATAGAATATTTGTTTTTTTTAATTAAATAAATAAAGATACATATTATTAAAAAAAAAGGCCCCCCCCCCACCCTTAACACACACACATAGCCCCCATACTGCCCCCCCATACACACATACTGCCCCCCCATACACATACTACCCCCCATGCCCCCAGCCACACATACTACCCTCCCATGCAACCCCATGCACACATACTACCCCCAGCCACTGCCACCCCATACACACACTGCCCCCCCATGCACACCTGCCCCCCATGCAGCCACCTACCCCCCATGCCACATGCAACCCCCCATACACACTACTGCCCCATGCCCATACTGCCCCAGCCACACACATGCTGCCCCCAATACACATACTACCCTCCCATGCACCTTCCATACACACATGCTGCTTCATACACACACATGCCTCCCCCCCCATGTACACACACATGCTGCCCCCCCATGCTGCCCCCCCATACACACATGCTGCCCCCCCATACACACATACTGCCCCCATGCTGCCCCCCCATACACACATGCTGCCCCCCCATACACATACTGCCCCCTTGCATGCTGCCCCCCAAACTGCACACATGCTAACCCCCATACACATACCTTATGCATCTGCCCCCCCCATGCACACATGCTGCCCTCATACACACATGCTGCCCCCCCCATGCTGCCCCCCATGCACACATACTACCCCCCATGCCCTTACCCCCATACACACATACTGCCCCCCCATACACACACACACTGCACCCCCATGCACACACCACCTGCTTTACACACACATGCACTGCCCCCCCCATACACATGCTGCCCCCCCCATGCAGCACTGCCCCCCATACACACATACTGCCCTCCATGCACACATACTGCCCCCCCATGCACACATACTGCCCTCATACACACACACTGCCCCCATACACTGCCGCCCCATACACACACATTGCCCACATTCACACACACACTGCAACTGTTACACACACATGCTGTCCCACACATACACTGCATCCCTGACATACACTGCCCCGCCTACTCACACACTACAACCTTCACACACACACACACACTGCTCACACACTGTCCCCCTCACACACACACACACACTGCACCCCTTACACATTGCACCACACACACACCACTGCTCCTATGCCCTACTACCGCCCCATTTCCCAGCAGACCTCAGGTAAGTTGTCAAACTGTTCTTAAGCGGTTTGACTACTTACTCTGGGAGGGGGTCCCGGCACTATTGACACCATAACCACTACACTGAGCTGTAGTAGTTATTGTGTCTGGATTATTTCTTTAAATAATCTACAAGTGCCCCTCCCGAGATCAGGCTCTGGATCCGCCACTGGTAATTACACATGTTACACAATATCTAAGAACACCGGTTTGTATCTGGGCAAATTCCCATCAGGATACTGCTCAACTTACCATAATCCACCCGTATCACTGCTAATGAATCACACAAAGACAATCGGTGATATCTATTGGTTATGTGGTGATAAACAATTGAGGTCCCAATTAACTGGGCAATGGTGGGGGGAGTGTGCCCTAACTAAAGTCATAATGCCTATCCATATCATTCCAGATGGTAACCATAACACGTTAAACCTCACACATGTACACTCTAGAACCAAACGAGAGACCCCTATCCGAGGGAGCTTCGACCCCCATGTGTATATTGATGCCATAGGTGTGCCAAGGGGGGTGCCTAACGAATTCAAAGCAAGAGATGAAGTGGCTGCAGGATTTGAATCCCTAATTCCAATGATAACTGCTAACAAAAATGTCAATTGGATTAACTACATTTACTATAACCAACAGCGTTTTGTCAACTACACTAGGGATGCCCTACAGGGCCTGGCAGAGCAGTTACAAGCCACTACCCAGATGACATTCCAGAACAGAATGGCCCTAGATATGATATTAGCTGAGAAAGGGGGTGTATGTAAAATCCTCCCTGAGACCATGACATGCTGCACATACATTCCAGACAACACTGGACCCAATGGTAAGGTGACTATGGCCATAGAAAAGCTAGATAGTCTTGCAGACGAGCTAAAGAAAAATTCAGGAGTCACTGACACTTGGGACAGATGGTTTGGATGGATGAATGGTTGGCAAAGGACCCTCTTCCAGGTGGGGACAGCTGTTCTCATAATGATCGTCATTTTCTTATTTTTGACCTGTTGCATATTCCCCTGCATACAGAAGTACCTACAGAAAGCGGTAGACAAGACTATAGATGACGTGACCCGTACTTTCATACACCAAGACATCACAGACCTCGAAGATGATACTCCACATACACCCCTTCAATCACATCAGTTCAAACAAACAACTGCTTTCCTGTAGGGACAGTATAGGGAAAGCGTCTGTCTTGGCGGGCGAGTCTCACGTGTGGAGATGTGGTGGACTAGCCACCGCGGGTTACCCACGGAGTGAAGTGTTCGATGCTTGTTAAGACAGATGAGCTGCAGGCAGCTAGGGACATATTAGGGACAGTAGCAGTTGTTACCCTTTCTCCTTCCTAACATCGACTAACTACCTCGTGCACCAAGATGGCGCCGGGAAACCGTGGGAGACCCTCATGGCCCCGGTGACATCACCTACAGTAGGCAGAGCATTGAAGCAACCACTTAACACCTAACCAATTATTGATGTATTATTCCATGTTATCTCTGACAATGCTTATGATGTAATTCTGCTTTAAAAAGGGACTTGCCGTCCCCTCCTGGAATAATAAAAGCTTTCCTCAAGTTATTCAACAACCTGGAACCTGTGTCTGGTGTGAATTGCTTCAGGAGAAGCTGATGCATTGTTTCATTATTGATTTGTAAGGGCAGATACACCAAAGAAATAATCAATACTTTTAATTGATTTTTTTCCATGTAATAAGATTACAGGGGGAGTGGAAGAAGAAGATTACAGGGGGGAGTGGAAAGAAGAAGATTACAGGGAGGGAAGTGGGAGAAAAGATACAGGGAGGAGGTGGAAGAAAGATTACAGGGGAGAAGATTACAAAGTGGGGGAGTGGAGAAGATTACAGGGGGAGAAGATTACTAGGAAGGGGGTGGAAAGATTACAGGGAGGGAGGGAAGATTACAGGGAGGGAGGGGCGAAAGAAGAAGATTACAGGGGAGAAGAGAAGTGCAGGGGGGAGAAGAAGAGATTACAGGGAGGGAAGGGGGGAGAAGAAAAGAAAATTACAGGGGGGGAGGGGAGAAGAAGAGAAGATTACAGGGGGGGAGAAGAAAAGGAGAACACAGGGGGTGGGAGATGAGAACATAGGGGAGGGAGAGACCACTAAAGGAGGGAGGGGGCGGTGGAGAGACCACTAGGGGAGGGGGTGAGGAGAGACCGCTAAGGGAGGGGGGTGGAGGATAGACCACTAGGGGAG
>OW240914.1:291653072-291735556 GCA_933207985.1 Pelobates cultripes
ACACATTTACTCTTAAAAGAGCTTGGCCAATATTACAAAAGGAAATGGAAAACTGAAATAATTTGGAACTTTCCTGGTTAGGTAAAATTACATCTTTTAAAATGAACATCTTACTTAAAATACTATACTACTTGAGAACTATTCCCTTGTCAATTCCAAAGACATTCTTTAAAACCGTTCAATCTGCTCTAATTAAGTTTATAAGGGGAAATAAGATGAGCATAATTTTTCAGTATTGAAAAATCTCAAGTCTTGTGGAGGTTTAGGGATACCTGATTTTAAAAAAAAATATTGCCAGGCAACTAATGCCGCTGCAGTACTTAAGTTTGGCCTACAAAGTCAGATTCCACGCTGGCTTGAGATGGAAAATTATAGGATGTCACCATATTCTATTAAAGAAATACTGTGGCTTCCGATGTCTGGGCGACCGAGGATAGCTGAGATGTTTCCCACTACTAAGATTACCATCAAAGCTTGGGATACTGTGTTTAAGCTAGTCGGCCTTTCCTCTGGGTGGTCGCGAGTAATGCGCTGTCTGTATTAAAACTAGATTTTCCTGATTTAAATTTGGATAATTGGCACACTAAATCAATTCAAAATTTAAATGACTTTTTCTTAGGTAATTCTTTAATGTCTTTTATGAAACTTCAGGATAAATTCAGCCTAGAAGATAATGTGCAATTAGAACACAAATTAATTAACAAAATGAAAGATACATTTTTTCATTCAAAATTTAGACCAAAATTATGCAGAAAATGCATTATCTGATCTGGAAAATACATACCTACATAACCCTAATAAATGCGGTACTTTATCTCAATGTTACTTTTATCTAATGTCCATACCTAGATGATTACAAGCATGGGAAAAAGATATGGGAGCTTGTTACAACCTGGAGGAATGGCTTAAATTTGTACCAGCTCCTAAAGGACTTACACAGTGCTTCAATCATTGGGAAAACTATTTCAAAATAATTTATAGATGGTATTTATCCCCCTATAAATTGAATCAAATGAACTCCAGATATCCAGATAAATGTTGGAGAAAATGTTTTTTGGTATTGTCCTAAACTCACACAATTTTGGCAGGAAATACGTAAATTAATCCAAAAAGTAAATTCTAATATTCCTGTGCTCACTTCAGGATTGGCTTTTTCAAATGCTTCCCTAATGAAAAAATTGATAAAATTATAATTGGACATATCCTTTTTGCTGCTACTATGGTCATCCCCAGATACTGGAGGTCACCAACATCCCTACTATTAAAGAATTTTTTTAATTATATACTAGAAAATAAGGGGTATGAATTGGCTGTCAGACAACCTTCTTTGCAGTTAGATAACCTTAGACACTACTGGGAAGAATAGGAAACATAGATTGAAAGAGAATATAGGTTTTGATTGTCGTATTAAGAAATGAATTTGAAAAATCTGAACTAGATATTGTGTCATGCTTTGTATACTAGAATTTGTTATAGTCAATAGAATTTAACGTTAAAAAAGTTATAGTGGATGGATGCACTCTCCTTCCCATTTTTTCCTTTTTGTTTCTTCTTCTACTTCCTTCTTTAACTCCCAACCCCCTCCCAATTTATTTGTTGTTTTTTTGTTTTAATAAGTAACATTGTAATTTGATTGCATAGTTCAATCATACCAATATGTTATCACAATTAAAATTGACTATAAAGTGCCTCTTTAATACTTTCGTCATTGATTTACATATGGAATGGATACATTGATATTTACTCTTTTTATGTATAACATTTGTTTTTTTCTTTTTCATTGTTAGTTATTGTTATTGTAAAAATATCTCTTTAATAAAATATATTTGACAATTTGGTTTATTAGGGTATTAATTAACAGGTATTTAGTGTCCTTATCTGTTTGGGGCATTTCCAAATGAAAAAGTCAAAAATACGATCTTAATATATACCCTTGTTGTAAGATATTTGAAATTCATTTCTCTGTTTCTTGTTTGATTTGATACAGTCTAGGTTACTCCCACCATATGTGGAATAAAGTCCCTGTAAACTGGTTACACCTCCAGCATATATCAATGGTTTCTTTATTAATCTTACTAAAGCCATAAGGGAACAGATACCATCTATGTATCAATTTATAAAATGTTTCCTGTATATTGGCAGAGTGCACCGATTTTATAACCTCTGTCCAAGTTTTACACCAGATCTGCACCGAGAATTCTGTCTCAAGATCTCGCTTCCATTTCTCAATACGAACAATAGGAGCACGGTTCTGATTATTTACTATTAAATTCTTTAATCTGGAAATGAGTTTATTCCCGTACTGTTGCTTTATAAAATCATCCAGAACATTTGACTCTGAAATGGGATTATTTTTAAAACAATTTTTAATCCTCAAATATGGGAAAATATCCTGAATTAAAAGGCCATATTCTTCTCTCAGCTGTCCAATTGGATGCCCCTATATAGCTGTATATCTGCAAGCGTCGATATGTATTTCTCAGTCCATCCGGTAAGATCCATATCTTGTATATTTAAGCTAATAGCTCTTAGTGGAGTGGATGAGGTAAGAATATACCCAATACCCAACCTATCTCTCACCTTTGCCCCAGTTTTTAATGCATCTTTCAAGATTCTGTAGTTCAAGTTTAGGAATTTACTATATTGGGGATTCAGCCATAATGTGAAAAATAGACTATGGCCCTTCAAATTGTATTTCTCACAATGAAAGCACCCCTTCCTTACTCCAATTTTTTTTGTTTTAATGCTGCAGCTAGAGTATAGGTGAACATTGTCGTATCGTGTATTAATGCCAAATCCGGAAAATATAATCCCAGTTGAGAACCATCTCTATTTTAAATTTTTTTTGTGAAATTCTATAAAAAAAAAAATATATATATATATATATATATATATATATATATACAGCAATAACAATAAGCCTAAAAATTTAAGAAACTGCGAATTGTCCCTTCTCCTCCTCCATACATTTTTTTAAGGAATACAAAATAGTACTCGGGTGCTAAACCTCAATTCTGCACACTACAAAAAGTGTTATATCTTAATTATGCACAATCCATATTTACACTTCAAAAAATAAAAAGTCTCCACTACCCTATTGTAGAGACTTCTTTAATCATTACCTCTATCTAGAGTGCAGTTCAGGCATATCATCAAGCAATTTTATGTACCTTGAAAGCACTAACCTAACCCTTAATGGACACAACTTCTGAATAAAGGGAAATGATGACGGAATATTTCATGTATCCTAAGGGGTTAAAGGCTATATTAACAGTTGGAATTCAACTTTATATAGATGGTTTATAATGGCGCTGGACTTAAATGTCCATTTTTAAAAATTTTTTAAGGTTTTTTTTCACGATGGGATGAGCCTGGTTTTACCGACAAGGTGTGTTTGCTATGGTGACCACTTGCACAACACGTGTTCCTGTGCTTTACCAGCAACTGGCTCATCTGCAAGTGGTCGGAATCTTTGCGAGAAGACGTTATTGGTGGCCAGCCTGTAAGAAATAGCAACAAGGTTCGAAACCTGTCGGTAAGTAGAAATACCGACCATTGTCAATAGCTTGCGATTGCTTTTTACCAATAAGGTTGGAAATGACTCCTAGGTTGGGTACACTAAGAATTTCCTTGCAGACACATGTAGCTACATGGATATATTATGTGCAATGTGCACTTAAAACGTGGTGCTAGGAGAAGGCACCAGCTGTTGAGAAATGTTAGGGTATAGCAGCAGAAGTTGTACTCCAAGTTTTGTAACGAGGGTTTTTAGTGGCAGCATGCATATCTCTTCTGAAAGTCCAACCCTAATCTAAAATGATTTAATCATGTGGAATTTGCTGCATTGAGATTTTGTCAGCTCAGAAAAATTCTAGCCTTCAGCCAGAAAGTGCAAAGATAGTCTGAATGCCTTCTTTATACCAGAAAAAAAAAGTCTTCTTCATTATTTCTCTATTGTTTTCATGCTTTAAAATGTATATGCAGAGATCTGTTCAATTTTCCTTGCAGTACCATTGATTTTGCTAAATAGCTCCCAAAATTTTACTGTGAACTCGCATACCTGGAAATCGTAAAGGGGAAGAGCTGCCATGTGATATTTATGACACTTTTAAGGGGACTTTTCTTTATAGACTGAGTGGGAAGTTCTAGAAGTCGGCGATGTGCACTTACAAAGTGATGGTATTGGATTGACAGATATCCTGGAATATCACAGCTATACCCCAGCACAGTGGGACAAAGACCAAAAACATTTGACTGACCCACAACATCCAGACACTTGGCAGTCATAAACTCCCTAATGATGCTGAGTGTTCACAGTTACTCAGTATGCTCTATACAAAGGCCCAGAGATAATTTTAATTTTTTTTAATATATATAATTTTAAAAATTAAATCCACAAAGTACAAGCAGTCTCTAAAATGCAATATTGTTGTGAATAGAAAATCTGTAACCACAAGGCCACTTTAGAATGACTGAGCTCTCAGTGTATGCTTTGCCATTTGGATTTTATAATGTCATGACTTTTAATGTGATATATCTCGAATTATTGAAGGGTTATTTACTAAATAAAAAAAAAATTATTAGACCAAAATAGGAAAACTGGAAGAATTTTCCAACTAGTGTATCAATAATTTTTCCAGATACACTATATTTGCTTAAATGGACACCATAGTCTCCAAAACAACTTTAGCTTAACGAAGCAGTTATAGTGTATAGACATACCCATGCAGTATGTCACTGCTCAATTTACTGCCATTTAGGCGTTTAATCAGTTCTGTTACTGTTTATGCAGCCTTAGCCACACCGCCCCTGACTGTGACTCACACAGATGACATGAAAAAAATTGCTTTCACTTTCAATCAGATGTAACTAACTTTAAAAGTTTTCATCTCCTGCTTGACAGTGTCATGAAGGGGAGAGGCATAATGATTATCACATTAAAGGACCACTATAGTGCCAGGAAAACATACTCGTTTTCCTGGCACTATAGTTCCTTGAGGGTGCCCCCACCCTCAGGGTACCCCTCCCACCGGGCTCTGGGGAGAGGAAGGGGTTAAACACTTGCCTTTCTCCAGCGCAGGGCGGGGAGCTTTCCTCCTCCTCTCCTTCTTCCTAGTGACGTCATCGGCTAAATGTGCATGCGCGGCAGGAGCCGTGCGCGCATTCAGCCAGTTCATAGGAAAGCATTCACAATGCTTTTCTATGGACGCTGACGTCTTCTCACTGTGATTTTCACAGTGAGAAGCACGCAAGCGCCTCTAGCGGCTGTCAATGAGACAGCCACTAGAGGCTGGATTAATCCTCAGTGTAAACATAGCAGTTTCTCTGAAACTGCTATGTTTATTTTAAAAAAGGGTTAACCCTAGCTGGACCAGGCACCCAGACCACTTCATTAAGCTGAAGTGGTCTGGGTGCCTATAGTGGTCCTTTAAGCGCAGACATGCAAAGGATTGAGAAACCTGATGCAAAATCTTATTAGAAGAATCAAGTTGCCATTGTCTGATTTGAGTATTGAGATTTCTAATCTGTTTAAAGGAACACTATAGTCACCTAAATTACTTTAGCTAAATAAAGCAGTTTTAGTGTATAGATCATTCCCCTGCAATTTCACTGTTCAATTCACTGTCATTTAGGAGTTAAATCACTTTGTTTCTGTTTATGCAGCCCTAGCCACACCTCCCCTGGCTATGATTGACAGAGCCTGCAGGAAAAAAAAAACTGGTTTCACTTTCAAACAGATGTAATTTACCTTAAAGGGACTCTCCAGGCAAACAATTTTACTTACCTGGTTCCAGCGCTGGGAGCCTCAGGAAGCCGCGCCCCCTATTTCGTCAAAATGACGAAATAAGTGGGCGCGAGCAGGGAGCAATCAGACGCTTCCATTTGGAAGCTTCATTGCTCCCTTGTGCGCATGCGCGGATTCGCCACACATGCGCAGATACTTCAGAGGGCGGCATTCATGTGCGCGGCCGCGAGCTGACTGTCAGCTCAGCTCGCGGTCTTTGCCCGCCCCCTCTCCTCTGCTGACAGGCAGGAGAGAGAAGGCGCGCACACAGTGCCTTCTCTCTCCTGCACACGTCAGACGTATTTTAATACGTCTGATGTGTACAGGGCCTTTTTAGGGCCCTGCATGATAGGAAGTCCCTCTGGTGGCCGTCTGAGTGTCGGCCACTGGAGGTATTCCTATCAATCAATGTAAACACTGTATTTTCTTTAAATAATTGTATCTCAATCTCTAAATTTAACTTTAATCACACACATGAGGCTCTTGCAGGGTCTAGCAAGCTATTAACATAGCAGGGGATAAGAAAATCTTAATTAAACAGAACTTGCAATAAAGAAAGCCTAAATAGGGCTCTCTTTACAGGAAGTGTTTATGGAAGGCTGTGCAAGTCACATGCAGGGAGGTGTGACTAGGGTTCATAAACAAAGGATTTAACTCCTAAATGGCAGAGGATTGAGCAGTGAGGCTGCAGGGGCATGTTCTATACACCAAAACTGCTTCATTAAGCTAAAGTTGTTCAGGTGACTATAGTGTCCCTTTAATAATAATAATAATGGTCCCTGGAGAGGGGTCTCTTTAACAGAGGCTGTCTCAGTATCCATTAGAGAGTCTCTGTTGTCCACTTCCCCAGCCCCTCTTTGTGTCATTGTCCCCTTCTCCAGCTCCACTGTGTGTGCCATTGTCCCCTTCCCCTCAGTGTCATTGTCCCTTTCCCCAACCTCTCTGTGTCACTGTCCCCTTACCCAGGCTCTCTGTGTGTCATTGTCCCCTTCTCAGCCCCTCTCTGTTTAATTGACCTCTTACACAGCCCCTTTCTGTGTTTCTCTTTTTTCCCTTCCTCAGCCCCTCTGTCTCTTTCTTCGCCCAAGCACCTCTGTGTGTCTCTATCCTCACAACTCCCCATGTGTCTAATTCTCCCCTTTCCTAGCCCTACTGTGTGTCTCTTGTTCCACTTCTTTAGCCCCTCTGTTTCTTTCTCCCCCAGACCTTCAGTGTGTCTCTCTATCTCTATCTGTGCCCTCATTTGCTCCCCTCTTAAGCCCCTCTTTTTCCCCCTTCCTCTTCTGTGCACTCTTTAGCCCCCTTCACCTTCTGTGTCCTATTTTGCCCTTCTCCTGTGTCCTCTTTAGCCCCTTCACTTTCTGGGGCCTATTTTGCCCCCTTTAGCTCATCTCCCCTCCTGTGCCCTTTTTAGCCATCCTCTTCTGTGCCCTCTTTTGCTCCTCTCATGTGCCCTCTTTTGCTCCTCTCCTGTGCCCTCTTTTGCTCCTCTCCTGTGCCCTCTTTAGCTCCTCTGCCTTCTGTGCCCTCTTGTACTCCCCTCCTGTACCTTCTTAAGCCCCCCATCACCTTATGTGCTCTCTTTTGCCCCTTCCCCTTCTGTGCACTCTTTAGCCCCCTTTACCTTATGTGCCCTATTCTACCCCTTTCCTGTGCCCTCTGTAGCCCCCCTTAACTTTCTGTGCCCTCTTTTGCTCCCCTCCTGTGCCATCAGTTACTAGAAAACTGCTTATAGTTTGTTTTGCTGTGTAGAGGGGATTGTACTGCAGCTTGGGTAGACTGGACAGAAGATCCTGCTCTCCTGAATGCTCATTTAATGGACTCAGTGGCATTCTAGAATTGTGCCCTGAATGCATGGACTGAAAAGTAAATGAGAGAAGCTAGAGAAGGAGTCGCAACGCTTTCCACACTAGCCGTAAGTGATGGAGTATGTTTCACCAGTGCCATTTGCACCAGTCAAACGCAGAGGAGAGCCTGCAACTATCATACTAGTCCTGCCATCTAACCTTAAAGGGACACTCCAGGCACCCAGACTACATCTGCCCATTGGAGTGGTCTGGGTGCCAACTCCCACCACCCTTAAGTCTGCAAGTGTAGATATTGCACTTTTTATAAACTGCAATAATTACCTTGCAGGGTTAAGTCCTCCTTTAGTGGCTGTCTAACAGACAGTGACTAGAGGGACTTCCGTGTTCTTCGAACATGAAAAGCGTTTTAAATCCCATTGTACAGCGCTACGGAATTTGTTGGCGCTATATAAATAATAAAATAATAATAATAAATGACGCTGGACTTCCACCATCACTGGAATCCCCATTGAACAATGCTTTCCTGTGGGGGGGGGTCTAATGTGTGCGCGCGGAGCCTGACCCAGCGCCGAGGGACATTGGCGCTGGATTTAGGTAAGTCACTGAAGAAGTTTTAATCCCTTCAGCAACATGGGATGGGGGGTGGGAGGGAGATGTTTTCCTGGCACTGGAGAGTCCCTTTAACTGCTGAAGACTGAACTCATCTACTGCAAGGGATCTATGGAGACAGTAAACATGTTACTGCACTTTGGTACCGCTGGTATCCTGAGTCTCAATATTGGAGAAGCACTTTTATTTTTCGCTGCAAAAAGAAAAATTTGCTTTATTTTACTGATAATGCTTTACTTTGGTACAATACAGTAGTAAAACATTTCTTTCTGACAGTATCGCTTTAACATCACAGTTGCAGATTATTTACAGACAGACAGCATACTGTTATCTTGCACTATACTCCTGCATTCATGCATAAAGACACAACACAAAAAAAAACAATACTCATTGATGCACACAAACACATCACACACATATATACCAGTGAATTCAACCATACAGACACACCACACAAATATACCCCTGCATTCATGAACAAATACATACCACACAAATATACCCCTGTATTCATATACAAATACATACCACACAAATATACCCCTGTATTCATATACAAATACATACCACACAAATATGCCCCTGCATTCATGGACAAATACATACCACACAAATAATTATATACACCTGCATTCATGGACAAATACATACCACACAAATATACCCCTGCATTCATGGACAAATACCTGACAGGACAGATCCTCGTCCTGTCTCGGTTGGAGTTCCCCAAGGCTCTGTCCTTGGTTCCCTTCTATTTTCTCTTTATACTGCCTCTTTTGGAAAACTTATTGCCTCTTTTGGATTCCACTACCACCTGTACGCTGATGACACCCAGTTATATCTCTCCTCCCTGGACCTCTCCCCTGCCGTCCTGCAACGTGTTACTGCTTGCCTTTCTTCCATCTCTGACTGGATGTCCTCCCGCTTTCTGAAGCTCAATCTCTCTAAAACTGAGCTCCTTGTCTTTCTTCCTCCTAATACTGATCCTCCTCTTTCGCTCTCCCTTCAAGTCTGTGGTACCCTCATTAGTCCATCCTTGCAAGTGCGCTGTCTTGGCGTCATACTTGATTCTGGCCTCACCTTTGAGCCTCACATCCAGAATGTTGCCAAATCCTGTAGATTCCATCTTAAAAACATAGCCCGCATCCGCCCCTTTCTTGCACCAGATACTACCAAGGAGTTTGTCCATGCTCTAGTAATTTCCCGCATGGATTATTGTGACCCTCTCCTGATTGGTCTTCCCAAAAGCCGTACTGCACCGCTACAGTCCATAATGAACGCTGCTACCAGACTGATTTTCCTCTCTAGTCGGTTCTCTCACACCTCACCCCTCTGCCAGTCCTTACATTGGCTTCCTGTATGCTATAGGAGCCAATTCAAGGTATTAATTCACACCTATAAAGCACTGAACAACTCTAGCCCCTCTTATATCTCCTCACAGATCCATAGGTATGTCCTTTCTCAGTCTTTCCGCTCTGCCCGTGACCACCTCCTGTCCGTTGTCCGCACCCATATATATATAGTTAAATACCCCTCTCATAATATTGTAAAGCACTACGGAATCTGTTGGCGCTATGTAAATGATAATAATAATAATACATACCACACAAATAATTATATACACCTGCATTCATGGACAAATACATACCACACAAATATACCCCTGCATTCATGGACAAATACCTGACAGGACAGATCCTCGTCCTGTCTCGGTTGGAGTTCCCCAAGGCTCTGTCCTTGGTTCCCTTCTATTTTCTCTTTATACTGCCTCTTTTGGAAAACTTATTGCCTCTTTTGGATTCCACTACCACCTGTACGCTGATGACACCCAGTTATATCTCTCCTCCCTGGACCTCTCCCCTGCCGTCCTGCAACGTGTTACTGCTTGCCTTTCTTCCATCTCTGACTGGATGTCCTCCCGCTTTCTGAAGCTCAATCTCTCTAAAACTGAGCTCCTTGTCTTTCTTCCTCCTAATACTGATCCTCCTCTTTCGCTCTCCCTTCAAGTCTGTGGTACCCTCATTAGTCCATCCTTGCAAGTGCGCTGTCTTGGCGTCATACTTGATTCTGGCCTCACCTTTGAGCCTCACATCCAGAATGTTGCCAAATCCTGTAGATTCCATCTTAAAAACATAGCCCGCATCCGCCCCTTTCTTGCACCAGATACTACCAAGGAGCTTGTCCATGCTCTAGTAATTTCCCGCATGGATTATTGTAACCCTCTCCTGATTGGTCTTCCCAAAAGCCGTACTGCACCGCTACAGTCCATAATGAACGCTGCTACCAGACTGATTTTCCTCTCTAGTCGGTTCTCTCACACCTCACCCCTCTGCCAGTCCTTACATTGGCTTCCTGTATGCTATAGGAGCCAATTCAAGGTATTAATTCACACCTATAAAGCACTGAACAACTCTAGCCCCTCTTATATCTCCTCACAGATCCATAGGTATGTCCTTTCTCAGTCTTTCCGCTCTGCCCGTGACCACCTCCTGTCCGTTGTCCGCACCCATATATATATAGTTAAATACCCCTCTCATAATATTGTAAAGCACTACGGAATCTGTTGGCGCTATGTAAATGATAATAATAATAATACATACCACACAAATATACCCCTGCATTCATGGACAAATACATACAACAAAAATAATTATATACACTTGCATTCATGGACAAATACATACCACACAAATATACCCCTGCATTCATGGACAAATACATACCACACAAATATACCCCTGCTAGAGATCGACCAATTAGCGGTCTGGCCGATATTCTGTATTTTCAGCAATAATAAAGGTACCGATATTACCGATAATGCAGACCAGGGCCGCCATCAGGGTCCTGGGGGACCTGCGGCGGTCCTGGGGGGCCCAGCACACTCTTACTTATCCACTAAAAATCAACTTCAATGTTGAAAGATTTTTATTTTATTTTTTTTAAACACCTAATCTAGGCAAAAATAATGGGGGTTTAGTTACGATCATACATTGCATAAGCCTGCCACAACGTCAATGTACCCCATCTTTGGCAGGTCCTAAACTAACAGCCTAATGTCTGCTCACAGGTGTCACAGGTGCCTCATCCCAGTGCCCTATTAAGCCTTGTACTGCAGTGAGCCCCAGATGGAATTTTTCCCCCAAGTAAGTGGCTTAATCTCATAAAAGCAGACATTAGGCTGTTAGTGTAGGACCTGCCAAAGATGGGGTACATTGACGTTGTGGCAGGCTTATGCAATGTATGATCATATAATGTAACTAAACCCCCATTATTTTTGCCTAGATTAGGTGTTTTTAAAAAAAACAAATAAAATCTTTCAACATTGAAGTTGCTGTTTAGTGGATAGGTGAGTGCGGTGGATCTTGTGTATTGTGTAATATATATATATATATATATATATATCTTGAAAAAATTAATATTTAAAAATAACTTTTTTTTTAAAAAATGCCCCCCTGATTTTACACACATTACATACCTAAAAAAACACACACTACATTCATCATATACACACACTACACAAACACACTGCATGCACTATACACACACAACACACTGCATTCACTATACACACACTACACACACACACACTCTACATTCATTATATACACACTACACAAACACACACTGCATCCACTACACAAACACACACACACACAGCATTCACTAATCAAATACTCTCACTGCATCCATTACACACACACACACACACACATATGTTCTTGAAAACACAAAAAATTCTTACTGGCATGTATATTTTGTGCATTTACCTTAATAAAAAAAAAAAGATTTGCAAATAAATAAATAAATAATAAACATGTTCGGTTAACAGTAGGTTTGTGTAGAAATGGTTTATTTTTTTAATTGGTAAATGTACAGAATATCGGCAAGTTATCGGCTATCGGCCTGAAAGTTCACAGATTATCAGTATCGGCTCTAAAAAATGAGTATCGGTCGAACCCTAATTCATGCACACTGATTTACAATACACCTTAATATTCACACATACTGGAGTATAATACACTTCTGCACCCCTTTCTTTCCTTGTTATAGATCAGTCTGTCTCCTTCTCACTCTACATGTGCAGCTTCCCTCCTTCCCCCAGTCTCAGTCTGCATGTCTGACCTCAGGGAAGGGGGAGCCAGTCAGTACAGCAGCTTAATACACAGCAGGAGCATTCTCCGTGGCAGAGCAAGTTGAAAAATCCAGGGGGTGGGGGGCATGCGGATGCCAATGTTTGTACAGTGTATTTTTTTAAACATATTTAAATAAAGTCTTTTCTTCCTCTTCCATTATCCATCCCTCCCTCACAAGCATTTGACTGGACGGCGCGAGAGAGGCTGTGACTTCAAATGAGGTTTAGAAAGGAGCGCCGGTACATTGGCCCAAAGCTGAATTCAAGGTAAGTTTAAGCAGTTTAAGCTTTACGCTAAACATCCCATCAAGCCATCCAGGTTTCTAGAAATACCAGAACCTGATTAGATGGAGCATCACGGATTAATGTAAATTTTCCCTTCAACTGGTGTTTTGCTCTAGGCCTGTATATGCATGTTGTGAAGTAACGTAGACACGTTAAAACCTACGAGTTCCAAACTGGTCTGCCACTGGTTTGCAAAGACATCTGCTTCAAGTGTCTGAGAAACAATTGTAAAAGAAAATCTTTGCACTGTCAGTGAAAGAAGACTCTTTCAAAGAATGCGCAGCATGTAAATATAGTACAAAATACAATCGTCATTTTGACGAATAATAAAAATGTCACTCGGGCGGCAGCACTAAATGCCATCAGCTGTATCACTGGCAATGATAAATGACACCTGTGAGGAGACTCGTAACTGAAGATTGACCGGTCCATAAACCTACTTTATAACATGCTAATCAATGGAGACAGTAACTTCGCTCCATCCTGGAATTTTGGGTAATTAGGTACACTGGTGTGCTTGAGATGCAGCATTTTTTTTAAAATTCATGTTTAAGACTAGACTAATGTTGTGTTAGAAGTGTTAAATTTTCTTTGTTTATTATACAATTCCTTTTATATCCCTCTACCTTTGTATATATTTTATCTGATTATTTTTTTTTTTTTCTGTTGAGGGGTTATTTGGCTTTCCCTGTAGTGTAGTTTGATTGACGGCTGAAGTACACCTAAGGCTATTCAGCACTCAATATATACATAGTGAGTTGTATGGGGAAAAAACAAGGCTGGTAGCTTATTAACATTTAAGACCTTTGGGTTTATTTTATTTTTTGTAAATATCTTTTTATTGGTAATTCCCTCCTTCTCCCCCCCCCCTCTCCCCACGAATAAAGTAGGAAGAGAGCATAGAAAATGGGACATGCAGGTTCCCAGTCTGTGTATCAAGCTCGTACATCAAGCAAGAATGAGTCACATAGTTAGACATGAACACATCCATATCAAGTCCCAAACAGAAAAAGTAACAACATGTAGAGGGGGAACGCAGGTCCCAAACCAAGTAACAAAAGAGAAGTGTACAGAAACAGGGGGTAATGCATATTGAAGATCGATATTGCTTGTATCAGGCCCTCTGGGTTTATTGACTGCACTGGGATTGTGGGGAACTGATTTTTGGCCATAATACCCGAGGTCAAACAATATTTCCAATATATTTCCTACTCACATTACTAACATTGGGATTAAACCCATTAACGATTGACTACATACTTTCTCTGTGCATGGTGGTGTACCTACAATCTGTGCATATATACAGTTTCTTTTGTTAGATCTTTAGAATTCTCTGTAAATTCTCTGTAAAAAGTGCAATATCTGCCATAGGTGGTAAACGGTTTTTCATTCTTGTAATGAATTTGAGCTTTTGCCACAAATGTCCTCAGACACAAATCTATAACGTAATAAGCATGCAGTTCTCATTTATTCATTTACTTATTCCCCAGATAAGTGTTATACAGTATAATAGAATGAGTGCTCACTCTGTGTCACAATCCATATTCCTGATTACAAACAGATATTTGGTACACAAAATTACTTATCACCACATATTACACAGTGTTTAGTCTATTTTTCTAGGTATACTTCATTTTCATTCCTTCTGTTGAATAAGGTTGTATTTTAGCTTTGCTTTTTCCACTTCGAAGGTGTAACCTTGTTGTATGATTAAAATTCCTACACTGTATGTTTTATTTATCACCACTTACATTATCAAAATACACAATAAAGTGCTAATGCTTACTAAAATTATAAAAATATTCTAAAATTATCTGTTACACCACTCATGAATATTTCACAAGATAGTCACAAATTAACCGTGTATTTACGAGAGTGACTGAAGGTTTTTTCATTCGTTTTGAATAAAATGTGTTCAAGTACATACATCTACAATGTGTCACGCATATAGGAAGTGCGAAACTATGTCTTCACCATATATCCTTGTGCATTGGTACAGGCAATATTTTGTTCTTAGGTTGCGCTATCTCTGTTGCCCAACATTAGTTTCTCTGTTCCATAATAGATTCTTCCTGGACCTCCTCTTCTAACATGTAAAGTAAGTACTGATTGCGCTTTTTAAATATGTCTAGCGCAACCAGAACTGTCCTAATCAGTGGCGTCACCATGGCCCCCCCAACATCATGCCGTGCCCCCCTTTGTGCCTCCCCCAAATGCAGGACCAAATGTATCAAGGGGTGTGCGAGCTACCCGGGTGGAGGACTTCGTTATTCTCCACCCAGGATAATTACAAAACAAAAAACAAAATCCCACATTGCGGCAGGGGCAAGATTTAGCGTTCGGCACGGGGGGGTGGCCAAATGATGGTGGGACAGAGCTACAGCGCCCAGAAGGCGTGCTGGTCCAGGGTAACTGCTGTGCAGGAAGGAGTTCCTGCTTCCCCACCATCCAGACTCCAGTAGCTGCACTGCCTCCTCTCCCCTCTTCCAAACCATAATGGACAGAGGTAGGGGCGGCCATTAGGTGCCCTGTGCGAAAAGTCTTCACAGTGCCCCCCCCCTCCGTCATCCATATATGTTTGTGTGTATAGGGGTGTAGGTTCGCATAAGGGATTTATTAAATTAATAATGATTTAAAAACAAAAATTAATTCCCCCTTCCCTGTTGTTACCTTGCAGTGAGGGGGGAATACAGATCTGAGGACAATGAGTTATAATTGGGTTCTTCAAAAGAAAATTAATAACATATTATTTATTTTCTCAGTAAAGGTGATATGCTAATAATGGAAACAGTGGAAAAAAAGGCCCTGTGTTAGTACAGGGTGGGCCCAAATTCAAAGTAAGATTTTACAGGTAAATATGTTATTTGTTAGTAGGTACATTTTTTGTTGTTGAAGGTGCATATTATAACTGAGTTATGGGAGATTCATCATGGGTAATTTCACAAAAGAACAACAAGTAAAAATAGTGTAATTTTATTGGTGTGAAATTTTTTTGTGTCCTGTAGTGGAAAATCATCTTGAAATGTGAATTCAACAGGATGGGGCTACTGCACATAGAGTCAGGATCACAATGGATCTCCTGAGACAATTGTTCAGCGAGTGGATAATTTCAAGAAATTTCCAGACTAATTGGCCGCCATGTTCAACCCCACCTTTCAGCTCCCAATTACTTCCTGTGGGGATATCTGAAGGAGCGGGTGTACATGAACAAACCGCATAAACATGAACAGCTCAATGAGAATATCCGTGCACAAATTCGAGCGCTAGAGCCTAAGACATTAACCAATGTTATGAACAATACTTTGCAAGGCATCAAATGGAGCTCATTTAAAATTATCTTCTGTACCTTTTCAAACAGATCTCCAGACGTTAAGCATTCATTGTATATAATATCATTGCAACTGGTTCATTAAACAAAAGTTATTGACTCCTCAAACCATAATCTGAACTTTGGCCGACCCTGTAAATTCGTAGAGTCATGTGAAGTCTGGAGAGTTTGGAAATGAGGGTCTGCTAAATAATTTAGGTGTTGTACATTTTCCTCATTGGAGACTTTTATAATCGCTTCCTCTGTGTAGTCTCCATAATTAACTCTACCTAGGACTATAATAAAACAATACAGATGAACCATAACATGTTTCTTGTACTTTGAAAAGCATGCCAACTATTAATTAATTCTGCAAGATTTCAGCATCCCTATGATGTAATGGCCTCCTCTGCATTGAAAAATGTTGTGCTAACACATTGTCTCATTCTTGGAGACTCCAGGGCAACCATAGTCTAGACTCAAGAGTTTTACAAAGCCTGTTTCTCTTCTGGGCAGGGCAGAAGGAGTTTGTGTTAAATAGTTAATTGAAGATCAGTGTGTGATCAAGAGACACCTTTCCATTCTTTCTGTGCTGTCAAGTACAATAATATACTTTACAAAAGGAAATAACTGTATTATGTCATACACGGTGATAGTATGGTTAATTAAGGCAAATTACCACTAATTTGAACTCTTCCCATGATGATAGTTTCACAGGTGACTAATGTCAAAAGCTCATACCTCTAGCTATTGTCTGCAGTTTAGAGGTATGTCAAGAAAAGGGCTCATTTTCCAAATGATTGCCGTAGCTAGAGCACTATAAGCACTTGTGTTTTATATATATATATATTTGTTTTGTAATAAGTGAATATTACTACTTTTATGTTCATCAAACGGGGCAACAGCCCTGGACCCAGTTACTTCTGGGGGGCCTGAAGCAGCTGCCCTCCCCCCAAATAGGCCCGCTGGTGTAGCCAGGGACCTGCACAGTAAGGAGGTCCATTGGGTGACCCATGCACGACCGGGCCCTCTTGCTTTTCTGCAGAATGAGAGGAAGTGACAGCCGCGAATCACTTCCTCCCACAAAGAGAAGAGCTGCGGGGGAGAGAAGGAGGAGGTAGAGAGGAAAGGGACTGGGTCAGGAGAGCCAGACTCCAACCCCCAACAGCTTCAGCCACCAGTCTGGACACCGGAATACCGGGGAAGCCATCCTCCAAGGTAGGAAACTGGAGGGTGGGTTTAAAAGTGTAAACTTTGCGTGTGTGTGTGTCTGTGAATGTCTATCAGTATGTGTCTTTATGTCAGTTTGTCTGTCACTGTATGTGTCTGTGTGTCAGTATGTCTCTGTGTGTGTCAGTATATCTGTGTGTGTGTCAGTATGTCTGTCAATGTGTGTGTGTCTGTATGTGCCAGTATGTCTGTGTGTGTCTGTGAATGTCTGTCAATATGTCTGTCAGTATGCCTCAGTGTATATCTGTGTGTCAGTATGTCTGTGAATGTGTGTCTGTGTGTGTCAGTATGCCTGTCAGTGAGTTTACATGTGTTTGCGTGTCTGTATCAGTATGTCAGTGTGTGTTTGTGAATGTGTCAGCATGTCTGTCACTGTGTCAGTATGTGTCTGTCTGTGTATGCCTCTTTGTAAGTATGTTTGTCAGTGTATCTCTATGTGTGTGTCAGTATGTCTGCCACTATATGTGTCTGGGTATCTGTGTGTCAGTGTGTGTATATATGTTGTATTTATGTGTATCTGTGTGTGTGCGTATGTGTCCATGTGTATATATGTGTGTGTGTCTGTGTATCTGCACGTGTGTCACTGTTTGTATCTGTGTGTGTGTCAGGATGTGTATCAGTGTGTCTGAATGTGTGCCAATGTGTATATCTGTATGTTGTTATTGTGTGTTTCTGTGTATCTGTATGTTATCAGTATATGTCACTGTGTATATCTGTGTGTGTGTGTATATGTAACTGCATGTGCTTTAGGTTGTGTATTTGTGTGTCAGCTTGTGTATCTGTGTGTCAGTCTGTGTGACTGTATCGAAATATGTAAGCATGATTAAAGCCCTGTAGGGCTGAAACATTGCACTTTTGCACTTTTATGGGGTGTTCTACCCTCCAATAAATACACCTTCAGTACCTGGAGTGTTGCCTGTATTTCCTACTACCATGTATATTTATATGTGCCTGTATATCTGCATGTGTGTCGGTGTGTATATCTGAGTATCTGCATGTGTTTCAGTGTGTGTGTGTGTGTGTGTGTATGTGCATATATCTCAGCATTCACACACCAATACTACACACAAATACACCTCTACATTTAAACTTCAACACTACATACAAACACAATCTTGCATTGAAGCATCAACACTATATGCAAACACACCTCTTTGTTAAACACTAAAATGATATATAAACACACCCCTACATTTACACAAACATGCTTACATTCAAACACACAAACACTGCTCAGTGTTAAATATAACCATGCAAACATGGCAGAACAGTAGAACCTCAGCTGTCAATGCATTGTTGGAGTTGCACGACAAATGGGGATCTACCTTTTGATCACCCTTGCAATAGGGGGGCCCAAACAATTATTGCACCTTTCAACTTTAGTTCCCTCGCTGCGTTGGGGTGGAGGGCGTGACAGCATGCCTGGGGGAGGGTCCAAGGGGCTCAATGAAATGCTTTGCCCAAGGTCCAATCAATATTAAAGACAGCCCTGCCCCTGGGTCCTAGATAAATAATTTAGGTGGACTTATGGTTAATGTCTGTGGCATCAATTCTGACAAACACAGCAGTCTGCATGTTTATCTCCTAATAAGCAGAGTCCTTCACCTTACAAGGGAAATATTCATTGGACCCTTACGCCCACACTTTCAGTAACACTTTTGAATTAATCACTCATCAAAACAACAAAGAAGACACGCAGCCGATCCCACTTTTAATAGCTGGATTAACCTGGGAGGGCATAAACATTCCAAATGTATCACTCAGATCTGCGATAATCTAGGGCTAATATGTTCCACAGTAGTCTAGCTAGGGTTACCAGACCCACCATGTAATACACTGCATAAGGTTAATAGCTAATACATCAAATATATTGCCGTGCTGAATGGAACCTTTAAATTATGTATGACAGAAATCATTTGTAACTTTGCTAATGTTCTTGTGATTCCTCCCTGAACAGTGAATTTCCTTCCTTATTTCTGCTAATTGGTTATGCTTACTGCAGGGAATCACTTTTCATTTGCTGTACGGGCATGAAGAAATACTATATCGCCGGAAAAAACATGGCGTCTCCTGTACCTCGTAGCACATCTGGTATGAATGCAGAGGACATTGGTGATTTAAAAATGTTTTTTTTTGTTTTGTTTTTATGAATAAGCTAAACTGCATCCATGAATGTGGGCAGCACGCTTCATTGAGGTGTACACCCAGGTATTTGAAAAAACATTTTTTAAAGGGTGTATTGAAAAATATACCTATTTAAATTTAAAAATTCATAATTTCTATAAGATACCATTCAACTAATAAATACAAAGTTAAAATGATTCACAAATGACCATATAATGCTCTTTTCTTTAACAAGATTATAAGCAACCAAATTTGTCAGAAAAGTACAGGTAGGATTTTTAGTTTTATGTTTTCTTATCCTTATATTTCACATACCCATTTGTGAGCTATGAAAAAGTAATTTAAATGTAGAGATCGGCACATTTTTCATCCTGCAACTGGGCTCTCCATCTTAGCTGCCTGTCAATCATTGTTAGCGCTGTCCTTTACACCTGGGAGTCAGAATAGTGAAAAGGTACAGAGAAGCAAAAATTAAACAATGTTTCTATTTATCCACTTCATGTGCAGTGTTTGTCTGACTTCACCTCTTCTGAACTGGATTACGATTTGCTAAAGATTTCAATACAAATTTAAACCAATATTTCGGAGGCCCAGAGAGCCTATGTATTTTTAATATGTTTTTGACTTGCTATCTCAAGAAAACAATTTACAATCTCATGAAAACAACTTGTTTTTTCAAGAAAACTATTTATCTCAAGAAAAACAAGTTGTATTCTCGAGATAAGTCAAAAAAATATTAAAAATACATAGCCTCCTCCATAGTCATGATACAGGAAACCCACTTTAAAAAGGGGACCGGACCCAAATTGACCAACCAACACTACACGCAAGGATACTACAGTGACTATCAAGGGGGTAAGGCCAGGGGGACAGCAATACTTCTCCATAGGGGGGTGCAGTTCCAGGAAGGGGGATGCATGTCAGACGACGAGGGCAGGTACCTATTCTGCAAGGGGAAGATCGCAGACCACCAGTACACGTTCACAAACATCTACGCCCCAAATAAACAGCACTACCGCTTCCTCAAACAGACACTCCGCAAACTCCAAGTCTTCACAGAAGGGCCCCTCATACTGGGGGGGACTTTAACATAGCACTTAACCCTACATGGGACAACTCATCGGGCGCCTCCCACGTTCCAACACAACAACTCCAGAACATTAAATCCCTACTCCGCAACCGACGCCTTGTCGATTGCTGCAGAGCCCACCACCCGGACGTAAGAGACTTCACCTTCTACTCCCACCCGCACAACTCTTACTCCCAAATAGACCACATATACACTACACACTACGACCTCTCTCTAGTGTCCGAAATAACAATCGGAGTGGCCACTTGGTCAGATCACGCCCCAGTATCACTTAAACTTAAATCACCGTTCTTCCGTCCCACATCCCCGAAATGGAGACTTAACCAATACCTACTCTCCAAACTGGAGGTCGCGGCCCTCATAGACGAGAAAATTAGGGAATACCTAATAACTAACACAGCGGAGCAGACACAAGGCCTTCTTCACACTACATGGGAACAAGAGCGGCAAACTCCTAGCCGCGATGCTGAAGAAGCAGAGACAACACACATACATTGACAAGATTAGAGATAAGCAGGGCACCTTACACCGACTCCGGACAGACATCCTGAGAACGATCCGCACTTACTACACAGAGCTATACACACTCCCTCAACCGAGAACAGAATCGGCGAAGATGCGCCTCCGCGACTCTGTCCGGGAATACCTGGCAAAACACCCGATATCGACCCAGAAGTCGCAGAGCTAATAGACGAACCCATCACGATAGAGGAATTAGCGTCAGCGGTCAAACTAACTAAACCAGGCAAAAGCCCAGGACCGGACAGCCTACCGACAAAATACTATAAGACATACGCCGAGGACCTATACCCACCCATGGTGGAAGCGTTCGATGTGATAAGAGACGGGAACCACATCCCCAGACAAGCCCTAACAGCCCACATCACCATTATCCCCAAAGACGGCAAAGATAGGGAACAATGCGGAAACTACAGGCCGATTTCGCTCATAAACTGCGACATTAAATTACTGGCCAAAATCCTGGCGACGCGACTTACAAAGCACATCCCATCACTGGTCCACCCTGACCAGGTGGGATTTGTGACAGGACGCGAGGCACGAGACAACATCAGGGCGCTCACCCTCATGCACGGGAAAGGGAGTACAAAAGGAGGCCTTCTCCTGTTGTCAACGGATGCAGAGAAGGCCTTTGATAGAGTCTGCTGGATATACCTCTTCGAAACGCTAGCCCACGTGGGACTAGGACCACACGTACGACACTGGATAGAGGTGCTATACCGAGAACCAACAGCCCAGGTGCTGGTCAATGGGGCGTTAACTGACGCCTTTACTATACACAATGGCACGAGGCAGGGGTGCCCCCTCTCCCCACTCCTGTTCGTCCTCGCTCTGGAACCGTTCCTCACGCATATCCGACACAACACAGACATAACTGGCCTAACGACAGGCAACGTACACCACAAGGTAGCCGCATATGCGGATGACCTTCTTTTTGTGGTGACCAATGCCGAAATCTCCCTCCCGAACATTCAGAGAGACCTACAGATATTTGGAGACATATCTAACCTAAAAATCAACTACAGTAAATCATTCATCCTCAACGTTAGCGTGCCTACCGCACGAGTGGACCGCCTACAACTTGGCTAGGAATACCTAGGAATCTGGCTAACCAAGCAGAGCGGGGACATGTTTAGAGAAAATTTCACTGATACACTCCAAACGTTCCAAAAAGACACGCGGGAATGGTCATACCCGCATATCTCGTGGCTTGGGAGAGTCCAGGTCATAAAAATGAATTTCCTCCCACGCCTCCTATACCTTCTTCAAACCATTCCCATCGTGATTCTGGGGCCCTTTTTTAACACACTCAGAACAGTGGGGCGAAATGTCCATATACACAAAACGTACCCTGAAAGTGTGGAGGAGGGCTGCGAGGAAGGGGAACATGTCACCATACCCCTCTCCCCTCCTACCTCTGACACACAACGATGATTTCCCCCCGGGACTAGACTCAAGAGCCCTCAAAGACATCCTCCCAGACACATCCCCATGCTTGCACCACGTCCTTCAGGGAGGGAAATTTTAAAAACTAACGGATATGATGGGGGAGACAACCCGACCTTCATGCACCACTTTAGATACACCCAACTAACCAACTTTGTCCACACACTACCACAGGGACCGGCATTCACCAGAGACCGTACTACACTAGAGGTGATCTGCATATACCCAGACCCACTCCCGCAGGGAGTGTCCTTCCTATACTCCATGCTACAAACAGAAATCCCATCCGAGACACCCCTCTTTATGGGGAAATGGGAGGCTGCCCTCGGCAACACACTCACAGACACGGAGTGGGAGTCCATCTGCTACCTCACGCACCACTGTTCTACACATAGTAAAACACAAGAGATAGCCTACAAGTTACTAACACACTGGTATAGGACACCACACCTCCTCCACCAAATAGACCCAGACCATTCCGGCCTATGCTGGAGATGCGAATGAGAGGAAGGCACTATAAAACACATCTGGTGGGACTGCGCAATGATCAAACCATATTGGGAGAGGATACATAAAATGCTAGAGAAATTCACAGACGCACCGCCCCCCCTGGAACCGGCAGCAATGCTCCTACACCACACTTCTGTTCCCCACTCTAAGTACAAAAAATCCATGACCATTCAAATACTTAATGTAGCCAAACGAGTGCTCCCCCAATTCTGGAAACAAAACGTAACACCCCCGCTCATGACCTGGTTCAGCCAAATGGAGGAACTCAGGACAACAGAGGAACTGACTATGACGGCCAATACTACCCCAACGGCCTACATGGACATATGGACGTACTGGATCCTTGAGACAGCAAAAGAAGGATTCCAACTGGAACTCAGAACTGACGGACACCACAACACAGACAGATAGGACTCAGAATACACACTCCGGACGACCGACGACAGACAGTTGACTAACCCAGACCTCCCCCTTTTCCCCCCCCCCCCGACTACCCCCTCATAATGACCCACGCGGTACAACAACCCCAACCCACTCCAGCGCACCTACCGCTACAGGGGATACTCGAGCCCTGAACAGAAACACACACGGAACCACATGTACCCCCCGACCTACAGGGGATGCAACCCCTGTGGCACACACGACGAACGGACATAATAACCTCCTGGAGGTGTAACACCAAAATGCACACAGCCCGGGTGTAACACCAAAATGCACACAAACACCCATCCGGAATTGTGGAACCCAAAACCCACGACATGGACACACCCCTAAACACACAGACGACACACAAGACATTAATGGGAGGGCCACACAAACCCACCCAGGGCAAAACTGTACAACCCAAGATGAAGGGACCTGCGAGTCGCCTAACAATAGAGGTTGGATGGGAGGCCTGCGAGCCCCAGCACGTACAAAGTATGAACCGCAACTGATATACACGAACCGAATAATAGCTCAAGAGCACTGAAGCACTGGTTAATTTTGTGAAAGGTATTTGGGATACTGCGAAAACACCGAGGAGCCCCGCTTGAAACAGGTGCCCCTTGGCTCAGTTATGTACACTAATAGGGACCCCCACCATACACCATCACCTGCCATTGCCGTACGGAGCCGGGGGAGGGGCCGGGTCTGGAGCCAAACACGTCTCACTGGCTAGACACTACAAAAGCGGCAAAGCCCAGTTGTTCACACGCCGCGCGGGCGGGGTCTTCCCCGGCTCCGGGCGAGGATTGCCGAGGTCCCACCTTATGGGGCACTACCCCCTCGCCCCGTCTTAATTGCCTGTAGGGAGATGGGGTGCAGGACACGGGGGGGGGGGCAAAAGAAAAAGGAGGAAAGGGAACCTAATTTTACCTTACTCCTCAAGATCGCAGTTAACGATGCTCACCCTATACACTCTGAAAAAGCACATATTATTCTCTAACCTTAACCAAAGACGGAAATTGTAAACGGGGTTTACTCCAATTATGACACAGACATGTATTATATGAGATGCATGAAACTCGATAACAGGGACTTGCAAGTCCGTCAACATTGTGGGCCCGAACTGACATTAGCGTTTTTCTTCTTATGGTAACTCACCTTAGAGAACTGCGAGTCTCACTGTTTTCCTAACACTTGAACAACAAATAAATAAAAATTATATTCACAAAAAAAATAAAAATACGTAGCCTCTCTGGGCTTCCATACAATAAGGATCTTCTAAAAAAAAAAGTTAAAGTGTACCTGTCACCATATGGGGTCCGGTGGCTGGGGGCTGGCAGGCAAAGGTGCCACCAATACTGTTGGTCGTCTTCTGCTCCTGGCGCTTCAACTGCCCAGAGTCGATGTGAGAGCGGGGGATCCACCATAGACAAAACTTATTTCTCTACAGCCATCACTAGTGACGGTTGGGGGAAATGGCACGGCTTGACGGCCATAGCTTTGCCCATTGTCAAGCAGTGTCAGACGTAGGAAAAATACTGAGACAAAGCAGTCTCACTATATCTTGTGACTGTGTTGGACTGTCAGTGAAATTCCAACACAGTGAATATGAGTATTTCATAAAGATTCTATGTGGTATTTTGGGTCCAAAATTTGGAAGAATTAATTGGTCATTTTTTTTTTTGTTTCGTCATACATTTATATGGCATTTCCAGGTTAGGAATTTCCGACAAATCACTGATTGCCCATAATTTGGTGGAATCTCAATTCAACCGAAACCAAATGCAGGTGTCTAGTGCTTTGAATTCAGGGTATAATCACCCTTGGTGATAGAAATTTAAAATAGCCCATGTTCATCAGTGTTAAAAAAATTTAAAAAAGGGGGGCGTGTCCTGACCGCGCATGTGAGCGGACGTGCAGGAACGGTGCTCTCCCGACCCGCGGCAATAAAGCGGCTTCAACAGCGTGGAAAACCCCTAGAAACGAGCGATAACCCTCTGCACCCTCAGGTGAACACCTCTGCCCCTGATGGCAACCAAAAATTTCAAACAAAAAACCCTCAATCCCCACTTAGAACGGTCACAAACCGCGGAGCCGAAAATCCAAGATGGCGCCGTCGGACGGCACTCGCCTGCACACAGCACTGATACAGGAGACTGCCTGTCAGAGCACAGCAATCCTGCAACAGATGCCTCAATCAGGCTAATTATGCAGGAGCTCCACACTTCATTTAAGGCTGACCTCCTTCAGATGACCGCTGACATCAAGGCAGACATACAGAGCATGGGAGAGCGCACCACACGCCTGGAAGACAGGGCAGACGAGCTGGTGGAGGCACATAACACAATAACAGAGGCCTACACAGACTTGGAGCGCAAACTTAAATCCTTAGAAGAGAAGGTGGCCGATCAAGAAGACAGGAGCAGACGGAATAATATCCGTATAAGGGGTATACCAGAGACCATTTCACAACAAGACTTATCCAGATACGTCAAAGACCTGTTTAAAACTCTGATCCCCTCTTTGTCTGAATTCGACTTGATCCTGGACAGGACCCACAGACTACCGAAACCCAAGCATCTCCCACCAGACACTGCAAGAGACACGATCACGAGAGTACACCACTTCACTGTCAAGGACAGAATTATGCAGACTTCCAGAACCATAACCAAATGGCCAGAATTGTATAAAGATATCAAGCTGTTCACTGATCTCTCCTCGGCGACCATGCTCAAACGCCGAGCTTTCGCACCGATCACAGAAGCACTGCGTAACGCAGATATCCCCTACAAGTGGGGCTTTCCTACGAAGCTACTAATTAAAAGAAATGGCGTGGACAAGCCCATCATGACTCCAGAAGACGGCAAAAAGGCGCTTCAGGAATGGAATATACCCTTCCTACCTACTAGCCCCAGGAAGAAACAAATAACGGCCCATGCACCAAAGGCGTTGTCCAAAGACTGGTCACGAATCCACAGGGCCCCCCAGGCACGCATGGACTCGAACAAGTCACCGACCTGAACGATCCGGGGCCAGAACCGCATCACGCCTTCCACTGAATGAACTGAACGTACAGGTTTATAATGTTTTGTTATATGTTATAATGCAAGTTCACCTAAGATACCCAATAAGGGTTTAACCAAAGGCCACAGGCCTAGCCGCAACGGGTGAGCAATACCCGACGGCACTACATTCGACCCAAGTTATTGTTGATCTCCTACACATAGGGATCCAGTTACCACATCAGTGTGGTACACCCCCGAGGTTCTAGTAACCCAACTTTTCCGTTGCTTTAGGCAACCAAATGTCACCAAACCGTGACTTACGGAATTTTGTATATAGTTTATCCCCCTGTTCTCCCTTTCTCCTCCACACCACCCCCCGCTGAGAGTACTCCGCAAACTCAGCATAATTGATACACACGGTTGCAAACTACCTAGATCTCCCAGGTATACAAACCCCACAGGTTTCCTCCGAGACCGCCGAGTTAGAGTAACCAATAGCTCGATTAAAAAACACAAACCCCTGCCACAGCATCCACCACGTTGGAAAGATGGTGATTAAGCTCATGTCCCTAAACGCCAAAGGGCTTAACTCTCCTAATAAGCGGAGGCTAGCCTTGCAAGAGGCGAAAAAATGTGGGGCACAAGTGGCATTTTTCCAAGAGACCCATTTTAAATGGAACTCTAGACCCAAATTTACCTCAAAATGGTACCCCCATGATTTCCATACATGTTACTCAGCGAAGAAAAGAGGAGTCTCCACAATGATCAGCAAAGATGTGGCCTTCTCCTTAGTTAGGAAAATTAGTGACAAAAAAGGTCGATATTTAATTTTACAATGTATGTTGAATAATGCACCGTATACTCTGATTAATGTATATAGCCCTAATGAAAACCAAAACGAGTTCTTGCAAATGATCTTGGCCCTAACTGATATGTATAGACACGGGAAGGTGATTATTGGAGGCGACATGAACTGCCTATTAGATAGCAGATTAGACTCCTCCACCACAGCCCAAATCAAGAATACACACTCAGACACAGAACCACGTTAACCACAAAAATATGCTCCACACTGACTGCAGCTCGCATGGTAGACCCATGGCGCATTCTACATCCCACAGATATAGATCACACATGCTATACAGCAGCCCACAACAGCTATTCTCGGATAGATTCCTCATACCCACCACGTTGATGGCCCAAATAGAAGGAGCAACAATTGGGGTAATGACGTGGTCAGACCATGCTCCCATTACACTTAGCATTAAAGAAGCGTTTAACAATAAAGGATCTGGCTCCTGGAGACTTAATGAATCTCTTTTAACAGACCCTGCAATAATATCCCAGATCACGACAGATCTACAACACTATATAGCAGAAAACACGACCGCTGACTCTGCAATCGAACACATTTGGCTAGCACATAAGGCGGTCATACGAGGCAGTTTTATAAAACATGCCAGCTATGCTAAAAAGCAATGAATGGCCGAATACACCAATCTCTTGGAAGAAATCCGAACTCTAACACATTCAAACAAAAGAGACCCAAAACCAACCACAAAAACAAAACTCCTAGCTCTCCAAAACAAACTGAACAACATTGAGCTAACCAAAACAACTTACCTACTTAGGAAATTGAAACACAATTTCTTTACGAGTGGCAACAAAGCTGGTGCACTATTGGCATCACAACTGAAAAAGAGGAATGTCGCCTCCAGAATCGCCTTCCTAAACAACCCCAAGGGCATAAAAGTAACGAACCCCCAAAATATTGTAGACCAATTCGCTCAATACTACGGCGAATTATATAACCTCAACCAGGACCCCAATGTACACATACCGACCCCAGACAAAATAGATGACTTCCTAGCTGCCTTAGATCTTCCCAAACTGACAGAAGACGACCTAGCACCCCTAACAAGACCCTTCTCTCTAGACGAACTCACGAAAGCCATCTCTCAACTCCCAGCACACAAATCACCGGGCCCTGATGGCTTAACAAATGAATACTATAAAACTTTCTCACCAACCATAGCACCACTGCTCCTCCAATTAGTTAACAAATGCGCTACAACAGGTGCGCTCCCAGAAGAAATGCTCTTGGCACATATCTCCACTCTCCCCAAACCCGGCAAACCCCCTACACAATGCAAAAACTTCCGGCCTATATCCCTCCTAAATGGAGATGCCAAGCTATACGCGAAGCTCCTCAGCAACCGGCTCGCCCCCCTCCTGCATAAAATAATCCACAATGACCAATCTGGGTTCATCAGGGGCCGCCAAGGCTCAGATAACACCAGAAAATTTTTAAACATGATCTCCACGTTGGAGTCCAACAGATCATCAGGCCTCCTCCTCGCCCTAGACGCGGAGAAGGCCTTTGATCGTCTAAATTGGGCCTATATGACAAAAGTACTAGCACAATTTAACTTTCCAGAATCTACCATAAATAGCATCATGGCTTTATACCACCGTCCAGCAGCGAAAGTATCGCATGGAGGGTTCCTCTCTACGGCATTCTCCATCACCAATGGCACCCGCCAGGGATGCCCCTTATCGCCCCTTCTGTACATACTTGCTCTGGAACCCCTGGCACAAAAGATCCGAACACACCCCGAGATACTAGGAGTCAATATCCGCAACAAAATGTACAGCCTAGCTTTGTTTGCCGACGACATATTTATAGCATTGTCGGATCCACAAAATTCTCTACCCCCCCTGTTGAACCTCCTACAGGAATTTGGCAATATTTCTTACTACCGCCTCAACCAAGACAAAACCCAAGCTCTACCAATAAACCTGCCAAAACCCTTGCTGGACACACTCCAGACCTCATACCAGTTCGACTGGAAATCACACTCCCTCACATACCTGGGAATAAAGATAGCACCCACGATTTCTGCCACTTCACAACTAAACTACAAACCTCTAATTACACTATGTAAAGCGGAAATGAACAGATGGAAACACGCAAAAATCTCATGGTTGGGAAGAATTAACACGTACAAAATGATGATCCTCCCACGTATCCTTTATATCTTTAGGATGATACCGTTAGGGATCACGCCCCAATTTTGTAAGGCACTACAAAAATTATGTGGCGCTTATATTTGGAGTGGGAAAAGACCCCGGGTGTCCCTAGCACTCCTTCAGACTGCCCCACGACATGGAGGAGTGGGTCTCCCAAACCTGAGACAATACCATAGAGCAGCGATCCTCTCCACAGGCATACTCCTTCATGCTACACCAGGCACATTACAATGGGTAGACATGGAAAGAACACAATTTACAAGCATGTCTCTAACCGACTACCTATGGACACCATGGAAGTTTAGAATTAAACGCACAGACCTGTTCCCAACCACACAACTCACAATATCCGTATGGGACACCTTTATGGAGACAATAGGTCACAAGGATACACTACACACAAAATCTCCACTTTCAGTCCTGAGAACAATAGTACCTAACATTCCCCTCAAAGACTGGAACACGGCGGGAGTGGCAACAATATCACAGCTCTTGGACGCCAAAGGCGTACTACCATTCCCAATACTACAAGCAAAGTGGCAACTCCCAAACAGGGCTATCTTTTCCTATCTACAACTAAAAAGCGTGATTCAAACACACACACCCCCAATACATCCAACACCAGCTGCGACTAGACTCACCTCTCACTTACTCCTAGACAGATGTTGGGTAGCACCCACAAAACCCAAAGCACTCACGCTATGTTACAAGGCATGGCAGGAACTCTCAACACCCACATCACACCCCTACAAACCCCACTGGGAGACAGACTGCGGGACAGCACTGACAGACTGCGACTGGCTACGCGCCCTCAACGGTCTCTCTAAATGGACCAAGTGCTATACGCACATCGAGGCCCACAAAAAACTCCTCTACCATTGGTACATGACACCACAGAGACTCCACCGTATATACCCCAATACGCCCAACACTTGCTGGCGGTGCAACGCAACTACAGGGACCTTGGAACATTTATGGTGGTCTTGCGGTAGTATCCAACCACTTTGGACCGCCGTGTCACAGACACTAGACCAACTTCACACCCCTAAATTCCAACTGTCAAAAACATCATGCCTCCTGCTCCTACTCCCAACCAACCTCACCCTAATACAAAAACAGATTGCAGCCCTTACAATACTGGCGGCAAGGAACTTGCTAGCACTACATTGGAAATCACAGACCTGCCCATCCTTAGCCCAACTCCAAACCAAACTCACCCAATACAAAATCTACGAAAGAATGGCAATAATATCCCCCCCAAAAAAACTTGCATTTGATATGGGTTGGGGGAATTGGGAGGGGGCGGTGGACGAGGAGGGAGGTATACCCGGGCCAGACCCTGTTCTCCAATGAGGGCAAGACTCATACAGGACACGAACAATGCTTATACCACATTCTATCAGTACTCTCCATCACTCCCCCACTCCCCTTCATCCCCCCCGCCCACCCCTCCGGGCTCTACCGGCCCTCCCCCTCCCGTCCCCTACCAAGTTTGCGCCCTACCACTAGGGCTACCCACTGATACACCAACATACTCATCAAAAATGAGGCATAACTCCGGTACTTCCTAACCCGCACACCTGGGACTAACTAGTGCACGAACCATCATAGGCTAAACAGCCTACAATCATAACTACGTCGACTGAGCAGACTATTCATGCACACAACCATGGTTACGAGAGGATTCCCTGGTATGGCTCTCACCCCAGAGCCAAACCACATGGACACTTAGGCGATAGCGTATACAACCCCAAGAATTAACAGCCTACGCATATACTTAATTTACTATGACGAAATGCATGCATGTACCAATCCCCCCATGTATTCACTCAGGTTCCGCAAAATTTCTGTGAACGTGATGTTTATGTCAAATACTGTAACACTGTATCCCCCCGCTAACATACCCTTTTTTCCTTCTGTACCCCTGACCACATATTGAAGATATAATAAAATACAAATTTGAAAAAAATAAATAAAAAAAAATAAACATAAGCATCCTGGTGATATACAACACAACAGCTGTAAACCATAACTGTGTCTAAGGATTTAAAAACGAGACACAAAAAGAACACAGGTGGATGAGTGTGAATACAATTTAAGAGGAGGGTTTCCCTGGGGTATTTAAACCCTGCCAAAACGTCTCTCACAGGGATTATTAGCACATTTCTTATCTTCAGCATCCTTTGTAACACTCTCAGGAAACCAAAGAGCTCAACACCCCAGCGATAAAATACAAGACAAAACTCTGCTGGCTTTAAACTGTCAGCAGCTCAGGCAGTCAGTATATTTCCAGTCCTTTTTGACTGTTTGAGTTATTCAACAAGTATCAATGACTTCGAGGAGGTTAGATATAATATGAAAATGAGGCTATACAGTTGTGCTCAAACGTTTGCATACCCTTGGAGAATTGGTAATATATGTACCATTTTTTACAGAAAACATGAGTGAGCAGGCAAAACACATTTCTTTTTTTCTTATGGGATTCATATTGAACTGCAGGTTATAACAGAATGGCACGATCATAAAACAAAACATGGCAACAAAGAAACAAATGAAATGACCCCTGTTCAAAAGTCTGCATACCCTTAGTTCTTAATACTGTGTTTTGCCCCCTTTAGCATCAATGACAGCGTGCAGTCTTTTGTAATAGTTGTCTATGAGGCCCCTAATTCTTGCAGGTGGTATAGCTGCCCATTCGTCTTCGCAAATTGCCTCCAGGTCATGCAAAGTCTTTGGTCGTCTTGCATAAACCGCACCTTTGAGATCTCCCCAGAGTGGCGCAATGATATTAAGGTCAGGAGACTGTGATGGCAACTTCTGAACCTTCACCTTTTTCTGCTGTAATCACTGGAGGGTCAACTTGGCCTTGTGTTTAGGGTCATTGTCATGCTGGAAAGTCCAAGAGCATTCCCTGCGCAGTCTTCCTGCAGAAGAATGCTAATTGTCTTCCAGTATTTTTTGATAACATGCTGCATTCATCTTGCCATCGATTTTCACAAGATGCTCTATGCCTTTAGAGCTCACACCCCCCAAAACATCAGTGAGCCACCACAATGATTCCCAGTGGGGATGGTATTCTTTTCACTATAGGCCTTGTTAACCCCTCTCCAAACATAGCGCTTATGGTTTGTTATGGTTCCCGAACTTGGAGAGACGAACTCCGCTTCAATCGGCAAATCCTGCAAGTGTCGAATATCCCACTAGCTATAGTAGAGCTTGGATTCACTGTTCCCTACAACACAAGTTGAGGCTGCGAGTTGAGGGTAAAACAAACTCGCTTTAATGGCACTCATGCATGACAATTTATACAGTTTTCAAGCCAAGGGACCTGATGGTACACTGGACAATGCAATGTCCCAACCAATGAGAACAAGATGTATCTTTTGAAGATGTTCCCGCCTAGCTTGGAGATAATTGGCTTCAATGGTTACAGTAATCTAATTATCTCCAAGCGCATAAAAAGACCATATTTTATACATATATGAAAACAACATAAAAATGCATAACTTCTATATTTGAATATGAAAAGAGTTCATTCGACCATCCGTTGGATAGCTCAGATCTGAGCGCACAAGATGCACAAATTGCGCTCAGATCTCACAAACGTAGTGCCACGATACTAAAGGTTGTTCATACAGCTTTTAGCCGAACGGGTGAGACAATCGACCCCTTAGCGGGATTCATGCAATTTAGTTGTCGTTTACAGTTCCAGAGTTTTTACTCCCATGTCCCGCTGAATACTCGATGATAAAAAGATGGCCGCCGCCTCGTGTTCAGCATACGAACGGCGACCACCTTGGATCAGGTACTTAGCTTGCGGTTAACCGCAGAAACCACAGGTTAACTGTCGGCACACGCAGGGTCTAGGTGGTCGTCGTTCGACAGTTCTTTTGTGCGGTAGTCGGTATATCGTTCGGGCCATTGTATGCGAACTGGGGCCACCCTGATGACAGGTAATTAGGTTGTGGTTAACTGCAGACCGCAAACCTCCCGGGCAGTTAATTGTCGGCACACGCCTACAGTGGGGTGGTCGGCAGTTCGTTAGTTCATTCGGCGATTTCGAGGCAACTGGGGTTAATTGGCGGCACACGCCAAGGGCTGGGTGGTAGGTCATTCGTATACACAAACTACTTGTAGATGGGGTTCATGTGAAACAAAGTAACAAAAAGGGAACAAAATAACTGTACGTATCCAATAGATGGGATCTCTGTAACATGGTTGTGACCATAAAACTCGATTTTGGTGTTGTCAATCCAAATTACAGTGTGCCAGAAGCTGTGAGGCGTGTCAAGGTGTTGTTGAGCAGATTGTAACCGGGCTTTTTTGTGGCATTGGCACAGTAAAGGCTTCTATTTTGCAACTCGACCATGCAGTTCATTTTTGTTCAAGTATCGTCGTATTGTGCTCCTTGAAACAACCACACCGTCTTTTTCAAGAGCAGTCTGTATTTCTCCTGAGGCTACCTGTGGGTGTTTATTTGTATTCTGAATCATTCTTCTGACAGTTGTGGTGGAAATCTTTTTTGGTCTACCTGACCTTGGCTTGGTATCAAGAGATCCCCGAATTTTCCACTTCTTAATAAGTGAACAGTACTGACTGGCTTTGGATATTCTTTTATTTTTTTGACAATCTTTATTTTGTATTGGTTTTTCCATTTTCCAATGTTATCAGTGTTTTAGTGGATACCTTTTTATATCCTTTTCCATCATTATAAAGTTCCATTGTTACGCAGGTCTTTTGACAGTTCTTTTCTGCTCCCAATGGCTCAGTATCTAGCCTGCTCAGTGCATCCACGTGAGAGCTAACAAACTCATTGACTATTTATACACAGACACTAATTGCAACTTTAAAAGCCACAGGTGTGGGTATTTAACTTTTAATTGCCATTTTAACCTGTGTGTCACTTTGTGTGTCTGTAACAAGGCCAAACATTCAAGAGTATGTAAGGGACATTTCTGTGATTTCTGTTATCATTATGATTTTAAAAAGAGCCAAACAAATATGTGATAATAAATGGCTTCATATGATCACTATCCTTCAAAATAAAATAAAAAAATTTGCATGTCCAGTCATATTTTCAAAATCAATGCCAAAATTTCACAATTTCTGCCACGGTATGCAAACATTTGAGCACAATTGTATTGTGGGGATATTTATGGGATAATAATAGTAACAGTGAGAATTGCCCACTAATTCAATTCTCAGATCCCAAAGAACGTTTATCGTGTTAAGTGGAATGTATTTCATATGATTAATATCACAATGTATAAAAATAAATTTTATTTATGATAACCAATAATTAACAAATAATATTATGTAACATGCGTGACAATAATCAATGAATATCCAGTATAAAATGATATGCAATACAAAGAAATGGGTATTCATTGATTATTGTCACGCATGTTACATAATATTATTTGTTAATTATTGGTTATCATAAATAAAATTTATTTTTATACATTGTGATATTAATCATATGAAATACATTCCACTTAACACGATAAACGTTCTTTGGGATCTGAGAATTGAATTAGTGGGCAATTCTCACTGTTACTATTATTATCCCATAAATATCCCCACATATTGGAGGCACTGCTGAGATCGTTTAAGTTGAAATTATATTTCATATATAATAATAATATTGGTGTAATTCATGCAATTTAATCTTGATATAGAAAAGAGTTTTGTATTGAGATTAAATCACTGTATAGAAATATGGCTGAATCCAGTAATACATCTGTAACAGATAATACTGAAATAATTGAAGACCTAAGAAAACATGCTCTAGTTCATATTCATAAACATATGAAAAATGATGCAACCTATGAGGTTTGGTTGAAAAGCATAGAATGGGAAGCTAAACAAACCATTCTAACTGATGAACACATCATCATATATCTTAAAGAAATTGCTGAACAAAAGAACATAGAAAGGAAAATGGCGTACATAATACACTCTTGGCCTTTCTTTATGACAGCACTTCTTAAGGTGTGTGATGAAAACAAGTCACTGAATGCCAAATTGGACACGTACAGTGACGATCTGGGCATTCAAAATGGGAAATACCAAGATTTACTTGCTGAGCATAAAACTCGTCAGGCTGATCATGAAAAAGAAATGAAAGCTTTGACGGATAAATATGCACAGGAAATAAATCAGCTTAAAATGCAACTGGATGAGTATGAAAAGGAGAGTCAGAAATTAGACAGTGAGGTTGGTAGTCATCATTCTGTGCCAAAAAGTTGCACAAAAATGCAAGAAAAGACTATTTGTAAATCCCCTCCTTATTATGATTTTCCCACACCAAACCAGGTTTTCATAAAACAGTCTGTAAGTAAAGGTGTGAGTAATTCTAAAAAATCACCTGTGGAACAAGATTCCCCATCTCATGACATTACCAAGCCACCTTGGCAATCTTGGGCAGAACAGTTTGAAAAAGCTGTCTTGGCCAAACTTGAGAGGGAGAGTCCAATTCAAGGTGATAGGAATGAAAACAGACATGGTTCTGTACACTGGCAGGATTCTGATGCTGATCAGAATTGTGACAGTGAACAAGAAGCTCAGAGTGATGGGAGTGAAAGTGATTGCACTATCCACTCTGAAGGCCATGTAACTGATATGCCATCTGCGCTGTTGTATGGGTCTAATTCCTCTTCAGCAGACAGATCGCATAGACGTTTACCCAAACACAGAAACAGAGATCGTAAATCAACGACGCCTGTTTATGAAACACCAAAGGTCATCAAATTCCTTAGAGAGACTGTCCCACAATTTTCTAGAGGTTCAGGAAACATATCTGAACATCTGGAAAATTATGATAGAGCAATGAATTAATTGGGCATGTATGATGACATTCATAAGAAATGGTTCATTACATGGACCTTTGATTCAATGTGTCGTGTTTATCTAGAAAGTCTTCAAGCTATACAGTTAATGTCCTGGTCCAAGATGAAATATGAAATAATCATGGAATATGGTAAGTATAAAACCATTGCCTCTGCAAAGAAGGCGCTTTATAACTTAAAGTGCCGTCCAGATCAAAGCCCCAGAGAATTTTTAATAATTCTTAAAAATGCATACTCCGTGGCCCAAAGAAAACCCAGGTATGAAAGCACAGACTTCAAAGATCTGTATTTTCATGCCATGCCGGTAAACATACAAATGAATCTCGCAAGAGATTACGATTGTAAGTTACCATTAGAATGGCTAGTCAGTCAGTGCATGAAGTTGTATACTATACACCATGCACATGACGAAAATCAGCTAAAGGTTAAGAAACCTGGTGATAAAATGGTGTCAGAGACTAAAATTCAGTTAGGTGTAGAAACCCAACAGAAAAAGAGGACCTATTCCGAGGTTTTGAAAACACCAAAACCTCAGAAACAGGAAAACGCCAGAAGCAATTCTGCAAATTCCTCTAATAACTCTGAAAAATCCAATGCCAATGGGAATAAACGCCCCTGGGTTAATAAGAACCAAGGCAATTCCCAATGGAGAAGGAATCATCAGGGAAATAGGAGATATGGAAACAGAAATAACCAATCTGCTTCCAATAACTTCCAACAGTCTCAGCCATCCCAGCCAAATTCTAATGGGCAAAGACAAAACGGCAATGGGGGAAATAATTTGCGTCGTCAGGTTGGTCAATTGACAGACCAGATGGGCAAATTAATGGAGGAAATGACAAAGATCAACCAAGTCTTTGCTCTAAATCCTTTTTTAGGGATAGCTCAAATTGCAGAACTACCTGTGCAACCGCAGCAACAACAACAGGTGCCGCAGCAATAATAGCCACTGTGACTAAACAGGCTAGGTTATCAGTAGATGTAATACCTAACCCTGTTTCCTTTCCAGGTACTAACAGTCAAACAAACAATAGTTGTGTTAGAAAACCTATTGCCTATACCGTCACTTCACTTCCGGGTGAAGGAGGCGCAACGTGTTCCTCTGTTTTTTCATTTCAGCCAAAGGCTAAAATAGCCCCAGCAGCCACTAGTTTCCAGGATCCAGACCTGAAAGGGTTAACTGATGAGATGCCGACCACTAGTTCCCGCTTGACAGTTCAAGATGTTCCTAAAAAGGATGGGCCTGTGGGTAAGACTGAGCATTCCTCAGTACAGGTAGAAACTACTGCTGTGACCGGTAATGTATGGAAAACAAGTAATATGTTGACACATTCTAAATTCTTATGTGAATTAGAAGAACATGAAGGAAGGTACTACATGTCTGTAGAAATACAGGATTCGCTACCCCAGCCTTTTAAAGGGTTAATAGATACTGGTTCACAAGCCACTATCTTATCCAATACCTACTTCCAGCAGGTAATGGACTTAGCAACGGATAAGCCGAAGCTAAGAGATTTCCCCAATGCTCTGTTGAGTGTAGGAGGAAATGCCCTTCATGTTATTGGCAATACCTGGTTAAAGTTTAAAATAGGTAACAAAACCTTTAGACACCCGGTGATAGTGGTAGATCTCCCCTATGACCGACTGATTCTGGGTATAGACATACTCAGAAGACTTAACACAATTATTGACTGTGTGAATGGAATTGTATGGTCACAAGCTAAGGTTCCCATAACCTATGAGAAATCACATGTTCAATCTGATCGTAACTGCCATGTGATAGAAGAAAGACCTGACTCAATTGAGGTACATTTTAGGAATAGTCAGTCACCTGACGTGACTATCCTGCAGGTGAATGATGCAATCGCACCTGTAGATGAGCATTCCATAAGAATTGCTCCAGAGAGGATCCAGAATGTCTCTCTGGAAGGTGATGTTTTAACCATTTCTCTCCACAGGGACTATGTTGAATCTGTAGATCTGGCAGGTCATGCTCAATTCCTTGCCAGAATTGAAAGGGTTAATAACAATTTATTCTTTCCTATGCAAATACATGACTTAGGAAGAAGTAGGAATGCAAAGCTGGACTTACAGAGTGAGAACAGCTATATTAGCAGAAGTCTGTTAAAGCAGATCGCTAATCCTAAAATGATCAGGTACACTTCCCCACATGACAGGTGGATCCAGAATCTGGATGGCGAATCGGAGAGTCACAATGTGATAGCAAAATGTTTACTATCTATTTCCATCGGAAATAAGACAGTTAAACATTTATTCCTAGTGATAGACGAACCTCACTCTCAGGTTTACGTTGGCAATGATGTCATACATCGCTTTGCCATACACCTTGATCTGATTAATTCCAACTTGTGGACAAGGTTAAAAGGTAATCCTTGTGGATACTTACACGAGGAAAACGCCCTGAAATCAGGACAGATACTCCCATATGCGGTAAGTATCCAAGTTCCTGATGACATAACCATTCCACAGGGGACAAGTAATTTTCTTTTACCCCTACAGGTCAAGGAGGGTCAGAGATTGGAAAACTCTGATGCCCTAATCTGTTTATCCAACAGGATACAACAATTAGGGATGGTGGTAACACATACATCAATGGTAAGTATTGGTAAGAATCCCACCTACATCATGGTCAACAATGTTACACCCAATAGTGTTACTTTACCAAAAGGAACATTATTAGGTCTAGCATTGGATGCTGAGTACTATACATTTGGTTTCCAAAACCAAATTATAGGCCTCATCCCTGAAGAATACTTAACTGAGGACGAAATTGTCGATCAAATATTCCATTCCTCCCCAGAAGGATTATTCACTATCCTATCTGTATATCCCTTCAACGTTGAAGAAGGCTCGTGTAAAATCGAAGAAGCATCTATCACCTTCGATCATCCGCTCAATGAGCAGGAATCACAAGAGTATCACGACCAAAGAGAAAAGGTAAGTCAACACCGAACTGACCTAACTTCTAGGCTTGAAGAAGCTTATGAGATAGGCCAGCCTGAAATCTTTCCAGGATTTCAGGAAAGGCTAGAAGAGCAAATATCTTTAGCTGACGGTTGCTCCAACGATGCTGAGCGGCAACAGCTAAAGGAAATCCTTTTGGAATTCCAAGATATTTTTGCCAAAGATTCCTACGACTGTGGGTTAACTAACCTCCACGTAGCCAGAATACAAACTGATCCAAATTTACCACCTGTATTTATCAAACAATATAGACTCCCATTAGCGTCATATGATGGTCTACAAGACATCATTCAGAATTTAAAGGAAAGGGGCATTATACGTCCAGTGCACAGTTCGTATAATAATCCGATCTTGGGGATTCTGAAACCTAATGGACAATGGCGTTTATGCGCTGACTTACGACAGCTAAATAAACGCGTCTATATGTCTGGTTGGCCAACGCCATACATAGACCAATGTTTGGTACAAATGCAGGGATCCAAAATATTCACTGCCATTGACTGTGCGCAGGGATATTGGACTGTACCAGTCCATAATGAAGACCAATACAAATTGGCCTTCACATTTGGAAAGCAGCAGTATACCTGGACCCGTATGCCTTTCGGTTATATAAACTCTGGTCATGAATTCGCTGTGTTCATGCATAAAGCTATGCCTGACGCACTCGAGAGAGGAACGTTATCATATGTCGACGATGTCTTGCTGAAAAGCACTTCCTTTGATAAGCATATCTTAGAGATTAGACATGTTCTCACTCAGTTAAGAGAGGCAGGAATAAAACTGTCTTTACAAAAGGCACAATGGTGTCGCACCCATGTCAATTTCCTCGGACATGAGGTAACTTCTGAAGGATTAAATCCCCAGAGGAAGAAGGTTGAAGCCGTACTAAAGGCTAAAACACCTTCAAACATCAGGGAATTAAGATCGTTCCTTGGTATGACTAATTACTCCCGTAAGTTTATAGATAACTATGCAGAAATAACTAAACCACTCTTACACCTGCTTAAAAAGGAAACTACCTGGAACTGGGGGGAGCCTCAGGACCAAGCGGTAAGTGAACTGAGGAGGAAGCTTACTCAGGCACCCTGTTTAGCATACCCAGAGGGGGGTAAACCTTTCTATCTGGAGACAGGTTATACCAATTTAAGCATCAGTGCTGTTCTGTATCAGAAGCAGGACAGTTTAAACAAAGTTATTGCATATGCTAGCAAGACTTTGTCACCTGTTGAAGTTAAATTCAACACGTGTGAGAAGGCGTTATTGTCGACTGTCTGGGCACTACAAAATTTTCGTAGCTATATCCAAGGTGAGAAAATAATTGTAGAAACAGCTCACCAACCTCTACAGTATCTGCAGAGTGAAAGAATTAGAGACGGTAATCTCTCTAACAGTCGGATTACTGCATGGACTCTATCCTTACAGGGATGGCCGTTAGAAGTCCGTTATAAACATAATAAGAGAAGCCCAGTTGCCCAAGGTTTAGCAGAATTACATGACTGTACTGCTCCATCTCTGGATGATAATGACACCGGAGATGACTTCCTAGAAGAGCAATTGCTATCTCCTTATAAAGTTTATGACGAGGAATACTGTCGACCACTACCGTGGGTATACATTGATGGTTGTTCATATCACCACGTAGTTGGTACTGAACGGAAGTTAGTTGCAGGTATCGGAATTGCCTGGACAGGTGATTATCCTAATGTATCTATAGGATACAATATTGGTCCCAAAAGCAGTCAGATAGCCGAACTCTGTGCAGTATATAAGACCATTCAAATGGCAATAGAATATGGTATCAAAGAATTTGTTATTATAACAGATTCCAACTATGTTCGCAACAGTTTCGTCGAATATCTGCCTAGCTGGAAACGTAACCAAATGCTGAAAAGCAATAACAAACCTGTTAAACATGGGAAATTGTTTTGTAAAATTGATGAACTGGTTAAGGAAAATGGTTTAACCATATATTGGAAGAAAACCAAAGGCCATTCTAAAATAGAAGGTATTGACAAGGATGGTAATGACTTAGCCGATTCACTGGCAAAACAAGCTGCCATCGATGGTGAAATCCTAAACATTGATGATCTTATGGGTTCAATTCATGTTGAAGCCATAACTAGACGACAGGCTAGAGATAATGCCGACTTAAATGTTGTGCAATGGAGTCAAGAAGCTCCTAGTGAGGACCTGATTACTAGTCAAAAGAATGATCCTGTAATAGGCATATTCTATAGACATATAGAAGACCCTACTGCCAATCCCATCACAGATGTGGATTGCAAAGATAATGAAGATTTACGAATCTTGATGAGATATAAAGTCCAATTTAGTATCATGGATGGGTTACTGGTCAGAACTTCTAAACATGGTATACAACAATGGGTAGTCCCAACTGTATACAGAGGGTTAATGCTCCAACACGCACATGATGCACCTACATCTGGGCATCGTGGTGATAAGATCACATATGAGATATTGCGTGATTATGCATATTGGCCACACATGTTAAGGGATGTTAAGACATACTGTCAGGGATGCTTGATTTGTCCGCAATATCAACCCCATGGTCCAACCCATCGTGCACCACTTCAGAAGAGGGGGGTGTCATTACCCTGGTCTGATATTCAAATTGACTTTATAGGTCCTGTAACAAGATCTTCAAGAGGTAACAAATACATGTTAACCGTTACATGTATGTACACAAAGTGGATAGAATGTTTGCCTTGTAAAGAGAACACGAGTACCGTGTGCGCCACTTTGTTGATTAACCATGTCTTTTCCAGGTTCGGTCTGCCTCAGAGAATTGAGTCAGACAGAGGTAGTCATTTTACCAGCGAAGTAATGGCTAAGATGTGGAACATTCTAGGTGTTAAACGAAAGCTACATATTGCATACCGCGCTGCGTCTAGCGGGGGGGTAGAGCGATATAACCAGTCTATCGTTAATATTCTGAAGAAGTATGTTAAGGAGTCTGGTAAAGACTGGGACATTAAATTGCCCCTAGTTTTAATGGCGATTAGAGCCACACCTAGCACTGCTACCAAATTGTCACCTTTTGAATTGATGACAGGAAGAAAGATGGTTTTACCACAGCATTTACTATATCGTACTTCGGATCATAACTTGATCAATGCTGCCACTACGCATCAGTATATCGAAGATTTGCGCAAGCATTTACAGCATGCGTTTGCTTTTGCCCAAAAGAATCTAGAAAAAGCAGCGACAGGGGTTAAGACCTATTACGATCTAAAAACCACGAAAAAGGAATATGAGATAACAGATCAAGTCTATCTGTATAACTTTGCGCGAAATCAAGTTAAGGAAAATAAATTTTTACCTTCTTGGAAAGGGCCATATGTCATTATTGACAAAATTTCCCCAGTAGCGTATAAGATAAAAATTCCTAAGGATGGTGATTTTATTGAAAAGTGGGTTCACATTAACCAGTTGCGTGCTTGTCATCCTAAATCTCAATTAAGGATTATAGGTGTGGATTCGGATGCAGAAGGGTGAACGACTAACCTGGATGAATGCTTGATTCACGTGGTATAGTATGATGTGAAATGTTGTGATGTGCCATGATCTCATGTACGTTCATGTCATTAACCATTTCCTTGCCATCCAATAACTACATTTTATAAGCAGGTTACTAGCTTGTTTAACTGCTATAGGCAAATTGCTGAAGAGTCAGTAATAAATGTAGTGAGGGATGAAGTTATAAAAATAGAATTAGACAGAATACATATGTTGATGAATCGTAATAATGTGTTGTCCTAGGCCAAGTGATGTCACACTGTTATAAGTTTGTATGCTTAACAACCTTGAATCATTAGTAGATAAGCCTGAAACGAGTTCCTGATCCGTGACTTTCGAAAGATGTCCAAGAAGGATGTGGCGTGTTTCTGGATCGTACTGCTCCTGTGCCAAGAGCTACGGACCGACCCGATCGCAGAGATGGGACCATCCTCCGGCATCTTGATTCAAGAAACACCAGGGTTCATCTTAACGGAGAAGAGGATCCTGACCCGACGTGTGTTCGTCAGCTTGGACCCCAAGATTTCCATCGAGAAGGCATACAACATTTCATCGATGCAGCTTCCTGAGTTACAGACTTGGTACCAGATGCACCTCCAAAGAGCACAGAACCGTGTGCGAAACATCTTGGAGCAAGCCCGGAAACCATTTGTATCCAGTTTTATTCCGATGAGCAACCGACCCAAAAGGTTCCTCACCGCTATAATTGTTGCATTACTTTGTGCCACTGTCGGTGCAGTTGTCGCAACTGGAATGTCTGCAGCCAACTCTATTACTGTCCAAAAGCTGGATATGGAAATCTATGCGCTAAAGCAACACATTAACGATATTCATCAGGTGATACAACAGCAAAGAACACTTCTCCAAGACGTGTTAACTATTGTGGAAGACACAGTTGTTACAACAAATTTGCATTCGGAGTTAATTGCCAAATCCACTGAGTTGCACCAAAGTCATGACTTATTTAAGCGTGAACTTCCATTTCTGCATGACCCAATATTGTTCCACACACTTGCTTTTCTTGACGAAGTGCAAACTGGAATGATCGAATTGGCAGGGGGACGCATACCTCTGTATTTTGTATCCAAGGATATTGTTCATGCGATGCTTGCCAAGGTGGATGGAGAGACAATTGAGCCTATGCAATTAAATCTGGCCTTTGAGATGGGGAGCGCTATACCTCTCTTAATTGATCCGGAACGTATGGAGATTTGCTTTTTATTGACCATACCATATGTAACTCCCAAAAACATTTTTCAAATGAAAATAATGTACTATGTAATAATGATATTATGGTTGATTGTACTAATTGTAAAGTTCAAAACTCTTACAGGTACAAATATATACAAAAATGTTAATTCCACGCACGGGCCTATGTTAGAAATGATGTGATTGCACAATATGTCTGATAACTTCTATAGTGCTTATTCATAAGCTAAATTAATTTTGGCTATGAAATGCACTAAAGGGGGGTTATGTCAGAGTATTTATGTCGGCAGACATTTTGTGCTATGATAGAAACTAAAAGTGTATATTCTGAGTCACTCTGAACAGACCAGACTCCATTTTGTTATTTCAAGTTAACAAAAAGACACTATATTTCTATCTGCAAGCTAACCACTTTCCCAGAGCTGAGGAATGCATAGTATATACAAGCCAAGTGATAAGGAAGGGGGTTGGACAGACTGTCTAATGCTAATGGAATATAATCAAATCTAAACCCAGACAATTGTGACAGAGAAGATTAAATAATTTAATATTTAACTGTCTATATATATAAGGTACCATTGTATGGAAAAGGGTAAACTTAGTTCATGATCTGTCATATCAGAAATTATTGCAGGAATTGCAGACGCTAAGTCTGGACAAAATTTAAGAAATCCTTTGAAATTTTAAATTATGGCACTATAAAGATAACGCAAAATGACGTCAAAATAGTCACCAGGAAAAGTTAACTCTTTCCTGGATAGGTATGTTTAGTGGGACAAGACTGCCCTCTATAGACCAAATAACTAATTTGCGATCTGGAAGATAACCACACCTCTAGTGCTTCTATTGGGTTATCAACTGATGACGTACAGAGAGTCTGGCCCTTTAAAAGTTAAGACAAAGGGAAGATAGAGATGCGAGGCAGACGGGGAGGTATGCAAGAGATGCAAAGGAGAGGAGAGAGGAATTGGAAGTTTGGGGATTCCAACTCGGATAACATCTGAGACTAACACTCTACTCCTAAAACTCTAACACTTAGAATTTACTGACTTTCTAACCAACACCTCCATGCAGAGAGACTACCAATCGGATGAAATATCTACTCAACTGGTAATTATACTGGTTTCATTTAATTAAATTAAATTAATTAAAATGTATTAATAGCATTATATATGACTGGATAAAGCACGGTCAGATTTCCATATTAAGAAATCTTAGTTAACTAAGAATATATAGTTATAAATATTCCATTCTGCAGGTGGAATTAAGAATAATTATATATTGATGTGATATTATCACGTGTTAGCATACCGCTGTTTTTATCCAGGTGTATTGATTTGCTCTAAATTAAGATAGATATCTTTTAGACAAATTAAAAATCTGCTTATATAATGTGGTAAATTCTCTTATTGGATGATTTTAAGAAAATGACTAGTGAACTGGTTTAAATGTTATTTTATTTAAAAATTACATAAGAATAGATCTTAACTACCTAGGAGATCTAGCCAGCATTGAAAGGGTTATTCTAACTGTATGCTAAACTTTACGACCTTACGCTGCACTCTGAGGAATTCTGTTCTTCGCTGTGAAAAGTTTCACTTAAGTCTGTGTTAAGGATACCTCATAAATCGTCAAAGTCTTGACAGATAATGCCGTTTAACCATTGAAACGTAATACCCATTTCTTTGTATTGCATATCATTTATACTGAATATTCATTGATTATTGTCATGCATGTTACATAATATTATTTGTTAATTATTGGTTATCATAAATAAAATCTATTTTATACATTGTGATTATTTATATGAAATACTTTTCACTTAACACGATAAACGTTCTTTGGGATCTGAGAATTGAATTAGTGGGCAATTCTCACTGTTACTATTATTATCCCATAAATATCCCCACAGTATATCGATTTTGAGCTGTGCCACTTTGCATAATTTTTTTATAATTTTATCTGGACAAAAGTTTTAACAATGGTGTACATTGTATTTTTTGTATTTTGTCATTCTTTCTTTTATTGAGGCAATGATAGGAAGGATAGAGAAAAAAGAGGGAGTAATAGCAAATAACCACATTACAAAATCACAATAATTTGCATGATATATACTCCTATGCATGACAGCCTCATTTTATATTAAGATAAACAAATATAAACTTATAATATGGTAAATTAACCAGCTTATTAATGCAGGAGATAAACTTGAAATTAATATGAGCAGGGAACTGGACTGCTGAAAGGTGATAAAGAATATGCAACAATCTGTACATGCCGGCTCAGCTTGGCATAAACCCCTACACCCGATACAACTAGTGTCATAGCAGGAGAGCAGCATATTTAACATTCTGAAGGACACAATGGAGGCGTATAAGAACATTTATATAGATGCTAGGTATGTACCAGTATAAAAGAAACAGACAGGTTGTTTGTTGACCCATCCACACTAAGGGCTAATAAGAGAAGCATATTATAGGGTGAGACACCATGCATCGCTCTGCTTGCCTGCAATTGCCCAAGCTAGCAATATGAGACCCATAAAGGTACAGAGTCACAGTCTTCCAGAACTGTCCTCTGTGCTGGCCCCAGGCCTCAGGAAGGGCCCAAGGGCTTATTCCACTGATCCGGTTACTCTGGGCACCATGATCAACATCCCGAGCAGATCAGGGCACAGCTTCTCTCCGACTATACTTTTTCCTGAGGTGTGGGTTGTGCGCCATGGGTGGTCCTCTCAGGGCCATCAGCCTAGGAGTGCTGCTAAAAGCATTGGACAGCCCGAGACTCAGACCTGCATCAGAGAGTCGTGGTTTCTTTTCCCACTTCTTCAGGTGGACTGGTTCGGTTGCGGTGCGGCGATAAGTAGCAGACGTTTGCTGGCCATTGGCAGGTGAGTTCTGGGATAAACTTTTTCTCCATCTTGTCCCCACTACCTTGCGCTCTTCGTTGTATAACTTAAGCCAGAAATTAGCGAATATCCTATCAAGCCGCTCCAGGCTCTTTTCCAGCAGGCCTCGTGTGGTTGCGGTATGTTGGGTGTTGGTATGGACAGTGTTGCAGGCCCCTCACTGTGGAGTCACTAACAGGTTTACAGACCCTCCTGCAGCGGGATGCTAGAGCCAGGGAGTTGGTGCCGGGATATCCACCACCAGTGCGGGGAGGAGGAAACAGCAGGAATACTAGCGGAAAGATTGGTCGCCTCTCCCTCACCCGCACGCACAGGTAGGCCGCAAAGACACTCAGAGCGTAGGCCAAAAAAACTTCAAAAGCTAGCTCAGCAGTACGTAGGTAACCTCCAGTACCTAAAATGTTAGTTTGATATCCCCGCCCCCTGTATTTTTTGTATTTTTATAATGTATCAAATAAAAAGGAAAACAATTGAAATCCTGAACAGCAGTTTTTTGTTTGTTTTTTATAGTTGCTCATACAGTTGCTTTTTATAGAGCTTGTTTTTTCATACACAGACATTTCTATATATATAAAGTGCTATTTAATATATATATTTTTATATCTAAGGTGTTATTGAATATATTTTTTAACAAAAAGAAACATTTTAAAAATAATATTTAACTTATACTACATAATATTTTAATATGTTTTAGGTATACATGAAATAAGTTTTGTTATAAGCGGTGTAATTTTCGTCATGTTCCGTTTTTTTGTTACTGAGATTTACAATATTGAGTAAGGCACCTTAATATGGAAAGCCTCATTGGAATATGAGTAAAATACAGAGCATTTGCGTATAATGTTTCATTTTATGTGTTTTACACCTTTGAATTAGAAGAAGAGAGAAGGCAAGACTTATATATGGAGTAATGGAAGTGACATATCACTTTCTCTAAATAATATTTTCAAGAATGGAGACTGAACAGAGCAAAGGAAACTAAGCTTCTTGGCCACAGTCACCCAGGATAGGTTAAGCAAAATCATGGTGGGGACCCCTTAAGTGACTGCTGGCCAGGAATGGAAAACACAGATTGAAAAAGCCCTACAGGGTGAAACGCATTTTGGTCGGACTACATGGACAGAATATATTTGTATTTTATTACTGCATATGAGTTTTTGTAATAATAAAATATCCATCAAATATTTTGTTGGTCTGTACAAACCAACTTTTATATTCCTGAAAAGGGTATTGTGACGAGACTAATCTCGCCCATGTGCATTGGCGGAGCCCGGTTGCCCCTCTGCTGCGTTTAGACTATGGCCCCATGTTGAAACGCTTGATTTTCCCCTGAAAAGACAAGAAAGCCGGGTCATTCGGTGCTTGCCCTGTTTGAGCGGTGATACCCCAGATAGCTATGCCATGGAGCCCATTCGTATAATGAAAGACTATGGGAAAGACTTTGGCTCCATGGCAATTGAACTGTATGTGTGTGCTCTGAGCGCCATTCAGTAATAATGTGCGCTCAGATCTGAGCTATCTGGGGATATGTTGAATGTACCTGTTTTATGCAATGGCTGCACAGTTATATATTTTATGTATTTTATTGTCTTTTGCTGCCATGTGTTCAATGGAGTTTTGCCTCTGTCCTTGGAGATAATTGGATTACTTCCCAATTATCTCCAGGATAGAAGACTCTGTGGAACTGGTTTTGGGCAGAAAAGCCATGCTTTATTTGGTCACAAAGGACTACGATCTATCTTTTGAACCACTGGACCATTTGGATGATTTGGAGTATGCTGATTCTGAAAATTTAAGTTTTATGTGAATGTGATGCATACTTTTAAATTTATGAATAATGTGGAAAAACTGTATTTCTCTACCTGTGATAATTACATTACCCATTGTGTAAGGTAATTGTATCACAGGCAGAGGGGAGGATTTTGTGTGGGAGTGTCTGAGTGTATTGTATGTGTTTATTGGTTGTTTTCCAAAACCCTGTGGGTGGTACTAATGTGTAAGAATGTGCATATAAGAACAAGAAACCCACAGCTCTCTCGGTTCTGCTTGACCCTCAAACGAAGTGTCGTCTCGTTCTTGGGGGGAATTCGATTGTATGCTGATTGCCAGGAGTGTAAACTGATTGTATGCTTTTTCTGTTCGGCTGTTTCCAGTGTTCGTGTGTTTCCTGTTCGGGAGTTGGAGGATTCGTGTAGTTTGCGGTTCAGGAGATTGGTGATTGCAGTAGCTGCCTGTGCATCTGAAAGGGGAAAATCTCCTAAACGGTTTTTAACCTCTTGTGTGTAAAACGGTCCGTTACAGGTATACTTACAAAGAAGAGAGGTGCCATGATTGACACTAGGCTGGTTTCACCTGGAGACAGTAACTTTTAGGCTCCATGCAAGGTGAGAGGTGAATTTTAAAGTTATATGTCCGGTTGTTCCTTAATATGCTGCATCAGTGTGGTTTCTATCTTTCTGTTCTCTTGGAGGAAACGTGAAAATAGCTGATTATACAGGTGGTGTGCCATCTTAAAGGCACAGAAATGTTTAAAATCAGAGCCAATTCATTCAGGCTCCACCAAATGTGAGTTGTATACCTCACCTCCCCAGAACAGACTGGCTTCGTCCCACACAGACAAGAGTCAGACAACACACGTTGAGTGATAGATCTTATCGATGTGGCCAAATGTCAAAATATTCCTAGTGTACTACTTGCTTTCAACGCAGAGAAGGCATTTGTGTTAGGGACCAGGAATCAGACAGAGACAGATGCAAAACACCTTTATTATAAATAGCAAATAATTACATAAACCAAAAGCAAAGTCCAGGAGGCAAGCAGGGGTCAGGCACAAAAGTGTGTAGTCAGACGAGCCAGTATCAGGAGAACGCAGAACAGCGGAGTCAAGAACAAAGCCAGAAGTCAGGAACCCGGAACACATAGGAAACGGGAAGTCTTCTGGGAAACAGGAAACCATGCAAGGACAAGGAGGTACTGGAACTTGCTGCTTAAATAGTCTGCACTGATTAGCAGCAGGGCTGGTTACTATAATCAGGTGAGTAACCGTGGCAACATCAATGAAGGAGTTGATTGTTAAAATCAGCTGAAAGCTCAGACAGAGAAAGGAAGGGTTGCTGTCATGATTATCAACCAGAACAGGACGTGCACGTGGCACCGAGGTTGGTGTAGTGATTACACACCAAGGGTTTTTCAAGTGCATAAGCTACAGAGTTAACCCTTCGAAGTATACGAAATGGCCCAATGTAACGGGTGGCAGTTTTTGTGAGGAAACATGGAACCTTAGGTTGCAGGAAGACAGCCACACCCTCTCTCCGACCTGATAGGTAGGTGCAGGTTGGCGGTTGCGTTCGGCCTGGAGTTTGTAGTTCTGCATTGAGTGTCGCCAGGAGTTCTGAACCTGCACCCAAGGAGTTCCCGGATATGTTCCTCCAATGCTGGTATCCTTTGTGGCATAAACGTTTCAGGCAACAAGGACAGTTGAAACCCATAGGTCGCCAAGAACGGGGATAGCCGGGAAGAAGCATTAATGGCACTATTGTGGGCGAACTCTGACCAGGGTAGCAGATCAGACCAGTTGTTCTGGTGGTCCAAAATATAGCAACGCAGAAACAGTTCCAAGGCTTGGTAAGCACGCTCTGCGGCATCATTGGATTGCAGGTGGTAGGCCGAGGAGAAGGAAAGCTGAATTCCCATTTGTGTACAAATGGGAATTCGTTTTTCTAGATTTTTTTGTTTTTTTTGTTATTCTGTCTCTCACTGTTAAAATACACCTACCATTAAAATTATAGACCGATCATTTCTTTGTCAGGGGATCAGCAGGGGATCAAATACTTTTTTCCCTCACTGGAACCCTGTTAGTGAATAATTCTGTTTGTGTATATACACCAAATTCTCCACCAAATGTATAGAAAAATATTCTATGAAAATTGACCAGACTAAGATGAGATTGGTAATTCTCATACTTACTAAAGCCAAAACAAAATGTCAAAGTTAAAATTTGGTATTTCCAACCAAATTAACACTATCTGTCTGAATCCATTCATTGTTAGGTTTAAAGTCAGTGCTTTTCACATCCGAATGTATGTAAAGTATAGGATCCAGACATTTACAAAGCACTGATTTTAAACCGTGTTGTGACCTTGTGTATGCAGCAGACAAAATGTTTGTATATTTACGGTACTGGTCCGTATTTTATCAATCCAGGTCTATATTTTAAAGTTCAGATTCAGATTTCAGCTCTACCATCATACTCAAATCCAGAACCGATTCAGGCTTATTTGGACTTAGTCATAAACCTCGCGTATATCTTATTTCTGGCAAAACAGATTTTAAATTAAACAAAATATGATGGAAAACGATTAAGCCGTAAGAAATAACGGTACATAAAGAAACTTTATTAATTGAATTAGAGTGAATAACGATTTCTGAGAACTTTTATTGTCCGAAAACTATTTCCCATTTGGAAAGGCATGCAAAGTATTCTTTTGTGCCATTACACAGAGCTGCATGTTTTATGAGATAATTCAATAAAGACAGACACAATACAAGTCTTTCTTAGAATTTACTTAGTGTCTGGGCTATACAAGAGAGACATTATCCTGTTATACAACAGAGATAGGAGTAATGCATTATTTTTACAGCTGTGTAACAAAGAGCCAAGCCATTTAACAAACAACATTTTTGTTATTGTTATTATAGCACCAACATATTCAGAGGGGGAGACAGCAAGAGATAAAAAGCCAGTATTTAGTTAAAGGAACGTGCCAAGCACAATAACCACAACAGCCTTCCAATGAGCTTAAGCAGGGGAGACAGCGTTAAGTGCCCAGCGAGATCTAGGTAAGTAGTCATTGTGGAATATGGACTGTAATTATTATATATATATATTGTAACAGAGTGTTGGGGATGGTGGTCAGGGGTGTATATCTGGCACCCAGACTTTTGCACAGCCACTATCCTGACATGTGGGTAAGCACATGCAGCCCCAGGGAAAGTGAAGTTTAAATGTAGTTTTTTTTCCTCTGTTGTTATTTGGGTCCCTGGGGTGGAGTATTCGGAAGAGCAGGGTGGGCCGATTCTCCACCCACTGTCAGAGTGGTTGTGCATGAGTCCAGCCCAGGTTTTCCATAGAGTTCTGGCTCACTGCCTAACGAGGTCATTAGCCTCACCTGTAGGGGCTGTGAGCAGCTATATAACTGCAGTTAAAGCAGGGTGAAGGGAGAAAAGTGTTTTGGAGGAGAAAGAATGTGTTTTGTGGAGAAAGAAGATTTGCTGTTCATTGTATCCTGTTACTTCACAACAACAGAAAATAAACAGGCCAGAGGCCTTTTTGAAACTGGACTTTGTCTTGGCCTGGTTTTCTTACCCTAGAGGGCTGTGCAGTTGCCAAAAGATCCTGGACAAACACACACAGGAAAGTAAGTTTGTCACAATATATATAACACATACGTATACCGATCTTAAATGACTTGACTTCTTACTCTGGGAGGGTGCCACGGCACTGCTACCACCATAATCACTACAGTGGGCTGTAGTCATTATGGTTGAAGTATCATGAGGGAGTGAAATGGACAGTGGAAGCATTGGTAATAAGAAGGCAGTTTTATACTATCCAGGAAGAGGGTAATTTTCCTAAAGAGATGGATTTTAAGACACTTTTAAAGGATTTGAACTAGGGGAGGTCCGAGGAGGTAGATCATTCCATAGGAATGGTGCAACCAATGAGAAATTCTGCAGGAGAAATGAGGTGCAAACAGAAAGTAAGAGAATGGTTGTAATTAAGACGAGGAGTACTTGTTAAATAAAAATGTAAACGTAAATGTAATGAGAGGTGGAATTGTAGATGGTTTTGTATGCCAGTATTACTAGTTTGAATTGAATCTTGAAGAGTATGGAAAGCCAATGTGGGAGATGGCAAAGGGGTGACGTATGAGAGATGTAAAGGGTAAGGAAGATAATCATTGTAGGAGCATTCATTCCGTCTGGTAGTGGGGCAGGTGTAGTTGCTGTGAATGCAAATGAGGAGTGAGTAGCAGGAACTGGTACACATGCATGAACAAGTGCCTTGGTTGTACCTAGGGTTACAAACTGGTAAATACAAATAGTAGACTTGGATATTCAGTTTCAAACTAATTGCAATACGTCTGAATTGTGGGTGATTGGCTACAGCCTTGTCATTTACCTCAATAAAAAAGTAAATTGCAAAAACAAGAGTGCAATGAGCTTTGATTTGTTTTCCAAAGAAATAAGGCCATATTGAAGAGGGTTAAGCAGAAATTTGAAATTCGGGAATGTCAACAAATGAATAAATAAAAAACATTGTATAAGCTTTGAGATAAATGGGGGTGGGTATGTAGGATGACATTTAGTTGGAAATGTAGGGTCAAGAGATGGATTTTAGATGTGTAGCAGAAAACAGAATTCTACCTGAGATGGGTCCCCTGTGCCCCGACTGAGCACATGCGTCCGAACAGCTTTTTCCCGCCACCAAACCACAGATGTCAGCCCATTCACAAAGATTCAGTATACTAACACCTCTCCCCCCAAGAACAGCAGACACACACAGCTTGAGGGTAGAACAGGAACTAACTTTTATTAAGCACACACAGGTATTTGTACACCATTAAAATCATTAATAAACACACAAGGGTTTGGGCCAGTGGCCGATCATACTGGGCCTAAATTAACAGTCAATCACATCAAGCATATTAATAACCAATAGGACACACAATCCCAGCACACCTACTTTGCATACACAGAAAAACACAATACCTTAGGCAAAAGGATTAACACACTGTCAACAATAAGTGACTAAACTCCCTGAGTCACAAAGGGGAAAGTCCCAGGCCCACACAGCATGGCCACACAGTCTCTGGCTTAGCAACATCTTATCTCTCCATGTTGTTTCTAGGCCCAAGTTTGTGCAGTCCAAATAGCTGCCCCTCTCACCAGAGCTCACCCAAACAAAGGAGCCATCGGTGCCCAAGTGACGGCGCACCAGCAGTGCGTCACACTACCTTTAGTTGTTTAATCTTGACCGTAAAGCAATATCAAAATCTCTAGTTGTGTCAGGATTTATCTGGATGTTTTAACAATACAATGGCAACTTCAGACCTTGCGGAGAAAGGATAAAATCCAATGCTGAAACCAGTGAATGTAGCAGAAGGCTAGAAGTGATGAGATTTGCAGTCTACCTTAATATTTACTTGGCTATAGACTGAGGCTGTATATATTGATGGATTCCAAGTGGTGTAGATAATGCTAGAGACATCTCTAACAGCTTAGTTATAGCAGAATGCAGCAGGCTGATGATAATGGTATTAGCGGTCAGAAACTAGCAGTCAGTAAGGTCAGGGCTAACAGAGACCATCAGTATCAGTGAGGCACCAGTGAGACATCCAAAATTAGCAATATTTCTACAATCATTTATCTCCATGATATGTCTCCAATGTCATCAGTACCAATGCATACTTGTGTAAGATATGTCAGTCAAAAAGTGGATAAATCCTAAACTACAGATACTGAGAAATGAGTACGTAATGAGAGTGCAAGGGCATGATCTATGCACCAAAATGTACCTTTTAATTTGAAATGCTAAACAGAACATGACAAAAAAATGACAAAAAGGAAGCTCTGCAGAAAATAAAAGGTTGCAGTGCTGGAATAGCTTACATACCTTCTGGAACTAGGTGATTTATGTGGGTAATCTTGTTGAGAATTCCCAGGCAGTGCCAAGGATTGAAAGGCCATGAATAGATATAGCTTGCATGATCTATACACTTAGTGCCCTTTTATTTAACAAATTCTGAGAATTAAGAAGGATCTAAATATTTACCTGAGCACAGACTCTCTGTATATTCTTCTATTGGATCCAACACAGGTTTCCTGAGAAAGTCATCTAGGGGGCGTGTCTTGGCCACCATCTTGAATGGCCACGTTTTAGAGAGGCTCCTGGACAAGGGGGACAATTTTGTTCCAAAAGTGCCAATTTTAATCTTAATGGACCAACTCTAATCAAAGCTACAAATAGCCAGTCCAATTTTTAACATGCAGAAGCAAAAAAAACCTGACAAAAACGTACCTGGAATGAAGAAAATGGAAGCAGGAGCTGCTGGGGTGAGTAAAAGTCCCCAGGCTCACTCCCCTGCTTCTAAACCCGGCTCACGGCTTGTTTTGCCACTAAAAATATCGTTGGTGGCGTTGGGGAAATCCCTCCCTACCTCCCACCCGGTCTCCCAAGCCAAATCTTATGCCTGTGCGGCCGTGACCCATTCTCAGAATCCTGAGAGCTGCGGGATCGCGGCCGCACTAGCCGACACTCAGCATGCTCGGAGCGTAGCACTGTCTCCCGCGAGCGGCAAGGACCACCCAGCAAGCCGCTCGCGGTCTAACACTAGAGCAGCCCGGTCGCTCACTTACAAAAGCGACAGGGTTGCAAGTAAAGGGGAAGGCAGTTTGAGGTCACGCTCCCCGTCGGGATCCTCAGCCTCCAGGTTGTCGGTCTCGGCGGAGGGGGCCTCTGCTGTCCGACCCAAAACTCTTAAAGGCACAGTAAGGGTTATAGTAAGCCCAGATGATAATAGTATGGAATTAAGGGCTGAAGTGCTCCAAACAAGTTCTTATTCTGCACTACCACAGAGAATAAGTCATGATGCCACAACAAAGATGGCTACCAGTCCAGATATTGTATATTCCACTCCCAAGATGGCCACTGCCACCTCCAATATGGCTACTACCACATTTAAAGCAGCGACTTACAATCCCAATATGCCACCTGAATTGGCAGAAGACCTGCCACTGTCAGCTGGCATGATAATTCAACTCATTAAAGATTTGAGAGTTGATTTGAAAAACGACTTTAAAAAAGACTTTGACGCATTATATGGAGCCATGGAGGGCATTAATCAGCGAATGGAAATATTAGAGAATAGATTGCACTCTCAAGAGCAATCTCACCTGGATCTGGTTGAAACTGTAAAAGAGCTCCAGAAGCAAGTGCACCAACAAGCGGAAAAGTTAGCGAATGCTGAGGATAGAAGTAGGCGTAATAACCTAAGGATCAGGGGGATCCCTGATAATATCGATTCTCTGGAATTACCAAGTTATTTCCAGACAATGGTGAAGTCAGCTCTACCAACTGCTAATAATACGGATTTACTACTGGACCGCATCCATAGATTGCCCAAACCCGGCAATGCACCTGCGGCTGAACCCAAAGATGTGATAGTGAGATTTCACTACTACCACATTAAAGAAGAATTTCTAGGTGCAGTACGCACGTCAGGCCTCACCGGGGATTACAGCGTCATGAAGGTCTTCCAAGACTTCTCTGCTCAAACAATGAGGCGACGCAGGGAATTTCAAGTTTTCACTGCGGAGCTAAGACGAAGAGGGATAAGATATAGATGGGGATTCCCGGTTAAAGTCCTTTCCCGCATAGATGGTCAGAATCTCATAATCACGTCGCCTGAGGAAGGAATGGAACTCATCAAATCCATGAATAGACGTCAGGTTTCGCCTCATAGACTCTCGCCATCTCCTATTCAGGCCAGCAAGAGAAGCAAATCGGACACTTCCTAAGATTCCAGCTCATAGAGCTACAGTCTTCGTTTTCCACGGTCGTATGTTGTTCGACACTTCAAGTTGAGATGTTCTTCCTATCTTCACAAAGGAATTTTATTTATTTCTTTTTAGACTTTTATTTTTATGATTTTTTTCTCTTTATTGATTTTTATGGTATGGTTCTGAGAAAACTTTATGTCTGTAACAGACTATCGAGTTCTGCTCCAGTCCAGAGATTTATAGGGATTACTTTGAATTTTGACTTGTTTCTCTTTTTTATGACAGACTTTTGAGTTTGCACAACAACAGTTATTTGATATGTGCCTCTACGGTTTATTTCAGAAATTGATTCAATTACTTAAATCCTTCTAAATTTATACAATCAAAATAGTTTTTTTTATATAATTTCATATTTATTGAATTTTATTATTATTTTTTAATTTTGTGCTTTTTGTCCTTTCAAATGTCATACTTAAAAAGTTGCTTTTTGTTTTATTTTTTACTATTTATATTGAATCCTCTTGTACCCAGTAGCCTTCTCTCTCCCCAACCTGGGCCTAACACCCTGAGATGGAGAAACAGTTTTTTGTTCTCCCTCATGGCCCTCTTTCACTGTTTGTTTTTCTCCCCTGATAGGGGTATATACCCAAGTTTTTTGTACCCCTTTTTTATTTTTCTATATTGTTACCGGAAGAACAACAGGAACAAACCACAGAAGCCACAAACAGAGATATGGACACAAGTCTTCAGGAAGTAACAGGTCTTTTATTTACACACCGATCGGGTCTCACACTGAACTTGTGTTCAAAAGGTCTGAGCCCAGAGCATAGTTTGAACAGGCTATTTATTAACAATAACTCCTCCCATTCATCGCTCCACTCACACATACCCTTAGACCAATCAGTGAACAGGATATTCAGGATCACCCAATATGGGCAGACGGTATGACTCATTTTAAGGACAAAGGAATGTGACTACGGTTGATGCACATGATCAGTACATTGATGACAGTATCTTAGCTACATGTAACTAACTAACAGATACAACAAACACCTGTACTTTTATATGCCACATGGATATTTCAGGCCTACTAAATTTTGAACCATGTTGAAATCCCATCACATTCCCCCCTTTGATGCTTCTGATACAAAGTTATTCCAGATGCATCACTAATCATAATTTGCCAACACCACTCATGTAGCCATGGACCAGAGCAGACCTTGTAAGCATCTTAGCATCATCACAAACTCCTTCAGCATTCCTCATCCTGAATATGTTCTCTCTCTGGGCTAGAGATTCATACTTCCAGACAGCCATTACATGAGCAGCTGTCTTTCTTTCTATAGTACTCTCTATGATACTATGTATAGATCTGACCACTAATGGAATTAGGCAGGGCAGAAAGAGACATAAGAATATAATGAATATTACTCCTCCTACTAATGCCTTAATCCCTCCAAGCTGCTCATACCAACTTCCAAACCAACTACTTGGGTTATACCCATTCCAAACCTGAGTCGGTACATGCGTCAGTTTAACCATGTGGCTTGTAAGTTCAGCCACTGCCCGCCCTTCATCATCTATGTGCAAACAACAGTTGCTAAGATTAAACTTTCCGCGTACACCTCCCTCTACTGCTAATAAGTAGTCCAGAGCTAATCTATTTTGATAGATGGCTGATCTCATCCGAGTATTTTGCTTAGCTAGAAGATTAAGTGCTTGCGCTGTTTCATTGGTGATAATCTCAACCACCGCCTGTAGTCTTATAATACGGTTGAGCATATATATTGGGGTTCTATATCCATAAGTACCATCTTCTGCCCAAGTAGCAGGTCCATAGTAATTTATGATACGTTGGGGAGGCCACTCATCTTGCCAACTACCTATATTCAAGGATGCTCGCTTCTTTTTATGATTCAAATCATAAACCTTAACTCTCCTGTCTCAATTGGCAACAAGAAGAAGGATGGTTTGAGCGTACCTAGTACACATGCTCCCTCCCAAACTTGTGGTAACTCTAAATATGCTTTCTTACCACAGATCCAGTACAAATTCGCTGGGGTTTTCCAATTGGATGTAGCAGATAAGTCAAACCATACCTCTTTTAAATTGGTGTAATTGGCAAAAGGATTAGTACGCTCTGAGACATTTGAAGCTGACCACCAAGTAGTATCTTTTGTATCAGCATTATAGGCCTTCTGTCCTAAGCAGGTTAACTCTCCAACAGATGTATTATACAGTGGCCCTCTTCTAGCTAAACATACATGGCCTATGATAGATGTTTTTAAATGCCATTCTGATTTACCTCTAGTACTTACTTGATGATCAGACTGAGAAAGCACCTCATCTGTCTTAGAACCAAGGTACCAAACCTCTCTTGTCTCCCATGGCCATTGGTCTACCATATTAGTACCTCCACATACGAAGCAGTTAGTTATATTAAGACTACCTGCAATACTCTCTGCCAAATCAATACATAAGTTCTTAACATTATGGGGAATTTTATCCTCAACACTCATCTCCTCATAGAAGGAATGAAAAACCTGATGGGTTTGAGAAGCTGTCGTCTCAGTTTCAAGTCCTACACATATTATGGTCCCTGGATCTACTCCTGTACCATGTATTTTGAAACCCAAAGAGACTCCCAAACTTGTCAAAGAAGTGCTGTGGATTGGAAATGGTCATATGCACAGGGTTACACAATATGGGTCAGTAGGCAACCTTTGGATAATCATATCTTGATCTACTGTCTTTCCCCAGGTCACCCAACCTACACATGACCAATAGGGGCAGAAGTTAAAGTCTCTATTTGGGCAGTCAGGATTAGTAGATCTTTTACTAGGACATAAATATTTATCATTAAACCCATAAGTTCGTTCCCATTTAAGATTACCACATACATTCCAAGGTTTTCTACTACCCGAGATCGCCTTACATGTATCAAATAGTAGAATGCCCATAGAATGTATGGTGCTTATCACAGTCTTATTTATTAAGGTCCCCTGGGAGTTACTGTTCCGAATTACCAACCAAATTGTACGGGGTTGGAATTGGGGATCGAAACACTTGGGCTCACCTGATATTGGTTTGCACACACTGTAATCTATATCTAAATATCTACACTTAGATACAGATCCCCTACACTCATACTGTGAGTGCCAAATGAGAGTTAGGGATATTTGGTTACCTGTTTTCGTAGTCTTAATACAACTAACACAGCTTGGAATATCCTTACCTTTACCCTTCTGAAAAATCATAAAAATACTAAAGCACATAATTAAACACATTATTCTTGTGATCCTCATCTTAATTCTTCGACCGTGCGACGGCACCTCAGCTTCCCGCTTGTGAGGGCTGCAAGGATTGTAGTACTTCTGATCCTCACTTACCTTCACAGAGGTCCCTTCGAGATACTCTGACTATGAAACGTAGGCAGGTGGTCAGGCTTTATTATGGCCGTCAAACACCTACTTGCTGATCTCTGCAACTTTCAACCACGATTCTTCAAAAATCACCTCATACTCTGAAGTCACGCTCAATTCGACTGGGGCACCTCAACCGGATCTTGCAAGGATTCTCACGATCTGGAGTAACTTGCCAGGAATCTGCTGTTGGTTTAACCCTAGAGTGATGAATCCATGGAGTCACTTCTGCCACCTTTACAGCTGTTGGGGTAGATAAAAGAACAACATACGAAGGCTAACAGGATACACCCCAAGCTTTAACTCAATATGTATCGGTGGGATATTACGAGCAAGTCCTGGAGGATTATTCTCTGCCCATACTCCTGGAATGTCAAATAAAGATCCATCACTCTTAGGGTTTGCATTTGTTATTACAGAGTAGAAGCACCATTCTTTTTCTTTTGGTACCAATACTGCTATCATGCCTGGTGATTTATTAAACTTCAGAGACGTTGATCCATTAGGTAGAAAAGTTATCTGAGCTTGAAGCTTTGATAATAGATCTCGTCCTAGAAGTTGAATTGGACACTCTGGCATATATAGGAACTGGTGCTTCACAAAATGGCCTCCTAAAATGCAAGTGCGACTCCTGAGAACCGGTCTAGCAGCGCTTCTCCCGGTAGCTCCTATTACAGTTACAGTCTTTCCAGAAGGAGGAGCTACCAACTTAGTCACCACAGAATGTTCAGCACCTGTATCAATCATGAAAGGACTTCTCTTTCCCCCTATTGTTACATCGACCATAGGCTCCGCTCGGCCAAGGGAAATGGAGCTCGGTCGGTATCAATAGTCTTCCATGACATTGTCAGCCAGACCAACAAAAATCTCTATCTTCCCTATCCCTAGGTCTCTGGGTAGGGGGATAATATCTACCTCCCTGAATACTCCCTCTGCTATTCCCATTATCCCCTCCAAAACTTCCCCTACCTCGTCCTCTATAGCTACTACCATAACCACCTCGTCCTCTTCTCTCTTCTTGTCTACCACCTGCAATATATCCGCTCTGTGGACAGTCACTCCTCCAATGCCCTTCCTCTCTACAATATGCACTTTGATTCCTACTTAAAGGTCCCTTACTCAGCCTATTCTCGACTCCTTTATTCACTTCCCTTCCCTGTCTTTCTACACTTGTGATGGCTACCGCTAGCATATCTGCCTTCTTCCTCATTTTACGTTCCTCCTCACGCTTTTTCTCAGTTTCCCTATTCATATAAACCTTATTTGCAACCTCCATTAGCTGTGATATGGATATCCCTGCAAATCCCTCTAATTTTTGTAGCTTTCTCTTAATATCGCTCTGGGCCTGGCTGTCAAATGCTGAGTTAATAATTTGGAAGTTTTCAGGGGCTTTAGGATTGAAAGGAGTGTACAATCTATTTGACTCAAGCAGTCTTTCATAAAAAGCACTGGGTGATTCATTAGATTTTTGTAACACTTCAGCCGTCCTTGACATGTTAATTGCCTTTTTCCCTCCTGCCTTCATGCCAGCAATAATAGCTTGTTGATAGGCCTTTAGATGTATCATATCAGCGCCATTTACGTTCCAAAGGTCAGTAATAATTGCTGACAATCAGCCCAGGTGGGATTGTGTGTTTGTATAATAGAGGTAACCAAATCTGTCATGACTTGAGGTTTGTTGGTATACGAAGAGTTATGAGTCTTCCAACTGAATAGATCAGTTGTGGTGAAGGGGATCTGCCCGTTGTATTTGGCCATTTTCATCAAAGTGTGTTGGGCCCGGTGTAAGTCGGAGAGGCATCTGGCAATGTCGGGATGGAAGGGTGCCAGTCAATTGTCAGGTTAGTATGGGGCTTCGGCAAGGCTGCTCAGTAATAGGTTCCGGTCTGAGAGTAGTAAGATAGGTGGAAGGGGATGAGCTAATTTTATTAGCATTTGGCGAATGAAAAAAATAAAAAAAGTGTTAAACCAAAAACCTAGCAGCAGGTGTCACCAGAGGGTAAATAATTGTATCAAAATAATCTTTATGGGTCTAATAATAAAACTTAACTTTTAATATATTTATACATAAAATAAAACCTTATAGCAATAAATATATTAAAATAGGGTAAGCAATCCTACTTCTGTCTGTTATATGCCAGTATAGAGTTTAAGATGATTAAGCAATGTAATATCAATGTAACTCCCGAAGATGGCCAGTAGGTGGCCCTAGAGTGTTTCCTAAAGTCTAATGAAGCAGATAGACTTTAATTATGTGCTTATTTTATTACTTATTTTAATCACTGTTCACCCTGATATCTAGGCTTGAGTAAAGCTTTAGTTCTATGGTAAATTAAACATCTCAGTTTGTATTCTAGTAAAGGGGATATTTTGAACAAAGCTGGGAGGGGCCCATCCAGTAACTAAAAAAAGGATAAAAGTGTACTCTAGCATCTTATACCATTGATCATTTCTTCCAGTTGTATTTTAGACTGTCACTGAATGCACACAGTGTTCAGTAGTTTTAGTGCTATTTCAATGATTATGGTACAATGTCATTGCTGAGAATTATCTGATCCAATACTGATCCAATTATCTGATCCAATTATCTGATCAGTTACTGTTATTAAGAATTCTCCTCACAATTTAACTGTTAATAAAATTCAATGCTAAAATACACTCCTACCAAAAAGGAAGTCAGTTCAAATTACAAATAACCAGTAATGGGTTGGTACAGAAATACAAGAGATTGAAACAAAAGAACAGATAGGTATGTGGGTAGGCAGGGACAATAGAGCAGGGGGAGTGCGAATACCAGCTATACCAGTTTAAGCTTGGGAGGAAGAGTGGGGGAATGGCTACTCTGGCTCTTGAGGATGAATAAGGGGCTTGGCAATCTGATGCAAGGGAGGGAGGTGTCCAAACTAGTGGACAAACAGGTTCTGGCTACCATGGACTCCATTGTTCCTCTTATCACAGCTTGTTCCATTTAGAAGTTTCAACAATCTGTATACAGACTACTCGTATAGCCCCAGCATATTATTTATAACAATGTAAACTTGCTGTATTAAATCTGGATCAAGGGTCCACAGGAACACTGGTTACCAGAACAGGCCGTCCTCTGCTACACAGAGTATTTTAATCTTTTGGGGGACAGTGTTACACCATAATCACAAACAGCATATTCCTTAGAAATTTTTTTTTTTTTTTAAACATACAAGACAAAGGACCGTTTGTGAATCAGAAGCACCCATGATTTCAACAGAGCGTCTGATTCAAAGCAGAACAAATATACAAACAATTTCAACAGTCACACCAGTTACCTTAGCAACAGCACCACGCGGCACGGTTACTAGGCCCAAACATACATGTACACACACGCACAGGACCCACCAAAGACTATACACTTATCAATGTAACTATTATTCAAACCATACAATTATCCACACTATTAATCCACATAAACTAACCGATCACATAACATTTCAACAATTTCATCTCTACGGTCAGTGGTTATGGTACGGTTAGTAACTATTGTACAGTTTAGACAATTATGGTTTTAAAGTTACAATATCAGTTAGTACACATGCAAGGTTAAACAGTAATTTTAGTATTTTTCACGTAATATCAGTAGTTATGGTACAAGTCAGTGGTTATGGTACATGTCAGTGGTTATGGTACGGTGCACTATTTTACACTATACACACAATTTACACTCCCACTAGACGGCAGAGCTCAAGCTTTCTAGCAGGACATACAATTTAACCAATTCACCAGTTCACCAACTAAAGTATATCTAACAATATTTACTATAATCCCAACTATTGTAATTGGCCAGCACCTTGAGAACTATCGAACTATTTACACCAGGATTCGGTTAGTCTATGCTGCCCAAGCACCACATATAGCGAACTAATGAGCGGAATTTACAACAGGACTCATTTAGTCTATTTACTCTATCAATAGTCTAGTGGTTGAATTTACATGCCTCCCACTTAGCCAAGATAGGGTGAGAACTAGCAGACGGAATGTACACCAGAATCTGCTTAGTCTCCCGGTCACCCCGACCTAGCGACCAAAATTTACACCTAGACACGCTAGTCAAGACAAGACACCGGTGTCCGACATGAACTATTTACACCAAGATTCAGTCTGAGCCAAACCACCTGTATTAAATGGTCTGACTACAGAGCGTCTAATGTCAACATAAGAGGTGCGCCTTCGCTTCTTCCTTCCAGAGGGAAGGGGCAAATTCCATACAACCAAAACCAATTCCAAATACAAACCCCTTGTGGGCCTACCGCTCTAACTGTATTAATCTTACCTCTTCGTTCCTGGACCTGGGCTTCACACTCATCGACGGGGCACCCCGGTACTCACTGTGCAGAAGCCGATGATCTCCTGGACAAAAGGCCAGTGGCGCCGAGACGAAAGGACAACGTTGGTAAAAGTTCACCGTCTCAAATCCCGGACCCAATGCACCAAAAATGTTACCGGAGGAATAACAGGAACAAACCGCAGAAGCCACACATAGAGATATGGATACAAGCCTTCAGGAAGTAACAGGTCTTTTATTTACACACCGATTGGGTCTCACACTGAACTTGTGTTCAAAAGGTATGAGCCCAGAGCATAGTTTGAACAGGCTATTTATTAACAATAACTCCTCCCATTCATAGCTCCACTCACACATACCCTTAGACCAATCAGTGAACAGGATATTCAGGATCACCTAATATGGGCAGACCATATGACTCATTTTAAGGACAAAGGAATGTGACTACAGTTGATGCACATGCTCAGTACATTGATGACAGTATCTTAGCTACATGTAACTAACTAACAGATACAACAAACACCTGTACTTGTATATGCCACATGGAGATTTCAGGCCTACTAAATTTTGAACCATGTTGAAATCCCATCACAATATTTTTTAACCATCCATTCTTTTAAGTTTGCTAAAAACGTTTCCAGACCACAAACCACTGAAAGGCTTACTACAAAAATGCATACTACGTGGCATCAGCAACTTGCAAAAATGTGTTTATTTACTATTCCTGTAAACACATGTACACAGCTTGAGTTTGTTTTGACAGTATTGTTGGACTTCCATGTTTCTCTCTTGGAAGGCGGTTGCTTGGATTCTCACAAAGTTGAATGTTCTTTTACCCTTTACCAGGTATTGCTGTTCCATAAACCATGGTTTTAAAATATGTCATTTAATGTGAGAGGCCTGAACACCACCCACAAGAGACGATTAGTATTCAAAAAAGCAAAATCCAACAAAACAGATGTCATCTGTGTACAGAAAACGCATTTTAAAGATGATAAAGACCATAAGATTATGTCAAAGCTTTTCCCAGTCCAATACCATTGCACTTATAAATCCAAGTCTAGAGGTACATTGATTTTCTTTCACAGGAATGTAGCATGATGACAAACAAAGTAATGATGATGACGGGATGTATATAATATGGATAGGATCACTCAATACCATTGAATATACTATTGTGAACATGTATTTTCCCAACACCCAGTTGAAGTTTTTTAGGATATTGATGGACTTAGTGAATGAGAATGTGAGAGGCAGTTTGGTAATGTGTGGCAACACGAATTTTGTTATGGATGGAGAATTGGATAACGCTAGGGAAGAACGCGATCAACAGCATAGAGGGGACAGTGACAGATTAGCGTACAAATGCTCCAGATATTTGATTGAATGTGGCTTATACGACTCCTGGAGACTGATGCATGAGATTGAAAGAGATTTTACGTATTATTCTGTCTCTAAAAATGTGTATTCCAGGCTGGACCGGTTTATGGTCCAGGGTGCTTTAATCCCGCACATCTTGCAATATGATATCTTAGACATCAACTGGTCCGACCATGCTCCAATCATAATGCATATTGACGAAATTGTTTCATCAGCCCAAACAGAACCTGGAAATTAGGCGATTATTTGTTAAATGATGTTGTGAACAGGTTATTGACGGAGAAAGCTTTGACTGATTATTTTTCAGAAAATGCTTCACCCGAGGTTCCTGGCGAGGTGACTTGGAATGCGCATAAGGCTGTGTTAAGAGGTCATTTTATTTCTAGAGTGTCTCACCTGAAGAGAATTAATAGCAATAATTTAAGAACATTGGAAAGAATTGTACAATTTGAACCAGGCTAATAAATTTTGGTCCATCGTCCTCCATATCAGCAATGATAAGAGAAATTAAGGCTAAAATTAACAAAATTAATTTAGATTGTACATTTCTCATGGTGAGACGTCTCAGAAATACATTTAACTTAAAAGGCAACAGGGCCTCAACTCTTTTGGCATCCAAACTCCGGCATGTGAATGCCCAATCAAAAATAGCATATTTACTTGATGATCAGGGGCAAAAAGTGTTTCATCCAACTAAAATTAGTGATATGTTTGCAGAGTAAACTTTATAATTTAGAATGTAATTCGGACCTTCCCCAGCCTTCGGCAACAACAATTGATAAATTCTTAGACAGAGTGACATTGCCTCAGCTGTCTCCAGGACATTTAGAAAGCTTAGAATGTGAAATATCAGCAGAAGAGATAGCTGAGGCGATCAAACTTATGCCATCTGGAAAAGCCCCTGGTCCCGATGGATTCACTATTTTATATTATAAAACTTTTCCAGAAATTTTAATTCCCCATATGACTAAAATGTTTAATTCCTATAAGTCAGAGGGAAAGATGCCAGAGGAGTCCTTGTGCGCACGAATAGTCACCTTGCCAAAACTGGGAAAAACTCCTGATAGATGCCCTAATTTTAGGCCCATTAATAATGACTCAAAGATTTATTCTAAAGTTCTCGCAAATAGATTAACCAAATTAATCTCATTGCTAATTAATAAGGATCAGGTGGGTTTTGTACAGGATAGACAGGCGTCAGACGGAACTAGAAGATTCATAAATTTGATTCATCACTATGACCAAAAGCCTTCTTTGCTTCTATCTCTAGACGCAGAGAAAGCGTTTGACAGGATACATTGGAGATATTTATGGAGAACGTTTGACAGGTTCAACATACCATCATCCTTTATCACAGCAATTAAGGCGCTATATTGCGTACCCTCCGCCCATGTCTCAGCTTCCAGCTTCAAATCCAAAACTTGCTCTCTAACCAATGGGACGAGACAGGGGTGCCCTTTATCTCCAATTTTATTTGTTTTAGCGATAGAACCCCTGGCTGAACTAATTAGAACGATCCCACAAATTGTAGGAATTGCTATTAAAGAATCCGTTCACAAAATTGGCCTGTTTGCAGACGATATAATCCTAGCTGTCAAAAACCTAAAAGAATCTTTGAGACACCTCAAGGACATTTTAACTCAATTTGGCGAGATATCGTGCTACAAATTAAACGAGTCTCAGATTTAGGCCCTTCTGTTTCATTTAAATAATTTGGAAACCACTGCCCTTAAGAAATCATATTTATTTGATTGGAGAACTGACTATATGGAATATCTTGGCATTAATTTATGCAAAAATTTGGTCAATATGCACAATCACAACTTGAGGAAAGCATGGTTGGACTTACAAAAGGAGATGGAGAGATGGGGCGGGATGGAGCTCTCATGGCTGGGGAGGGTCACATCTATTAAAATGACAATACTTCCAAAATTTTTATATTTTTTTAGGACCATCCGTCTGTCCATCCCATTATCATTTTTTAATAAAGTTCACTCGACAATGCTGAAGTTCATCTAGGGGAACAAACCTGCCCAAGTAAGGCTCACTTCCCTGCAGCACCATAAATCGAATGGCGGTATCGGTGTCCCCGATATCCGCAAATATTATTTCGCCACTAATGCTGCAGTGGCTGTGAGCTTTAATAACCAGGTTAATAAACCCAAATGGATGGAAATAGAAGAATCGAAAATTTTACTGGTTAGATTTTCAGAATTACCTTGGTTAAATCCTAAGAAAAGACCTGGAATTACAAAATTATTTTTATCTACCAAGACTACGCTCAAGGCCTGGGACATTATTTTTAAAAATGACCATTCTCCCAGTTGAAGGATTGCTCTATAACTAATCTGGATATTTTTTTTTATGGCAATGCTATTCTTTCTTTGGAAAAATTGAAGCTTAAGTATGGATTAACAAATGTATGTGAACTGGAATGTATGCTAATCATTGACAAATTGAAAGAATTATACCAGGTATCTGAAACAGATGAAAACTATAAATCACTTGAGATATCTCCATTAGAGAAAAATTTTTATACAGCCCCACTAGTAAAGGTATGATATCCTTATGTTATTAGTTTTATAATGCCAAGCCCTTAGTGAAATAAAAATTTATGTTGTCATGGGAGATGGAGTTGGGTGCCCAGTACGACCTAGAAGAATGGTTCGTTTTTTTTTTGTTTTTGTTTTTAATTCTTTATTTTTAGATGTTTATCAACTTGAATTAAAGGGTACAGAATGAAGAGAAGGGGTGGGGTACAAGTTTGTTTCAATATGGGTGACCAGTTGACATTGAATACTTTATTGGTATCGATATCGAAAACACAGTCGCGGTTTTTCAAGTATGGTTCGTTATATTTTTAAAGCTTTAAAAGGTATTTCGTATTGCACCAACCATTATGCAAATCATTATAAAATTTTATAGCGCTGGTACCTGGCTTCGTCTAGATTGCACAACATGAACAATATGTATTCCGACCGGTGTTGGAGAGACTGTGGCGGTGTGGGCAATATGGCCCATATCTGGTGGTTCAGCCTTAAATAAACTAAATATTGGAAAATGATTCATGATCTAATTATTAAAGTGGACAGAACCATTAGCATTTTAACAAAGGAACTAGCCTTATTTAAAAAAACTCCTGGAGTCCGTTAATAGATCAGATAAAATAATCATAGGCCACATTCTGATCGCTGCTACATCCTGTTTACCTAGACATTGGAAGTCCCAAAATGTGCCATCTCTCAGAAGTTTTTCATTTGATTTTAGAAAACAAGGCACACGAATTATTGAATACAGCTAATATTGCATGGTTTCCCAATATTAAAATATAATTGGGATAAATGTGAGGAAAAAATCAAAAAAGTTTATGGTCTTTGATATATTTATTGTTAAAGTGTGATGGGATTCCACCATGGTCAAAATTTAGTAGGCCGAAATCTCCACATGTCATATGCTAATTAGTATCTGATTACAAACAGTTGGATGAGTCATCAGTATACTGAGCATGTGTGGAAGTGAATAGTACATTCCTTTGTCTGTAAGTGCCATGTGGGTCTGCCCATATAAGGAGATCCAGGATGTTATATACACTGATTGGTCTAAGGGCATGTGTGGGTGGAGCTATTAATGGGAGGAGTTATTGTTTAATAAAATGCTTCTGAAATATGTGCTCAGGGCTCATACCTTTTGAACACAAGTTCAGTGTGAGACCCGATCGGTGTGTAAATAAAAGACCTGTTACTTCCTGAAGACTTGTGTCCATATCTCTATGTGTGGCTTCTGCGGTTTCTTCCTGTTATTCCTCCGGTAACAAAAGTGCATTGATGTGCAAAATTTTTGCCATATACATTGTTATGCCTATTTCAATGATGGATGGATACCCCTTTCCATTTCCAAGTTCCCCTTCCTTTACTACCCCTAATACAATGTTTGTATTACTATTACTTGTTATACAAAATTTTAAAACTTTAATAAAAATTATTTGAAAAGAAAGTCATCTAAACTCAACGTCAGCAAAAATGTTAAAGGGACATGCATCAATTGTTTTTTAAAACAAACAACTACTTTTAAACAAATATACAAACCAAAATAAAGAATACACCTGGGCCCTGAGGGAATGGGTGCATGTCTGCTAGCCACGGGTCATGGAAAGGGTAATTAGGTGGAGTAACTACATGATACATTGTATACAATTGGTAGGAGGGAAGCTTAGTTACCACACGAGCATCACAAGAGCAGCACATATCCCTTGTCTGACCCTCCCTTCCCATGTTATTTGCTGTGTTTTCTTGTTTTTGTTCACAGCTTGTGGGAGTTCCTGGCGAGCGCAAGAAGTTTGGAACTGGCCCTCTGGTGAGCTCTTGGGAGACATGAGCTCACATGAGCTGGGGATTAGTTACCTGTCTACTTGGTGGTAGGAAAGACTTTGTTATGTTCAAATGTATGTGATATGGTTACAAAACTCAATAAAAGCTGTGGCTTATGCCCTTAAAGGAACACTGTAGGCACCAGACCACTTCAGCTCATTGCCGCGCATGTGCATTAGGTATGCCCCGTCAGCGGGGGAGGAGCGTGGGCAGAGGCTGACCCAGTGCCGAGGGACATCAATCCTTGATTCAGGTAAGTGGCTGCCCCAAAGGAGAAGGGCACTCCAGGAGCCTGTAGTGCCAGAAAAACGGGTTTGTTTTCCTGGCACTATGGGATCCCTTTAACAACTAGTCAGGTTTAATTGTTTTATTAATTGGGCATGGGACAGCAGTCAAGCACAAAAAACTTTGAAAACTATCTAATAAATGTTTATAAACTTAGTCATATTGCATTGTTAGGCACACCTCTTAGCTAGGGAGTTTTTCAGCCTCCCCCTCCCTCTTACTCACCCTTCTCCGTTTCAGACCACTCCACTAATGACAGAAACGGCAATATTGTGCTGCAGCAAAAAAGTGAAAAGTGAAACCCAACACTGCATGAATAACAGTGATCTGCATCAATAACAGTGATCAGATTCCTTCACTTCTTTGTAAGAGATCTTACAAATCTAAAAACCAAAATATTATTATTTAATTGCTTTTTTTTAGCCTACAGAGTGGGACAACTGTCTAATTCAAAGCTAAAGCTTTTGAATGAGACAGTTGTATCAAAGTGATTCATGTTCCTTTAAATATCCTATAAAGACTCCAAAATATCTCCCAATCACCACATCTCCAGGACCTGCTACTGTATGACTCTTAGATGACATTGTGTTTTTCTCCTACTTGTATACAAAAGTAGATATTTGCCCCATAGGAATTCCTTCAAATAAACTCACAGTTCAAATGCCAACCCGAATATTGACTCTAACACAGTCATATTATACCCAAATTGAAAAGTATCTGTTAGTGGTTTTATTTGTAATACAAATGTTTCATGAGTATATACATATTGGTGAATCTGGCATTGTCTATATAGTAAAGGCAGCAGAGAGGTTGCAATATATGTTTCTAAAACTCTCGCTATATGACAACACTATCTGTTATTGTCCCGACAAAGACTTAGCTGTACTTGTTGCTAATATCCCCAGTGGGGCTTACCTGCCATGAACAAAGATAAAAAGGTTGGTAAAAGCAGGGCACAGGTCCTGCAGGAACGCATGGGAATGGCTTCCTGCACTTTTTCCACAGCAGGAATGCCGTTCCCATTAGTAGTCCTACAGTCAGGGCTGGCCTTAGGGGTGTACGAGCTGTGCGGTCGCACAGGGCTCCATGGCAACAGGGGCGCCCTGGCAGTCGACACAGCTCGATGTCTGCAGCTTTCATGGGATGGCTGGAGAGCTCTCAGGAGATATCCCCAGCTTGTCCACGATATTTAACTAAGCAGTACTTACTGCATGCTAGGCAGGCAAGCAGCAGGGACCCACAACCTATGTAACGGAGCTCCAGTACTCCGACCGAGTACCTCCGCCAAGTCTGCTTCCTTGTAGCTATCAGGGACCCTGAAACACTTCAGACCCAGACACCGAGGCTTGACTGGGATCACTTAGGGCCTTTTCCACCCTGGACCAAACACCAGACGACACATGGTGAAGGTTAAACAGCAACTCTTTAATGAATACAGCACACATAGTTTAAGCCCCCAACAGCCTCATTTACCTACAATAGGTTACATAGATTACTATCGTGCAAGGAAGGGTGGGGTCAGACAATAGCAAGGGCTGATGGGAGATTGAGGAGGGACAGAGCAGCTAGATTAAACTGGTCTGGCAGTGTCCCTGGGACAACGCCCTACTGGGGAAACAATAGGACAGGAAAAAGGGGGGTGGGGGAGATGCACAGACCAGCAACCCTGCAACATACCCTGCACAAATAATAGGCACAATGTGACGAAACACAAAAGGAATTTGGGAGCCCACCCATAGTATCTGTCTTCCATCCTCAGTGATGGTGACTACCGTCACATATCTTCCCCCCCCAAAGGTAGACTAACCAGGTACCAGACCTCCAATCGGTCTGTACCTGAGTTAGTCGGGTAATAAGTCCCAAAAAGTCCACCCATCCTGGCAGCCTTCTCGACAAAGTTCCACATAGTTTGTAAGTTTGTCCAAGTCGGGAGCATGGAGCCCTCATAGCCGATCAGTCTGTGGAAGTCTGGTTTGGGCAGGCCAGACTGGGCTTCTTGGTCACCCTGTGCCTCTAATAAGCACAGGGTGACTTAGACATAAGAGGGGACTTGGAAGTGGAGAAAGGTAATTCCCAGTGAATCTTCCATGGTCCTCTTCCAAAACTCAAACCTATCCCCATATGACTCCACTCTTAGGGGGCCACTGTGACCCCCATAGACCCCAATCAGCACCTCCTCGCAGAGATGCATTGAATGAGTGCATCTCTATGAGAAAGTTTCAGCTTCTCCTTGCAGAGTGTGGAGATGCTGAATGGCAGTGCTGCCTACTGTGCAGCACTGCCCCAGGAAACACCTCCAGTGGCCATCTGAGGAGATAATGTAAAGGCAGTGTTTGCATGAAAATGCCGTCAGTGAATTATTATACTCATCAGAACAACTACATTAACCACTTAAGGACACAACTTATGGAATTAAAGGGAATCATGACAGAATATTTCCGGCAGGTGTCCTTAAGGGTTAACCTCTAGTTGTTCTGGTGACTATAGTGTCCCTTTAAGTGTTTTATAGACACACATACAATAGAAAGTCTTAAAGTTATTAAAGTTTGCTCATTAGTACTTTAAATTAATAACACGATACACAGTGTATTTCTATATTCTTCTGATTAATATTGAGTTGCTTTTATATAAAAGGAAACTAAAATTAAATAGATGAGTGCTCTTTTCACACTGGCACAAGTAGTATGTAGTGTACTGTGGATTTTGGTAAGCTTCAGGAAAGGGCTGTAGTTATCTTTTTCCTGCAGTTCCCAATTCACTATCGTCTGAGGAAGGGCACGGGATCAGTTACACCTTAAAGCACTAAAAAGCAAAATAAAGGTTTTTTTTTTTTTAAAACCCAATGTATAAGGCAATATCACTAATGTCTTCTCCACAAACTTTCCTCTCTTATAATCTGCAGGGTGCAGCAACAAGTATGTATTTGCCTACAAAACTGCTTCTCTGTACATCTAGATAACGTCTCTTAAAGGGAAAGGAGAAATCTGTTGTGGAATAGAACACAATAAAAATGTGCACAATCCAACTTATGATGATGGTTTTCCTGTGGTTTAAAATTTCCGGAAATACTAGACATTGCTTCGATCACAGTGATTTAATACAATTAGCAATCCATTAACATTTGCCAATAACCCATTAAAGATGATGAGGTGATCACAACCCCAACATAGCTTTGACAACACTCAGGGCTGGATTTACATGTCAGCCACCTGTAGGCACCCCAACCCAGCTAAAGACACAGAGGGAGAAACACTATTGGACAGGGAATGGGGGGGGGGAGAAGGAAAGAACACTAAGTGACGGGGAGGAGGAGGATGAAAGAACACTATGGGACAGGGCAGGGGGGGAGAAGAAAAAAACACTATGGGACAAGGTGGGGAGAAGGGAAGAACACTATGAGACAGGGGAGATGGGGGAAGGTAAGAACACTATGGGACAGGGGAGGTGGGAGGAAAGAACACTGGAGAGGAAAGAAGGGGAGGGGGGAGGATAACACTATGGGGGAGAGAGAGGAACATTAAGGGAGGGCACTAAGGTACAGGGAAGGGAAGGGAAAATGAACACTGGGATAGAGGGGGGACCACTTAAAGAGAAGGGAGAGGAACATTAAGGGGCACTAACAGACAGGTTGGGGGGTGGGGAGTTTCTACCACACATATTTACACACACACACTGCATCCACTACACAAATACATTGCATCCACTACACACACACACATTGCATCCACTACACAAACACACACACACTGCATTTACTAATCAAATACTCACTGCATCCACTACACACAAAAACAAATATTCTTAAAAAACATAAATCAAACCTGACTGGCATGTATATTTTGTGCGTTTACCACTTAATAAAAAAAAGATTTGCAATAAAAAAAATTAAATAATAATCATGTTCAGTTAACAGTAGATTTGTGTAGAAATTTTCTTTATTTCAAAACAGTAAATGTACAGAATATCGGTAAGCTATCCGCTATCGGCCTGAAAGTTCCCAAATTATCGGTATCGGCTCCAAAAAAATAAATATCAGTCGATCCCTAACGGTAGTATTAGAAATACATATCTGTATTCCTAACGCTACCGTTCTGATGTCCCTTGTCATTTAAGCCCCCCCATGTGTAAAAAAACAAAATCAAAATCAATAAAAAAAAAAATACACGAATAAGACACTTTTTCTCTATCGATTCTCCCTTAGTGCTGCCTCGACCTCTTCCTCGAGTTACGTCATCCTGGAGGTGTGCTTCCAGGATGACGGTCAATCCAATACTTCTCATAAAAGAGTATTGGGGAAAGTAGCTGCAAATAGGCATCATTGTATTCAATGATTCTCTATGGCCGACAGTGACAGCATTGCGCATGCATGACATCATGGTATGAGAACTGGAAAGTAACATTCCCGGCTGTCATACTCAGAGGTTTGGAGGTGTGGCTTGAAGCCTCGCATGCAAGCCTTCTATTTACTTCAATTCAGGATTTTAAAGAGTAGGACAGCGTGTCCAGCACTGAAAGTATAATAACAATTTCAATAAGATGAAAGGTCGGTGACCATGGCGGCCAATTAATCTGGGATATTTCTTGAAATTATCCGCTCTCTGAACAGTAATCTCAGTTTTTTTTTGTTTTTATTCTTTATTTTTGCAGGTGATGCATTATAAAACATTACAAGACACAAGATACGGATGTCACATTTGGTACACGTGAATATCCAATATTGCTCTTTGTATACAGATAGCTAATACCTGATCTTTGTATTTTGGTTTATATATAACAATAAAACGGTTAGTCGAGTCTCTAGTATCGGCCTCTTCAGTCAATATTTTGTCTAGGCGTGAGCCCTCAAATGGGGTTCATGGTCGGTTGTTAGAAGCCCGTCTGGTTACACTAGGACCTGAGTGACCCTTTTATTTGGCTTGTCGTGCTATCAGTTGTCTATGTATAAGCGTGGCGTATTCTACTTTCGTAAATGAAGTACCTACACCTATAATGTTGCTATTAGAGGTAATAATAAAGTATCTATTAGTGGCATTAGCGTGTGTTCATCGTGGGTAGGTTGTGCTCGGTCCCGAACCATGGGGGCGGGGGGAGGTGAGTATGGTCTAGTCGCTGGTGAGTAGTCGCTATTGGGGTAGTCTCTAGGAGAACGATTGTCTAGGTGCACAGTCTTCTCTGGGGCTTCAGTCAGGTCAACATATGAAAGTTTCAGTTACCAGGTGAAAACAGCATTGAAAGTACAATACGAAATTTGAAAATAAAACCAAAGTGCTGCAGCTTAAGAGGAGGTGGCACATTATGTCACGGCACCCTGTCCATTCTGTAGGGTGAACGGGGTTATGTTATCCACATCCCATGTGCAAATGGTTCATAAGAGCAAGACAAAGCTGTGAGGTACAAACAAACGTCTGTGAGGTGGCATAGAGGGGAAACAGGGATGTGTAATTCGCATTGCCCAACACACAGGACATGTATTTCCGGTCGATGGGCAGGAATCTTTTTTTAAACCTTTTAACCTGCGTGGGCTGGACAGGTCCGGGGATGTTTGCACATCTGACAGGTGCACACATGGTAGTGGTTCCCTTGGTGTCCAGCATTCTCTACTGAGTCAGAATGTAGCCACCATTTTTCCCAGTATGCACTCTAACTCACTAAGAGCTGGAACAGGATGGAATTGTGCACCCGGCCGGTATTTTTCAAAGCAAAACACTGCACATACATACTCCAGGCACCATGACATTTCAAATCACTGAGTCATGGTGCTTGAATCCGAATGGCAAAACTGAGGAAAACATAGCCAGTTGTGACATTAGCTGAATTGGAGATTTTTTTTTCAGATTAGATGTTTTTGCCTCTGTTTCTTTTCCATTCGGATTTAATTTGGGAAAATTCAGAGTTTAGTGAATAACCATTCCAATGTCCAGCTCTTAAAATGGTCCTGAAATTTTCTAATTTTAAATTATTTTGTGTCAGGACAAGTAGCTTGTCGTGATGGAAGTAGATTGGGTCCCTTGGACAAGTAATTTTTTTTTAATAAAAGTTCCACATCCCTGAAGAAGACATGGCAACCACTATTCTCGCTTTACTCATATGTGCAATAGGAGTAGATTGTTTGTACTTACAGGGCTATCTTTTACATACCGGTAATTAAGCCTAGCTCAACATTTGCATTTAGTAGGGAGATGGTCCAGTGTCTGTAGCACATGGGTCCTCACTTGTAAATAACATATGTGCTGTCATCCTGCCAGAACTAATATTTCTGTGTCTGGATACTTTACTGTTTTGTCCTTGTATGGCTTATAGGATGGCGGCAAGTTTACGACATTACTGCTCAATTATTGACTTGCGTGCAGCACTCTTGATCCTTTTATGACAATCTGCATAATTTTATCTCCATTTCTAAACTCAGCAATTGAATAAGAAGGGGCCATTTTTTAAGAGACTATATAAAGTGGTCCCACCTTCTCCATTTGTAGTTTCCAAACCATTGCTGTGAAAGCTTGTTCTCTCATTCTCCGATCCAGCTTGATTTACAGCTGTTAGGGGCCCCATGTTACTGGATTCAAAGTGCAGTAAAACAGCTGAATAGTTAGCAGCTGTCCTGCCATGTTGTTGTTATCCTAAAACTACCTTTTCAAATAAATAGATCAAATAAACTTTTATAGTAAAAAAAAACCCAGAAACATTCCACAGCATCACAAGTAAACGTTTAATATCTGGGCAATATTATTGGCTACAATCTATTCTATATAAGGCTGTAGCCTTCTTGTAACTAGATAACTAGATAAACACTAACAGAATATCCTGATACAATAACAACCTAGGCCCCCTGCTATGGTTATATCTCCCCGTCATGGTCTCCCATCATGGTATTTCGATCCTCTTATACACCTTTTTGTAGTTCATCAGTACACGTGTGGTTTGTATCTGCAGGAAAATGGCCCAGATTTACCATTAGATCTAGTAGGCACCTGTCTACAACCGTGTGCCTATTCTGCCTATTAAAAGTCCTCTCCCTTCATGCATTGACATACACATACACAGACACGCATACACACATATTTTAAGAGAAAGAGGTAATGCACACTCTGTTGGGAAATACTCACCACTAGGGTGCCTCCAACCAGGGAAGGCCAATTCCCAAGTAAAGTTAATGTTCAAAATACAAAATGTCTGGGCACACCCATGGTTTCCTCATAAGGCAGTCTTTATTGCAGGAGCACAGAAAACAGATAACATTTCGGCACTCTCACACAGGGACACTGTAGGCACCCAGACCACTTCAGCTCATTGAAGTGGTCTGGGTGCTCTGAACCTTTTGCACCTAGTGCTGCAATATAAAACATGTTTACATTGCAGCTTTAAGTCTGTCCTCTGTGGCTGTCTACCAGACAGCAACTAGAGGGCTTCCGGAATCCGAACCGACCTTTGGTCTGTTATCTGCTGCTGGACGTCCTCACGGAACTCCAGCGTCAGATTTTCCCCATAGGAAAGCATAAAATAATGTTTATCATATTGAAATGGTGAAGTTTGGTTTTTATTGGTTTGGTGTTCGTGATGTAAATCTGGCCCTGTATTCAAGCTACTAGTTAGGCCTTCTTCAATTATTGTGGGCCGTGGCCTCCTCTACATATGTCTATTAATGAAAAACCATGAACGGAGCCATCGGGGCTACAGATATACATAGAGCCGCCTTGATGATGCAGTGAAGACATGGTAAGCAAATGTGAACCTACATAATTTGACATCTGGTGGTGGATTATTTGCTTTCAAGCCAATATCTAATAAAATTGTTCACAAAAATCTCTGCTACAAACATCCTGTATCTCGGACTGGTCACAGCTGTCTGATGGAATGCTTTTCCTAGATGCTCCACTCCTCTGAAAATCGGATCAAACAGGCCTCAATCCCCAGCATCCATCTCTGCTTAAAGGGAAACTATAGAGCCAGGAAAAATACATGTTTTGTTACTTTTGTCTTTTGTTACTTTCCTCAGTTCAGCTCCAATGTCTCCAATGGCAATGTTTCTTAAAAACTGCAATAATTAGCTTTGCAGGGTTAAGGGACTTGGACCACTTCAATGAGCTGCACTCAGAACCTTGCCATCTGCTGTCCACTACACAAAACTGCAGGGTAGACAGAGAGGTATCCCAGAGGGGTTAAAATATAAAAAAAAAAATCTGAAAATATGTTTGCAAGCAGGTAGCAGTGCTGAAAGCAAATTGGTCATAATAAAAATACAGGATAGTAAAAAATCAGTGAGCATTTTCTATCCAGAACCAAAGAGTAGATCCTTACATTACATTGCCCTTTGCTGTGGTACTGAAAGGGTTATTTATGATGCCACAATGTATGTTTTGTTTTTATGTCTGCAGATGGTGAAGAAGTACTGCTGTTTGCAGCTATAATAAACAGGTTCTGACATATTTTCAAATTTATATGCAGACTAAGATGTTCCTCGGACGTCTCCTTGCGTCTGTTTTAGTATCACAGATCTTTTACTGACTTCTGACTGGACCTTATTATAGCAGTTCCAACAGTTTTACCTCTGTCAGTCTATCTGGAAGACTATTTTGCATCTCAGAGTATTAAAAGAACACTCCAGGCAGCATACCTACTTTATCGAAATTAAGTTGTTATGGTGGCAGGAGGCGTTTGGTGCTAGACTACCTGTAGGCTTTAAATCTTAGTCTTCTGTTCCATCCACTCTTACTGATGTTGTATAGCATGGAGAATTTTCCCACGCTATGTAATAGCTGACACAGTGTAGGAAAGCCTATATAAGGTCTTTCCTCCGCTATTAGAGCTCAGTCTGCGCAGAGCCCTCAATGGGTGAATATGGACTGAATAAGGGTGAATAAGAAAAGGCGTGCTTTTCGATCTGACTTTTTTACTTTAAAGAGTTTTGTTGCGGGATGGATAGATTTTTATTTGCCTTTTTTTAGACTTCTGATTGGTAAGTATATTTTTTTTATTTTACAGGTATTAGATTTATTGCCTCCCTTACTATTATTAGGGAGAGAGGTGATAAGTAGGGTACTTTATTTATAATGGGGGTGGCTCAAGGCTTCATTACAAGAACCCTGTAGTGTTAGGATTACATATTCGTATTCCAAACGCTACAGTCCTGGTGCCCTCCCATCTGTAAAAAAAAAAAAATGGAATAAATGATATTTTCTCCAGCACTCTCTTGGTGCTACCACGACCTCCTCCTCGGATTGTGTGCCTCCAGGATTACGGCCCAATCTAGTGCTTCTCATAAAGGAGCATTGGAGAACGTAGGTGCATGCGCGGTGCTCGCAGCTTTGGTGGGCTGTCTTATAGCAGCTATGATTTTTGCTTTCACTTTTTTTTTTTTTTTTATATACTCAAATTGTTTATGGTGCTTACACATAGAACCCTATGTTTTTCATGATATGCACCCAGTATAAAGGTTAGCTATCACTTCTAAAGACCACTAATAAAGAGATAGTTAAATATTTTCCATTGGGATAAAAATGCTTGGTCAGATCTGTAAAGTGTTTAACATTACAAGACTTGGGGTAAATCTTAATAAATTGCAAGCATTGGGTTAACCTCCTGTTTCCAGCAAATTGCCAGTAAAACAGGTACTCTTCCAACTTAACTACTGCAGTGAACATCAGCTTTCTTCTCCACCGCAATTTGAGGCAGTAAAATAAAACTCGTGCAGAAACAAAATTGGTTCATGAAACCTTAGCTCTGGTCACTTTGTGTGTTGTGATTAGTGCCTCATCTAAAAGCACGTGTTGTGTGTACTTTGCATTTCTTACAGCAGTACTTTATATATATATGCCAGACCAGTTGTTCTCCTGTTGTTCCATAGTTTCTACAGCTTTTCCCTTCTCAGGCCCTCTGCTGTCCTTTTTGTTTTCTGTGCTGGAAGATCACACCCAAGTACAGAAGCTGCCTGTCTGGGTGATATGTGATGTATATAGAAATGTTGCAATGTCGGTTGATCCTCTGGTGGCCTCTGTGCTTTGTCAATGAAAACTTGCTTGGATTTAGCTTGTACAGACATTTGAAGACTAAACTCTTATTTTACAATGATAGGAGTATAAGAGTGCTCTGATAGGTAATTCCTGAGCCTTGCAAGTAACCAATCAGGCAATGCTCAAGAGTTACCTATCAGAGCACTCTTATTGGTTGGCTTAAACCAACCAATCAGAGTGCTCTGAGTAAAGATGCAGGGCATGGAAAAGCTTTATAAGTCTTTCTCTGCCCCGCGGAGCTCATTCTGCGCTGTGCCATTGCTGGGTGAAGTTGGATTTTTTTTTTTTAGCATCAGGATAATTTTTTCGGTGTGTTTTTTTTTGTGCTCTGGTTTTTTAAATTTATTTTACAAGTTTGACAGGAATTATGGATTTTTATTTGGCCTTTTTTGGTGCTGGGAATTCGATTAAAATTTTCAAACCGAACAAAAAGTACCAAATTGCGTCCTAACTCGAATGGGCAAACTGTTCTCATCTGATAGGACGAAATTTGGTTGTCTTATGTTTTAATGAAAACTAGAGCAGACAGAAATAAATGAAGAACAGATCCTGAGAGAGGGAGAGAAGAGGAAACGATTGGGGAAAGGTAAGTTCAGCATGACAGTGCTGCTTTAATCTCCCTGTTATCATCTAAAAACTGGTCGTAAACAGTGAATTTATTATTAATGCCGCATATCAACCTTTATGGGGTTGCATTGCAACAACAATTAATTGCCATCTTTGAGAGGTTTTCAGTTATATGACAGGTTGAAGGTTATGGAGAGTCAAATGTATTGATGATGAAAATAGGTTACAGGTGTTTAATTAACCTATTGTATTCCATATGGTGATTGCAGTGTGAGTGTGGTTTTTAACCTATTAAAGACCAATTAAGGAATTATAGGAATATAGAAAAAATCGTACTACTTAGGTGTAACGGAGTTCTTGTAGAACCCCCATCGGGTCAGGTTCCTCACCTCTAACAGGAAACCCTGCAGCACTCCAAACCCTGTTACCGAAGCTAAACTACGATCTCTGGGGATCTACTGCACTGGAAGGACTACCGTGGTTATAGCCCTGTCTCTGGATACCTTCTCGTCAGTATACCAGTAGTGACCATAGCTCTTTCTCCCACACATTAGTCGAGACTTAATGTAGGGCAGGGGATCCCAATTAATTTTTCCTGTGGAACCCTTTGACATAGTATATCAAGGTCGTGCACAAATTCACTCTCACTGACAAACACATATATACTCTTTGACAGACACACAAACACATACAAACTCCCTAACAGACACACATACAATTTTTAATTTATTTATTTTTTTAAATTTTTCATCCACCCGCCCCCTACCTTTAGGAGTGCTGGCATAGAGTCCTCGGGGTACTGTGGGGCTGCCGAGTGGCTGGCTTGCTGAGCATGGGGTCCCTGGGGTCCAGTGGGGCTGCCGAGCAGATGGCGTGCGGGCAGCGAGGGACCAGTGATCTCCCTGCTCAGCTCCCTCGTGCGCTCTTAGTGATGCTGAAACCAGAGTGATGTCATATTCCGGCACCAGCATCACTGCTGTGCGCGCTAGGGAGCTGAGCAGGGAGATCACTGCTTACTGCTCCCTCACCGACCGTTCCCATTTTATTTTTTAAACTTTTGGCGGAACCCCAATTGTGGTTTCCGTGGAACACCAATTGGGAAACGCTGATGTAGGGGGTAAAATTAATACACTTTTTTGAACACGCAGACATGTAGCTAAGATGCACATATCCTCCAGAACCCCCTTTTTCCTGTACATCACTCTCACACATCATATGTCACTTGGTAGCACAGATCAAGTTTACCAAACAATCAACTAAACTGCAATGTGCATGTAAAACGAAAAGCAAAAAAAGCCAATCAATCCAAAATTATGACTGTAAAATCTGAAATAGTCAGGTTTCATGGCACTAAAACTTCACAAGATAGTGATAAAGTGTTGCAATCTGCATGCTGAGGGTAGGATAACCAGGCAAGGGCACACAATAACAGAGGGACATACCACACATGATTAGTGCTTTACTGCCTCACACTCAACAACAGGGGAAGAGGCAGGGCAATAACTTTATTGTACCATTGACAAAGAACAAATTGTAACATAGAAACATAGAAAACATAGAAACATAGAAAACATAGAAAACATAGAATGTGACAGCAGATAAGAACCATTCGGCCTATCTAGTCTGCCCAATTTTCCAAATACTTTCATTAGTCCCCAGTGGCGTACTAAGGGAGGGGCGGGGGGGGCGGTCCGCCCCGGGTGCCAGCCGGGTGGGGGGTGCCATGACCAGCCCCACCGCCCCCCCCCATGCTGCAGCCGCCCCAGCGCTCTGTATTGAGCCTCAGG